>JAZKJV010003939.1:0-726105 GCA_037367405.1 Ottelia alismoides | reverse complement strand
TCCTTTTCATTCCTTACTATTACTTCTATTTTTGGGATTAAATACATGTATTTATACAATATTTATATGTCAATTATTGAGTGTTTATTTTGTACTAATTAGTTCTATATACACGCATTTAACTAGGGTTTTAAGGTCAAAAATAAAAAATAAAGGTGATGAAATGGAGATTCATCACCCCTATACTTTCCTTTGTTAGTCCTCATCAAAAACTTATGATAATGCATGCAAAAAAAAAAGAAAATAAAAAAAGAAAAAGAAAGAGCTTGTAACAATTTGGACTCCTAAACTTATCTTCATAAACTCCAAGTCTAGAACTTAGTTAAGATCTTTGGATTGTTAATATGTTTAAAACCGCATTCAAGTTAAGGAATTGTGACACAATAACCCTTAGATTCCATGCTCCTTTATTCAATTCAACTCAACTGTCTGGACAGAACCATCTTTTCAAACATATACTCTCGTAACCTTGAAAATACACTCACTCTATCGGCGTACCTTTTGCATGATGGGTCAACAAGGAAATGGGAAAAACGGCTTAAGCCATTAGGTGTAGTCACTTATTAGAGGTTTCATCTTTGGGTTCTTCCTATGATAAGTACCATGTGTATGAATTGTATTAGCTCTTTCCTAGACAAATAGCCGAACTATCATGTTATCTTCTCCTCTGATAACTCATCCTCAAGGAGATGGATATTTCCTTCTGAGTTTAGATACGTGCTAGTTTACAACGATGGAGGGGGAGTTATGAGAAAAGGAAAAGAAGTGGAAATGGACCAGTGTAGTCGCCTATCCTTGTGAAGCCCGATTAGTGTGCCCTTTCTAGAAGCTCAAAATTTTTGGATATTTTGGTATAGGCTTCTTTTTCGATATTTTCTTTGTTTGGCATTGCTCTGCATCTTTGTTTTGCTCCGACAGATATGAAATCTTTTGTTCCACCCATGTTTTAAGGGTCCCTGAAAAAATTGTGCTAGCAGACCATTCCTCATCTGAAGCTTTATTTCAATCCAATCTCCAATCATTAGATGCCCAAGCTACCAGAAGAAGTGGGTTGAAGTATCAGTTTCAGCAGTCCCCAACAATGGTTCTTAAGCCAATCTGACGAAGCGGCCTAGTATCATCCCGACTTAGACTCCACGATATTTCAGAAATCCATCTTGTTGAGCTATATGTTAAATGTGAGGTCTCAAGTCAAGCCATTGTCTCAAGAGTCGTAGGATGACATGAATGGTTTTAGTTAGATACATTTAATTGACTCATGACCACAATATCATAGAACGTAAATAATTAAGTCAAAGTGACTTATAGCATTCCAATTCCAGTCCTTAGGAGGTTCTTCTGAAATTATGTGGATTAAGGTCTAGACTAAGTTCCAATTTTTCTGATTTTATTTGGACTTGTTCAATTGTCATTATCATTCTGAAAAATGCAAATGCAATGCAATGCACGAGAAATAATTTTATGAAACTATTTTCTGATTTTGAAACTTTTTTTGGATTTTTTGAAAAGGTTTTGCAACTTTTTATGCAATTTTTATAAGTTTTGACATTTTTTTATCTTTTTTAAGGATTTTTAATAAGGGTTAGTGAAATGTGTATGCACAAATATTTACGTGGGAGTGCATGCATATTTACATGGTGTAGAAATTACAAGTAGGAATAATAATAATAATAATAATAATAATAATAATAAAAGTACAGGTTGGTTGGAGAGCCTAGTGATGGGAGACTTTCTAGCTTGGTTCGGAGAGCACTTATTGGTTTCGACGATTTTTTTTCGAATTTCCCGATCTAAATGCTTAACTATTGAACCCTACTTGTTTGGATGGGTGTTTACCCCAAAGTGTTCCCAGACCGCATGTATAAATCCGTAAGTAACTTAGTGCAACATGAAAAATTTCATTGAGAGGCATCAGACAAGAAAAGAAAACTGTGTTTGAGAGATGAGGAGCGTCAGCTATATACATATACATAGGATTAAAATGGGGTTGCCCCCCTTGCGGGTAGCTAACTTGGCTCCCCCGCGTGATTTCACCTATTTTTTTATTTTTTTTTTGAAAATTTCTTCTGTGGATTTTCACCAATATATCTAATTATGTCATTCAATTTCACGTGAAATGGACATTCCTACGGCCTCCATCCAGAAGGGTTGTTTTTAGCAATTTTGTTACCGTTAAAAATGATTGTCTGGATGACGATCGTAGGAGTCTATGTTTCGCAAGAAATTTGAATAGCATAATATAGGGATATAGTGATGGATATTCATGGAAGAAATTTTCAAAAAATAATAATAAATGGGCGAAATTGCACGGGGTGGGGAGGACAAGTTAGCTCCCCACCAGGGAAGCCCCTATGAACTCATAGCTCCCCACAAGGGGAAGCCCTATCACACACACACACACACGCACACGCACACGCACACGCACACGCACACGCACACGCACACGCACACGCACACGCACACGCACACGCGCGCGCGCACGCGCGTGCAGCACGCGCACGCGCGCGCACGCGCACGCGCACACGCACACACACACGCACACACACACACACATACATACATACATACATACATACATACATAGACACATACATACATACATACATACATAGACACATACATACATACATACATACATAGACACATACATACATAGACACATACATACATACATACATACATACATACATACATACATACATACAGACAGACATAGACACATACATACATACATACATACATACATACATACATACATACATACATACATACATAGACACATACATACATACATACATACATACATACATACATACATACATACATAGACACACGCACACGCGCACGCGCACGCGCACGCACGCATGCACGCACACACGCGCGTGCGCACACACGCGCGTAACACGGTTTGTTGAGGTGTTTGCACAGACACGCACCTTTTCTATAGTTCCGATTTTTCGACGTCAGGAGAGCAGATTGCTTAAAAAGGGGATGAGGTTTGTACATAAATTAGTTGTTATTCACATGTTTTATATACAAGGGTTGTATATATACGTATATATTTTATAAAGAATTTTATTAGGGTTTATTGTTTATCACATATATAAGGTTGTCAAAATAAATAAAAAATATTTTTACAAATAATTTTAAAACTTTATTTTGCAAATAATTTTTAAGCGTATGGAAAAGGAATATTTAAAGACTGAGGAATATTATTCTTAATGACATCATTGTTATCACATGATTGGATAGGAGGTGCACAATCATTCAAAATAGGCAAAAACTATGTTCAGGAGCTTTAGCTTCATCATTTGGCTCTAGATCAGCTGCTGGTGTGACTTTCTCTTGGACTGGATCGACTTGGCTTAGGTTCTTATTCTATTTTTGGAGATTTTCTTTTTTGCTGATTTTTTTTGATTTTTTGGAGATGGTGGTGGTATGGTGCTACTCCTCCTTCGTCTTCTTCCTCAACCGGATTTGCTGTGGGATCGGATTACGCAGAAGATGACGATTCGCTAAGTGTTGCTTTATTCTTTCCCTTTGCTGCGGTAGACGACTGCAATTTCCTATCGCTCATGAGAGTCACCACATTAAATAACAACATCAGATATACCTGATTCAAAGGGATCCGATGAGACATCACGAACTACGTGCTCCTTTCGTTTGAAGTTTTTGGGGTTGGCCTTGACCTGTGCAGGTATGGAAGTTTTGGTGACAGTGAAGTCATTGAGCTTATGACTCATCTCTTATAGGCTCTTCAGCAAATGAGATAAGCAGTCAAGAGTGGGGTTCACAGGTGCAACCTTGAATTCAATGTGTTGACCACGTTGAGACTGGTACAGTGGTGGAGGCTATTGATGAGAAAACTAAGAATTATACCGAGGAGGGTGATGTTGATAATGTTGAGGAGGAGGATAGATTCTGCTGAGCAGTCACGTAATTATGATAGGGATGATATTGGTGGTACATCAGCTGCCGGTATTGATGATTCTGTCTCCAAGTGTCCTGATAAGGTGGAGAGTGTTGTTTTTGAGTTCGAGGTTGCTAGACAAACTTCCCACCTTGGAATTGATGGTACGACCTGATGGTAGAGGATTGGCCCTGCTAATGTCATCATGAATGGGATCTTTGTGCATCATTATTTCAAATGTCGTTCACCTCCTGAATTTGGGGTGGAGGTGGGAAACAAGGATTCACATAAGACTAGGGCTCGGGCTGGTAGACAACCATCTGATGTTACGACTGCTGTAGAGGTGCCTGATCGACCTTCACATAGTAGACGTGCTGGACCAGCTGAGGCTGCACTGGACTCGGCTGAGGTGATTATGTCGATGAAGGCTCCTTCGACTCATCTGGAGTTGTAGCTGATGGGATCATAAACTGATACGAGTTGGTTGTAATAAACTGCAAACCCCAACTGCTTGGTTATCTGGTCTAGTTTGTCTAGATGTTGGATTCTTTGTTAGATAACAGATAAATTTTCAAGATCCTGTGACTGTTTCTCTATAATGTCTACTTTGGACAGGTGTCTCCCAATAATGCTCAAGTTGGAGCTCTTGTCCCTGTCGGCTTCATGAGATGCCACCCTATTGACAGACTTGTGGTGGATATGCGACTGGCAATGATAGGCACGCGATGAAGACAAGGCAGCCTCTCCTTCAGCCATTTCTTCGAAAATTTACCACACCACATCTTCGTCCTTGTTAAAATGAGATCTGCCACATACGGCATCTACAAGCCTCTAACTCTCTAGAGTCAAACTCCCAAAAAAGTGTTGGACCAATCTTGTCTGAGGAATTTTATGGTGGTGGTAATTCTATTGAAGATCCTTAAATCTCTTCCTACAGCTTCTTGGAATCTGGCCGCTCCTGCAAGTGGCCTCAAAAATGTCCAGTTCCCAGTGATGGGGACCTGGAAGGTTCCTCATTTCCAAGTACCTGGAGAAGCTATTCTTCCTTTGATTTTGGCACCATGTGCGTCTCTATGCTCATCTACCTGCATAAAAAACTTTGGGGGCTCGAGGGGGATTCCCTTGACCCAGATGTTATGTTGGATAATAAATGGAGGTGAAGGGTAATGTGGCTCTGATGAAGGTTGGAAGATGGATCTCGAAGATCAGATCTTCACAAGATGAGAGGTAGAAATATTAGGGGGAAGATGGAGAAGGCGATGGGTGACATAATGGATATGGTAGTATGGTCGATTACAATCGAAATCACAGTGAATCAGGGATGGAGCTCGAAGCTTTTGAAAACAAAGATCCTAAATTAACCCTAGGTTACAAACTAATTGCTGGAATTAAAATCTAAGCTATGATACTGTATTAAAATGTGAAAGGAAAAACTAAGGCTAGCAGCTCATACCTGACTGGAAGTCAAAGAGTAGAGGAACTCCACCTGAAGAGGTCTCTGGCGAGCTGGACCACCAATTTCCCTCCCTTTTCCACGCCGACAAGGGCTGAGGAGCTCCTTCTATCACCAACAACTCAATTCAAATGTTCCTATCAGGGTTACGGGAAGAAAATGGGATCAAAAAGTCAAAAATGGCTTGGGTTTATTATTTATAGATAACAAATGGTGGTAGATGAATCACATGAATCCTATCGATTGCATGGATATACACGATGATTAAGGTCATGATGGAGGATCATGAGGTGTATGATTTTGCTGAAGGAATGAGTGTGTATCGAGCAATGAATCAAGGTAAAAAAATTTGGTGAATATGAGGGTGATATGTGAAGATTCGTGTCAGACAGAAGGTGGCAAGTAGGTCGGACAGTTGACCCGAGGTCAAATGTCAAAGGATTCTGTCAGGGCCATGTAAACCCACAAAATGATAAAAACATGAGAGAAAAGTGAAAATAAAAGGAAATAAAATAGAGAATGATTTATTCACAAAAAAAACTCAAAACATGAAAATTGTTGCCTATTTTATGTATTATTTTTTGTGATTGTTATTTATTTTAGCAACCTCATTTATTAGCCTTATATTTTTAGGTACATATTTATAGGTATATTTACCTATATTTTAAGTATTTTATTTTTATTTTATATTTTTTATTATATATACATGTTTTATATATTTAAATATATTTAAATAATATGTAAATATTTCTATTTTATTTTTCTGATTTTATTTACGTACTTAAATAATAGGGGTATATTTTATATGTATAATATACCTATGTATTTTAATACTTTTTTATTTTAATACATTTTTTGCCTTTTATTTTGTGTTTATGTTTTTCGTATATTTAAAATGATATTTACAAGTATGTAAAAATATAAGAAATGTAAAAATATAAAGAATAAATATAATGGATAAATATACATGTATACATGATAATGAGACCCTAGAAAACTGGCTTTTAACTCCATTTTCTATGAAACCATCTTCATTAAATATATAATTTAATTTTATGAATAATAAATGCAATTTTAGTAAATTTTGAACTTGTATGGAGGAGTTATTGATCCGTGAAGTTTTGTTTGCGCCTTTTTCTTCTATGTGTTCGAGTCACATTGTGCATTATTTTTGTGTGCAATTATTTTTTATTTTTCTATACATTTTTATGTACAAATTTTATGTAGATGATTTATTATTTGAGGCACATAAAATGTAAAATAAAATGGGTAAAATGACCTTTTATTGATGAATAGAATTAAGGTTTCTGTGGTGTCCTATGTACAATTAATTGGCCATATCTCCCCCTACTTTATTTCAGGTTGACCACGTCAATATTGACCTAGTTTCAGGATCTTATGTCATTCAATATCTTTGATACTTCATTTCCTTTTCTTTTCTTTCCTTTATATACAATATTTATAGATTAATTATTGATTATTATTTTGTAGAAGCTAATGTTATATACGTGCATTTAACTAAGGTTTTAAGGTCAAAATAGAAGAATAAAGTGATGAGATGGAAATTCATCACTCCACCCTTTTCGTTGGCATTCTTCTTATTCAATAGTTTCGCCTACCATAACAATCACCCCTCCTCAACTCTAGTTGTTGTTTTCTTCCTCCACTGGCTCCTCCTCTTTGCTAAGCGTGCACTTTCCGTGCTTCGCCAACCCTTACTTATCTTTCGCAGCTCCACTTCCACCAACTCTCCTCCAACCTTTCCTCCTTTGTTGCTCTTCTTCCTTCTCATGCACCATCCTCATCCTCTAACCTTCTCATCTTACAATATCTCTTCCACCTCCTTCGTCATACCATCCTCGCCGACATGTATATGACAACGATCTATTACTACACGTTTAACTGGCATGATAATTATTTTGTGCTAGCTTTTAATGCTATGTTTAACTTAATTGATGGATATCTCAAACACATTCCAATTCGGTTCCATGCATTGTCTTCAACAGAATTACATCGGGTCTCAATGGCCACAACAATATAAAATCAGAATAACCAATTTAGAAGCCATATAGTAGTACATGCCGACTTGCATATGGCCAAGTGGACATCTTTACACTATCAAATACTAAACGATAGCGCAGCCTACCTATGCCAAGTTGGAATTTAAATAATAAGACGAGAACGACAAAAAAAGTATCAATCTATTAGGTGTGCAAATTGACATATAAAAGCATATAGTACACATGAAGCCTATTCTCGTTAATTAGATATGCAAAGTTGGTGCTCTCCAAGTCTAACTTCATGAATCTCAAGATTTCTTTTTCTTTAGTACTTGCAATAAAATAGTCCGAGAAATTCTGCAGCTATAGTTGATTTTAGAGTTGTTTAGAGATTTCACAATCTCCATTTCATCTACCTAGATGGAAGAGTGAATCGGTAGAAGAAAGGGAGGGATAAAATGAAGGACATAATCCATCATCTTGCATAACGGATGGTCGATGAGGACAATGATTTACTAAGTCTAGAGGTAAGGCCGAAGTTTGCGCACCACACAGACATGGCCCATGCTTAGCGTTTCCACCACTATATCTAGACTCAACATCTTAGTATGCCATGCCTACAAAGTGTACCAACCTTGTACTTTTGGTATATTGCGCACTAGAATCATATTGATGATGAGGACTAACATCGTGAAGAAGATGTATAGATGTTCATCTAGGGTCGAGAGATCGATTGTGTGGTGAAAAATAGGTATGTATAAATGTACACCAATGGCTAAGAGAATGTGTGGTGACTAAAGATTTCCCTTGAGTTTTTCTGAGAGGCACATTGGCATTTCGAGTCTAAAGCAAAAGGATGTATCTCTTGGCATTCTCAATGTAATCAAAGGATGAACATTCATCCAGTTGATATGGCTTGAGTCCTAAGCATATGCTCCGTTGAACCCAAGTGAAAACTCATTTCATGCCCCCTTCCTCCTCTCCACAGTTGAAGGAAGAACCACCTGATGCATCCACAATCCGTTTGTACATGAGTAGTATATGAAGTTCCTAGGTTAGAGCTCTCAGTATCCTCTCTATTCTTCTTCTCCATATAGTGAAAACAATAACTGCCATCCAAGGATGTAGTCCAGTTACAGGTCAACTTCGTAAATCTGTGTATTTGCGTGGTTGCTTGATTGATCGAGTTTGTTTGTATTTGCTTTCGTAATTCGCAACATATCCAAAAAATGGAGAGGCTAAACTGACCACATTGAACTTCTACAACATTTGTAATCCTTTGAATGTTACTAGAGGTTGTAGCTCCATGAATATTTTGAACTTGTAGAGGTTAACCTCAATCCCTCTTATATGTAATAAATTGTCGAGCTTTTCCATGGATACACGAAAGATGCATTTCTCTGAGTTGAGTTTCTTCCTTTTATGATGGAGAAGGTCGAATAAATTTTCTAGCTTTCGGAGGTGCTCAAAGAAGAAAGTGATCTTTATAAGCATGTTATATACCTCAAATGATTTCCCTGTCATTATAGCAAAAGGAATTTGCATATTGATGATATGTGACTACATCGATCAAGTGCCTAAATGGCATGATGTGGTACATAACGAAGCATTTGTTAAAAATAAAAGTGGCATGGTGTCTGTTAGAAGGGCATAGGAGTGTCTATTGCATCTTGATAAGAATCCATGAAGGACATGTAGATATGTGATGATAGAGTTTTAATGAAGTACAAACTAATAACATTAGTCGCTAGCTACTTCTTCCACTTCACCAAAATACTCTTCCCATTCTCCTTTCTTCTCTCCCTTTGCCCTCCCTCTCTTTTTTACTTTGTGTTTCATTCCTCTTGCGGATGATGACTCTGCAATGAATCACTCTTAGTGTCGTGACATCCGGTTGATCTTCCTCTTCTTCATCTTCATTGTCATCCTTGTTGTTGTCCTTTCCACCATTGTCGTTGACGGTGACATTCTTTTCCAACCATACGAGTGCTTCTAGAGTTTTAAAAATATAAGTAATTCTATACTAGAATACAAATTTCAAATTTTATTGTATAGCATATTACTTGGAATCCATCTGTCCCTCTATGGTATCCAGTCTTGTGTGAATGCTAGCCATCATGCTTAAAATATTTTTAATATGAGTAGTATTTGGTTAATCTGGCTTGGATCTATTGTAGACCCAATTGTCTACATGTACTATGAGGGGGTGGAGCATAGACACTTGTGGAATTAGGAATGCTACAACAGGAGTCCGGAGAAAATTTGGGATGGAGACCCACTAAGGCATGAGATTAGGTTTGGATTAGGAGTGTTGCAATGACCTCCAATCCACATAGGTCGATTTCAACAATTCGACGATTGTTCAAAAATGGTTGTTTAGATGGAGGCCGCAGGAGTCTCTATTTCACACGAAATTTGAATGACAAAATACAGAGAATAATGATGAAAATTAACAGATGCATTTTCAAAAAAATAAAATAGGAAAAATGGGGGGGGGGCAAGTTTGCTCCTCCTCAAGGTAGCCCCATGTTACCCTATATATAGGTTGTGGAGTGATGATGATGGATGTTGGGAGTGTCTAATGTCTGGTCTTAGAGGGCATGTAGTGTCCGACAAGTCAGATCGTCCACTCTCACATCATTCAACTCAAGGTGCCAATCGACAATTGACTTACAATGATACTAAAGCAAAGAATATGAGAAAAATTTATTATACCCCACAAAATAATATGTATAGTATGCAAGTGTAAGGGGGCAAACTGCGAAGGAGCAATGAGGGGTAGCCATAAAAATTGACAAAATATCAATAAATATTTTTGTATTTTTATAGGGATTTTTTATTTTTTATGGATTTTTAATATTTATATATTTATATTTTTAATTTATAGTTTTAATTTTATAATTTTCATATTATATTTTTTTCTATTTTTCAATTCCAATTATATACAATATATCTATGTATATAAGTATATATAGATAATGTGTATACTATAATATGTATATAACATATGTATATTAGGAAAATACCCTAAGGTGTAGTTATTTTTATTTTTTAAGGGTTTTCAAATATTTAGGGCATTTTTTAATATAATACTAATAATAACATAAGTATTATATAGAATATGTGCTTTATATTTATAGATATAGCTATAAATACTCAAAATAAGAAAAATAAAATATTGTAAATTTTTTATAATCGCTCTTTTTTTGAGATTTTTCTTATAATTTTTTCTAACTTTTTTTATATTTTTAATTGAATAAAACTTTCAAACCAGTGAACAATAATGTAATGTCAGATTATTTTGGAACTTAAAAATAGATAAATACCTTAAAATTTCCAAAAATAGTTTTAATATACAATAGATAATATGTAGAAAATACAGAAAAAACAAGATTTTGGATTTTTTTTCCAATAATTTTATAAGGTTTATGAAGTTTTTAATTTTTTTAGTGATTTTTGGTCTGGAGTTACAAAATACATTAGTATATACGCTAATTTTTTGGAATATTTTATAAGATTTTTATATTTTTTATATTTTAAATTACAAACATGAAATAAATGCAATTCTTTTTATATTTTAAAAAATAGGGAATTGATTTTAATTGCTTTGAAAAAAATATGCGATTTAATACGAGTCCGTGAACTTAAAATAATTTTCTTATAATTTTTGGATACAATGATATTTTAAATAAAGAAATAAAACAAATTAAAATTAATGTTCTAGTAGGGACCTAGATGTAATTTAAAGAAACTTAGTGTCCATTATAGAACTCAATCCAAAAATATAAGGGCATGCATGCAAAAATCCCAAATATTTCTATTAAATAAGCTTGGTAGGGGTATAAATGCAGTGTTCAGAAAATTACATGTCTTATGGTAACTAGGAATAATGCTCAAAGAAGCATGCTTCGATTCGATCTTTTGGTCAACTCCAGCCACCGTAGGGGCTCACAAATGGATCAAAGAGAGTCGGAAGGGTCCCATGGTAGTTGAGCAGTTCATATGAGTCCGACACTCATCGGTGGAGTCCTAGACGGTCGAGGAAGGTGGAGCAGTTGGGGAGCCTCTGACTATGCAAAATCTGACCCAAATGGGGTCCTTAGAGTTTCGAACCTTCATGGTTAGGTGTACAAAGAAAAAATAGAGGGTTCTGGGCTTGGTTTCATGGGGAAATGAATGGAGATGGAGTTTGGAAAAGGGTCTTCGACAGACGGTAGCGGAGGAGACCCTGATTCACTGATTGGGACTCGAACAGAGGGAGGGAAGGTGCCTGAGATGAAGGGAAGGCATGGGGAAGGTAGTCGAGGTGTTAGATGTGACTGAGGACAGTTGAACACGACGGAAACAATGGTTGGAGCAAGAGCTCCAGCAAACTACGATTGGATTATTTCACCAAATAAAAGATTAAAACAACTAAAATTAAATGATAAACTACACTAACATTAATTCTAGGAATGAAAATAGATAAGAAACTATGTCTCTACCTCAAAGGAAAGGAAGCCAAGGAGGAGCTCTGGTAAAGATGCCCGGTGAGCTTGGATTATCGGGTTCAGAGCCTCTTCCTCTACGCCAGGAGGACCAGTGAGCTCACTGTTGTTACCAGTGAACTAAGTCACGAGATATTTAGGAATTTTAAGGGTGAAAACAATATAAACTTTGAACCAACAGTCGTGGAGGAATTTTATACAGGGGTTAGATTGACTAGGGCAACAACTCGATGCATCGATCCAAGATCAATGAAGCATGCTGGCGTGAAATACTAGAGATCGAGGAGCAAAATCAAAGAAGCTGCCATTCCATAAAATGAAAGAAGTGATAAGGAAAATTCGAGGAAGAAGAGGGGTCAACGGATTTCGATAACCCTAGAGTCATAGGGGGTCAGTTGACCGGTAGGTCAACCAAGGCCAACCCCTAATTGAGCAAATCATAACTAGAGTTTTTCACCGGTCAGATGTTCCACACAAGGCAAGAACAACGTCGTCGAGAAGACCGAGCTAGAAACCCTAGAAAAGCAACAATTAACCCAAAATTAAAAATCAAGCAATGAAAAGTTATAACTCTATAATGTATGTGTATAGGTGTAAGAACCGTAGAGGTCGAACACAAGGAGCAAATGGGAGAATGGTGAAAATAAATGCAAAAATATGTGCTTCTTATTGTCTATGTATTTTTGTGGGTTTTTAATAATATATATTTAATTATTTTTTGTTTTTATATTTTTTAAATGTTTTTAAATTTTATTTTTTAATTTTTATGTATTTTTATTTTTAATTTCATGTTCTTTTTATAAGAGATATATAAAAGATATAAGGTTATATATGTATATATATTATAGGATAATATATTTAGAAAAGATATTAAAAATAAATAAAAATTAAGAAATTAAATATTTTTGAGGTTTTAATAATAACTTTCTACTATTTTGTGATTTTCTAAGATTTTTGCTAATTTTATATATTTTTAAAGTAAAAAATATCCCAAAATAGACAGAATTGAAATGAAGATTAAAATATCAAATAACATCAAAAATTATTCAAATAAATTTTAATACATAAATAATAATATAAAGAAAATTATAAAATATAAAATGATATTTTCGAAAATTTTGAATTTTGGAGATTTTTATAAAGAATTTTGGGCCTTTTAATTTTAAAGTATTTTCCTTTTCTATTTTTAGGGTTTTTGGTTTATGGAGTTGAAAAATAAATATTTAGACAAAATAAATATTTTTTGGAATTTTTCAAAAAATATTTTTGATATTATATACAACATACAAGAAATATTTGTGCTCTTTTTAGTTTTTAGTAAATATTAAAAAGTCCTAATCTGCAAATCTAGAAATATAACGTTGAAAGTGTGTGCAATCATGAGCTTAATCATCTTTTTTGCTAATTTTTGGAGTACGGACATTATATTTAATAAATAGAATAAATGCTTAAAAATACTAAACTGGTAGGGTTATATATGTAATTAAAATTAAAGTATAGGATCTTTCTGTAATTTTTCCAAAAGTATCAAACTAGAATTGAAAATATGCGAACTAAATACAAATGCCAATACCCATGAGGGTATACATGCAAACATGCCACCTCATGTGGGCCGACACATGAGGAGACATGGACTAGACTCAATTGCAAATAATAAAAATGTGAGAGTCTTTTCGCAATTTTTACAACAATATTAAAACTACAAATGAAAAATATGTGCTAAAAATTAAAATAAAAATAAGAGGCTTAATAATGCAAAATACCCCCAACGAGACACGTGCGGACAGTCTGGATGTGTTCATTCACGATGGCGCTTCACCTCCAATGGTCTGGATTGGATCCTAGAGAAGGATCCTACGGTGGTGATCCACAAAATCGGATGGCGGTTAGATGATCTGGAGCGGCTGGATGATCGAATGGTGGGAAGGGGATATAGAAGAACATGCTAAGAACTCGTTGATGGCAAGTTTTGATCGGCTCTCCTAAGCTCCTTTGATCGTCTGGGATGCTCAAGCGAGGGGCAAAATGGAGTATGGGCTCCTCTGCTTTAGATAGATGCTTCAGCAGGTACGTCGAAGCCCTGTTGAAGTCGAATGGGCTCGGAGGAGAAGGGAGGCTTCAGATACATGCTCTGATCAAACCAACCCCCGAGGGGTCTTTAGCCTCCAGGATTCGGAATAAAGGCTCACACAAGAAAAACGACGATCTTGGGGTTTCTGTTGTGTGGAATGAGATGTAGCAAAGCGTGGCGATGGTTTCTCCAACGAGGTGAGGAGGAGGAGCACCAGGGTCCTGCTCTAGGCAGGAGCAAGTTGAATGGAGGCAGGGGTTGCATAGCATAAGCGAAATGGAAGAGAGGTGAGGTGGTTGGCGGTCGTAAAACAAGGCAGAGTATGATGGAAATCTTCACCACTGCTAGCTTCCGACAACTATGATTTAGGTTTTTCAAGATAAAACAAACGATTAAACGATAAACTAAATGCACTGAATTAAACCGAGAACCAAAACTAATCTAAAAAGAAGAGAAATGATATCTCACTTGGCCGGAGCCATTGAAGCAGACTTCGTGGCGATGGTGGTCGTCGGAGATGGTGGAAGTCAGCTCTAGGCTGGTCCTCGATCAACCAAACTGCTGGGCGAGGAGGTTGTCACCCTCCTTGAGCCCTTGAGCGAAAAAGGAGGAGAGAACATTGCCAAAAAGAGATTAAAAATGGAAGAATATCGAGGAGGAGCTTTGTATAGGTGGTGGAAGTGAGAGGAAGATCGAGGGAGCGTGCTCGAATAATAGGTTCTCTGATCGAAAAATCACTCTCGCGTGATTGAGTGAGAATCGAGGAAGAAAATCACATAAGAAATACAACCAAATCGATGCTTGTATCGACTTGGGAAAAAGGGAGAAGAGAGGTCAAAGCCGAGGTCTGACAGACCTCGGACCTCGGTCAGACAGACCTCGGACCTCGGTCAGAGAGTTGATCGAGGTCAACTGGAAGTGAGCCCTGGTTGGTCCACGTGGACCAACCAGAAAAAACCAGATTCAAATAATGTGTAAATTCGAAAATAAATAATAATTAGTAATTTTAAGTTATAAAAAATATTTAGTATTTTTTATAGTATTTTAATATGATTTTTATTTTATTGAGGATATTAATTACAAGTTAATTTTTTAGTGTATGTTTATTGTATATTCATATATGATTTAGGAATTTATTTTTATCTTGTATTTTATTTTTTTATTTAATTATTTTATAAAATTATAAATTATATTTATATACACTAATATATTTTTATGATATATTATGTAAACTTAAATAAATAGAGGTATTAAATATATAAGTATAAGTATAGGTATTTCATCTTCGTATTTTTGTATACTATATTATTTTTTTGTTTTATTTATGGTTTTATTGTGTACATATGTTATAAATAATATTTACAAAAATATAAAAATATACAATTAAAAAATAATAAAGAATAAAAAATGAATATTTTATCCATGTATATTATACAATAGGAGACCAAAACTTAACTTTCACACCTTAACTCTAAAAATTATAAAACCACCTTCATTAAGTAGATTATTAAAATTTATATACAATTAATATGATTTCGATACATTTTGAGTTTTTATTTCGGAGATATGAGACTGATAAGTTGAATTTTTGACTTTTTATTCAGAGTATAATTTGCACACTATATTTTTGTATGAAATCAATTTTGTATTTTTCTATATACTATTATCTACAACTTTCATGTACAAAGTTTCTTTATTTGAGGTTCTAAAAATAAAAAATAAAATAGGTCCTAAAAATGAATTATTAATGAATAAAAGAATGGAATTTTTAATGGATTTATTTCCCTTATCTCCCCAACTTTATTCCTTGTCGATCCATTCATCAAGATGCCTAGGTCTCGGGGTTTAGGGTCATAAAAAACCTTTGGCATTTTATTTTTTTTATTTTCCTTTTCTTTTCTTTATTCTATAATTTTAGAATAAAAAACTATATCACAATAAATGGAATAAAGAATGAATGTTAATTTGTACAAAATAATGTGATATACATGCATTAGCTCAAGTTTTTAAGGCCAAAATGATAGACTAAAGTTGATGAAATGGATATTCATCACCCCCTATACATGCCTTTGCTAGTCCCCAGCAGAAACTTATGCAATAAGTGCAGAAAATTAAAATTAGAGAAAAGGAAAAGAAAGAAAGTGGATTGATTTTAATTTTCAAACTCGTCTTCACAAAATCAAAGTTTAGAGCTCAGGTCATACCTTGGTGTGAGAATGTGTATGGAACCTGGTCGGGAACCGGATTTGAAACATAATAGCCTTTGAGAGTCACAATACTCGGTACAAACCACCTCAATAGCCATGTCAGAACTAGTCTACATCATACACAAACCCTTATGACTATGAAGCTGACTTGTACAATGTAAGTGATAGCGGATCTCCCCAACTGAAAGGACAAAAGAACTGACTTCTCCAGCATGACAATACAATGATTCCCTGATACAATAGCTCTTTCCTCAAGGAGCAGGGTATTTCCTTCTAAGTTCAAGTACATCCGACTCAAGAGGAGGGGGTGGAGAGAGGGATGGATGGTAGCTAGTGTAGCTACCTATCCAGGGATGCATGACCAGTGTAGCCAAGTCATCCAGCTGTAGGATCACGTGATATGACTTTGAAGCTCAAGGTTTCTTATTGACTATACAAATATGTACACTCCGACAATCATTTTACTTTCAATCAGTCCTATCCACTTTTTTTAGAGTTTTTGCATTTTCCCATTTTTTAAATAATATATACAACAACAATTACATAAGGAGTTTTACCTGAGCCAGAAGACTATCCCTCTTTTGAAGCATTATTGCAACCCCCATTCTCATGTCTTTAGATGTTGATGACACTGGAGGGGTTGGGACGCACTTCCTGCCCTAGATGAGGAAGAATGTTTCCACTCATGTACGTCTCATACCGGTAAATCCAATCCCCTCACCACTCCAACTGATGTGAGCCAAGTGAATGTTACAAATATCCAAATTTTGTCACGGTCGACAAGAGTAATGCATGAGTCTCGAAAAGGTCTAGTTAAGCAGTTGAGGTGACTTGAACCCAGCCTTGAGTCTCAAAGAATTAAGTCCGAATAGACCTGAAGTACCTCAAATCTAGTTCCCATAAGTTTCTAGTTAAGTTAGGTGCAATTAGGTCCAATCAAGCTCCAATTTTCGACTTTACTCAACCTAGCTCAATTGTCAAACTCAATCAGAGAAATGCGAATGCTATACAAATGTTATGTACAATGCAATGAAAAATATTTTCGTGATGCCATTTTTAAACTTTTGATGTTTTTATGGATTTTGAAAAGGTTTTGCAAATATTTTTGGAATTTTCAATTTTGCAAATGTTTTTGAGATTTTTTAAAATATTTTTTTGGAATAAAAGATAGGTACAAATATTTACACAGGGATGTACTAATTATTTACGAGAATTAGGGCTTTAGAGGATTTACGCAAGCTATATGTGATTAGTTTTTTACAGATATGTATATACAATTAATAAAGAATTCTTATGTGATTTATATATTCTTAAAACTTATTTGAAAATGATTTTTCAAATAATTTTGAAAACTATAGTCCCAAATAATTTTTTGCAAATAATTTTTACATACATTTACAAACATTTGAAAACCATTTTTCAAACAGTATATAGAGATTTTCAAAATGTTTTTCCAACCATTTTCCAAACCATTTGCATATAGACTTTCAAACCATTTTTATTTCACACAAAGAAAAGAAATTTTTACAAATAATTTTATTTTGCAAAGGTTTAAAATATTTAATAAAATATTTTTCAAATGCTTTTCAAAATATTTTTTTAAAAGATTTTCAAACTATTTTCCAAAAAATTGCTAAATTTTTTACCTAATTTCTTACTCAGTAAATACAAAAATAATTTGAGGAATAATATACATTTTTTTATTAATGAATTTACTGAATTGTATAAATATATAAAGTATTTTATGTAGTATTTTTGACATAATTATCAAAAATACAAAAGTACAAGTTATGGCTTAAAGTTTATACGTAGTATATATGACCCCACTATACTTACCTTGAGCTACGTCCTCATAGATCAGAGAGAAAAAGAGAAGGCATAACTCGTATTGAGTACAGAAAAGTCTAAAGAACGAATAAAGATTGGATGAAAGAATGAGAAATCGATTGTCTCCCTATACTTAGGATCAACTAATCCTAAGTCTAGGGTAAGCTTTCCCTAAGTATAGACAAGAAGAGGAGATAGTGGAAGGGATCAAAGAATGAAAGAACTCGACGTGCACATACCCTTATCCTTAGGACAACGTACGTCCTAAGTATTTTTATTATATTTTTATGATATAATATGTACAATTAAATAATAGTGTTATTAAATATATAGGTATAAGTATAGGTATTTCATGAATGTATTTTTATATAATATTTTATCTTTGCGTTTTATTTATGGTTTCATTGTGTTTTAAACATGTACATATGTTATAAATAATATTTATAAAATTATAAAACAATCATAAAGAATAAATAAAATGAATATTTTATTCAAGCATAACTTAACTTTCACATCTTAACTCCAAAAAATATGGCACCACCTTCATCAAATAGATTATTAAAACTTATATATAATTAAAGGTGATTTTGATATATTTTAGTTTTTATTTAGGAGACATGGGTCTGAGAAGTTGGGATTTTGATTTTTTATTTAGAGTATAATTTATACACAGTACATTATTTCCGTATGAAATCAATTTTGTATTTTTCTATATATTATTATCTACAACTTTCATGTATAAAGTTCTTTATGTGAGGTATATAAAATAGAAAATAAAATATCCCTAAAATGAGTTATTAGTGAATAAAAGAATGGAATTTTTAATGGATTTCTGACCCTTATCTCTGATGAATACCCATTCATCACTCTTTATTCTTATATTTTAGCTACAAAAACCTTTGCAAATACATGTAGATATTTGTAAATAGAAATAATTACCAAAATCATGCATTTTGTAAAAAGTAATAATTAGCATGTTTTTGTGCACAAATATAAGAATAAAGAGACAAAAGAAAAAGAGAGAAAATATTTGGAATAAATATTGAGCGACCTAATCCCAAGGGAGGGCCCAGCCTGGGCCTGACCGCATAAAAGCCAAAGTAGAGGGAGATAAGGGCTCATTTTGTAAATATTTATGTAAATAAAATAAAAATATTTTCCTCACAAAAAGAGACTCAAAAAGAAGTTAAAAAAAGCAGAAAAGATCAAAAATACCCTTCCTTCACCATGTACATGAACCACACCTAGGTATTTATTTAACCTTGTAAATAAATTAACTTATTTTCCAAACTTTTTGTAAATAGTCTATGTTACATATTGTAAATAAATAAAATATAAAATAGGTATAAAAATACATAAAAATAACAAATAAAAAAATTCAAAAATTTAAAATCTAAATAGTGTACATATACCTATATATATAGCTACCCTCTTTTTATTTCCAAAAATTAATTAAAAATCACCAAAAAATAGAAAAAAATAAAAGAAAAATATTTCATGTTTTAAGTTTTTCTTAATTCGGCCATTTTCTACCTTAAAATAAATAAACAAAAAAAATAATAAATGGCAGCTCCTGATTGGTCCACGGGGGATTGTTGACCCCGGTCAACTCCCCCGCGGACTCTTTCCTTTTTGAGAAGACGCGCGCCGCCCCGCCTTCGCCATTTTCTCCACGCACCTCCAGCCTGTCGCCCACGCAAACCCCGCGCCCGGATCCTTCGCCGATCATCCGACATCCTCGCCAGATCCTTCGCCGTGAGATCCACGCATTCCATAGCCGTCGCCTCCCAACCCTAATCGAGCCTGCAACTATATATAGAACCACCTCCGCCGCCTCCGCGCCCCATCTTTGGCTCTTCCCCTTCTTCCCAGTGAACTCCAGAGGCACCGCGAGAGTGACAGCAAGCGATCGCCCCTGTTGCAGCGAGGCGAGGAGGCGAAACCACTGATCCGGCGTTCTTCGCCGCCGTTGCTCCGCCACCAGCATGAGCACCGAGCCTCGGGCCGAGACGACCCTTGAGGCTACGACCAGGAGCTAGCTAAGCTCCAGCACAGTCTTCCACTCCACCCAGGTAGCTTTCTAGCCTTTCCATTTAGCGTAATTTCTTGTTTCCCCCAAATCTTAGTTTCGCCGAGTTCCTGTGATTCCGGCCATATCGCTTATCTTCTCGATCATCGGAACCTACGCTCACCATCGCCATCCCTCCGCGCACATTCTCCGCACCTCCGTTCAAACCAGCTCGCACAGGAGCTGGGATTCGAGCTCCTCCGTCCATCGCCTCGCCGGAGCTCGCCCATCTCGCCTCCCCGATCACCTTCACCACGCCTAACAGGGTCGAGGCACTTTGCCCTCGACCCGCGAGTTTGCTGGGATACTTTGCAGGTCCATCCAAGCCCATCTGAGGGCTTGGACCACTTGGTCCAGCTGCTCCGCCTCCGCCGACCTCGCCGGACCTCTCCGAGGATCGGTTGGGTCATCGGAGGCCTCCATTAGACGCGGAGGGCCCACAGCTTCCTTCTCCAATCTTCAGCGAGCGCCCAGGAGGGGACCAGCGCCGTCACGAGTCCGGCGAAGCTCGCCGGAGCCCTGTTCGTCCACCATCCTTCTCCGCCGTCCGATTGACCCCCGAGCTCCAGATTCCATCACGATCGTCCATCTGAGGAGCAGCTTCAACCGTCGGATCCATTCGAGGGTCGATCTCCACCGCCGATCCAGCGAAGCTCAGCCACTTCTTCCGTCCACCGTTCGATCTGCAACGTGGCAGCACCTGGACCGTTGGATCATAGTCGAGGACCCAGCCCTGGGCGCCACCCCTTTTCAGCCGTTCGATCTGCAACGTGGCGTCCATCCATCGGCTCGACTTAATAAAGGGGTAAATTACCTTAGGCCCCCTCGTAGTTTTTGCTTTATGTTTCAGTCCTGTAAATATTTAGAGTACTTTATTTACGTTGGGATATTTGCACACTGGACCTCATCTTTTAGATTATTTGCATTTATGCCCCTGTTTGTGTGAGCCACGTGCGTCGTCATGTGTGTATTTGGTGTAATTGCAAATCTAGCCCTGTAGTTCTGGATGTTCATGAATGAATAGAAACTTTTTGATAATTGCATTTATGCCCCTGTGAGCATTGTATTTGCGCATGTGCGTCTTTTGAGTGGGTTATTTGCAACATAGCCCTTGGACTTTTTGGTACGAGTTACCAGAAGGTCCTCGGACTTGTTTTTCTTACACATAGGTCCCTGAGTGCCTCAAGCACGCGCCTCGCGCATGATTTCTTGGGTATTTTGCACCAGGACCCCCAGAACTTTGGGTATTTGCACTTAAGTCCCTGTGCACAATGCCCCCGTGTTAGTTTTGAATAAAATATCAAATCACCTCCAAATTCGACGAAAATTTGGCACATGGCTTGGCTCCTGCCATGTTGTAGGATTTTTGAGAATTTTGGAGGACATTTTTGAGTTTATTTGTTAATTTTAAAAATTCAAAAACATCTATTTTTGGCACTGTTTCACTTGAAAAATCACAAAAAAAATATAAAAACCCCTCTAAAAATTCTATAAAAATTGGGGGTTGTTTCTGTTGTGTTTCTTGATTTTCTAGCCAATTTTGGCTATTTTTCATTGCTTAAAAACCCTAAAAATTCAAAAACACCTAAAAACTCATAAAAATCATATTAAATAATCTAAAAACCCAAAAACAATAATTTTGGTGCTCAAATTTTCCTTGTTTTCTCTAGTATACAGGAAAAGTACCTCCAGGCCCTATTGAGATCCTTAAATATTTTATTTTTGGATTTTGGGCCTGGCTGGACAGTACCTTGCCTTTTTCGCACTGTTTGATTTTTAGCAATTAGAATAAATATCAGAAAAATCTCAAAAATTTACCAAAAACATAAAAAAATATAAAACACATAAAAATATTTTTGTCTGAATTTTTGCTTGATTTTTGATGCTTTAAATAAATAGTTGAAGTTAATTGTCTGTGTGCTTTTCCTGTTTTCTTTATATTCCAAAAATCCCAAAAAAAAATTTATAAAAACAAATAAAAACCACTAAAAAGTATTCTCTCAGATTTCTGACTACATCGTAGGCCCCTTGGCCAACCCGTGCTCCTTGTGTTCGACCCTGGTCGCTATACCAGGTTAATCCTCTAGCAGGACCGCTCTCTTTTGTGCTTGATTGATTTTACGTGTTTCGAGTGGTTCATTCATTTTTCTTGATTGACTTAGCCTGATCGCTTGGGTCGCAACGACCCTATTTTTGTACCTTATACCCGAGTGGTCAGGCGTGTCATCAGAATGGCGCCGTTGCCGGGGAGCACGGCTTTGTAGTCATTTTTCCATATTGTCTCTCTATATTGTCATTGTTTTCTGACACTCTCTCTTTGATTTTTGTGCGAGGTACTGCGTGGACAACTTGGAGTTTATTTTTGAGGACCCGCATGGGAAGAAGAGCAGGGAGAGGAAGAAGAAGAATTTTATTTTGAGAGAGAACAATATTGTTTGTAATAATTTAGAACTTGGACATTTGTGGACACTTGTAACTTAGCGGGTCTGTTTCGCCGAGTACCGGTGTGCTCGGGGGACCCATTTGGATTTTCGCGGCTTTTTCTGCGGTTTTGATAGCTAGCTGCCTTTTCCGGTGTTTACGCGGTTTTTCTCGAGCCCCTAGATTTAGGAATTTCTCTTGCTTGTGCCGTAATTAGTAGGGTCCCCACACTTAATTGCTTGCCTGATCCTATAGGACGTTAATTGGACCTACTAAAATCATTAATAAAAATAGCCGATTCATTTTCTTCCGTGGCCTACGTGCCGTAGCCCGTCCCACAAAGCGCTTCTCCTACCCCCGATTTGTTGGGCAGAGGAGGGATGGGCCAAGACCAGACTCTTTGGCTTGGAGGACCGTGATCGGTTAGACGGTTCTTGCGATAGAAATTTTCTCATCCAGGACTCGGTTTTTCCTCGCTGCACCATTTAGGTAGTTTAATTCTGTCTTTAAATTCTGCGCGGATCACTTGCATGTAGAGTACTGGAGACAAGGTACGCATTTCTTTCTCTGCATGCATCATTGATTTCTTCGTGCATCGGCTTTTTCGTCTTCTCCCTCTGTTTTTGGCTTAATCATCAGGAGAATCGGAAAATTCGTTAGGCCGCTTGTATTTACTTTGAAAAAAAAATTAAAAAGAAAAACAAAAAAAAAGTGGGACTGGATAACACTATTGACCCTAAAAGACACTCACATTAAAAATTTGTCTTGGGGAGAGCAACCCCCTCTTTGTATGGTTTGGATGCGCGAGAGAGTGACCCGCACCCTAGGTAGAGCCCTCCGGTGCTATTTCTAGTTGACTACCGACTCTTCCGTGCGGGCCAGTCGGTTGGAGTAGCATCGGGTATCCTAACAGGTCACGTAAGCGCTCTGATATTTTGTGTGTTCACCCAATAAAATTGACAAGATAAATTGACCGAGCTTTCACGGTCTTCAGATTGTGTTGCGTTGGTGAACCGGGGGTTTGCTTTGCGATCATATTTTCTCCAGATCCCATCCGCCCAACTCGCCAGATCAAGATGATGGGTAGACGATCTCTTAGGCAGCCTCTGGTTGCACCGCTTTCAGGCGCGTCTACTTCACCATCTAGGTTGACCCGTGAGAGTCGAGACCAGCTCTCCGGGCCCGAGTACGATTCCACCCTGTTCTCACTCGATCCCCTTTCTTTTGCTACTGAGAGACATGAGCCCGAGGAAAGACGAATTGATTTGACAGAACCTGAGTTGGGCTCATCTGATTTTGTAGACGTCACTATGGCCGGAGCCGGCAGTTCAGACCCAGACTCCCGACAACCCGAACATTTTGTACTAGACCAGGGAGCGATCAACTCCACCCTGATCGCATCATTAGAGACAGTACGGAAGCAGCTACGCGATCAGGGAGCTTTCATGATTGAGATGAGAAGGGAGTTGGAGCGACTCAGAGAAGAGAGAGATCAGAGCGAGCCTGAGGACATTCCTGATGCTGATGCAGAGGCAGCAGCCGCAGCAGCGGCTGACGCAGCGGCAGCCGCCGCCGCAGCGGGACCACCGAGACCGATGCGGGAGTTACACAACCCCAGATCTACACTGATGCACCATTGGGTGGTGGTACCTGCTATCGTGGGGGATTTCAAGTTCCCTCCGAACACCCTGCAGATGCTTCCTCATTTTCACGGACTTGCCACTGAGGAGCCCCACCTCCATCTCCAGGAGTTTTTGATGATCTGCAGCACTGTCCACGACCGTCATGTGGACCAGGATACGATTCGGATGATGGCCTTCCCTTTTTCACTGGCAGATAGAGCAGCCGCCTGGCTGAAGCATTTAGGGAAGTTTGTTTACACCTGGGAGCAGCTCCGCACCGAATACTTGAACAAGTACTATCCACTCGGGCGGACGAATGCAGCGAGGGCCCTGATCAACAACTTCTCCATGCTCCCTAACGAGCAGTTTCACGAGGCATGGGAGAGGTTCAGAGAGCTTCTGGATAGATGCCCACACCACGACATTTCCAAGCCGAACCTAGTTCAGAGCTTCTTTAGTGGGATGACGGCAGAGCTTCAGGGTCTGGTGAATGCTTCTTGCGGCGGGTCCTACTTTGCCAAGGACCACAACCAAGTCTGGGCCATCTACGAGGAGATGACCGAAAATTACATGGTGATGTCCCAGACTCGGTTGTACACACAGAGATCTCAGCAGCCGCCAGGACCCGTGCAGTACCAGCGGATAGCACGGGTTGATGCAGGTCCATCCAGTTCGTCCACCGTTGCAGCCGCACAGGCAGAGTCAGCCGCTGCGGACATGGGGATTATCAGCGAGAAGTTGGACCGCATGGAAATAATAGAGAAGAAGCAGTGCCAGGGCATAACTCAGATGGAGCAGATGGCACAAACTCTGAGCGACATGAAGACCCATCTCTTGTGTCTTCAGGAGGCACAGACGGCTTCTCAGCCCCGTCTTCAGTCGCGAGGCGATTCCGGCGGCAGCCGCAGTTCGTCCCAGCGCTCCAGCTCCTTGCAGCAGCCTAGACAAGTTCACCTTGTACAGGCGGAGCCGTACCAGCAGCAGCAGCCCTCTTACCAGTCACCACCATCTCCAGACTTACAGATGGTGGTATATCAGCCGGATCAGCCTCTGGAAGTACTCCCACCAGCCCCTTACGATGAGGAACCGTTGATGGATGTCAACGGGATTTGGTATGACCGTCCTCAACCTGGAATCCGACGAGACCATCCCGGATTCAGGTGGGGGAATGGGGGTAACCAGTCCCAACAGCAGCCAGCCGGTCAGGGAGGGCAGTACTCCCAGCAGAGAGATCACCAGCAACCCCCAGCATACCAGTCACACCAGCCATCATCCTTCGTACCTCGTCCCTACCAGCAGCAGGGACAGACTTGGAGACGTGAGCAGCAGGCTCACCAGCAGCAGCATCCTTCCTCTTACCCCTCTCAGCCGCAGCAGCACCAGGTCCAGCAGCCTCATTACCAGAGAGGCAACCCGTCGGGCTCCCATGAGAGCCCCGCCTTGGATGATCTAGCCCGCATCTTCACAGAGCAGCAGGCTACATTTAGACGGGAGATGGACGAGTTCCGCCAGGAGATGCGGGACCTGATGAGAGGGAAGGCCGCCATCCCTGCACAGATCGAGCCTAATCCGAATAGCTTGAAGAGGAAGTCTGAGCAGGAGCGGTAGAAGACCAGCAGGCGGCGCCTCATCTGAGCGACAACGCGAGGATCCATCTAGAGTGCCAGATGAGGAAGAGGAGAGCGGTACTGAAGCTGCACATGATGATGACGGTGGTACTGATGCCACCCGAGATGCTGATTCCACCGGCGGTACTGAGGCCGCCGCTTCACCATATCGAGGAGGTGGTACTGACGCCACCAGCAGAGCCGAGCCAGCCCGCGGTACTGAGGCCGCAAGACGTCTAGTTGTAGAGCCAGCTAGAGGTGGTACTAAGGCCACCAATATTCATTCTGATAGAGATGTTGTCTTTCCTCGTATGGATGTATCTCAGGACTCTATTTTGAATAAAGGAAAAGGTTTAGTTTCTTCTGATCCCACTGTGGTGTATGATGTATGTGAGGATCCGGTCATCGAACCGTCTAGGCCTATTCCTAGTCCTTCATCTGAGAAGGACCCTGTGATCCCCTTTCCTAGAGCCCTTGAGTTGGGGAAGGGGAAGAAAAGAGAAAAAGATCCAAAAAAGAGAGAGCAGGAGGAGTTCAGCCAGAGCATGATAGATCGATTTCACATCCAGCTGACCCTCCATGAGGCTTTGCAGCACATCCCTCTTCTTCAGCGATCCTTGAAAGACAGGACCACAGTCAGGAGGAAGAAGAGGAACAACACCGCAGAGATTCATGTGTTGACAAAAGCCACGTGTTACGCGATCCAGAACCATCTGCCGACCAAGAGGCCAGATTTAGGAGCCCCGTATGTCAGATGTCAGATTAGTGAGCAGAGGTTCGACCGTACTCTATTAGATAGCGGATCGTCGATCAACCTTCTTCCGGCAGCCCTTCTCGACCACTTAGAGTTGGGCACTCTTAGACAGAGCAGGACATACCTTCAGTTTGCTGATCGGTCTGTCAAGAGGCCAAAGGGGTTGTTGCGAGACATTGTCGTCACGATTCAGGGTTTGCAATTCCCCGTGGACTTCGTAGTGCTGGACATGGAGACCCCTGACTCGTTGACCGATTCCCCCATCATCCTCGGTCGCCCGTTCTTGGCCACAGCCAAGGCGGTGACTGACCATGACAGTGGGAAGGTATTCTTTCGCGTCCAGGGCGAGAGTATACAAATAGAGACGGTTAAGGACCACAGAGCCAGAGATAGATCCCGCTCAGAGGGCAGTACAGATTCAGAACAGCTGATAGATACAGAGCCAGACATACACCAGGACTGTGATTTTGTGATCACAGATGATGAGGCAGCTTGGGCAGATCCTGCAGCACAGACCATCCTCTCATATTCAGATACAGCTGATGCAGAGATGATAGCAGAGGATAGTCTGGAGAGCACAGCCCTGGTTCAGGATACTATTGAGTCAGCAGAGTCGGACCTTGATCGCGACACGATTTTCAGTGATGGTGGTACTAAGGCCACCCTGCTCTACGGTGGTACTGATGCCACTGCAATTGATACAGATCCCTCGGATTCAGAATCTGATTGGGCAGATTGTGATGATCAGATGCCAGACCTGGATCCACCTGAGCCTACAGATGAGGAGGAGGTAGAGGCAGAGCAGATCAGAGACAATGCAGAGGACCCGCCTTCTCCAGATCCAGTTTGTGAGAGTTCTCTATCATTTTCCCAGGCAGATTTGGCAGAATTGTCAGCATACACACATCTTCTTCAGAAGCCAGATTTGTCAGCACCCAGCTGTCCAGAGCTAAAGCCGCTCCCTACTTCGCTGAAGTATCGATTCCTTGCGGGAGAGTCTGAGATGTACCCAGTCATCATCTCTGCCGATCTGACTGGAGAACAAGAATCCCGTCTGATGGGGGTTCTTGAAAAGAACCGCAAGGCAATTGGATGGAGCGTAGCAGATCTCCATGGGATTAGTCCCTCGCTGTGCTCCCACCATATCTATCTCGAGGAAGGGGCAAAGCCGTCGCGTGAGTTCCAGCGGCGACTGAACCCCAACCTAAGAGAGGTTGTCATGAAGGAAATATCAAAATGGTGGAGTGCAGATTTTATTTATCCCATTTCCGACTCCAAGTGGGTTAGCCCCTTGCATGTGGTGCCCAAGAAGACGGGCATCACGACTGTGATCAGTGAGTCGGGAGAGGAGATTGCTACACGAGTACCCACCTCTTGGCGGGTCTGCGTTGACTACAGGAGACTCAATCAGGCCACCAAGAAGGACCATTTCCCCCTGCCTTTTATTGATCAGATCATAGAGAGACTGGCAGGGAAGAGCCATTATTGCTTCCTGGATGGGTACTCGGGCTACAATCAGGTGGCCATCGCTCCTGAGGATCAGGAGAAGACCACCTTTACCTGTCCCTTCGGTACATACGCCTTTCGACGCATGCCATTTGGGCTATGCAACGCCCCTGCGACTTTTCAGAGATGCATGCTGTCGATCTTTTCGGGCATGGTAGGGGAGTGTTTGGAGGTCTTCATGGACGACTTCTCGGTTTACGGTGACGGATTCGATTCCTGTCTTGACTGCCTAGACCGAGTGCTCCAGCGATGTATTGCTACCCGCTTGGTTCTATCTTGGGAGAAGAGTCACTTCATGGTGACTCAAGGGACGGTGCTTGGCCACATCATCTCCAACAGGGGCATGGAGGTTGATCCGGCCAAGGTTGATGTCATTAGAAAACTCGCACCGCCGTCCAATTTGAAGCAGCTACGGTCATTTCTGGGGCACGTTGGTTTTTATAGGAGATTCATTCATGATTTCAGCAAGATTGCCCGACCGTTGACTGACCTCTTGACGAAAGACACCGAGTTCCTTGTCGATGACAAGTGTCTTTCGTCCTTTGAGACTCTCCAGCAGTGTGTTATTGAGGCTCCTGTCCTTCAGCCACCCGATTGGTCTCTCCCATTCGAGATCATGACGGACGCCTCTGATTTTGCCGTAGGGGCCGTGCTAGGACAGAGGAGGGACGGAGTTCCATTCGCTATTCACTACGCTAGCCGAACATTGGATCCCGCCCAGCGAAACTACACGGTCACAGAGAAGGAGATGCTAGCTGTAGTTTTCGCCCTAGATAAGTTCAGATCGTATATCATTGGATCTAGAGTAACTTTGTATACTGACCACACCGCCATCAGGTACCTCATGTCAAAGAAGGATGCCAAGGCCAGACTTACTAGATGGATCCTTCTACTACAGGAGTTCGACATTGAGATCAAGGATAAGCCTGGAGTCAAGAATGTGGTGGCGGATCATCTTTCCCGACTAGAGCAGCCTGAGGATTCTGAGCAGATTGATCCTATTCGAGATACCTTCCCAGATGAGGCGATCCTTGCTATTGCCTCACTCCCGTGGTATGCCGATATTGTGAACTTTCTCGTTGCTGGGAAAGTCCCACAAGATTGGCCCAGGCAGAGGCTTGAGACCTTCCTTGCGAAGCCCAAGTCCTACCACTGGGAGGATCCCATCCTTTACCACGAAGGAGGGGATAGCGTCTGACGTCGATGTATTCCTCAGGAGGAGCATCATAGTGTCCTCACTTACTGCCACAAGCTTGAGGCAGGAGGACATCATTCTGGGAGGAGAACGGCACAGAAAGTGCTCCAATCCGGCTTGTGGTGGCCTACACTCTTCAAGGACTCTGATGAGTTCGTGAAGAGGTGTACTGACTGTCAGAGGATGGGCACTTGTGGACAGCGTGATATGATGCCGATGCAGCTGATAAACGCGGGATCGAGAGCGGTTGTATTGACTCACAAGGCGAGTCAACAGTCGGTGTCTTAACCACTACAAAATCCTGGTTTAATCAACAAATAACCCACAAGCAAATCAAGTAATGAAAAACAGGTGTGAGTTAAAATTTATTTTTAACTCTGCACAAATGATGTATATGGGCAAGTATGCAGAGAGTTCGAACACAGGGAGCAAGCAGTGTAGTCCTAGCAAGAGCTAAGTGTGTGAGTGTGTGAAGTGTCTACACTAAGCAAGCAAACAACTACAAATTTTTGTGGGTTTTTAATTATTTTTCTTTTTTTTTTAAAAAAAAAAATTTTTTCTTTTTAATTTTTAATTTTGTATTTTGATTTTTGATTTTCTGATTTTTATATTTTATATTTTATAATTTTTATTTTCTTTTTCAATATTGGAAGATAAAGGAAATATAATACAAGGCAAGCTAAGGTATTTATAAAAATGTGCAAAAATACTCAAAAATTCAGAAAATAAATGTTTTTGGTATTTTTAAAGTTTTTTACTGTTTTTATGATTTTTGGGGATTTTTCAAGATGTTTTTGGTATTTTTTAAAGTCTGAAATAAGGCAAACAGTGGAAATAAGGGCTGGCTGTGACAAAAATGCAAGGTAAAAATAGCAACCAGTAGCAAAAAGATTTCACACCATTTTTCTAATAAAAGTAACAAAATAAGGAGGGAACAGAAGCTGAGTTTGCAATTTTTGGGTTTTTCTACTATTTTCTATATTTTTTTTGAAGTTTTTGAGTGTTTTTATATTTTTAGTGTTTTTGTTTTGAGATTTTTAATGATTTTTGGACTGACACTAAAATAGAGTAAAATAGACACTAGGTGATTTTTTTGGAATTTTTAGAGGTGTTTTGATATTTTTTTGGTGTTTTCTAAGCTAGACAGTGCACAAATAGCAAGTTTTTGATTTTTAATAAATATAAAAATAAAATAAAATCAAAAACTAAATATATGGCGTGAAAGCACACGTGTCCAGTAGCTTAAACCTATTTTTGTGGGATTTTTGGAGTTAAAATGATATTTTAATTAATTAGAACAAGACTCCAATCATCAAACAGTGCTGGTAAGGGCATACATGCAAATAGTGAAACATCCAGGGGCACGTACGCAATTTTTCCACAAAAGTTTATACTATATATTCAAGTTTTGGAACCAAAAAGCAATTACAAAACCCGCAAGGGCTCGCCTACAAATTACCCACCAGGGCGCGTGACTTGCACGCGCCTGGGAGGGACTGAAGTGCAATAAAACAAAACCTTGGGGCCTACATGCAAAATAGCCAGAAATATTACACGTGATACTGAAGTTTTTGTACTGAAACGAAATAAACAAAAGACCAGGGGTGCCTCTGCAAAATGCCCACCACCTCACGTGTACAGGTCACGTGAGGTGACGTGGCGAGGGACCTAAGTGCGAATAACGAAAGTCTGAGGGTCTTTTTGCAAATATTACAAAATATTTAAACTACCAAGGAAAGTTTATAGACTAATAAATAAATACAAAAATGCGCAAGGGGTGAGTTGCAAAATACCCTCTTGCGCGCGATCCAACGGCGGATGGAGGGCCACTTAAACACGTGGCGCGTTGTGGACGGCCGATGGCGCTTCGCGGATGTGCGGCCAAGATCAGATCTCCGGAGACGATCGACGGATAAGGCACGCGGAGATCCAACGTCAGCTGTGCGATCTGGGACTCCTCCTCGATCCAACGGCTGGGAAGAGGGTTGCAAGAACGGGGAAGAACGCAGACAGAGGCGAGCTTCTCCGACCTTATTCTCCCTCCTCCGGCGACGACAGGTCCTCAAAATGGACGAGGAGCTTCCTGGGACGGTCTTCTATCTCCTGGGGGCGTCAAAAATCCACGGGGAGGCCCGTGGTGCTCTCGGGCAGCGGGCGGAGCTGGAGGGCTGCTGCTGCTCCGGCGAGCTCCAAAACTCGCCTCCAGGTGCGCGTGAAGTGGCTTGGACCTGCAAACAAAGTCAAGGGGTCCAGGGCAAACTGCCTGGACCCTCGGGTGCCCTCGGGGATGGTCGAGTCGAAATGGAGATGCACGGCCGGAGGTGCGCTCCGGCCAAGGTGCTTGATTTGGCGAATCAGTGATCGTAACTTCAAATTTCTTTAGGGGTTTTCAAGCTTATACTAACAGGAATCTAAAGCAATAAAGGGAAAGGCGGGATGGAGCCCTCAATGGCCGGAGCCAGAGGATGAAGGTTACCTCGACGCCGGCGATTGGCGGAGGTGCTGGAGTCTTCCTCGACCTCGTTCGCCTTGGCTGAGAGGCTCGCGGCGGAGCTGTCACCTCCGGCAAGGCTGGGAGCGCAAGAGAGGCGGAGAGGGGTGGACCAAGGGGACTCGAAATCGATTTGAAAATGGGATGTTGGTTTTATTGGTTTGACTCAGTAGCTGAGGAGCTCCAAAGATCAAGGTGCCCTGATCGCCTCAGTGATCCAAAGTCCGAGGTTTCACTTGGACTTGATTCACCGCATAACGAGGAAGAAAAGATGCGAAGAAATCATCTCAAAAAGATGCAAGGCACGGCTGGAAAATCTCGTCAAAGATGGGTGAAAACCCAGGTCTGACAGGCGGTAGGTGGGGGAAGGCAGGCAGTTGACCTAGGGTCAATGCTGACCGTCTCCTGGTTGGTCCACGTGGACCAACCAGGAAAAACCCCGCGAAAAAGTTTTGAAAATTCAATTAAAAATAGTAAATGGTCGAATTAAGTAAAAGTTATAAAATAAAATATGTTCAAAATTTTATGTAGTATTTTATTCTGATTTTTATTTATTTTTATGACTTAAACTTTTACAAGTTACCTTTTTAACCCTATATAGGTATATTACCTATGCATTTTGTTATTTTATTTTATTTTATGTATTTTTAATCTTATTATTTTTGTTTATGATTTTGTAAAATTATAACATACTTTTATATACATAAATATATATTTTATTTTATTTTTATGAGATGTTTTGTATATTTAATAAAATACAAATGTATTCTATACAGGTATAAGTATATACAGTATACCTATGTATTGAATATATACAATTATTTTATTTTCTATTTTCCTTTACATTTTAATTCAATTTTAATGCATATATGTACTATAAGTAATATTTACAAAATTATAAAAATATAAAAATGAATAAATAATGAATAAAGGATAAATTGAATATTTTATTCAGTATAGGTATACAACAGGGGTCCAAAACTCAACTTTCAGACCGTAGCTCCGCCAAATGCGAAGCCACCACCATTGGGTAGATTATTTTATTCTATATACAATTAAAGGTGAGTACACTGCATTTGGAGTTGTCGTTTGTGAGATACGGGTCTGGGAAGTTGGGATTTTGGATTCTTATTCAGACCATATCTTTTTATCTGTACATTCTTTTTCTGTGAAATCAATTTTGTCCTTTTCTTTATGAAATTATCTACAACTTTCATGTACAAGGTTTCTTTATTTGACGTACAAAAAGTGGAACCAAAAATAGGTCCCAAAATGAATAAAGAATAGATAACATGTATAGGTATTTTCTCTGTGTTTCTGACCTTATCTCCCCCTACTTTATTCCTTGTCGACCTATTCATCGCGATGCCTAGGTCTCGGGGGTTTTGGGTCATAAAATATTTACAATATTTTATTCTTTTTCTTTTCTTTATTTATTCTATAATTTTGGCCTTAATTACAGTAATTTACACACTGTTGAGATGCATATGCATGGATGCTAAGATGCTTGATTTAAGGCTATTTACAGGCATTTGCTAGGGTTTTTGGTGCCAAAATGATAGAATAAAGATGATGAAATGTGGATTCATCATCCCCCTATACTTTACCTTTGCTAGTCCCTAGCAAACACTTATGCAATAAGTGCAAACGAAAAGAAAGAAAAGAAAAAGAAGAACTTGGATTTTATTTGATTATCAAACTTGTCTTCACAAAATCAAAGTTTGGAGCTTAAGTCGGACCCTTGGAAATTTTAGTGCGGGCGGAACCTTATTGAGAACCGTGTTTGAAATCCAACAGTCCTTGAGAATCCCAAAACTTTGTCCAAGTCTCCTCAATAGCCAGGTCAGAAATACTTCAACTCATACGCAAACTCTTATGACTATGAGTCTGACTCGTACAGTGTAAGTGATATGTAGCTCCCCACCTCAGAAGTGACAAAGAAACAACCTCCCCTAACCTGGTAACTCTAATGCCTCGGTCTAGCAACTCTTTCCTCGAGAAGCGGGGTATTCCCTTCTAAGTTCAAGTGCAACCGGCTCAAGAAGAGGGGGAAGAAGTATAGACTTTTGGAAGCTCAGCCAGTGTAGCTGAGTCTCCCGCTGCAAGCTTCATGAGATGTAACATGGATACCATAAGCTTTTGCTTTATTGAACTATATACATACTCCGGTGGGATTATTAAATTTTCAATCCGACCCACCACTTTTTTGGAGTTCTTTTTGCATTTTTTTTTTCAATTGCATCTGTACAACATATCTACATGAGCAGCATATACAAGAAATTTTCCTCTTGAGCCAGTAGACTATCCCTCTTTTGAAGCTTTATTGCAACCCACGGCTTCTGTCTTTAGACTTCATCACCACTAGCCCAAGTTGAGGTGCACTTCCTTCACTATAAGAAGAAGAGAGGTTCCGCCTAGAAGTACTACCCTCATATGCTACCCCAAGCCAAAGGAAACTGCCTCCTCACCACCTCATCCGTGGAGAGCTATGTGAAAGGTGCAGGTGTCCAAGTTAGGTCATTATCAACAAGAGTCGTGCGTGTGCTCCGAAATACTCTACTTAGGCAGTCAAGAATCCATTGAACCAAGTCCCGTGATCCTCAAAGAATTAAGTCAACTAGACCTGAAGTACCTCAAACCCAGTTCCTATAAGGTTCCTGTTATTAGGTAGATTATAAGGTCTAATCAAGCTCCAATCTCCGGATTTTACTTAGACTCGTTCAACTATCAAACTCAATCCGAAAAATGCGAATGCTATGTAATGCAATGCAGAAAATATTTTTGTGATGCAATTTTCAAGGATTTTGAACTTTTTATGGATTTTTGAAAATATGATGGTGATGCAGATGCATATGCATTTTTTTGTATTTTTCAAAAAGATTTTTCAAATGTTTTTGGATTTTAATTTTTGCACATGTTTTTGGGAATTTTTGAAATAAAAAGATTTTGGCTAAAAACTAGGTGAAAATATGTACACGGGAGTGCTTCTTTATATATACAAGAAGTGGATTTTAAGAATTAACAGGGTAAGTGATCAATTTTATACATCTATATATAGTTAGTGGATTTTGGTGTGATGTTAGTATTCCTCAAACTTATTTGACACAAGGTTTTTCAAACAATTTTTGAAGACTATAGTCCAAAATAATTTTTACAAACATTTTTACAAACATGTACACTCATTTGAAAATCATTTTGCAATCGGTTTTCAAAACAGTATATATAGGTTTTTCAAAGATTTTTGCAACCATTTTTCAAACCATTTGCAAATCATTTTTCAAACATTTTATTTCACACAAAGAACATAAATTTTACAAACCACACCTTTTTACACAGGTTGAAAACATGTAACAAAATATTTTCAAAATAGTTTTCAATAGATGTTCACAAAGATTTTCAAACTATTTTTCAAACATTTTGCAAAAAACATTTTCACCTGATTTATTAATCAGTAAATACAAAAAGAATTTGAGGAATAACCACATCTTTTTATTAAGGATTTTTAATGAATTTTAAAGAATTTTTTAGCCAAATTATTAAGGAATATACGAAAGTACGAGTTATGGCTAAAGTATATACGTAGTATATACGACCCCCCTATACTTAGCTTGAGCTATGTCCCCATAGATCGGAGAGAAAAGAGAAGACATAACTCGTACTAAGTATAGACAAGTCTAAAGAATGAATGGATGAATCAATGAATCAGAAGTTGACCGTCCCCCCTATACTTAGGATCGAATAATCCTAAGTATAGCAGACTGTTCACAAAGCAGGGAGGGTCAAGGGTGGGAATGGACAGATCGTACTCAGATTGTCTCCTCCTATACTTAGGGTAAAATATCCCTAAGTATAGACAAGAAGAGGAGACAATGGAGAGGACCGAAAAGAATAGAAAAACTCGGGGTGCCAATCCCCCTATACTTAGGATAAAGTACGTCCTAAGTATGGAAAACTGTCTACAAGGGCGGCACCTTTTTGATAGATACAGAAAATAGAAAAGGAAAAGAAGAAAAGAAGAAAAGAAGAAAATAAATCAGCGGACAACAGAGTGATATAAACAGATGGATCTGTACAGCGGAACAGAGCATTGATCACCATGTATGAGATGTAGATGATGAGAGTCGAAAGACACATCTCATACCAGAAGAATGGGGGCAACGTCAATGGTCGGTGGATCATGATCAAGATATAGTTTCAAGCGTTGACCATTGACGCGGAAGGTAGCGGAAGATGACGGTTCGGATATGTCGATGCTGCCATTGTCATGTACCTTCCTGACCACATACGGTCCTTTCCACTTGCTCTGCAATTTCCCTGGAAATAACTTCAGCCTGGAATCGAACAACCATACTCTCTGATCTGGCTCAAACTGTTTATGGCTGATATGCGAATCATGCCATGTCTTCACTTTCTCTTTGTACTGTAGGCTGTTGGAGAAGGCTGTATCTCTCAACTCCTCCAGGGCTGCCAATTCTGCTCTTCTCTGGTCTCCTACACTCTCTAGATCTAGAAGCAACTCAGTAACTGCCCAAAAAGATTTGTGCTTGATCTCCACTGGCAAATGGCACGGCTTGCCATAAACGAGACGAAAGGGAGATGTTCCCAATGGATTTTTGAAAGATGTCCGATAGGCCCACAAGACCGAGTCCAAAAGCTGTGACCAATCCTTTCGGTCTGGGCGGACAACTTTCTGCAAGATAGTCTTTATCTCCCGATTCGATACTTCAGCAAGACCATTAGTCTGAGGGTGATAAGGAGTGGCAACCCGATGGTCAATACCGAACTCGTCAGCAAGGGCCCTAACTTTGTCATTGATGAAATGAGACCCCCCGTCAGAAATCAAAACTCTAGGTACCCCGAACCGTGAAATGATATTTTTCTTCAAAAATTTGCAAACGGTTTTAGCATCTGCGGCTCGGGCGGGGATGGCCTCAACCCATCGACTGACATAATCTACAGCGAGCAAAATATGCTCGAATCCCTGACTCTTAGGAAATGGGCCCATGAAATCAATCCCCCATGCATCAAAAACCTCACAGAAGTGAATGGGTTGCATGGGCATCATGTCTCTCTGTCCGCAGGTTCCCATTTTCTGACAGTCAGTACATCTCTTCACGAACTCATCAGAATCCTTGAAGAGAGTAGACCACCATAGGCCGGATTGAAGCACCTTCTGTGCTGTCCTTTTTCCTGAATGATGTCCTCCTGCCTCAAACTTGTGGCAGTATGTGAGGACGCTATGCTGCTCTTCTTGAGGAATGCACCTCCTCCAGATACTATCCCCTCCTTCATGATAAAGGATGGGATCCTCCCAATGGTAAAACTTGGCCTTAGCTAGGAAGGTCTCAAGTTTCTGCCTGGGCCAACCCTGAGGGACTGTCTTGGCAACAAGATAGTTTACAAAGTCGGCGTACCACGGGAGTGAGGTGACAGCCAAGATCGCCTCATCTGGGAATGTCTCAGTTATAGGTGCGCTGGGCTCAGATTCCTCAAGATTCTCCAATCTGGAGAGATGATCCGCCACCACATTCTTGACTCCAGGCTTATCCTTAATTTCAATATCAAATTCCTGGAGTAGAAGGATCCATCTGGTGAGACGTGCTTTGGCATCCTTCTTGGCCATTAAGTACCGGATGGCGGTGTGATCAGTGTATATTGTCACTCTAGATCCAAGAATATATGATCGATACTTATCAAGAGCAAAAACTACGGCCAGCATCTCTTTCTCAGTTACAGTGTAATTCCGCTGCGCGGCATCCAAAGTCCGGCTGGCGTAGTGAATGGCAAACGGTAAACCATCCCTCCTCTGTCCAAGCACAGCCCCAACGGCAACATCTGAAGCATCCGTCATGATCTCGAATGGGAGAGACCAATCGGGTGGCTGAAGGACAGGAGCTGAGACAACCATGTTTTTGAGAGTCTCAAATGATTCAAGACACTTATCATTGACTATAAACTCGGTGTCTTTGGTCAGCAAGTCAGTTAACGGTCGGGCAATTCGACTGAAGTCCTGAATAAACCGTCGGTAGAAACCGACATGCCCCAGAAAAGACCGTAACTGACGCAGATTGGACGGTGGATTGAGTTTTCTGATGATGTCCACCTTAGCCGGATCGACCTCCATGCCCCTGTTGGAGACGATATGACCAAGGACCGTCCCTTGAGTCATCATGAAATGACTCTTCTCCCAGGATAAGACAAGATTGACCTCTATGCAGCGCTTCAGCACACGGTCTAGGCAGTCAAGACAAGCATCAAACCCGTCGCCATAGACCGAGAAGTCATCCATGAAGACCTCCAAACAGTCACCCACCATGTCCGAGAAGATGGACAACATGCACCTTTGGAATGTCGCCGGAGCGTTACATAGACCAAAGGGCATCCGTCTGAAAGCATAGGTCCCAAACGGACAGGTGAATGTCGTTTTCTCCTGGTCTTCGGGCGCAATGGCCACTTGATTGTATCCAGAGTACCCATCAAGAAAACAATAATGGCTCTTCCCGGCTAACCGCTCGATAATCTGATCAATGAATGGTAGCGGGAAGTGATCCTTCTTGGTGGCCTCATTCAATCGTCTGTAGTCCACACAGACCCTCCAAGAAGTTGGTACTCTGGTAGCGATCTCCTCTCCAGACTCATTTACAACTGTAGTGATACCCGTCTTCTTAGGTACCACATGGAGTGGACTAACCCATTTAGAGTCGGAGATGGGATAGATGAAATCAGCGCTCCACCACTTGGAAATTTCTTTCATGACTACGTCTCGAAGATTCGGGTTCAGCCGTCGTTGGAACTCACGCGACGGCTTAGCGTTATCTTCAAGATAGATGTGGTGAGAGCAAAGCTTTGGGCTCAGCCCCTGGAGATCAGCTATACTCCAACCGATTGCCTTGCGGTTTCTTTCAAGAACCTCCATCAGACGAGATTCTTGTTCTCCAGTCAAATCTGCTGAGATGATGACTGGGTGCATTTCTGGCTCTCCAGCAAGGAATCTGTACTTCATAGACTGCGGCAGAGGTTTTCTTTCAGGACAACTGGGAGGTGGCAGATCTGGCTTCTGATAAGTCTGTGTAAACGCAACCAAGTCTGCATGGGAGAACTCTCGCTCAGCATGAGTGTCTGACGAAGGGCGGCCTGCTGAATCATCAATACACTGCACTGGCTCGCACTCTGTCATGGCTGTCAGCTCAGAAGGAATCAGACAAGGCAAATAATCGTCAAATTCATCCCAATCAAAGTCTGAATCCGAGGGATCAGAAGATGACGAGCAAGATCGAAACTCTTCGGCACCACTCATCATAACACTGTCAGCCTCAGAAATATCCTCATCCAGGAATGTGCTCTCCCGGCTCTCGACTGCCATGAGCTGTAGATAGAGTGAATCTGCAGGCAAGGCGAGGGTCGGTGCGGCGGGATCTTTCCAACTGAATTCATCATCGGACATCTCAAAGTCACAAACCTGGTGGATGTCTAGCTCTTCCTCTGTCAGCTGCTCTGCTTCGCTGGACTGCTCTGAGCATTCTGCCTCTCTGGCTCTGATTTCTTCGATCGTCTCTATTTGTATGGTTTCGCCTTCTACGCGAAAGCATACCTTCCCACTATCATGGTCGGTCACCGCCTTGGCTGTGGCCAAGAATGGACGTCCGAGAATAATGGGGGCATCAGTTACCGACTCAGAGATCTCCATGTCCAACACAACAAAGTCCACGGGGAATTTCAGGCCCTGAATGGTAACGACCACGTCTTTCAACAACCCCTTCGGCCTCTTAATCGACCTATCAGCAAACTGAAGGACGGTTCTGCTTCGAAGAAGAGGGCCAAACTCGAACTGCTTGAGTAAGGCTGCCGGAAGGAGATTAATTGAAGAGCCGTTGTCTAATAGAGTACGATCAAACTGCTGCTCCTGAATCTCGCATCTGACATAGGGAGCTCCTGCGTCTGGTCGCTTGGCTGGCAATGTGTTCTGAATGGCGCAGCAAGTGTTATGCGTGAGCATATGGATTTGATCTCTGTGCCTCTTCCTTCTTCGGACAGTAGTTGTTTCTTTCAGATTCTTCTTGAAGAAGGGGATATGCTCAAACGCTTCTCGTAGAGTCAGCTGGATATGGAATCTGTCAATCATCTCATTGCCGAACTCTACCTGTTGGTTCTTTTTAGGATTTTCTTTTTTATTCCCCTTCGCTTGGCGGAGTGCCTCGGGAAAGGGGATGCTAGGAGCCTCCTCAGATGGGGGCCTAGGAATCGGTTCCTGTGTCTGTGAAGGTGGAGAATCCATACAAAAATCATCATTCAACACATATGGATCTGCAATTTGAACAGAAACCTTTCCTTTATTCATATTTTTGTTGTTTTTGTTTCTCTTCCCACAATCTCTAGATACAAAATGTGGTGAAGTCACAGAAGTTGGCTCAACAAAAGTAGATGTGGTGGCCTCAGCACCACCACTAGCACCGGTCTTTGCGGCATCAGCACCGCGCTCTGGTTCATCTCCCAAAATGGTGGCATCAGCACCACCTTCTGCATCTGGTATCACGACGGCATCAGCACCGTCATCCTGGTTTCCATCATTGGTGGCATCAGCACCACCGTCTTCAACATCATCTGTCGCGGCATCAGCACCGCTCCTCTGCTCTTCTGGCGCTCCTGATTCTGCATTTGGCTGTCGCTCAGAAGAGGCGCCGCCGGCTGGCATCCTACCGCTCCTAGTAGTAACAAAATCAGCATCATAATAAGAATAAGATATGTCATTCAGATCATCACTAGGAGAGGTGTACTCTGTGAACGCTACCTGCTCAGATTTTCTTTTGTAATTATTAGGGTTTGGTTCGATCTGAGCTGGTATGGCGGCCTTGCCTTTGATGAATTCCCGCATTTCCTGTCGGAACTCATCCATTTCTTGCCTGAAGGATGCTCGCTGTTCAGATAGCAAGCGGGCAAGATCATCGAGTGCAGGGTTCTCAAAGGCTGGACCCTGAGAACCGGACGTCTGTCCCTGCTGGAAATGGGGCTGCTGCTGATACTGTTGCTGGTACTGAGGGGGAGGTTGGGCATAAGATTGCTGAGGCGGCTGACGCTGCCTCCACTGCTGTCCCTGATAGGCGGGACGAGGACCATTGTGGTATTGTTGGGGCTGGTTGTACTGGGGCTGCTGCTGGTGTTGTTGAGGCTGGCTGCTCTGCTGTCCGTGAGCAGGAGGATGCTGTTGGGATGAGGAAGCACCATTACCCCAACGGAATCCGGGGTGATCCCTGCGGATTGCGGGCTGCGGGTATCGGTCATACCATATCCCGTTGACTTCCATCAACGGTTCCTGCTCAAAGGAAGGTGGAGGGAGAACTGCCAGTGGTTGCTCCTGCTGATACACCACCATCTGAGTCTCCTGAGATGGCTGTGGCTCTGGATGGTACTGCAACAATGGAACCGGCTCCGCCTGGATGTGGTTCACCTGGCGGTACGAGGTGGATGCCTGGTTGGGATTGTTGCTGCTGGAAGCAACCTGTGACCTGGGAGGCTGTTGTGAATGGGCCTGTGCCTCCTGAATGCATAGGATCTGGGTTTTCAGGTCACTCATTGTCTTGGTCAGAAGGTCCATCTGGGCTAGACCTTGGTTCTGCTTCTTTTCAAGGATCTCCATGCGATCCAGCTTTTCACTGATGATTCCCATGTCGGCTGCGGCTGATTCGGCTTGGGCTGCGGCTGCCGACGTTGTGCTAGGACCGGCATCGATGCGTGCGATCCTCTGAAATGATCCCGCTCCTTGCGGGGGCTTCTGCTGTGTATAGACACGAGCCTGGGTCATCACTGTGGAATTCTCTGCCATGCCTTCGTAGATGGCCCAGACGTCGTCCTCTCCCTTGGAGAAATATGATCCACCGCAAGAGGCGTTCACAAGCCCCTGCAGCTCCGGTGTCAGCCCACAGAAAAAACTCTGCACCAGATTGGGCTTGGAAATATCGTGATGTGGACACCGGTCTATGAGCTCTCTGAATCGATCCCATGCTTCGTGGAACTGTTCATTTGGGATCATCACAAAGTTGCTGATCATAGCTCTGGCTGCATTTGTCCGGCCAAGAGGGTAATATTTCTTCAAGAATGCGGACCGGAGATCTGCCCACGTGTCGACGAATCGCCCCAGGTGTTTGAGCCAGTAAGCGGCTCTGTCAACCAATGAGAATGGAAAGGCGATCATCCTGATAGTGTCCTCGGTCAACAACCGATCATGGATTGTGCTGCAGATCATCTCGAACTCTTGGAGGTGGAGGTGTGGCTCTTCGGTCGGCAACCCATGGAATTTGGGTAGCATCTGAATAGTGTTGTGCCGAAGCTCGAAGTCTCCAAGGATTGGTGGGAGTCTGATCCACCGGTGAGTGAGGGATGAAGCTGGGTTGTGCAATTCCCTCATTATGGTCTGTGGCGGTCGCTCACCGTCTGGGTCACCTCCCCCTGCATCGGGTCCTCCTCCTTCTCCGCCACCGCCTCCGCCAGCTCTGTGCTCTCTCATCTGAGCTAACTCCCTCATGAGATCACCCATGAATGCACCCTGGTCCCTGATCTGTCTCTGCATGGTCTCCATGGATGCTAGCAATGAATTGTTGATGGCCACCTGGTCTATTATGAATGGAGGATGCTCGTGGTCATCTGGGTGCTCGCCTCTGTCTGCCATTGCTTGATTCTCTGAAAATGCAAACGAGGCCATTTCAGGTGCTGATGAATGAGCTGAATTCTGTGATTCACTGTACTCTGAAATAATTGGACTGAGGGAAGGAGAATTGGAAGGGTGGTCGAGGGGGAACAGGGTGGATGTGAACTCGGGCTCGGAGAGCGGACTCTCCGAGTTATTCCTAGATGAGTAGGGGGGAGTGCTGGATAGCGGTGCCGACAGGGTCGGCCTAAGAGACCTCCGTCCCATCATCTTGATTATTGGAGAAGAGTGGGGGTAATGCAAGAGAAAAAAAATGAGATGCAACAAAATTGTGCACAAGTGTGCGGTGTTTTTGATCTTGACCTTAATAAATCTAGCAATCAAACGCAAAACAAGGGTAGATTCACCAACTCAACTCGTGAAGCCGTAAAGGTTCGGCTTTTATCTTGTCAATTTTAACTTGTTTTTCAGGCAATTATCTTTTCACGAGTCCTTAAAGCGCTACGCCTATAGGAGAGAGAGTACTGCCAGGAGAGTATCCCCGTACTTGTCCTCCTCCTGTGTAACCTGTAACTTGCGCTTTTTGAGGTCCTTGTAACCCTTCCTGGATCCCTACTCAGCCAAAGAAAAGAGGGAGGAAGCCGATAGGCGAAACCGATACTTCGGACCTTGCTCGCAACAGAATCACCCGTGAGCGTACAAGGTCCTACTCGGACGCAGCCGGTGAGACAGACACACCCGTGAAGGCGTGGCCTAGGCTCGGTACTTCGTACAGGGTCGGCGCTCTCACAACAGAGAGTCACCAATGGCGACCAAGTCCTACTCGACTACGTACGATAGTAGCGCCAATACTTCGGAAATCCAGGCGATACACAAGGCAGCCACAAGTTGGGTTTTGGGCTCTAATCCTTACGAAGCGCTCACCTCACTGGGAAGGAAACCTTCCTATGCAACCTGAAAACAAGTGAGGGTGTTACTCTCCCCAAGCAGTGAATCCAATTATCGATTTTATTATGGTCAAGTTTTCTTTAGCAATCCCTTTTTTAATTTTTTTTTGGTGTTATCGCTTCTTTTGAGTCAATTCAAACAAGCGCCTAACGTTTTTGTATTTTTTCCTTTTATTCTACTTTGTCCAAAAACAGAGGGAGAAAAGAGTCGGAAAAGCCGTGCAAGTCGACACCAAGGTGGAAATCTCACCTTTGTGCCTAGATGATGCGTGCAAAGTAAGAAGACTTACAGCGAATCCCAGCTCTCTCCATGTGGGATGCAAAGCAGAATATTTAAACCTAATCTATATGGCGAAATGCAGGCGGAAATCGTCCTAGAACAGGCAATTTCTACTGATCGTGAAGAACTATAGCTAGTCAATCGAATCAAGTCCGGAGTCCGATCTTGGGAGTCACTCGGTGCCCGCCACAACGGGTCCTGCCAGCGCTGTATGTGACTCCTAACGGCACGTGGTCTCGAATCAGATCAAACTAACTTTTTTGGTGGATTTTATTAAGGTCCAATTACGTTCTATAGGAACAGATAGTCTATTAGGTGTTGGGCCTTAATAATCTACGTCACAATCAACAGAAAATCCTAAGTCTAGGGGCTCAATCCACAAAAGAAAGTGAAAAATAAAACTCAAAACCGAAAAATGACTGCGATGAAAACACGAGGAAAACGGCGGTGAGCCCCCGGGTGAACAAACACCCGGAAATTAGGCCCGAATGTCTAAGTCCAAGTCCAAGTCCTAGTGTACCTGTATTATTACAAATTAATGAATATCACTCTCTCACAAATAAAATAAAAACTAGCTAAGCACTCTCTCTCACTCTCCTTGCTCTCTCCTGCCGGCTTGGCTTAAGAAAAGCCGGCTCCACGTCCCAAGGTTGCGTCGGGTCACCTAAGCCACCCGCCTCGCTCCGCGGTCCCTCGCAAGAAGACAAAAGAGAAGGTCAGATAGTTCACAAAGATATATCAAAAATGTGAGAGAAGGAAAACAAAGCTATGGTAAACAAACACACAAACAATAAAAATGAACTACAAGCTGTTGCTCCCCGGCAACGGCGCCATTTGATAAACGCGGGATCGAGAGCGGTTGTATTGACTCACAAGGCGAGTCAACAGTCGGTGTCTTAACCACTACAAAATCCTGGTTTAATCAACAAATAACCCACAAGCAAATCAAGTAATGAAAAACAGGTGTGAGTTAAAATTTATTTTTAACTCTGCACAAATGATGTATATGGGCAAGTATGCAGAGAGTTCGAACACAGGGAGCAAGCAGTGTAGTCCTAGCAAGAGCTAAGTGTGTGAGTGTGTGAAGTGTCTACACTAAGCAAGCAAACAACTACAAATTTTTGTGGGTTTTTAATTATTTTTCTTTTCTTTTTTTTTAAATTTTTTTCTTTTTAATTTTTAATTTTGTATTTTGATTTTTGATTTTCTGATTTTTATATTTTATATTTTATAATTTTTATTTTCTTTTTCAATATTGGAAGATAAAGGAAATATAATACAAGGCAAGCTAAGGTATTTATAAAAATGTGCAAAAATACTCAAAAATTCAGAAAATAAATGTTTTTGGTATTTTTAAAGTTTTTTACTGTTTTTATGATTTTTGGGGATTTTTCAAGATGTTTTTGGTATTTTTTAAAGTCTGAAATAAGGCAAACAGTGGAAATAAGGGCTGGCTGTGACAAAAATGCAAGGTAAAAATAGCAACCAGTAGCAAAAAGATTTCACACCATTTTTCTAATAAAAGTAACAAAATAAGGAGGGAACAGAAGCTGAGTTTGCAATTTTTGGGTTTTTCTACTATTTTCTATATTTTTTTTGAAGTTTTTGAGTGTTTTTATATTTTTAGTGTTTTTGTTTTGAGATTTTTAATGATTTTTGGACTGACACTAAAATAGAGTAAAATAGACACTAGGTGATTTTTTTGGAATTTTTAGAGGTGTTTTGATATTTTTTTGGTGTTTTCTAAGCTAGACAGTGCACAAATAGCAAGTTTTTGATTTTTAATAAATATAAAAATAAAATAAAATCAAAAACTAAATATATGGCGTGAAAGCACACGTGTCCAGTAGCTTAAACCTATTTTTGTGGGATTTTTGGAGTTAAAATGATATTTTAATTAATTAGAACAAGACTCCAATCATCAAACAGTGCTGGTAAGGGCATACATGCAAATAGTGAAACATCCAGGGGCACGTACGCAATTTTTCCACAAAAGTTTATACTATATATTCAAGTTTTGGAACCAAAAAGCAATTACAAAACCCGCAAGGGCTCGCCTACAAATTACCCACCAGGGCGCGTGACTTGCACGCGCCTGGGAGGGACTGAAGTGCAATAAAACAAAACCTTGGGGCCTACATGCAAAATAGCCAGAAATATTACACGTGATACTGAAGTTTTTGTACTGAAACGAAATAAACAAAAGACCAGGGGTGCCTCTGCAAAATGCCCACCACCTCACGTGTACAGGTCACGTGAGGTGACGTGGCGAGGGACCTAAGTGCGAATAACGAAAGTCTGAGGGTCTTTTTGCAAATATTACAAAATATTTAAACTACCAAGGAAAGTTTATAGACTAATAAATAAATACAAAAATGCGCAAGGGGTGAGTTGCAAAATACCCTCTTGCGCGCGATCCAACGGCGGATGGAGGGCCACTTAAACACGTGGCGCGTTGTGGACGGCCGATGGCGCTTCGCGGATGTGCGGCCAAGATCAGATCTCCGGAGACGATCGACGGATAAGGCACGCGGAGATCCAACGTCAGCTGTGCGATCTGGGACTCCTCCTCGATCCAACGGCTGGGAAGAGGGTTGCAAGAACGGGGAAGAACGCAGACAGAGGCGAGCTTCTCCGACCTTATTCTCCCTCCTCCGGCGACGACAGGTCCTCAAAATGGACGAGGAGCTTCCTGGGACGGTCTTCTATCTCCTGGGGGCGTCAAAAATCCACGGGGAGGCCCGTGGTGCTCTCGGGCAGCGGGCGGAGCTGGAGGGCTGCTGCTGCTCCGGCGAGCTCCAAAACTCGCCTCCAGGTGCGCGTGAAGTGGCTTGGACCTGCAAACAAAGTCAAGGGGTCCAGGGCAAACTGCCTGGACCCTCGGGTGCCCTCGGGGATGGTCGAGTCGAAATGGAGATGCACGGCCGGAGGTGCGCTCCGGCCAAGGTGCTTGATTTGGCGAATCAGTGATCGTAACTTCAAATTTCTTTAGGGGTTTTCAAGCTTATACTAACAGGAATCTAAAGCAATAAAGGGAAAGGCGGGATGGAGCCCTCAATGGCCGGAGCCAGAGGATGAAGGTTACCTCGACGCCGGCGATTGGCGGAGGTGCTGGAGTCTTCCTCGACCTCGTTCGCCTTGGCTGAGAGGCTCGCGGCGGAGCTGTCACCTCCGGCAAGGCTGGGAGCGCAAGAGAGGCGGAGAGGGGTGGACCAAGGGGACTCGAAATCGATTTGAAAATGGGATGTTGGTTTTATTGGTTTGACTCAGTAGCTGAGGAGCTCCAAAGATCAAGGTGCCCTGATCGCCTCAGTGATCCAAAGTCCGAGGTTTCACTTGGACTTGATTCACCGCATAACGAGGAAGAAAAGATGCGAAGAAATCATCTCAAAAAGATGCAAGGCACGGCTGGAAAATCTCGTCAAAGATGGGTGAAAACCCAGGTCTGACAGGCGGTAGGTGGGGGAAGGCAGGCAGTTGACCTAGGGTCAATGCTGACCGTCTCCTGGTTGGTCCACGTGGACCAACCAGGAAAAACCCCGCGAAAAAGTTTTGAAAATTCAATTAAAAATAGTAAATGGTCGAATTAAGTAAAAGTTATAAAATAAAATATGTTCAAAATTTTATGTAGTATTTTATTCTGATTTTTATTTATTTTTATGACTTAAACTTTTACAAGTTACCTTTTTAACCCTATATAGGTATATTACCTATGCATTTTGTTATTTTATTTTATTTTATGTATTTTTAATCTTATTATTTTTGTTTATGATTTTGTAAAATTATAACATACTTTTATATACATAAATATATTTTTATTTTATTTTTATGAGATGTTTTGTATATTTAATAAAATACAAATGTATTCTATACAGGTATAAGTATATACAGTATACCTATGTATTGAATATATACAATTATTTTATTTTCTATTTTCCTTTACATTTTAATTCAATTTTAATGCATATATGTACTATAAGTAATATTTACAAAATTATAAAAATATAAAAATGAATAAATAATGAATAAAGGATAAATTGAATATTTTATTCAGTATAGGTATACAACAGGGGTCCAAAACTCAACTTTCAGACCGTAGCTCCGCCAAATGCGAAGCCACCACCATTGGGTAGATTATTTTATTCTATATACAATTAAAGGTGAGTACACTGCATTTGGAGTTGTCGTTTGTGAGATACGGGTCTGGGAAGTTGGGATTTTGGATTCTTATTCAGACCATATCTTTTTATCTGTACATTCTTTTTCTGTGAAATCAATTTTGTCCTTTTCTTTATGAAATTATCTACAACTTTCATGTACAAGGTTTCTTTATTTGACGTAAAAAAAGTGGAACCAAAAATAGGTCCCAAAATGAATAAAGAATAGATAACATGTATAGGTATTTTCTCTGTGTTTCTGACCTTATCTCCCCCTACTTTATTCCTTGTCGACCTATTCATCGCGATGCCTAGGTCTCGGGGGTTTTGGGTCATAAAATATTTACAATATTTTATTCTTTTTCTTTTCTTTATTTATTCTATAATTTTGGCCTTAATTACAGTAATTTACACACTGTTGAGATGCATATGCATGGATGCTAAGATGCTTGATTTAAGGCTATTTACAGGCATTTGCTAGGGTTTTTGGTGCCAAAATGATAGAATAAAGATGATGAAATGTGGATTCATCAGCAGCCCATTCACTTCTGTGAGGTTTTTGACGCATGGGGCATCGATTTCATGGGTCCATTCCCTAAGAGTCAGGGATTTGAGTACATTCTGTTGGCCGTAGATTATGTTAGTCATTGGGTTGAGGATATCCCCGCCCGAGCCGCTGATGCGAGGACAGTTTGCATATTTTCGAGGAAGCACATCATCATGCGGTTCGGGGTTCCACGAGTTCTGATTTCTGATGGGGGGTCTCATTTCGTCAACGACCAGGTAAAGGCACTTGCCAGTGAGTTCAGTATAGACCATCGAGTAGCCACGCCATACCATCCACAGACGAATGGTCTAGCCGAGGTTTCGAACAGGGAGATCAAGACTATATTGCAGAAAGTCGTCCGCCCCGACCGAAAGGATTGGTCCCAACTTTTGGACTCGGTCTTGTGGGCATATAGGACGTCTTTCAAGACACCATTAGGCACATCTCCTTTTCGCCTCGTGTATGGCAAGCCATTCCATTTACCTGTTGAGCTGAGACACAAATCACTTTGGGCAGTTACAGATATTCTTATGGATCCAGATGGTGTAGGAGACCAGAGGAGGGCAGAGTTAGCCGCCTTGGAAGAGCTTAGAGATACAGCTTTCTCAAACAGCCTACATTATACGAAGAAAGTGAAGGGAGTGGCATGATTCTCATATCAGCCACAAGCATTTTGAGATTGGACAGAGAGTATGGTTGTTTGATGCAAGGCTACGATTATTTCCAGGGAAGCTACAGAGCAAATGGAAGGGACCTTACTTGGTCAGAAAGGTACACGATAACGGTAGCATTGATATATCTGAGTTATCTTCTGAGAGTACCTTTCGAGTGAACGGCCAGCGGCTCAAGCCATTTCTAGATCATGAGCCGCGGGACGTTATTGTTGCCCCGATTCATTTGCGTGAGATGTGGTCTCTTGACTCACATCTTTTGCATCTCACGCCTGATTTTCACTGTTCCTCCGCCTGTATAGATCCAGTTGTCCATATCATTCTATTCTTTAGTCCCACATCCCTTTTCTCATCCTGTGATTATGCTATACTTAGGGTGTACTTTACCCTAAGTATAGGGGGGATTGTCGGACCTGCGAGTATTCTTTTCATTCTTTCTGCTCCTGTTTTTGCTGCCTATACTTAGGGATATTTTACCCTAAGTATAGGGGGGGCAGACTCTGTATCTTCTTCACTCGGATTTTGATAAACACGGATCTCGACGGCCTTAAGTTCAACACAAAGCGTGAACTCAGTCGAAGTGTCGACCAATCAAAATCCGAGTTTGATCAACAATTAACCCACACTAAGATCAATAAATTAGAAACAATGTGGAGTTAAAATTTATTTTTAACTCTGCACAAATGATGTAAAGGGCAAGTATGCAGAGAGTTCGAACACAGGGAGCAAACAGTGTAGTCCAAGCAAATGAATGCACAAGTGTGTGTGTGTTGTGTCTACACGAAGCAGGCAAGCAACTACAATTTTTGTGGGTTTTTAATTTTTACTTTTTTTTATTTAATTTTTAATTTTGTATTTTGATTTTTGATTTTTATAATTTTTATATTTTATGTTTTATATTTTTTTTTATTTTCTTTTTCAATGTTGGAAAGTAAAGGCAATATAAGATAAGGCAAAGTGAAATATTTATAAAAATGCACAAAAATGCTCCAAAATTCAGAAAATAAATGTTTTTGGTATTTTTAAGGTTTTTTACTGTTTTTATGATTTTTGGGGATTTTTCAAGATGTTTTTGGTATTTTTAAAGTCTGAAATAAGGCAAACAGTGGAAATAAGGGCTGGCTGTGACAAAAATGCAAGTTAAAAATAGCAACCAGTAGCAAAAATATTTCACACTATTTTTCTAATAAAAGTAACAAATAAGGAAGAAACAGAAGCTGAGTTTGCAATTTTTGGGTTTTTCTACTATTTTTTATATTTTTTTGAAGTTTTTTGAGTATTTTTCAATTTTTAGTGTTTTTCTTTTGAGATTTTTACTGATTTTTGGACTGACACTAAAAGATGATAAAATAGACACTAGGTGATTTTTTTTGGAATTTTTGGAGGTGTTTTAATATTTTTTTGGTATTTTCTAAGGTAGACAGTGCACAAAATGAGAGTTTTTGATTTTTAATAAATATAAAACTAAAATAAAATCAAAAACTAAATAGATGGCGTGAAAGTATAGGTGCACAAGAGCTTAAGCCTATTTTTGTGGAATTTTTGGAGTTAGAATGATATTTCAAATAATTACAACAAACATCCAATTACTAAAGTCCTGGCAAGGGCATAAGTGCAAATATTGAAACATCCAGGGGCACGTACGCAATTTTTCCACAAAATATTACACTGAATAAAATAGTTCCTGGAGCTAAACCAAATAAACAAAACCCGCAAGGGTGGACCTGCAAAAATGCCAAGGTCACGCGCACTGTGCACGTGACCTGGCAAGGACCTAGTAGCAATATTACAAAATCCGCGGGGCTTGAATGCAAATAATACAAAAGTTTATAACTGCAGACGAAAGATTAAGTATTAGATATTAGATACAAAAATATGCCGGGCTTACAATGCAAAATGCCCAGTCAAAGGCGCGGATGAACGGTGGGATACGTCCCACTTAGCCACGTGTCACGCTCGCAGCTCGCGATGCCGCTTCGCTTGGATGGTCACGATTAGACTCTAGAAGGGCGATCGACGGCTAGGAGCATCCCCGATCTGACGGTGACTGTGTGCTTCAAAGAACGGGCGGGGATCTAACGGCTCGCCCTTGATCTGCAAGAACAGGCGAAGAACAGGGGCTGGACGAGATGGAATCGACACGAACTCCGTCCTCCGATGTGATCTGCAACTGATATGTAGTCCTCTAGCACGCTGGAGGTCCCTGCTACCGTCGGGGATGATCCGAAGGTTCGAAATATGGCCGGAGTGCACCCGTGGAGATGGAGGAGCGACGAAGCTCCAGGTGGATCTGGCGGATGCGCAAAATCACCCCAGGCGTCCTTGGGAAGCTTGAACCTGCAAAAAGAGTTAAGGGAGAGCTCGGGCAAAATGCCGAGCATCACCCAGCAGTAGTAGAAGGTGGGAAGCGGTGAGGGGGAAGCTCGCCGGAGCACGCTCCGGCGAGGGGAAAACGGAGGTGGTCGGATGGGTAGATGGCTGTCTTGGTGGATGGAGCTACGATCCTACTACTACCAGAAACTAAAGCAAACAAAAGAAATAGAGAAAAAACGCACCTCAGAGCAAGGTGCTCGAGGTTTGAACCTCACGGCGGTGCAACCGCCGGAGATGGATGGAATCCGACTTCAAGCCCTTGCCGTACCTCAACGGAGGTGTGGAATGGTTCCCCTGTCACCGGAGCACACTCCTACCCGCACCCGGAAGTCTAAGCTCGGCCCCAAAAGTGGTTCAAAGAGCTATGGGAAGTGAGGGGGTTGGTTTTGAAACATGGTGGAGAGGCGAGTTTCGAGAGGAGGAGTCACGGGCGAGCCATGACGATCTGGGAAGATCTGATAGGTCGGCGGGCTAGGTGGATGTACAGTGATCAATTTTCAAGAAGGAGCCGACCTCCCTCGAGCAACGCCTTGATGGCGAAAAAATCGAGAAAGTGGGGGTCACGGGTGCCTGGCAAAGGCCACAGGGCTAGGGCCAGGGAGTTGACCCGAGGTCAACTCCCCACGCCACCTGGTTGGTCCACGTGGACCAACCAGGAAAAAGCCCCTGAAAATGCTTTATTAAATCATTTAAAAATAGAAATAGGTTGAATTAAATTTTGGTCAAAAAATAAAAAATGTTTATTTTTTAATGTAGTATTTTATTCCGATTTTTATTTATTTTTATGAATTAAATTTTTACAAGCTTGCATTTATACCCTTATAGGTATCTATATCTATGTATTTGAGTATTTTATTTTTATTTGTATATTTTTATTTTTATTATTTTTATTTAGTATTTTATAAAATTGTAGAATACTTTTATATACATAAATATATTTTTATTTTATTTTTCTGATTTATTTTGTATATTTAATAAAATATAAAAGTGTTTTATACAGGTATAAGTATATGTAATGTATCTATGTACTCTATTATACCAGTATTTTTATTTTGTATTTTATTTAGGTTTTTATTTTTATTTTAATGCACATAATTATTATAAGTATTATTTACAACATTATAAAAACATAAAATGAATAAATAATGAATAAATAATAAATTGAATATTTTAATATGTACCAGGTACAATGTGGGTCCAAAACTCAACTTTCAAACCGAAGCTCCGCCAAATGCGAAACCACCGCCATTAATTAGCTTATTTTCTTCTATATACAATTAAAGGTGAGTATGCTGCATTTGGAGATTTTATTTGTGAGATACGGGTCTGGGAAGTTGGCATTCTGGATTTTTATTCAGACCATAACTTTTTATCTGTACAGTATTTTTCTGTGAAATCAATTTTGTATTTTTCTTTATTTTATTATCTACAACTTTCATGTACAAAGTTTCTTTATTTGATGTATAAAAAGTGGAACCAAAAGTAGGTCCCAAAAATGAATAAATAATGAATAACAAATATAGGTATTTTATCTGTGTTTCTGACCTTATCTCCCCCTACTTTATTCCTTGTCGACCTATTCATCAAGATGCCTAGGTCTCGGGGGTTTTGGGTCATAAAATATTTACAATATTTTATTCTTTTTCTTTTCTTTATTTATTCTATAATTTTGGCCTTAATTACAGTGATTTATACACAATCTGAATGCACATGCATGGATGCTAAGATGATGGTTTTAATGCTATTTACAGGCATTTGCTAGGGTTTTTGGTGCCAAAATGATAGAATAAAGATGATGAAATGTGGATTCATCAGATTTCCCTTCATGGACAGCTTTCTATACTTAGTATTAGTTAATCCTAAGTATAGGGGGAAACCACCGAGTCCCTCTTATTCTATTCATTTATTCATTTCTGTACTTATCCACTCCTTTTCACTTCCCTATACCAAGCACGAGTTATGTCTTCTTCATCGCTCTTGACTCTGAGGACATCGTTCGAGCTAAGTATAGGGGGGTGCGTATATATTTCATATATACTTTAGCCATAACTCGTACTTTGTGTGAGTGTGTTAATAAAATGGCTAAAAATCACAAAATTTTTAAAAAAAAAATTTTCATACACACACACATTCTTTTATTTGCACATAAATAGCTAGTGTACAAAATATTTTGGTAAAAATATTTTCAAAAACTTTTTGTGTAAAGCTTGTGTAAATATTTTCTTATCAAAATTATGTATATAGTACAAAATTTTTCCAAAATGATTTGAAACAAAAAAGTTTGCAAAAATCTTGTGTAAATGTTTGTAAATACTTTTGCAAAACTTGCACTTCATGCATCATCCATCCATTTTTCAAAAATTTTGCACGATTGTAAAATATTTGTAAATAGCATCTTTTGTACATATGTAAATAGTTTTTCTGGATGATAGTTGACATTTAAACTATGCCTGGAAATTAAATTGAGAAATGGAGCTTGACTAAGATCTTAATCCACTTAACTTTAAGAGGAACCTTATAGGGCTTAGATTTAAGGCTTTTCAGGTCCATGGTGACTTAATTCTTTGAGTCCACTAGGCTATGAGCATATGTCATCTTAATGAGCCTAAGTAGAGCACTTAACAACACACGCATGACTCTCAGAGACAATGGCTTGACTTGCACCAGCACCTTACACATAGCTCTTCACGGATGAGGTGGTGAGGAGACAGTTTTCCTCGGCTTGGGGTAGCATATGAGGGTAGTACTTCTAGGCGGAACCTCTCTTCTTCTTATAGTGAAGGAAGTGCACCTCAACTTGGTCTAGTGGTGATGAAGGCTAAAGACAGAAGCCGTGGGTTGCAATAAAGCTTCAAAAGAGGGATAGTCTACTGGCTCAAGAGGAAAATTTCTTATATATGCTGCACCATGTAGATATGTTGTACAGAAGCACTTGAAAAAAAATGCAAAAATGCAAAAATAACTCAAAAAAAATTGGTGGGTCGGATTGAAAATTTAATAACCCCACCGGAGTATAAAGCAAAAGCTTATGGTATCATGTCACATCTCATGAAGCTTGCAGCGGGAGACTTGGCTACACTGGCTGAGCTTCCAAAAGTCTATACTTCTTCCCCCTCTTCTTGAGCCGGTTGCACTTGAACTTAGAAGGGAATACCCCGCTTCTCAAGGAAAGAGTTGCTAGACAGAGGCATTAGAGTTACCAGGTTGGGGGAGGTTGTTTCTTTGTTACTTCTGAGGTGAGGAGCTACTATCACTTACACTGCATGGAAAGATTCATGGTCATTAGAGTTTGTGTATGTAGACTTGTTCTGATCTGGATTATTGAGGAGTCTTGTCCATAGATTGGTGGAACTTAGAGGCTGTTGAGTTTTAAGTTTAAGTCTAAATAAGGTTCCGACACATTGATAATCTAAAGATCTAATCGAGCTCCATATTTCAATCTGATAAAAGGCAAGTTTACTAATCAGCCTTGATCCATGTACATTCCTCTCTTTTTCTTTTTCTTTCTTTCTTTTTCACTTCTTTTTCAAATAAGTGTTTGCTAAGGGACTAGCAAAGTTAAGCATAGGGGGGTGATGAATACCCATTCATCACTCTTTATTCTTATATTTTAGCTACAAAAACCTTTGCAAATACATGTAGATATTTGTAAATAGAAATAATTACCAAAATCATGCATTTTGTAAAAAGTAATAATTAGCATGTTTTTGTGCACAAATATAAGAATAAAGAGACAAAAGAAAAAGAGAGAAAATATTTGGAATAAATATTGAGCGACCTAATCCCAAGGGAGGGCCCAGCCTGGGCCTGACCGCATAAAAGCCAAAGTAGAGGGAGATAAGGGCTCATTTTGTAAATATTTATGTAAATAAAATAAAAATATTTTCCTCACAAAAAGAGACTCAAAAAGAAGTTAAAAAAAGCATAAAAGATCAAAAATACCCTTCCTTCACCATGTACATGAACCACACCTAGGTATTTATTTAACCTTGTAAATAAATTAACTTATTTTCCAAACTTTTTGTAAATAGTCTATGTTACATATTGTAAATAAATAAAATATAAAATAGGTATAAAAATACATAAAAATAACAAATAAAAAAAATCAAAAATTTAAAATCTAAATAGTGTACATATACCTATATATATAGCTACCCTCTTTTTATTTCCAAAAATTAATTAAAAATTACCAAAAAATAGAAAAAAATAAAAGAAAAATATTTCATGTTTTAAGTTTTTCTTAATTCGGCCATTTTCTACCTTAAAATAAATAAACAAAAAAAATTAATAAATGGCAGCTCCTGATTGGTCCACGGGGGATTGTTGACCCCGGTCAACTCCCCCGCGGACTCTTTCCTTTTTGAGAAGACGCGCGCCGCCCCGCCTTCGCCATTTTCTCCACGCGCCTCCAGCCTGTCGCCCACGCAAACCCCGCGCCCGGATCCTTCGCCGATCATCCGACATCCTCGCCAGATCCTTCGCCGTGAGATCCACGCATTCCATAGCCGTCGCCTCCCAACCCTAATCGAGCCTGCAGCTATATATAGAACCACCTCCGCCGCCTCCGCGCCCCATCTTTGGCTCTTCCCCTTCTTCCCAGTGAACTCCAGAGGCACCGCGAGAGTGACAGCAAGCGATCGCCCCTGTTGCAGCGAGGCGAGGAGGCGAAACCACTGATCCGGCGTTCTTCGCCGCCGTTGCTCCGCCACCAGCGTGAGCACCGAGCCTCGGGCCGAGACGACCCTTGAGGCTACGACCAGGAGCTAGCTAAGCTCCAGCACAGTCTTCCACTCCACCCAGGTAGCTTTCTAGCCTTTCCATTTAGCGTAATTTCTTGTTTCCCCCAAATCTTAGTTTCGCCGAGTTCTTGTGATTCTAGCCATATCGCTTATCTTCTCGATCATCGGAACCTACGCTCACCATCGCCATCCCTCCGCGCACATTCTCCGCACCTCCGTTCAAACCAGCTCGCACAGGAGCTGGGATTCGAGCTCCTCCGTCCATCGCCTCGCCGGAGCTCGCCCATCTCGCCTCCCCGATCACTTTCACCACGCCTAACAGGGTCGAGGCACTTTGCCCTCGACCCGCGAGTTTGCTGGGATACTTTGCAGGTCCATCCAAGCCCATCTGAGGGCTTGGACCACTTGGTCCAGCTGCTCCGCCTCCGCCGACCTCGCCGGACCTCTCTGAGGATCGGTTGGGTCATCGGAGGCCTCCATTAGACGCGGAGGGCCCACAGCTTCCTTCTCCAATCTTCAGCGAGCGCTCAGGAGGGGACCAGCGCCGTCACGAGTCCGGCAAAGCTCGCCTGAGCCTTGTTCGTCCACCATCCTTCTCCGCCGTCCGATTGACCCCCGAGCTCCAGATTCCATCACGATCGTCCATCTGAGGAGCAGCTTCAACCGTCGGATCCATTCGAGGGTCGATCTCCACCGCCGATCCAGCGAAGCTCAGCCACTTCTCCCGTCCACCGTTCGATCTGCAACGTGGAGGCACCTGGACCGTTGGATCATAGTCGAGGACCCAGCCCTGGGCGCCACCCCTTTTCAGCCGTTCGATCTGCAACGTGGCATCCATCCATCAGCTCGACTTAATAAAGGGGTAAATTACCTTAGACCCCCTCGTAGTTTTTTCTTTATGTTTCAGTCCTGTAAATATTTAGAGTACTTTATTTACGTTGGGATATTTGCACACTGGACCTCATCTTTTAGATTATTTGCATTTATGCCCCTGTTTGTGTGAGCCACGTGCGTCGTCATGTGTGTATTTGGTGTAATTGCAAATCTAGCCCTGTAGTTCTGGATGTTCATGAATGAATAGAAACTTTTTGATAATTGCATTTATGCCCCTGTGAGCATTGTATTTGCGCATGTGCGTCTTTTGAGTGGGTTATTTGCAACATAGCCCTTGGACTTTTTGGTACGAGTTACCAGAAGGTCCTCGGACTTGTTTTTCTTACACATAGGTCCCTGAGTGCCTCAAGCACGCGCCTCGCGCGTGATTTCTTGGGTATTTTGCACCAGGACCCCCAGAACTTTGGGTATTTGCACTTAAGTCCCTGTGCACAGTGCCCCCGTGTTAGTTTTGAATAAAATATTAAATCACCTCCAAATTCGATGAAAATTTGACAAATGGCTCCTGCCATGTTGTAGGATTTTTGAGAATTTTGGAGGACATTTTTGAGTTTATTTGTTAATTTTAAAAATTCAAAAACATCTATTTTTGGCACTGTTTCACTTGAAAAATCACAAAAAAATATAAAAACCCCTCTAAAAATTCTATAAAAATTGGGGGTTGTTTCTGTTGTGTTTCTTGATTTTCTAGCCAATTGTGGCTATTTTTCATTGCTTAAAAACCCTAAAAATTAAAAAACACCTAAAAACTCATAAAAATCATATTAAATAATCTAAAAACCCAAAAACAATAATTTTGGTGCTCAAATTTTCCTTGTTTTCTCTAGTATACAGGAAAATTACCTCCAGGCCCTATTGAGATCCTTAAATATTTTATTTTTGGATTTTGGGCCTGGCTGGACAGTACCTTGCCTTTTTCGCACTGTTTGATTTTTAGCAATTAGAATAAATATCAGAAAAATCTCAAAAATTTACCAAAAACATAAAAAAATATAAAACACATAAAAATATTTTTGTCTGAATTTTTGCTTGATTTTTGATGCTTTAAATAAATAGTTGAAGTTAATTGTCTGTGTGCTTTTCCTGTTTTCTTTATATTCCAAAAATCCTAAAAAAAAATTATAAAAACAAATAAAAACCACTAAAAAGTATTCTCTCGGATTTCTGACTACATCGTAGGCCCCTTGGCCAACCCGTGCTCCTTGTGTTCGACCCTGGTCGCTATACCTTGTTAATCCTCTAGCAGGACCGCTCTCTTTTGTGCTTGATTGATTTTACGTGTTTCGAGTGGTTCATTCATTTTTCTTGATTGACTTAGCCTGATCGCTTGGGTCGCAACGACCCTATTTTTGTACCTTATACCCGAGTGGTCAGGCGTGTCATCAATCTCCTACTTTATTCCTTATCGACCTACTCATCAAGATGCACAGGTCTTGGGGTTTAAGGTCATAAAATACTTTTGGTATTTTATCCTTTTCCTTTCATTTATTCATTCTATAATTTTGATATTAAAATTGTATTTTATACACAATAAATAGAATAAAGAATGAATGTTAATTCTTAAAAAATAATGCTATATGCAAGCATTTGCTAGGGGTTTTAAGCCAAAATGATAGAATAAAGATGAGGAAATGGAGATTCATTAGCCACATCATCCGCTAAATGATAAAACTGAAATTAAATGCAATAATAAATAAAAAAGAAATAATAAATGATTTTATTATTTTTTTCTTAAAACATGAAAATATTTATTATTTTATGTAGTATTTTACGGTGATTTTTATTTATTTTTCAGGTTAATTTATTATATGTTATTTTTTTATATGTATAAATATAGGTATATTTACCTATATTTTGTGTATTTTATTTTCTATTTTCTATTTTATTATTTTTATACTTATTTTATATATTTATAATTTATTTCAATACACATATTTATATTTTTATTATATTTTTTGAAGCTATTTCTACAATTAAATAAATATGTATATTTAGTATATAGATATATACAAGTATACTTCATTTATGTATTGTAGAAGACTTATTTTAATGTATTTTTAATTGTTTTATTTTACTTTATTTATTATATGCATTTTGTATTATATTTGTAAAATTATAAAAATGTAAAAGAGTAAAAAAATTAAGAATAAACAACTTATTTATTTTATACAAGTATATGGCACAATGAGGGCCCAAAATCTAACTTTTGCATCTTAACTCCAAGTTGAATAAGACTACCTTAATTAAATAGATAATTTTATTTTAGAAATAAAATAATGTGCGAGTTTGGTGAATTTTGAACTTGTATGGAGAAGATACATGTCTGTGAAGTTTTATTTACGTTTTTTTAATTCTGAGTGTTTAGGGCATATTGTGCATTAGTTTTAAATGAAATAAATTTTGTATTTTCTTTGTATTTTTATATACAAGTTTCATATTCAAAGTTTATTGATTTGAGGTATAAATAATAAAGAATAAAATAGATCTCAAAATAAATTTATTGAAGAATAAAAACTAGGATTTTTATGTTATTTTTGTCCCTTATCTCCCCCTACTTTATTCCTTGTCACCCTAGTCATCATAATGCCTAGGTCTCGGAGTTTAGGGTCCTTCAATATCTTTGGTATTTTATTCTTTTTCTTTTCTTTTCTTTATTCTTTAATTTGGCATTAAATACAATACATTATACAATATTTACAGTATAAATAATGAATGTTATTTTATGCAAATTGATACTATATACATGCATTTAGGTAGAGTTTCAAGGTCAAAATGAAAGAATAAATGAGATGAAATGGAGATTCATAAGGGAGCTCATTTTTTGATTTTTTTTGAAATGAAATCATGTGTGATTTAGATCACGATATATCACCATGATGTCATTCAAAAATCAACTTTTCAAGCCTTCTAATCCATCCATCAAGACCGCAATTTAATGGTCTTAGAATTACTAATATTTAGCTCTCCAGATCGACATGTTAGGAATGCATGTTCTGCATGAAATTTGAAACACATATTCCACTAATACTTTTAAGTAAATCTCGTGAGGCTTTATTTCAAAAAAATGAGCGTTTGTGGCACCAGTGCATGTAAAGTTACATGCACTATAGTGCAAGCTCCTCAAATGAAAAATCCTTCCAACATAGGAGGAAAAAATCATGCGGGCAAAGAGAGAACAACGTGGAGTGAATATATAACACTAGAGGAGGCAATCTACAAAATCCTAACGGAAGCGTTAGTCATAATCCACCAAAATGATGACATGATACCTGTTAGTTACACTCCTATTACTTGATGCGCATCCTAGGTAACAAGTTTCCAACTTCGTCTGGATTTTAGAAGATCCTCGGATACTCGAGTAATCAAAGATCTGATCCATCTTTTTATTCATTAATTAGATCGTAAAATCCATTTAATTTTTCCTTAGTCGGAGCGAATGTGTAGCATATATAGTCGAATTATATTTCAAGGTTTAATAACATTATGTTTAGTTTATTGCATACATATCTTGAAGAAAACCCATTTAATTCGATGCATAATCTACAAAGATGTCTGATAAAGTTAAATACTCATAAGAACATAAGTCAGATCTTATATATGCTCCGTATTTGTATCACACACACTTGTTGTTGAAGTTGTGAACTAAGCATTTGTGCCGACCTACAAGTTGCTAAGTAGAAATCTTATATGGTCAAGTCCCAACAGATACCATATATATACCTTTGGCAAGTTGAAGTTATTCAAATAACGGAAAGCAAAGCGAACAAAGTGACAAGATATAAATATACAATCAACTTGACACATCAAACTATGTATTTCACATCAACACTCCGTAATTATAAGCATACACACACAACATTTGGTGCTCATTTTTTCAATATTTGCGATAATATAGCCTGTGTATTTCTACATTGATTTTGGACTTTCATGCAATCTCCTCGGTAATCTTATCTACAGGGGTAATTTGTTCTGATACCTTTTGTAACGTATCCGGATCTTCGGACATTTGTAGAAGAAAATTGGCCTTGAAAATTTGTTGGTTTCGAGACCATTGAAAAGTTGACCATCACCCAAAATGCCTAAGCCTAAGTTGTCACGTAGTATTTCCATTATATATAATTTTGTAACATCATGAGCTTAGGTCTCGGGACGCTATCGAGGAAAGTTGGCCCTGATAACTTGTTGACCTATTGGACCCATTGATAACCACTTAAAATGCTTACACTCATTTGTCAAGTAGGAATCCACCACTCTTATATCACATTCTCAAATATCGTAAGTTTAATGTGTGGAATGTCTGGGGTGTTCCGCCCCCATCTCACTTATATTTACAACGTCTTTGCTGTGATATGGCACATCACATATTCCTAATGATAGTAGTGGTTGCACGCTCCGAGCTAGGTCCGATAGTCCTTTCTACTATTGGGGGAATTAGCTTTGATACCATATGTAACGTCTTGGCTTAGGTTCCTACGTTGTTATCGAGGAAAACTGACCCTGGTAACTTATTGGGCTCAGGTTAATCAGACCCAGTGGTGACCACTCAAAATGCTTAAACCCAAGTTGTCAAGCAGTAATCTATTACTCTTAACAATCCACACTCAAACTTCCATGTCTTAGGTGTAAGACTATATTCGAGGTGCTACGACCCCCCACTTATATTTGCAATGTCCTCATTGCAATGTGAGCTATCACTTAGTGATAATGGCGACAACATGTTACGGGCTAGATCTCCTCACGTTGCCTTTAACCAACTTTGATACCATTTCTAATGTTCTATCTTAGATCCCCTTACCGTTGTCAAGGAAATGGATCCTGACAATTTGTTGGGCTTGGGTCTGATCGGACTATTATCAACCACCTAAAATGCTTGAGCCCAAGTTCTCAAGTAATATTCCACCGCACTTATAATCCACTCTCACACTTTGTTGATTTTAGATATAGGAATATATTTGGGGTGCTATAAATTCACTCACACTTTGTGAGTTACACATGTGGATACATGTGTGGGTTGTTATAGTAGAACCATAAGTACTTGGAGGAGCCTTCTGGATTTCTAATGTTTTTGTTACTTTAGATGAATGATATTTATCATTTTTGTCCTAAAAACATAGTATCTCCATCCTCCTGCATTATTACTCTTCTAGCTCAAATCATTATTATCTTTAAGGGTGATAACAAATAAAACTTGAGTGAACCTAATGATGAATCTCTATTTCATCACCTTTATTCTTTCATCTTGGCCTTTAAACCCTAGCTAAATGCATGAACATATCATTATTTTGCACAAATTAACGTTCATTATTTATTGTATAAAGAGATTTTTACATCCCTTGTATAAAATATTTTGTTGAATGGAGAAATAAAAGAATAAAGAAAAGATAAAGAAATAAAATGCCAAAGGTATTTTATGACATTAAACCCCGAGACCTAGACATCTTGATGACTGGGTCGACAAGGAATAAACTAGGGAGTGATAAGGGTCAAAATTGCTAATAAACCCTAATTCATTATTTATTATAATAAGTACACATATTTATTTAAGTGTACAAAATACATAAAAAATAAAATATATCTATGTATATTTAAGTAAGTTATAAATATATAAAATATGTATACAAAATAATAAAATATAAATTCAAAATAAAAATAAAATATACAAAATATAGGTCAATATACTTATAAATGACCCCGAAAAAGTAACACGTAACAAATTAATCCATATAAATAAATATTGGATTAAAATACTAAATAAAATAATGAACATTTTTATGTTTTAGCCATTAAATAAATAAATAAATAAATAAAATACTATTTTTTGAATTATTTTTAAATTTCAAATTTGTTTTGTCCATTTGAGTCCTAGCTGGACCAATGGGAGCCTAGTCTCGTTTGACATGGTTCAACCCTAGTCCTTGTAAGTCTGGCAGTTGTCAAAGGTTTTGACCTCGTTTCTCACATTTTTGGAGCTTGATTCTTGCATCCATTCAGATCGATTTTGTCTTAACTTTTGCTCCTCGAGTATTTCTCTTTCACGACGAATCAACAACTCGACTGAGGAGCTCCTGAGTCATGCACGATCCTCGAGTCAATCTCCTTGTATAAAACATCTCCTCTGAGCTCCCATCGATTCTTAGTCCTTATTCCGCCATCAAACCCCAAGTATCTTGCATCTATGTGAATCCCGGTGACAGCAGGAAGCCCTAGGAGAGTTCAGCAGCTTGATTTGGCGTCGAATCGAAGTGGATCTAGCTCAGCCACCTCCTCCACTGGGAGCCCGACTCCGGCCAGTCCAGGTCAGGTAGAGTCCTTTCTTTCTCATACCTTCGATCCTCGACATAGTAGTAGTATATATGAAGCTTTTATTTCATTTTATTTCGACTGATATCACGTAAAATTCAAAAAATTCACACACCATAGCTTCGGCTCCGCCGCCTTGTTCCAACATGCTCGACTATTCTCCACCTGTACAATTATCCCCATCTGCTATTCCATCATCTATCCTTCGCCCCCAATGTCTCCAGACACCTAGATCTCACAAAGATGTGGAGATTAAGTTATCATTCTCAGCCGCACGCCGGAGCAATCCCCTTTTGTTCGCTAACATGCTCTTGCAAGAAAAACAAAAAGAATAGCCCCTTTTGCAGGGCTCATTAAGGTAAGAGTGTACCCCAAGGTCTCGAACCTCGCCAGACCTATTCCGGTGGATCTCGAGCCATTTTGAAGGCCCAATCCTCTAAGGAACAACACCAGCAGTCTTCTCCGACACTCAGCAGTATTTGGAGTCCGGAGGAGCGAGGAAGGTCCAATCTAAACTCGACCCAGTTGAGTTCTTACCATGGTCTTCCAACCTTCCCCTCAGTTGTCCGATCAACTAGCCGCAACAGTTCGCCCAGCCGTTGTTCAATCAAGTACGCCTCGACTGTAGATTGCATTTGAGGGATCTAATCTCACCCTTCCACCATGAACCGCTATCGCCTCTTCTCCATCTGCCACGTGTCAAGTGAGATCTGCATCGCTGTTGGATCGTGCTTGGAGGGTATTTTGCGCAAACTTATTAAAAAATTATTTCATTTAATCACACCTCTAAGCTAAAAGTTATTTATCTTTGTTACTATTTGTAGAAAATTTTGAATAAAAACTAGGAAATTTTCTCTATTTTTCATGCATGCCGGTTAATTCAAAAAATACATAAAACACATTTCTTGTAGCATTTACTATTTCCAATATAGATAAAATGCCACGAAAAATCCATTTTTTGTATTATCTAGATAAATAAGAATTTAAATGCTACATAAATAACCTTGATTCTATTTCCCTATTTTTATTTCCTATAAAAGTGATAATTAAAATTCCTAAACAAATTTTATGATATTATATTTTATTCTAACCAAAAAATAGTTTTTACTAAAATTTTATGATGGGTTTTGAGCATCAAACTTGATTTTAAAAAATCATTATTTATTTTTTTTGTTAAAAAATTTTTAAAAATCTGTGTGAATTTTGAATGCTTTCTCTTGTAATTAAGTTGACATTTTTGTAAAATAGAATTGTGAGACTAAAATATAATATATCTAAGGTCAGCTTTGGTATACTTGCTTAGTAAATAAAAGAAACTAATCATATTGAATTTAATAGATTTATGATATTTGATTTGTTAATTTATATATGCATTATTACAACATGACATAATTAACACTGAATTGAAATTACTTTTCAAAGACTTGTTAGTTATGCCCATATTACTTTATGTGCACACCAAGTAACAAGTTTCCAACTTCACCTAGATTTAAGCATGTACTTAGATACTCAAGTACTTAGATCTCATCCAAATTTTGATTTATTATTTAGACCACAAGATACATTTAATTTTTCCATAGTCAAAGCACATGTGTGTCATTATATATATATATATATATTAGGAGTGATCCTATGAGAGTCAAAATTTGTGAGAGCATGCATTCTGGACCACATGGTCATGTCTTCTCTCTCCTAGTTGAATCAGATGGTCCAGAATGCATGTTCTCACAAATTTTGGCTCTCATAGGATCACTCCTCTCTCTCTCTCTATATGTGTGTGTGTGTGTGTGTGTGTGTGTGTGTGTGTGTGTGTGTGTGTGTGTATGTATATAGGGAGCTTATCCAATGGGCCCTGTGCCCATTAGCAATCTAATGAGCATGCAATCTGAGCCATTCGTTTCTCATCTATAAATGTTATTTATTGAATGAAAACCACCGAGTGGTTTCACAAAAAAAGGTATTTTATTGATTCTTTTTTTTACTGTTTTCAAAATAGGTAACATAATCCATACCTATTTAAGAAGATGCTTGAGAGATGTTTGACTTATAATAGGCAACTCCATATAATTTTTTATTACAAATATTTGATTTACATTACTAACCAACGTTTGTTTATTATATGTGTAGTAAGGTTACAACTATAAAAATAAATTTTATATTGATGTCGAATTACTAATCTCTTTTTTATAATTACTATATATGTGTTACTAATCTCTTTTTTTAATATTACAACTATATATATAACACGTTTACTAATTCATGTTCATTGATTTACATTTGTTCCAAAAGTTATTTTTGTTACAGTAAAGTTACATTTATTAATCCACATTTATTTATTACATATGTGCGAAGCAAGGATATCGATATCTTTTTATTATTACTAATATTGTGTTATTAATGATGTATTATTATTTACTTTGAACAAATCAAAACTAATATGATGTGTTACTATTTACTATTATATTGTTACTGTATGTGTCACTGTGTGTTATTATTTACTACTACCTGAATAAAAAATACTAATGTTATATTATTATTTAGTGATATTTTGTTACTGACGTATTATTATTTACTACTGAAAAAATCAAAACTATTGCAGATGTGTTATTATTTATATTTACAATGTTATTGACGTTGTTATTTTTATAGGGGTAAAATACTTATGATGTCTTATTATTAACTAATGAGTGAATAAAAAAATACTGATGCTATACTACTATTTACTAATATATTATTGTTTACTGCATTACTGATGTTAAGTTATTGTTTACTGCTTCCTAAATAAAAAATACCGATACTATGTTAGTATTTACTAATATTGTGTTACTGATGTATTATTATTTACTATTGAATAAATCGAACTATTGTTGATGCATTACTACTTACAATTGCAATGTTACTAATGATGTATCATTATTATAAGGGTAAATTACTTATGTTGTATTATTATTTACTAATGAGTGAATAAAAAATACCGATTCTATGTTACCATTTACTAATGTATTACTATTTATTGCATAACAAGTAAAAAGTATGTGAGTTACTGATAATGCATTATTATGTACTATCGAGTGAATAAAAATTACTGATGATATCTTACTATTTACTACTGTATTACTATTTAACATAAAACTAGGATCGAAGACACAATTCTGATGAAACAAGCCAACTCACTATTAAAATAGATGAGATAGATGTGATCCATAGTAAAAACATGTGGTCTGCAACCACTCCTCATTGTTAAAATGAAACAAAATGGCATTCTCTAAATGAGAGATCGAGGTTCCCTTGTTCAATTGATGTGCGGTAGCTGGAGTTTCTTCTTTTAAAATAGCCGGAATGGATTCCTCTTCTAGAAACCAATAATTAACGAAGAAGAAAGTGTATAGCCATTGAAGAAAAGATAGAACCATGTGATCCACACAACTCTCTCTATGTAAGCCATCACATGAATGCCATCGTGATATAGGGCATGGTGTATGGTGGTTGTGCCATCATCTCGCCTCTGTGGTGCTGCCGGGAGCGTAGAGAAGCATTGTCGTTGCTGGACGGGCTCTTATTTTTGGCATTTGCATCTCCCATTCCCTTGCCGCATTCATTGAAATCATGGAGATTTCATGTGTAATCGTGAAAATGTAGAAGCATAGATACGTTCAAAAAAGAAAATATGCTTATTTTCCTATTTTAATGGTGAGAGAATAATGGGAGAAAAATATCTACCATAATCACTTTCCTAATCTAAAAGATTCCAAAACCACATTATCGGTTAATAGTAGTTTCGATCGCTGACGTTGGATTTAAAATCGATGGATGGGGTTGGGTGCTCATCAACTTCTTAATGGGCATAGGGTCCATTGGATAAAATCCCTATATATATATATATATAGGGGGTCTTTCATATGAGACATGGTCCTTCCATGTGTAAGGAAGGCCAACGATCATAGCCATTAGATTCAAATCTAACGGCTTGATCAATTTCTTTGCCCAAAAGGGTATTTTGGGTATCATGATTTGCATTAATTATGGATAGTATTTAAGATTTCGAAATACTAAATGTAGCTAGATCTATTTTTAGCATTTTTCCGTAATACCATATTTAATAATGTCTAATTTTGTGTTGGGCGACATAACATGGGACAAACATTTGTATTCTCACACGTTTTTTCATATAATATGCGGTTCCTTTTGTAACGATTATATCTTTTTTGTATAATCCATGGTTCATCGAAATTTCATCGGTCATTTTGTAAAATTTATATAGTTATTTGTAGAATACAAGTCATATTAGCAATACATTAACAATTTTTATATTTTCTTGATTCACGTGAAATCTGCAAACCTTTTTATAAAATTGTATAATACATGATTTTAATATGTATAATACACATCCAAAATGTATAATACACATCTAAAATATGTAATGCATATCCAAAATGTATAATACACATGAAAACTACAATTTCTCATTCACATCCAATTGACATGTAAAACTAAACATCATATATGTATAATACAACTCAAAAAAATAATAATAAATATCAAAATAGTAAAACACACAAGAAATATGTGTATTATGAAATTGGAGCCCATCTGTCAACCGGACACTGCCTCATCGCATCCGCACAGGAGGTGTCGTCCCTTTTCTTCTTCGATCCTTTCTTCTCAAGACAAAATAGGAGGTGCCGCCCCTTTTCTTCTCCCTCAAGCAACGGCGGCGGGGGTGGCTGCATGTTCATGGCGAGGTGGTGGGACTTCGAGCAGGTCGGCGGCAGAAGATGGCGGTCGGCGATGAAGCTATGGGCAAATCATGTGGAGGGGGCCCACCCGCGCAGGAGGAAGGTCTGGGAGGACCGAGAGCTCCTGCAGACGTCGGGGGTGGCTGCGTGTTCAAGGCGAGGCATGGGACTTTGAGCGGGTCGGTGACGGAAGATGGCAGTCGGCCATGAAGCTACGGGCATATTAGGTGGAGGGGACCCACCCCCACAGGAGGAAGATCTGGGAGGACCGAAAGCTCCTGCAGGCATCGGTGGAGGAAGGGGCTCCAGGCACGGGGTTGTCGACGGGCGGCGTGCGGAGTTGGAGGAGCGGAGGGGGCAAAGCTCCCTCGCGGCATGGCTCGGGCGGAGGAGGGCGAGCTCCATCAAGGGTAGTTCGGCGATGGCGATGTGGACTCTAGGCACGGGGCGGAGGAGGGCGGGCTCCTGGCATGGGATTGTCGACGGGCGGCGTGCGGAGTTGGAGGACCGGAAGGGCGAAACTCCCTCGCGGCATGGCTCGAGCGGAGGAGGGCGGGCTCCATTGAGGTGGAGGGACTATCCTTTCAGATGGAAGGACGGCGACACACGCCCCTAGATCTACGTCAGCGGCACGGAGGTGGAGTGAACAGCGACCACGGCGGCGATGGTCACGAGCAGAAGGAGTACCTGGGTAGCGGAGGTGGACCTCTCCTCCAACCGTCGTCTGGAGCCGCCGATCCCCTTCTCACGGAGCAAGAAACACCACTGTCGTCGATCACAGAAAAGAAGGGGCGGTGCTCCCTCTAATTTCAACGAAGAATCCTATTTTTGGGGGTTCAATTATAGCCCTTAATTAATGTGACATTAATGGAGAAGATAATTGATGTATTTACATACTATATTTAGATAATGTATAAAGACCAAAATAGGTTTTTGTTTAATTTATAAATAATATTAACATGCCATAATACCTACCACACGATTAATTATGAATGGTTGAGATCATTGGCCTTCCTTATCAATGGAAGGAACATGTCTCATTTGAAAGATATCATATATATATATATATATGAGGGTTAATCCTGTGAAGACTAAAAATTGTGAGAGCACGAGAGCAATGATTTTGGACTATTAGATTCTATCATCTCTCACCTCATTGATTGCAGGAGGAGAGAGAAGAGTAGAATCTAGTGGTCTAGATTCACTGCTCTCACGCTCTCACAGTTTTTGGCTCTCACATGATCATCCCTCCCTCCCTCCCTCCCCCCCCCCCTCTCTCTCTCTCTCTCTATATATATATATATATATATGGTGGGAGGGAGCAAGGAGTGTATAGTATCGTGTGCCCATTAAATACTCAAATTTTAGTGTGAACACAATCTAGCATTAATACTAAATCAACAGCTGTAATGAAATGAATCCAACATTGCTCGATGGATGGGTTACATAGCTCCAAATGACCTGAATTTTTAATATAATCTTTATTTTATGGTATGATTGAAGATCAATGGATTTGATTTATATTTTTATTAAAAACTATTCATTTTCAGACGCACAACTGAGTGTGGTCATGGGCACATTTTCCTTTTCCTCGTATGCACACATGAAAATTCAGAGATTTTTCAATAACACTAATTTCTCTACTTTTTTCAATTACATATAATTTCAAATCAAGTTCTGTTGTGACTTTCTTGAGTCATTGGTTAACAATATTATCTTAGATGAAAGTACATGTATCCCATATTTTAAAATTCAACATGTACTCAGATTTATTTTAGAAGAAAATATTTTCGTTGCATCAATGTTTGTCTATCTTGCATATGAAAAATCATCGTTATCGAAATCTAAACATTTTGAAACCATAAAAACCACATAAAAAGTTTTTTTCAGTGATCACACAAACTTCCTACCCAAAATTTTCTCTGAACAATAACCAATGCTATCCATCTATCAGAACTTGAGCAAGATCCAAATCAACATATGGGACTTCCATCAGGAGATAGAAGTGAAATTCACCACGTGTGTATCCCATGTCGGCCTAAATATTCCAAAACAGTAGTATATATAGCATAGTATACAAACAGTATATATAGCATAGTATACAAACTGTCATATATATTCAGGATGGCCACGACTCGAGAAAACGTGCTTAAATCCTCCACTTGAGAGAGGAAGAGAGAGAGAGAGAGAGAGACCTGCATGTGGATTCTCACACTACACTAGTATTTTCCCATGCAGCATGTGCGAGATGAGCAACCATCTGCATGCAGGGAAATGCCTCAAAGTATCAAAGTAATGGAGGAGAAGGGAGAAGACCCCTGCCCTCCCATCCCCAGTGCGGGCACGTCTCATGTTATATTATGCGTACGCAGGTGCATGTGCACGAATGCGTGATGTCCCATGTGGTTTCAAGTCATGTTTGTGTGTGTAGCGGTTTGCTTGGGTATATCATGGAAACTCGCATGGTGTATTATATTACTAAGGTGAGGGTTCCTGCTGTGGGAGATCCCAAGTTAGGTCGCTTTGTTTTGGATGGTTTTCGACGAAGTTCAGATGATGAGGCTGAAAGAGACGTCTCCTTGGAGACACCCCAATTCAACGTGCATGGCTTCCCAAGGTATGGTACCTCTCCTTTTGTTTTGGATTTGGAGGGGAAACATGTATTTTAGACATGAAAGCTTGTACTGGAAACATGAACTTTGATGCAGTTTCGTGATAGCTGGTTCATTGTTAATTACAAGGTATACTTCATTTGGAGAAATATGGAATTTATTCTTAAGTGGACTCAACATTCAACATTAATCTAGTTACAAAGATGTGTTAAAAATATGGGTGTAATATTTCTTTTCTAAAAAAAATGTAATAATCAAGGTTTTAAAAATCGAATCGGCCTATTCAACCGGTTAAAGCAAGAACTGAAAGAAAAATGGTCTAACCACCCGATTTTTATTCAGAAAATTAAAATTAATCAAAATCCGATTGGATCGCTTGTTCTAGTTGAACTAACTGAAATAAACAATCGGTTCGACCATCTATTTTTGAAAAAACAATAATTTCTAATTATCTGGTAAAGTGCAAAATTTAAAAAACTACTCATATTCTGGTTTATACCCACATCAATGGTCTGGTGGTAGTGTAGTATGTTCGGTAGCCGACAGTGATGAATCTCCATTTCATCATCTTTATTCTATCATTTTGATCTTAAAAATCCTAGTAAATGCGTGTAAATACCCTTAATTCTTGCATTTTATCAATCATGCATCATTGTGTAAATAGTTTATAAAATACGATTTTTAATGCCAAAATTATAGATTAAAGAAAAGAAAAGAAAAAGAATAAAATATTGATGGGGGCGGACACCTATGCATGTTTCCTCCCTTTTCTGATCAAAAAAAATATTGAAGATATTTTTATGTTCCTAAACCCTGAGACCTAGGCATCTCGTTGACTAGGTCGATAAGGAATGAAATAGAGGGAGATAAGGATCAAGAAACAATAAAATCCCCTTTTATTTAATTCATTTTCCTTCATTTTTGGGATCTATTTTGGTTCCACTTTTTATACCTCAAATAAAGAAATTTTCAACATGAATGTTGTAGATAATAAATATAAAAAAATACAAAACTGATTTCACACAAAAATAATTTAAAATAAAAAGTTGTGTTCTGAATAAGATTCTAAAATCTCAACTTCCCAGACCCATATATCTCAAATAAAATTATAAATATATCAAAATCACTTTGATTGTATATAACTTTTAATAAGCTATTTAATGAAGGTGGTTTCAATTTTTTGGACTTATGGTGTGAAAGTTAGGTTTTGGACCCCTATTATATACTTTACCCGATTAAAATATTTATTTTATTTATTATTCAGTATTTTTATTATTTATAATTTTATAATTTTGTAAATATTATTTATAATATATATGCATATTAAAATAGGAATAAAAATATAAAGAAAATACAAAAATAAAATAGGTAAAGAAAATACATAGATGAATTGCTTATATCTATACCTATAGAATTAATACAACTATTTATTTAGTTGTATATTTCACATCAGAAAAATAAAATAAAAATATATTTTAGTGTATAAAATTAAATTATAAATATATAAAATAATAAACCTAATTAATAAAATTAAAAATACAAAATAAAAATAAAAGACTAAAATACATAGATGAATATACCTATATATAGCCCTCAAAAAGTAACATGTAATTGTAGACCTCAAAAAAATAAATAAAAATAATGATAAAGTATTTCAGAAAATAATAAATATTTTTTATTTTATAACTTAAAATTAATAAAATCATTTATATTTAATATTGAATTTACAAATAATTCGGGCTAGGTTTTTTCTGGTTGGTCCACGTGGACTAACCAGAGCCTATGGCATGTTGACCCAGGTCAACTGTCTGACCTACCGCCCTAGCTTCTGACAGATTACTTTTTCCCACATTTCTTGATTTTATACCCATTGATATGTTGCTCGAGGATGAGTTGACCCTTCATGAAAGTTGCTCCATGTTCATCCGTGATCCACGACGTGTACTTAGATCTACGAAGATCTCCCTCGTTCGCTCGTAATCGCCCTTCGAAGTTCACATCCTTGTCACTTGTACATAAGCACCCTGTCATCTTCTTCCTCCGTTTTGAACCCCTTTGGACCCTTGTTTGACCCGATCTTCCTGCTTAGGATTGACGCACGTGACATGGGCGTCTCCAGCTAGGCGAGGCGTGCTCAGGCGAGGGCTGAGGCGGCTCCACCCCATCTCCAGTGGTCCTCCATCATGAGGTTCTTATTCCTGGCTTTCTAGATGGTGAGGTACCCTTTCATTGTTTTTATTAGCGTAATCAACAACCCTAGGTTTTATTTATGTATTTATTTTAGCTTTTAATTGTGCAATTTAGCCGTTAATCCCTCCTTCGTAGTTCGCCGGAGCCCTGCTTCGACGAACCTCCACCACCGTTCTGATCGTGCCTCACCCCGCAAACCACCTCCACTCCTTCCTCTTTGCCTCAGCATTACTTTCCGCCCAACATTCCTCCAGATCATACATGGATATGGTTGTTAACCTCCTTTCTCCATCGTACGCAGGAGGTCGCCGCCCGACCCACTCCGCTCCATCCCATCGCTGAACGAGCCCCCACAACCTTCCGTATTTTGTTGTGCTTCACATTTGTAGGTCTAGAGGCTCGATACCCCTTGAGGGGTCGATTTTTGATATTTTTATAAGTTCCTGGTGCTTAAGGCACTCTTCGACCTCATTGAGGTGCACTGGTGCTCCTCCTGCCATTTTGATGCCACCATTCGGTCGAGGGCTTCCCCAAGCGTGATTGGAGTCCTTCTACAGTGAAGGAGGTGGCTGGAGCAGCGCGTATTCGGCGATCAAAGCTTGTATACGGCCAGGTTCATCCCTGTTCTTCTAGGGGAGGTCCCAGCCGTCCGATAAGCTGCGCTCCCAGATCATCTCTTCGCCGTCAGATCTTCACGCACTCTCACTGTCAGATCCCCTCAGGCCTTCTAATATGGGTCGTTGGGAGAGAACCGTCATCGGTCGTCCACAATGCGACACATGGCATAAGTAAAGAATATCTATCGTCTGTTCCCAATAGGCATGGGTATTTTGCATCTTAGCCCTCACCATTTTTTATATTTAATATTTGAACCAGAAACTTTCATCTGTAGCTTTATTGTTTTGTAATATTTGCAGACCCACCCCTAAGCTTTCTATATTTACCATTAGGTTCACGTCACCTCACGTGACAAATCACGTGAGGTGAAGATTTTTCAGTGCAACCCTTTGGAGTTTGGGTATTTCGTCTTAGTACTAGAACTTTTGTATTCAGTGTACTCTTTTTGGTAAATTTGCATATCATCCCCTGAGCTTTTGATAATTACAAATAGACCCCCGCTTGTGTGGCTCACATGTTCAAGCACGTGAATTGTGTATTTTGCACGGAGGTCCTTGGGGTGTTATGTATTTCATATTAGTCCTGTAATTCTTAAATTGTGTTATATATCTCTGTGAACTTTGTACTTTGTCCCCTGAGCTTCTTGACATTTACAATTATAGCCTTTCTAGTAGTGTAGTTTCTCTTTGTTCTTGTATTTATTTTATATATCTATTTAACTTGAATAAATCCCAAAAAATAGGCATAGCGTCCTATTGCATTGCTCTTTCACGACTTTTTAATTTGCAATTTTGAAGCATTTTATTATTTATAAAAAATCAATAACAACTATTTTTGTCCTTGTTTACAAAAGAAAATACATAAAAATTATAAAAACTTTTTAAAAAATTCCAAAAATATATATTTATTATCTATTTACGTATTTGTTACCTTCAGACCAAAAATCATTAAAAAAATAAAAGAAAACTCTAAAAAATAAAAACCCTCCCTAAAAAACTTTATGAAAATATAAAAAATCCTTAAAATCACAAAAACTATAATTTTTATTTTTGAGTTTTATTTTTATTATTATATTTATATTAAAATTAATTTTGAGAATTTTTTACTGTATTTTACATTTTTAATCTCCATTTTTAATTCAGCTATTTATTATAAAATCTGTTTTGGGTATTTTTGACTTCAAAATTATATAAAAATTATAGTAAAAATTATTTTAAAATCCAAAAATATTTTTTTCCTATATTTTGACTATTTTTACCTATTTATATATATTATCTCTCTCTTGTTATGTTGTCTATATACTCTATATAGCTTTATATATCTATTTTAAAAGAAAAAATATAAAAAATATAAAAAATATAAAATCATAAAATCATAAAATTAAAATCAAAATATAAAAAATATAAATTAAAAATAAAATTTAAAAATTAGAAACCCACAAAAACAATTAGCACATACGTAGACAAATACATACCGTTACTTTTGTGCATTAATCTACCCGATTTATCCTTCTTGTTCCTTGTGTTCGATGTTCAACACATACTTGCACCTATACACATCTTTGTTGTAGAGTTATAATAAATTTTAACTCCACGTTTACTTTCATTGCTTGATTCTGAATTGTGGGTTAATTGTTGAATTTAGCGGTTTTCTATAGAGATCAACACATTGACTTCAATCTTGCCTTGTGAGAGCGTACGACCCTCTACCAAATTGCTATTTCAGACAGCCAATGTAAAAAAAAAGCCAGATCTTTCGACATGGATTTGAGAAAGAATCTATGTAGTTGATCTTACTTATACTTGGAGAAAGTTTTGACATATGTTTGCATAATCTAGTTTCATTTTAACCCATAGTATAGTACCTCTTTAATTCTTCTCCTTCCATGTGTGCTAGTGACCTAATATTACTTCTCCCTTCCTGCCTTATGAGCATGCATTGACTCTCTCTTCCCACATTGTGCATGAGATTGTTCCAACAACAACAAATAATGCATCCACGTAAAGTAGACGTTAGCATAGTCACACTGAGAAGAAGTAAATTAATAACACTTGGCATTACTTGGAGTTTTTAATAGTTCTAAGATTATTAATTTTATACACCACATTTATGTAACTATATGACCCAAAATCTGATTAATCAGTCAATCAGAGATCCTAGTGTACGGTCTTAGAGAGTATGCGGTTTGAAAAATCGGGTCCGACAATCGTTATATCGGAGCCTCTCTAGCTATCAGGTCCCAATCAACTAGCTAAAACAATAATCAACCCACAATAATAATAAATCAATGAAATTATGTAGGATGAAATTTATTATATCCTACAAATAAATGTGCATAGTCAAGCAAGTACATAGGTCGAACTATTGATAGCTACGTATAGGAAAACAATTATTGTTTAAAAAAATAAACAACTATTTTTATGCCTTTTGATTTTTTTTAATTTTTTATTTTTTATTTATATTCACTTTTTATGTGTTTTTTATATTTTTTATGTTTAAAATTTTATAATTTTTATTTTCTTTTAAATTTTCTAATTTATAATTTATTTTTCTCTTTAATATAGATATAAATATATGTTGTGTGCGTTTACATATCAGTATGTATAATATAAATAGTTATAAGATATAAAAATATAATAAATATATAAATCAGAAAACTACAACTAAGTATGATTTTTTTTATTTTTTAAAGATATTAAATATATTTATCAGTTTTTATAATAATAATAAGTATATAACTAATAATATATGTAAATACTATATGGGAATTCATATTTATAAATATATCTATATATACTCAAACATTATAAAAAAATTATCTTTGAGATAATTTATTCTATTTTTTCAATTTTTTTGTAATTTTTGCTAGTTTTTATGTATTGTTATGTCTAATACTCCAAAATAGAGAGTAAATAAATAAGGCCTTATTTTTTTTGAGATTTGAAAATAGATAATAAGTCCAAAGTTTCTTAAAACTATTTTTAATATGTAGTATATAATATAAGTAAAAATATATTGAAGAATTCTAATTTATTTAGGTTTTATATAATTTTTCTAATTTTTTAGGGTTAGGAGGGTTTTTAAATTTTTAGGGTATTTTTGTATTTTTGTGATATTTGGTCTGGAGTTATATTATGCAGTAATACATATACAACATATTTTTCGAAATTTATAGATAAGTTTTTCTAATTTTTGTATTTTTTTATTTAGACAAGGAATAAATAGGCTCTTTTTTACTTTTAATAAATGGAAAATACAAAAAAAAATTCTAAATAAACATGGCATGAATGAGCACACTATTAGACATTTACTACAATTTTTCCAAGAATTTTCAAGTACTTGTGATATTTAATTAAAAATAAAAGACATAAATTATTATAAGGTGTTGGTAGGGGTGTGTTTGCAAAAATAAATAAAGCAAATGTTCTCCGTGCAAAGACACCAAGTATTTTGACCTGAAATTACAAATTTTATACTAACATGAAATAAAGGAACCTGAAGGGGTTCCTTGCAATTTGCCAACTCACGTGGGGGACCATGTATGTTGACCTGGCACTGGACCTAGGTGTAATTTACAACAAGTGCAAGGGCTCATATTCTATTTTTATACAAAATATTGAACATGATTAAATATTTACAAGACCTTATAATAACTACAAAAGGTGCCAGGGTTACTAAGTAATTTACCCCGTAAAGTGTGCATGATCGGGCAGCTCTAGATCTATTACATGGCGAGACGGTCGATACTAATGGCGTACCTGACGGTGGAGGAGGGATCTGGATGAACTTCCCAAGAACTCACCTCCGGCAAGCTTCGATCTTCTATATCTCCTTCGTCTGGCCCTCCAATCAACTTGATGGAGGGTCCTACTGATGATCGTCATTTTCATCACTTTAATTGTCGTATTTTATCTTAGTATAGGTGGTGAAAATGGTTCAGTGAAAACCACAATCTTTGAATGTTGTGGAATATTTTTACTTGGCATATCTACCAAGGTCGATCACACGGACACGAGCTACTCTTTCTATTTATCAAATTTTGATTAATGAAGCACATGTGTGAATTATTTCTCAATTTCAGACCTTCATGCAGATGCACTATGCAGGTTACAATGCAATAAGATGAAGCATGCAATTTTTAGTTAATTTTATGCAATTATAAGATGATGCATGAGAATAATGCAAGGGAATTTATATGCAGAACCAAAGATTACAAATATACCCTAAAAATATCACCGAAACTGAGCAACATAATAGAGATTGAAATCATGGTCAATTTGATCACAACATTAAAATCAGTCATCAAATCAGAACAAGGATATGTAGAGCAGGGTCATCATCTAACACAAAATTTACTTCATTTAAAATGATGTCGTACGAGAAAATTAAATATGTCATGATGTAGATGAGGAAAAAAGGATCAAAACGACACTAAAATCATTCAATTTGGACCTGCGATGCTCAAGTAATGAAGAAAACAATGCAGGGGCATAATTGAAATAAAAATGAAATAAAATAAAAGGATAAATATTAATTTAGGTCCCTGAGGGACCTAAATGCAAATACCAAAAATCGCCTGGGCCCGTATGTAATTTCTCCATGCGTACGGAGGAATTTCTACAATTTCCAGAAGTTGCGAGGTTCTCCCTATAAATTACACAGGCACGCACGTGAGGCACGTGCCTGGGGACCAATATGCAAATCTCTAAAGATCCTGGGTCTTTCAAGCAATTTACCCAAGACCTCGCGTGCGGTACACGTGAGGGGCCTAGGCTCGGGAGGCGCCTCTGGTTCGGGACACGTGGGAGCACTAGGATGGCTCGGATCGAGGTTTGGTGGACCCGAGCCCTGTAGGTTCGGCTGGAGGCTCGGTCCACCACATGTCTTAATCTTGGTCGTCTGATCCAGATGATCGGACGTTACCTACTCTTCGTCCTCTGCCACGGGTCACCGGAGGAGGCGGGGCTCCGACGACACGTTAATTGCTCCGTCGCACCCCTCCGTGCGAGAAGGAGGTCTAGGGAGTTCGCTGAAGTGCTGGAGGAGATCTTGGAGCCAAGTGGAAGCTCCGTGGTTGTCTGGAGGTGCTCGGCAGAGCAAGGTCATCGGAGGAAGAGCTCGAGACCGGCGAGGCGGCATGAGCTCTTGGCATTGAGGAGATTTGACCTGCAGACGTTAAAATAGCAGAAGCGTGCCTTGTGAAATGCATGAGAGTGCAATGGGGGTGAATGGGAGCCAGATCAAGCGGAGCAGGTGGTGGCTCGAGTGGGTCCTTGATGAATCTCGGATTCATCACTCTAAATCTCATTTATTAAGCTCAAATCCCTCAAAATCAACAACATTTCTTCATTTATTCTAAATAATTAGCATTCATGCATGTTTTCATAAGAATTACATTTTAGCATTAATTTCTGCACAAAATAAGAAGGCAAAAATCTCAGCCAAAATTGACCTGTAAATAGCCTAACTTCCCTGATTTTTAACTCATTCATGCTAACTCCGAATGACCCAAAACCACTCCACTGTGTACTTATCACTAACAAGAATAAACAAAAAAATTACAAAAAAATCACTAACCCAAATAAGTGCACCAAAAACCCAAACCCTAGTTTCAGGATTTCCGGACTTAAAACCTCATATCTTCCTCATCCAATGTTCTTTTTAATCCTACTCACTTTTGAACTAATGTACATTCAATTACCTTCAAAACAAGACCAAGTTCAAGTAAATCGGAGCTCGTATATGAAAGTTGGGTTTCGAGGCCTCTTTTGGACATTTTGTATTTTAGCGGTTTTTGACCTACTATTTTATGTAAGTACTTAACCTACTTTAATTTTTCAATTAAAAAAATCCAAAAAATGTGTAATTATTTATCTTTTATTTTATCTGGATTTCATCTAGTTTAAGAATGACAAAAAAATTACAAAAAAAATCAAAAAATATAGGTATTCTATGTACATGGGATACCCAAAAATTCACTTTGTGCATTTGATCGATTTTGATTTTGATGACTTATGAATGTTGTAGATCTCATCGAGACGAGCAATTTTTGTGAAGAAATGTTTTCAATCTGAGGTCGTTTACTATTTATTTTCGATTTTACAAAGTGTTTATATTTCAAATTTTGTGGAGCTGACACGTGGCCGCTCCTGGAGCCTCCACGTGTCAGCCATTTTTCGCATTTATTTAATCCATTTTTGTTAAAAAAAACTCGCACGTGCATCGCACGTGCCTCCCAGGCACGTGCCACGCACGTGCCTTGCCTGCTCTCCCCCTGTTCGCCACGTGCCGATTCCATGGCCGTCCGATCTGGCCGATCGGACGGCCATCTTCCATCATCTCCAAGATCCCCTTTCCCCTTTTACCTCCGCCGCATCGCCGCCGCCTCAAATCTCCGAGATCTCTGCTGGTCACCTTCATAGTCGAACCTCTCCCAGATCCTCACGAATCTCGCAAACACCAATAAGCAATCCGATCTCCTTCGATTTCATCCCCAAATCACGATCCAATCCCAGATCGCCTCCCGATTAAGTTTCTATCTCCGGTCGCCCCTTCCTTGCCTATTTAAATGAACCGTCGCCCCCGATCATCTGCCATCCGCTGACTACACAGCGATAGAGGACCTACGGGGTGGCAGGCCATAGGTCCCTCTTCCACGGCTAGATCCGACCTCCCTGGTCGTTGCCGCGCCTCCGCGCGTGCCGTCGCTCTGGCTTCACGCCGTCGAGCCAACACCATTGTCATCGTCGACCAACGTTATCTTCCGCAACTTCACCAACTCCGGACCTACTCCGCCTCATCTTCACCAAGCAACCTCTTCGACCTTCGTTGACGACGCCCGTCGATCTTCAACGCCAGAAGCCTCCAGCTCCACTAGCTCCACTGAAGGACATCCTCATCCACCGCCCATCCCCTCCACTGCTCTCGCCAACCCTTCTCCGACGAACAACCACAACCGGAGGGCAATCTTACCATCGTCAGCACCGGGCGCCGAGTACGAGGCCCCCACCCGCGTGATACGCGCGTGCATTAGGGGGAACTTGCACCGACACCCCCGACCTCTCTCCAATTCGCCAAGAGACCCAGGGGTCACGTGCTTGCACGTGACTTTCTGGGTAAATTACAAAGAAGCCCCGATCACTTTGCCAAATTACAAAGAAGCCCTGCCGACCCAGGGGTCACGTGCATCGCACGTGACCTGCTGGGAAAATTTCAAGAAGACCCCACTGGTTCAGGGTAATTACAACTAGGACCCCCTGCATATTTTATTTATATTTATTTTATTGCATCTGTACCCCTGTCTTTCTCCTTCATTTTAGACATCTTGGAGACATTATTTTATTATTCAAAAAATAGCATTATGTTCCTCAATTAATTTTCTATAGTTTGACATATTGTGGATATTTTTGTGATTTATGGTTAACTAATAATTAATTATTTTGTGGAAAATTGCATAGTTTTCCCAGTTTGTGCTTTGAAATTTGTATTTTATTAACCGCTGCTCTAAAAAATCCTGAAAAATCACATATTGTAAATTTAATTGTGCTTGACATTGTGCCCAAAAAGATTTGCATTTGCATGCATATTTTGTCCTGTAAAAAATCATTTTTTATATTTCAGTGTTTGATTTTTAATAGTATTAGATCTCACATTTTCGAGGTTTAGGATTTTTCTGATCAATCACCTAGTGATAGAGCTTAGATTATTTTGTTCCTTGAAGATAAGTAGGTTTAGTATTTATTATAATTAAATATTGAAATTCATTTGGTTTGCATTTAGAAATTCATAAAAAAAATCATATTGCATCCAAAAATTTCAAAAAAAATTGCAGTGCATTCATTTCATCATATTTTGCATTTGGCCAAGTTTCATATTTTTCGGACATCGTTTGAACGTAATTGACATTTTAGTCCCTAAAATAGGCCAAAAATGCATTTTGCATTCTTTATTGCATTAAAAATTCCAAAAAAAGACCACCTCGAAAATTGTGCACAAACTTTGATAGACATAATTCTACGTTGTTCCTTTGCCTCCTTGTGTTCGACCTTGGGACTTGCCCAAGTAAAATAAACATAAAACCGCATTCATTAAAATTGATAAATATTTTGTGTGGTTATATTCTTGACCGATTCCGATCGCTGCCTACAACGAAATGACAAATCATTATACCATTTTTACGCACGATCATAAATACAACATCTTTTAACACAGCGGATATCGGACTAGCCATTCCTCCGATGTGTTGTCGGAGGAAATGGATCTAGGCGGAGCGGGTGGTGGAAGACGAGAGGAAGTGATCGGAGATGGTGGCGAAGATGGGAATGGTGCGGCGAAGCTTTTGAAGTGGTTAGGCGATGATGAAGATCATCGTGGTTGACAGGAAAATTGGGAGGAAATTGATAAAAATTAGGTGGAAGTACCTGGTGGTCAAACGGAGAACGGGTGGAGGAGGTGGCTTGGGCTGAGCGCCTGGGAGGCGCTCGGGTCGTCGCCCGACGAGGTCAGCCGGGTCCTCGGAGCTCGGCGGAGCGTGGTGGCGTCCGCAGAACGGCCATGGCAGCCGTGGGTCGACACCTGGGCTAAGGTCGTCGTTGCCTCGACGATCCGCCCTCCGCTGTCACCGGAGGGGCGGGGGAAGCTGGGCCTTCGCCCTTGGAATGGTGGACGGGGTTTGAAGGTGGCGGAGAAGGTGGTTTTATAGGAGGGCGTGGTCGGGGGTTATGAGATGGAGAGGCATTTTGAAGTTGTGGTTTAATGGTGTGGGAGTGTGGCGGTGAATGATGGTGGTCAAACGAGGATGTAGGAAGTAACGATGATAGAGGGGAGGGTTGGATTGTTGAGAGGTGCCTGGGAGGAGGAGCTAAAAATGGAAAGGGGCGGAGGCATTACAAGGGAGAACGACAGGGTGGAGGAGGACGATGAACAGTAGCCATTGGATCTAACGTTCCAACAGCTCAGATGATAGCGCTTATGTGTGGTGGATATTAGATCAGAGATTGGATCGTACAGTGGAGAAGAATGGGGTGATGTGGAGTGATGAGAGGTGTAGGATGAGGTGCAATCGAGCGGCTCTGGGAAAGTGGTGACGTGGCATACGGGGAGCCATAGGATAGGAGGTGAATCGGGCGGTTGTGGTTAGGGCGCTAGGGGGCGGTTGAGATCTGATCAGAGGCAGGATCAGACGGTGGGTGAGAGAGCGGAGATAGACGGTTGAGATGGGGGCGAGAAGGATCAGATCTGACTGCTTAGGAGAGCGTCGGATGGCGGAAAGAGGGGCGGGCCATGTGGGCGGCCCAGAGGGCGCCACGTGACCCAACCAAAAAATTCGAAAATATAAATATAAGGAAAAATACAAAAGAAATAGTTAGAAGCAAAAGTAGGAAAAAGTTAAAACATGAAAGTTGCTTGCCTCGATAAGATCTACAAGTTTCATGTTGGTCAAAAAAGCCAAAAGAGGTCATTGTACAAAAGTATTTTTGGGGGTATTTTTAAGGGGGATAAAAACACCGACTTTTTGTTTTTAAGAATTGTTTGTGTATTTTAGTCTTTTTACGGGTTAGTGAATTATAGACAATTATTCTATGTAATTTTTATGGGTTTTTTATGAGAAAATAATTGCAAGAAAAATAAAGGAAATTCAATACAATTATTTAAGGTTAATTATACACAATATCTTACAAGATAAAAATAAAGAATTAATGGAGAATTTTATTGGATTAATTAAGACAATGGTTTAATATGTGGATTTTAGCATGATGAATATGAGATTCATCACCTACAGCTTCCCTGGAAGATAGGTCATGTCTACATGTGTCCTCAAAGGTGTTTGGGGCCCATCAGAGGGGCACTAGAGCGTCAACCACTGGGGAGCTCATGTTTGAGCTTTGGAATCGTGCTCCAAGTAGTCTTCCTGGTCGTTCACTTGCACATAAAGATAGAGGACATTGAAGGGATCTTCCTTGACTCCAGAAATGAAGCTGATAGTACATGAGTGAAGCTGTCAAAGAGATCCGGTGAAGGCGAAGGAGGAGGACCTCGGTGGCTCGAATCCATTCAGGATTCAAGGTGAAAACAAGTGGAATGAATGGAGTAGGCGATGAGGATCGAATATGGAGTGAAATGGAGGTCGGAGATGGGGTCACATCAGATTTGGTGTCGGAGCCTAGTGCTCCGACGATTTTGATCTTTACAATTAAGCTAGGGCTATGATTAATTAGTGAAATTAAACCAAATTTGAACTACCGGAAAGAAATGTGTTAAGAAAATCTAAAGCTAGCAGCTCGACGGGTGATGAATATGTGATTTATCATTTTAAAAGTTGGAAATAGAGCTTTCTTATCAAGTAATTAGCTGCATTTCTCCTTTTATTTTGCATTATTCTCATTCATGCATTTAGAATTAATGTATGCATTTTAGCATGCATCTTTGCATGAAATAAGAAGCCAAATTCAGTTGTGAATATCGCATGTGTATTTATGATATTTTCCTATTTTATTTATTTTCTCTAACTTATAATTGAATAAAATCAACTCTATAGTATATATTACTAACACTAATAAATGAAAGATATGAAAAAAATACTAACTTGTAAAATTGATCAATAAAACCCAAACCCTATTTTGAGACTAAGAATATTAAAATGTAAATATTTTTCCTATGGACCTCTACTTAATTTTGAATTAATGTGCATTCAATTACCTTCAAAATAAGATCAAATTCAAAAGAATCGGAGTTTGTATGTGAAACTTGGGTTTTGGGCTCCCTTTGTATATTGTACATCTGTTCATTTGTTTTATCTATATTTATTTCTCCATTTTTTCTTAATTATTAAAAATCTTAAAAATTATATTACGTTGTAAAAATTTTTTATATTTTCTCTAATTTTATTTAATTTTTTATCTTATTTTAAAAATGCCAAAAAATCTTCAAAAGACAAAAAATGTGGTATTTATACCTATAAGATAACCCTAAAAATATGTTTTTGTATAGATGTCTTATTTTGATTTTTAATCTGTCAAGAAAGTTGTAAATCTCCTCGAGACGAGCAACTTTCGTGTTGTCCACGTTTTAATTTGACTCTTTTGTGATTTCTTTTTTATTTTTCTTTGGATTTAATTATCAATTTTTCTTGGATCGACACACGGCAGCTCCAGGAGCTGCCGCATGTCACCTCCATTTTATTATTTTCTTATTTATTATTTTAATTATTGTTTATTTTATTTATTATTTATTTTATTTATTTATTTATATTTATTACTTTAATTATTATTTTAATTATTATTACTTATTTTTATTATTTATCTTAGTTATATTATTATTTTATTTTTATTTTTTTCTCAGCTACGTAGATGCCCCTGCACGGACCACATGGCGCCTCTCCTCTCCCTCTCCTTCCTCACACACTACCCGCCGCTTCGCCCTCCACGGCGGGGCACAACTGTCGTTCCCCTTTCTCTCTTTATTTATCTCTCCCCCTAGCCCGTCTCCTAATCTCCCAACCGACCTGCTCCATGTGGTTGCGCGCATCCCTTCTCCATGCAGACCCGCTTGCACGACTCCTCTTGCACCGACCACCTTCCCACTTCCTCTACTACCCCCCCCCCCCCCGTCACCCATGAGTTGTGCAACCATCCCCCGTCACTTGTCCACGCTCTCCCTTCCCTTCACCTGCGGTTAATCGGCTTCCCCTAGCAATCGCCCATGTCTCGCGCCTCTCTTCCCACTCCACCAGTCCTTCCCTACAACCGATCCTTGTCGCCTCCTCCACATTCCTCATCACCTCCTCCCTCACGCCACCCACTCACCCCCCACCTCCCCCCCCCCCCCCCCCGACCAATAACAAACCTTAAAAGCACACGTCGCCCACCTGATCGAATCATCCGCCATTTGTGAGAGAGTGACGTCGAGCTCTGATCTGACCTCAATGAAATGAGTCCCATTTTATTTTCTACTTTTTACACTTTAAATAAAGAAACTTTGAACATGAAAGTTGTAGATAATAAAATATAGAAAAAAAATTAATTTCATACAAAAATAATATATAGTGCAAAAACTTCTAAATAAGATTCCAAAATCCCAACTTCGCAGGCCCATATCTCTCAAATAAAAATTTGAAATATATTAAAATCACTTTTAATTTTATATATCTTTTCCTTTTTTAAATATAAAATAATGATATTATTCATTGCAAAATAAATTTTTTATTTAGATATTAGCGAGGAATATCATCAACGGTCAATATATTGATATGCATTTCCATTTTTCAATTTTTTTGATCGTCTTTAAATTTACACTAAAAAGTTAGCTATTGTTTAATGAAATTTTGAAAAATAATAACGAATAAGCATCGTTATATGGAACATCGATATAATGACATATACGACATTCAGTGATAACTTCTTTTATTAAAAAATAATTTTACAATGAATAATATCTTCATTACACATTCGAAAATGGATGATTTAATAACGGATTTAAGAAAAACAGTCACTACATTCCCATTTTGTTGTGGTGGTAAATACAATGTGCATTATATGCAAGCCCTTGTAACTCCATACTCTATACCTTATGCAGTTACGCATCCATCCTCTATATATTACATGACTATAAGAAACTTGACCAATGGAAATGAATAATCTGAATATTTGTTATCATATCTTCCAATGTTAAATGTGAAACAACAAATATTATTTGTTGTAAAATTAGTTTTTATTCTTGTAATTAGCAGCTAGTGATATATTCATTGCTAAAGATTCATATAACAACAATTTATCGATTGGCTTATTTGTTAATATTTGTAGAAATCGTTGTAAAATTACTAATGAATCAATTTTATATTATCTGCCGCTAGAAATACAACAACTGATACAACGAATTTAGAGAAGCAAATATGATTATTATCTGTTGTTATATAATTAACTATGGATGATATGATTACAAATCTTGAATTATTCATTGCCTAGGTCAGTCTTACAATTTTTGAATTACTCATTGCCTAGGTTAGTTTAACGTTGAGATGTTTTTTCCATGAACGGGCATCTAAAGATCTCGATACATAAATACATGGAGCTCGATCTAGTTTAATATAGAAAAGTAATGGAGCCAGTTCTGAATAGTGAGTCGGAAGGACTATTCGAAATTTCTCGTGTAATTATGAATTATCAATGATTATATGTAGAAATATACAAGATTATGAGTGTAAATATCGCTAATATATAAGACCGGGTTATGAGAGGGACATGCAACAATTTCGGCCGTTGGCCAATGGTCGGTCGTTGGTGAGAGTCCTAACTTTTTATTTATTTTGAAGGGGACCTCTGACTTTGCCTCGAAGATATTGTGCTTATTGGTACATAACGTCAGCTAATTTAATTGGGTTGACATCCACCAATGGACTATCTTTCCTCCCTTCTGAATCTGCAACTTTGTTTGACCGGAAAAAAGGGCCGCACGAACAACTCCACTTGGAATGCATTACTATTAATTAACCACATATATACAGGGAGAGGGAATGAAGCTTACTTCATGAAGTACGTAATCTTACTTACTTCATATTTATTTTGATCAATTTTTTAATATTTTTGAAAAAATACCACCATAAATTCTTACATCTATATCCCTTTAATATGTTATTCAGATTTCGTCAGAAATAGAGATTTATATGTCCTCCATCCAGAACAAGTCAATTACACCAAATCTAAGACCGTTAAAATTAACTATCCTAGATGGAGGACATATGAGTCTACGTTTCGAACACAATTGGATTGACATGTTAAGGGGATATAGTGATAAAAATTTATGGTTGTATTTTCCAAAAAAAATAAAAAAAATAATAAAAAATGAGCATGAAGAAGGTAAGGTTACCTACTTCATAAAGTAGGCTCCCTTTTCACACACACACACACACACACACACACACACACACACACATGATTTCCTTCCAATATAACACGGTCCTTCTTAAGTCCACGAAAGTTGCCCACTTTTTTGTAAAAAAAACTAACATGACTTTAGTAGAATACGTATACAGTTTTAATATTTGTATTATAATGTACAGTTTTTGTATTGTTTTGTATTTGTAATGTGCAGTTATAATACAAACAGTATATGTATTCTACTAAAGTGATCGTCTTTTCTATAAAAGAGTGTGAATTTCATGAAGGAGCCATATATATATATATATATATGAGGTAAATGGGGCTGCCCCCAGGGAGTAGCCAACTTGGCTACTCCCACCCCTATTTTTCCCTCATTTTTTTATTTTTTTTGGAAAATAAAAATTTGTATATTCATCATTATATCCCTCTCACATTCTATTAAAATTCCGTCAGAAACAGAGACTTCTACGGCCTCCATCCAAACATGTTCGATTTAAAAAATCCTGCGACCGTTAAAAAAATGACGTCTGGATGGAGGGTTTAGAGTCTCTGTTTCTGACGAAATTTTAATAGAATGTGAGAGGGATATAATGATGAATATACAAATTTTTATTTTCCGAAAAAATGAAAAAATGAGGGAATATAGGGGTGGGAGTAGCCAAGTTGGCTACTCCCTGGGGGCAGCCCCATTTTACCCTATATATATATGGGGAAAATAGGGTTGCCGCTGAGGGGAAGCTAACTTGGTTCTCCCAGCCTTGTTTTCCCCATATTTTTTTTGAAAAATGAATGTGGAAGTTTACCACTATATCCCTATATCGTCATTCAAGTTTTGTGAGAAAGAGTGACTCCTATGGCCTCCATCTAGACATTCATTTTTTCAACGAACGTAAAATTGTTGAAATTGACATCGTCTAGATGGAGGTCGTAAGAGTCTATGTTAATTTGAATGACATAATATAAGGATATAACAATAGAAATCTACGAAATAGATTTCAATAAATGAAAATGTGGAAAAAAAAATGGGGTATGGAAGCTAAAGTTAGCTCCCCTCGTGGCAGCCCCATTTTAAACTCTCTCTCTCTCTCTCTCTCTCTCTCTCTCTCTCTCTCTATATATATATATATATATATATATATATATATGTGTGTGTGTGGGGGGGGGGGGGGTAAAATGTGTATGCCCCCTAGGGCTAACTTAGCTCCCCCGCCATTTTTTCACAATTTTTTTTATTTTTTTAAATCTAAAACCGTGTAAATTCATTATTAAATCCATATATTATGTCATTCAAATTTCATGTGAAACAGAGACTCCTACGACCTTCATCCAAATGGGGTCGATTTAAAAAATCCTGTTACCGTTAAAAAAATGACTGTCTGGATGGAGGCCGTAGGAGTCTCTGTTTCACACGAAATTTTTATGACATAATATAGGGATATAATGATGAATATTCACGGAAAAAATTTTCAAAAAAAATAAAAAAAATGAAGAAAATAGGATGGGGGAGCTAAGTTAGCTCCCCCTAGGGGGCAGCCCCATTTTCCTATATATATATATATATATATAGGAAATATTTCAAATGAGGTGCACCTTTCCTGGATGCATGGAAAGCCACGTCAATTTAAGCATTTATTCTATTTATTTTACACATTCTAACTCCATAAATTTAATATTAAATATTAATATAATATGTATATCATGAAAAATTTATGAAAAATATTACTATATTTGACATTAAAAGTTTGTTACAATATGGATGATATATTTTACATAACTGTATAATCGTCAGTATTTTACAATATGTAGTTTAAATTTATAAAATTGTTACGTAATTTACAAATTTGGTAGTGGCTTTCTGAATTTCAGGAAAGACCCACCTCATTAGAAGGGCCCCCTATATATATATATATATGTGGGGGGGGGGGGGGGGGAATGTGAATGTGGCCAGGGGGAGTTAACGTGGCTCCTCCCGTCCCATTTTTCCCGTATTTTATTTTTTTTTTTTTGAAAATTTCTTCCTTGAAAATTCATCACTATATCTATATATTATGTCATTCAAATTTCGTGAGAAATAGAGAGTCCTATAACCTCTATCTAAACAGTCATTTTTTAACTGTCGCAGAACTGTTGAAATCGACCCGTCTGGATGGAATCTGTTTCCTAATGTGAAGACATCGTATCCCTCTATTAGTAATTAATGTGTGGTTCTTTGTAACGATTGTATGGTTCTTTGTATAATATAATTTATATAGTTTTTTGTAAAATCTTGTGGTAGTCATTCACGCTTAATTGATGCGAATATACAACCAAATTTGTATAAAACACATCTAAAATGTATAATGCACATCCAAAATGTGTAATGCACATAAATATATACCGTATATATAAAAAAATAATTTTCATTTGCAACCATTTGATTTGTAAAAATACATCACAAATTTGTATAATACATATCAAAATTGTATAATACAGACTAAAATTGTATAGTACACATTAATATTGTATCAAATTGCGAATCATTCTTCATCCAGGACTGGCTGCAGTACGTGTACACGTATCGTCATCCGATGTACATGTTGTCGTCGTCGTTTGCATGAAGGTCTTACCGGAGAGCCACAACATCGTTCCCTGCAAACTACATGTGTCATCGACTTCTTCCTTGCGTACGAGGCCGCGCATGATGCTAAAAATCGCTTCAAGGAGTACTTGATCGTCATCTTCATAGTCGACGGTGAAGATGAAGATGGAGGCGACAAGGAGGTTGACGATACATGTGATGATGACGGAGACAAGATCTCCAATGTGCGTACGACGAAGATGGACGATGCCGAAGAGATGCGTGAAGCCCGACGTGATCATCTTCCTCCCACGAAGAAGACGACGGAGAGACGTGGGGAGCCTGACGTCCTCTCTTCTTCCCATTTTTTGTACGAGATTTTAAAATTGAAAAGAAAGATTATGAGAGAGAATAATGAGGAGATTAATTCGATTATTAGATATTATATTTAGATTATGAACAATGATCAAAATGGATTTTTGGTTCATTAAATAATAATTATAACATATCTTCAATAACAACCGACGGATTAAGTATGGAGTATGAGATCGTTGGCATTCCTTAAGGATAGAAGTACTATGTCTCATTTGAAAGATATCATACATATATATATATATATATATGAGTTTAATGGGGCTGCCTCCATGCCATTTTCGGCGTTTTTTTATTTTTTTTTGAAAAATATCACCATGTATATTCTTTTCTATATCCCTCCTATATGCCATTCGAATTTCGTTAGAAACAGAGACTCCTACAGCCTCCATCGAGATGGTGTCGATTTAAAAAATCTTGCTACCATTAAAAAATGATTGTCTAGATGGAGGTCGTAGGAGTCTCGGTTTCTCACGAAATTTGAATGACATATTAGAGGGATATAGTTATGAAAATCCATGGAAGTATTTTTCCAAAAAAATAAAAAAATTTTGAAAAAAAGAAGAAAATAGAGTAAGTAAGTTACCTACTTCATGGAGTAGGATCCTTTTTCTCATATATATATATATATATATATATATATATATATATATATATATATATATATATATATATATATACCTTAATGTCAACTGCTTGTGTATGTATATGCTTCTATATCCCGCTAATTGTTTTTGAGAATGGAAACCGTTTCCTAATGTGAAGACATCGTATCCCTCTATTATGTGTGCGCGCGCGCGCGCCTTAATGTCAACTCCTTGTGTATGTGTATGCTTCTGTATCCCGCTAATTGTTTTTGAAAATGGAAACCGTTTCCTAATGTGAAGACATCGTATCCTTCTTCTAATTTGGAGCTCTACTGCAAGTGCTTGCAGACACATTATATCTTTCTGAATTCTTCGTGCTTTTTTTTCTTCACTTTTCTTTTTTTCCCCTTTAAACAACGTTGCGGACAACACTGCAATTGCATTAGCACTGATTCTGATCTGTCCTCTTTTAATTATTTTTTTATGGTGCAACCTCTTTTATCCTCTCAAGGGTTTCCTCTTTAATCCAGGGTGATTCCGTTTTTTATGAGATTTTTATTTTTTAATTTTTTTAATGATGCAGCCTCTTGAATCATCTTTAAAGAAGAGGCCGCTTCTTGTGAGATTTTTGGGCAAAATATTTAGAGCACTCATGAAATTCAGATTGACGCACGGTCGAAACGTGTCAACCCGTATTAGCAACAAAGATTAGAAAATATAATGTGAAATATAAGTCAATGATTTTGTAAATAAAAGATTCGTTCATAGGAATTGTAATTCCACCAACCTTTAGAAACTATATTCAGAGGAGTGATCCTATGAAAGCTAAAACTTGTGAGAGCATGAGAGCATGCATTCTTGACCACATAATTCAACCAGGAGAGAGAAGATTAGGAGAGAGAAAACATAATCATGTGATCCAGAATGTTATGTGGTCCAGAATGCATGCTCTCATGCTCTCACATTTTTTCTCTCATAGGATCATTCCTCACTATATTCATATTCACTTCAGGAGTCCTCTTTAAGTTTTTTGTCCGTCTTTTGATAGTTCTCTTGATTTCTTTTTGAAATAGAAAGAATCAAAGAGCAATAAAAAAATGCATTCAAAATAGTGGAGGATTGTTGATAATTTTTATCATTTATTTTAAATACATTTTTATTTAAAATTTCAAGTGTAATCTAATTACTTTTATGTGTGACATCACTGACATGTATTTCTCCATGCAATAGAAGATGCACATTAAATGTGTATAGATCAGCTGTTGGAAATATGCCTATGACTTTTGATAGTCTTTAATTCTCATATAATATTAAATTCAAATATTGCACACGTTGATTTTGCAACCCATCATTCTGACTAAGTATATTGATTTATTGCTGAATATTAATTCTAAGATTTGATTTACGTTAGAATATAGTCCAACAGATTTCAAATTCTATCCTTGATAAAATCTAACGTCATCCTCATTTGTTCCATAATCCAAATATAGAGGATTACATTGGTTTCAATTTAGTCGAGACTCTTTAATTCTAATTTACATTATGATAATATTGTAGGTGTAGTTTAAGATATAAATATGAATGTATAAAAATATAAGGAGGGTTAGATAATACCGGATTTGATGAGACGAATCAACTTGCCGAGGCGTGCAAAATGCACTGACCTTAAGAATAGATTCGTACCCCCACGGAGTTTCCGATGGTGCAATCGGTATTGGTACGACTACTCTCCAGGATACAACGGCGAGATCTCAATGGGTATGCGCATACCAACATCGAGATTTATTGAGCAACGATGGATCATTCCTTCAAGTTGACTCACTCCAAAAGAACAGAGAGGATAGAATGATTTGTATTGTGTGTTGTGTGTTCTCAAAGCAATGCTATAGGCCCATTTATATAGATACACAATAAGAGAACGTTACACATTCAAAACAATCAATTAAATCCTCCATTCAATTTGAATATTAATCATTCATAAAATAACGTATTAAAAATACAATAAAGATGATTCAATATTCTCATAATGTGCACAACATCCATCATTAGTATTATAAGGTAATATATGTAACATGCAACATGCATGCGTTAAACAAAAGATTTAAGTAATATATTAATGATATTATTATGAATATATTGACAATAAATCATATCCATGTAAAGACGTTAGAAAACATGATAGTGATATAATATCACTAATAAATTATCACGCAAAAAACGTATGTTATAAATCACACGTCCATTGATGCTAACCAAATAAAGTTCATGCACCACTAAATATAAAATAAATACACCTTTACGTTTTTAACAAAGTAATAAAAGTATTTGAAATATAATAAAATACGAACAATCCTCCAATATTTCAAATACTTTTTTTTGAACTATCTCTTTTCATCCCCCACAATTTCAAAAAAAATTAAGGATAATAAATATTAAAAGATAGATGAGAAACTCAAAGACGACACTTGACGAAATTCAAAAATGTAACGCATTAGACTTGGTGGCTTATCGACTATGAACCAAGACTTAGAGAATATGAATGTGGTTTCTAAAGGTTGGTGGAATTAAGATTCTTATGAACCAATCCTTTATTTGTGAAACCATTGACTCATATCCCACATTACATTTTTTATCTTTGTTGCTCATGCGGGTTGACACGTTTCAGCCATGTGTCTACTTGGATTTTCATGAGTGCTCTAGAGATTTTGCCCAAAAATCTCATAGGAAGCGGCCTCACCTCCACACCCATATAGGTGGATCATCATCAAATGTATACTTCTTTTATACACCACCCACTTTGGGCTATGATGTCCATTAAGAACGTTTATGTTCAACCTCACCACTTATGATACTATTATATTGTACACCATAGGAATAGGGAATAACTGATAGTATCCTCTTTGTCGTCTAGTGAATTATTTATCCCATATGAACCTCCTTCCCGGGATCTCCGTTCATGAAGGTTGGGTTTCCATCACTTCGACTATTGATTTGGGTACAATCCCGTTCCCCTCGATGTACTCTCCACAAGCTTTTTGATTAGTGGTTTAGTTAGAGGATCAATCAAATTTAACTCTAACTTCACATAATACATTGATATTATACCATGAGATATCTCATAATATTGTCTCTCGGACAAATAAGCCTGTTTTTCATATTATATAATATTTTTAGCAGCATGGCTTTCACAGTAGAAATATTGATGACATTGGTTTCATCCAAATGGAAAGATCTGTCCAGAAGTTTCTCAAGCACATCACGAGTGCATGCATTCTCTAATGCAATAATCTCATGTATATCGAGCAAAGAATGCTTGCTAGATTAATTTCAAAAAATATCTCCTCTTCCAGGATAAGAATATGTCCAGTAGTAATTTTCGACTCATCTGAATAATGGAGTGAATTTGCACCATAATATCCTTCAAGAACTGTAGGATCTCCATAAAATATTAAATAATAACATATCTCTTCTTTGAGATATTAAAGCATTCAAAACAAAGCATCTCATTGCTCTCTTCCAGATTTGGAGTATACCTGCATAACTTTCAACAACATATGCAATATCTTGTCTAATGTATAAGACAACCATTTGTGCATATCTAGTTTGAAGCATACGATCATTTTTACTCCCTTTTTTTCCTTAAAAACTTATGCAGTAAAACGAATTCTAACTTGTTTGCATTCAAAAGAAGAAAAGTTTTTGCAATACTCTTGCGATGGAGAAATAAAATTATTCTTTATGATATACTTATTCTCAAGATTCCCATGTCATTGATATCAAAATGATAATTCAAACTAAACATTAAGTATCTATTTTTTTCCTTTTTAATTACAACAGATCGGCACATATTATAGTGACCAACATGCATATATTTTTAACATAGAATACCTTTTTTAAATACCATCCCAATAAAAATAACATCATTTTAAAAAAAATGTGATGTTGGAATAATCCACTATCAATTTAATGACTATAATTGAACTCCATGTTGCATGTAACATACAAAGGCATAAATAGTAACTCTCTTTTTCAAGCTTGGAAATGACATAAATTCAAAGGAAAATAAATAGTATCTCTCTTTTTCGCATAGAATTATCTCTTCACTATATACATTAAAACCAAAATGACATGCTCATTTATAGATGTGAAATCAAATGAACGTTATACTCTTTATTGATAACGTCCCCAAAAGAAATTTGAAAAGACAAACAATAATTATTAAATCAATAAATGTTGGCATCCACTGGTAATCAAAAGACCATGGTGTATTTTTAAAAAAAGGTTAAACTAAATATATTTTAAAGAAGAAAATATACGAATCACAAAATCTCCTTGGCATTCAAACTGCCATGCAAGATATAAATAAAGTGCATGCAAATAAATACCAAGCTACATGTAACATCTATAAAATAGTGCATATTCGTTGGGATATGGCAACGAAATGTTTTAGTAATGGCAATGCTAAAAAAATTGATATTAAAAGATGTAAAGATTATCAATATCAGTAACAATCGTACTCAGTATTTGAATTAAATAATAAAGTTCTAATAATCCCCCCCATTTTTGGATGTTAAGGTTATATGCTTTAAGAATATAGCCACATCAACTCTCACAATATATATATATATATTCCATCAACATTATTTTTACCAACATTATGTGACATCACAAAGTTGCTCAACTACAACAACATCTAATAGAGGGCATTTGAATAAAAGAACCCTCCAGAATCTATTCTTAAGATTGTAGGTGTAATTTAAGATATAAATATGAATGTATAAAAATATAAGGAGGGTTAGATAATACTGGATTTGATGAGACGAATCAACTTGCCGAGGCGTGCAAAATGCACTGACCTTAAGAATAGATTCGTACCCCTACGGAGTTTCCGATGGTGCAATCGGTATTGGTACGACTACTCTCCAGGATACAACGGCGACATCTCAATGGGTATGCACGTACCAACATCGAGATCTATTGAGCAACGATAAATCATTCCTTCAAGTTGACTCACTCCAAAAGGATAGAGAGGATAGAATGATTTGTATTGTGTGTTGTGTGTTCTCAAAGCAATGCTATAGGCCCCTTTATATAGATACACAATAAGAGAACGTTATACATTCAAAACAATCAATTAAATCCTCCATTCAATTTGAATATTAATCATTCATAAAATAAGTATTAAAAATACAATAAAGATGATTCAACAACATCCATCATTAGTATTATAAGGTAATATACGTTAAACAAAAGATTTAAGTAATCTATTAATGATATTATTATGAATATATTGACAATAAATCATATCCATGTAAAAATGTTAGAAAATATGATAGTGATATAATATCACTAATAAATTATCATGCAAAAAACGTATGTTATAAATCACACGTCCATTGATGCTAACCAAATAAAGTTCATGCACCACTAAATATAAAATAAATATACCTTTATGTTTTTAACAAAGTAATAAAAGTATTTGAAATATAATAAAATACCAACAAATATCAGTTGAGATTCTTATTCCAACGGTGTTAAAAAGTAATATTTTAATTGTGCATTAGATTTCATGCATAAAAATGCACAATTGTTTTTTTTAATGTTATCTTACTAGGATTTGTAACATAATATTATATATAAAGGGGGTCAAGAGAATTTGTACTGGATACAACAATTCAGGATATCTTTCCCTTTCTCTTATTATTGCTTTAGCCCAATTTGAAGGAACGATCATGTTGTCGATTAGTCTCGACATTGGTGAGTGCAAGTTCGTTAGGATCTTGCCATTATATCTTGGAGAGTAGTCACATCAGTGTCGATTACATCGTCGGAATTTCCATGGGAGATATGAGTGATGAATACCCATTCATCACTCTTTATTCTTATATTTTAGCTACAAAAACCTTTGCAAATGCATGTAGATATATGTAAATATAAATAATTACCAAAAGCATGCATTGTGTAAAAACCCATAATTAACATGTTTTTGTGCAAAAATAAAAGAATAAAGATCAAAAAGAAAAAGAGGGAAATATTTAGAATAAATATTGAGCAACCTAACCCAAGGGAGGGCTCAGCATGGGCCTGACCGCATAAAAGCCAAAGTAGAGGGAGATAGGAGCTCATGTGTAAATATTTGTGTAAATACATAAAACTATATTTTCCTCACCCAAAAATATGCTTGTAAATATTTTTACATATTTATAAAAGATAAAAACAAAATAAAAAGTTAAAAATCAAAACAAAACAAAAATAGAAAAATTAAAAATACAAAAATACCTTGTACATATACCATGTATATAGATGTACATATCTATTTATTTTACCAATGTATATAAATAATAAAAATAAAATAAAAACACTCTTTTATTCCTTATTTTATAATGTAAATAAATAAAATATAAAATAAGGATAAAATTGTATAAAAATAATAATTAAAAAATCAAAAATCAAAAACCCTAATTATGTACATATACCTATATGATACATATTATGTAAATACCCTATTTTTATTTCCAAAAATTAATTAAAATCACCAAAAAATAGAAAAAAAATAAAATAAAAATATTTCATGTTTTAAGTTTTTGAAAATTCGGTCATTTTCTGACCCAAAATAATTAAATAAAAATCCATTGAATGGCGGCCTCTGATTGGTCCACGGGGGATTGTTGACCCTGGTCAACTTTCCCCCGCGGACCCCTTTTCCCTCGGATCTGGTGGATGACCCGACTTCCCCATTCATTTCCCGTCAGACCCGACCGCCATTCACCTAAACCTCGGGTCAAATCCATTCACGTCACACCCGAGAACCTCGCCGGAGCCTTCGCCTCGGGATCCGCGCTCCAGATCGCCCTACCCGCGCACTTCTTTCCGGATCATCCTCACGTATAAAGCCGAGCTCCGCCGCATTCATTGGCATCTTTGTCTAATCCGCTCCACCCCCAGTGACCTCCAGTGCTCGAGCGTGAGTGACAGCTCGCTCCAGGTGCTGTCACAGCGAGGAGAGGGGCCGGATACCACTGATCCGACGAGTCAGCACCGCCGTGCTCCGCCCAGAGCAGGAGCTCGAGCCTCGGGCCGAGACAACCCTTGAGGCCACGACCGGGAGCTTCACCAGCTCCAGCACAGTCTATTCACCCACTCAGGTAATCTTTTAGCTTAGCCATTTCGTCTAATTTCCGATTATCCCCAAATCGCGCCGCCGTCGATTTTCACTGATTCCGACCGCCTCACCTTTCCGTTCGACCATCGGAATCCACTCTCACCTCCGCCTTCCTTCCACGCACCTTCTCCGCCCTTCCGTTCAACGCAGCTCGCACAGGAGCTAGGGTTCGAATCCCTCCGCCGTCGCACCGCCGGGGTTCGCCCACACCGACGCACCTTTCACGTTCATGCCGCTTAACCGGGTCGAGGCACTTTGCCCTCGACCCGCGAAGCTTCTGAGCTGTTTTGCAGGACCAGCAGAGGCCATCTGAGGCCTCTCGACATTCGGGCCAGGAGCTTCACCTCCACCGACCTCGCCGGAGCCCTCCAAGGCTCGGTTGGGTCATCGGAACCTACCATCAGCTGCGGAGCATCATCGCGGAGCTTCTCCGATCTTCAGGCGCAGCAGAGGAGGCCGGAGCCACCGTCACGAGGCCGGCGAAGTTCGCCGGGCATCAGTTCTTCCAGCATCCTCCAGAGCCGTTGGATCAGCCTCCTGCTCCAGGTGCCATCTTGACCGTTGGTGGCTGGAGCGTTCGTGGACGTTAGATCTGAGGCGCTAGATCCAGGCCGTTAGATCCACACGTGTCCTGGCCTGGACCGTTGGATCGAGCAGAGAGCAGCAGCGACCAGAGCCGCCCCCACCTCGACCGTTCGATCGCCACGTGGCGGCCATCCGTCAGCTCCAGTTAATAAAGGGTAAATTACCCTTAGGCCCTTATCTTAGTTTTATTTCATTTGAGTCCTGTAAATATTCCAGCACGTTGTTTAGTTTTAGGTTTATTTGCACAATGGACCCTGCGCTTTAGTTTATTTGTATTTATACCCCTGTATGTGTGAGCCACGTGCTTCGTCACGTGTATTTTTGGGTAATTTGCATCCGATGCCCTTGTAGTTCTGATTGTTAAGGAATGAATGAAACTTTTTGAGTAATTGCATTTATACCCCTGTGCGTTGTGGTTTTACGCATGTGCGTTTGTTTTCGGGTTATTTGCAGCTGAGGTCCTCGGACTTTTGGTACGTGTTACCAATTAGTCCCCGAACCTTAGTTTTATTACATATAGGTCCCTGAGTGCCCCAGGCACGCGCCTCGCGCGTGTTTTGCTGGGTATTTTGCACCGGGACCCCCAGAACTTTGGGTATTTGCACTTTGGTCCCTGTGCACAGTGCCCTCTTGTCATTTTTGAATAAAATATCAAATCACCTCCAAATCCAACGAAAATTTGAAACATGGCTCCTGCCATGGTGTAGGATTTTTGTAGATTTTTGAGGACATTTCTGATCTTGCTTGCTATTTTTAAAAATTCAAAAACCTCTATTTTTGGCACTGTTTAACTTGAAAAATCACAAAAAATATAAAACCCCCCTAAAAATTCTATAAAAATTAAGTACTGTTTATTTTGTGTTCCTTGATTTTCTAGCCAATTTTGGCTATTTTTCATCACCAAAAACCCCTAAAAACTTAAAAACCCTCAAAAACCCATAAAAATTCTAATAAATACATTAAAAAACCAAAAACAATAATTTTGGTACTTAAATTTTCCTTGTTTTACCTAGTTTACAGGAAAAATACCTCTAGGTCCTTTCAAGGTCCTTAGATATTTTATATAGGGATTTTGGGCCTGGCTGGACAGTACCTTGCATTTTCGCTACTGTTTGATTTTTAGAAATTAAAATAAATATCATAAAAATTCCAAAAATTCACCAAAAACATTAAAAAACATAAAAAACATAAAAACATTTTTATCTGAATTTTTGCTTGATTTTTGATGCATTAAATAATTTGTCAAAGTTGCTTGCTTTTGCTTTTCTTATTTTCTTCACATATTAAAAATTCCAAAAAAAATATAAAAATCATTAAAACCACTAAAAAATAAAATATTTTGTCTTTTATTTTATTCATTTTTGACTACTTCGTAGGCCTTCGGCCAATCCGTGCTCCTTGAGTTCGACCCTGGGTGCTATACTAGGTTAATCTCATAGCAGGACCGCTTTGCTTTGCTTTGATTGATTTGATTTGTTTCGAGTGGTTCATTTTTCTTGATTGACTTAGTCGAGTGATAGAGGTCGCAACGACCTATTTTCTGTACCTTTACCTCTGTCGCTTGGCGGGTCATCAATGAGTCTATCCATTCTTAAGGTCAGTGCATTTTGCTAGCCTCAACAAGTTGGTTTGTCTCGTCGTATTGAATCCAATATTATATTTCTAACCATCTTTATTTAAATTTTTCTTATATCTCCTACCTGTCTGGATTTTGAATATGGTGTTACTTGTTCCCGGCATGAAGAAGAATACTTTATCTAACTTTATATTAGTTAGAAATGCTTTTGAATTAAACTTTAAATTTAATAAAGTCGTTATCATGAGACATGACATTTTTATGGAAAGACTATTGCTAGATTTTGATTTTTTTTTAAAATTAGATACGATTCAGTAAATATTGATTTAGTTAATATTTTTAATTCTGAATGTTCTAATTATGTGTCTCATGTGATTTATAATTTAGAATCTTGTGATCTGTGGCATGGTAAATTGGAACAAATGAACTTAAATTCAATTAAAAGATCGAACGATGAATTTTGAATTGATTCACAAATATATTATTGATAAAACTCAAAAAATGTGACATTTATGTCCAAGCTAAGACACATAGGAAATCTTTTCAGTCTATCTCTAGAGATAGTGAGATCTTAGTGCATATTGATATCTGTGAGTTTAATGGTGTGTTGACCATAAACAATAAGAAATACTTCATCACCATTATAGATGATGGTAGTAGATAATGTTATGTGTATCTAATGAAAATCAAGGATGAAGCATTAGAGAAATTTCTTATTTTTAGAATGAGTCTGAGATACAAACATGAAAAGTGCTTAAACACCTTAGGTCAGATAGAAGAGGTGAATATGCACCTAACTTGTTTGATGAACAATGCACATTATTTGGCATAGCTCATGAGTTTACAGCTCTATATTCACCACAATCAAATGGGATAGAGGAACGAAAATTTGAACCTTAACTGACAGGATCAATGCTCTCCTACAAAATCATGGCTTCAACCTATATGTGGGGAGAGAACTTGAATACGGTTTGCAATAATCTGAATAAGGTCCCTCCAAGACATATGGTCTCAAAGTGAGGGGTTTTCTCATTAAGATTTTAGTGATAGAACACTAGCGAAAGAAGATAGGTCCTAAAACTGTTGATGCGGTCTTCTTAGGTTATTTGGAAAATAATCATGCATATAGGTTCTTGGTAGTTTGGTTAGAAATAGTGGCATAAATGTCAACACTATTGTCGAAATCCATGATACTACTTTTTTAAATGATATATTCCCTATGAAGACGATTATTCCTAAAAATTTGACCATTGATGTTGTCTCCACATCAGGATCTATTCTAGATAATGTAGAAACAATAACGAATGTGGAGGTTGAGACTAAATATGAACCCAATGAACTTTCAGAAGAAATTGAGTCATGGAGGATAAATGACCACATATAGCAAATGAATTGGGTAGTGACTTTGTTGTTTACCAGTTCAAGGGTGATCCATCAAGAAATTAGGGTTATGGATGGTGTCGGGTGATAGGAGTTGAGCTCGCTCATGTGAGCATGATGAAGGATATGATGATGATGGAGAAGGAAGTCAGAGATGGCAAGCGTAACAGTCGGGGTATTTGGGTCACACGAGTCAAGGCAAGCCAGAGAAGATGGAGGAATGGTAAATGGGGTGCCCAATCACGAGGCACTGCATGAGCACAAAGATTGGTCAATAATCAATTTGACTCCAATAAAAATGTCGTAAGAAAAATGAGTTGTGGCCACACAATGCAGCTATAGAAACTCGTGGTCACGATAATTGTGTGGCCACTAATAACCACAATTTCATGGCCAAAGCCTTCAAAGATGTAAGGAGGACAATCATGCTAGAACTGTGGTCACAATAACTTTTATGGTTAATTGTGGTGCCATCGATATATTCGTGGTCGGAGAAATCTCGCAACGAGGCTTGTAGCTACAACAATAGGCCGTAAAATATTGTGGCTAGAACCAATTCCATGGCCACAAACCCCATATCTGTAGGCATAGTTCTGCAACCACAATTTTTTTCTTACAGTGAAATCATAACTGAAGTGGATCATGGAGAGGATTGACCAAGAGCTGACTTCCATGTGACAGCTTGAGAATGTTCACGGTAAGAAAAATAAGAGAAAATAAAAGAAAAATCAAAAGAAAAATATCAATATGAAAAAATAGATCTCACATAGATATACAAATTCAATAAAAACCTAAAAATAGAAGATGTCTTATACACAAAAGTAGGTAACTTTTAGTTTTTTTATAGACATAAACTGCACATTATTGGGAGTTTTTTAACTGTTCTTAGTTTTATTCTTAATACTATATTTATATTATACTTTAACATAATAATACTATATATTATACTCAATACTTAATTCTTTGGATTATTAAGAGTTAAGGAAATTTCTATGTATGGAAAATATGTAAGATATATTTACAGAGGTAATATAGCAATATATGGCTGATTTTTTATGCAAGTTCTTGGTTTTTAGATTTTTTTTTGTGTTTTGATTTTTTATAATTAGTTACGTTATAACGAAAAAAATATCAATAAAACTGTAATTAAAAGGTTGAAATATGCACATAACGTTGTAGGGTTATGAATATACAATTTCCATTATGCATAATAGCCCAAAAACCCAAGTTTCGCATCTCAATTCCAATTCCTTTGAAAGTGCTCTTGTTAAAGCTCTCTAATTGTGCATCTTTTTAAAGGTGGATAGAGTATCGTAGGCCTCAATATGCATAAGATATGTGGCTTTTAATCTAGGTAGACTCAAAACTAGAGTTTGTCTTTATTAACCATGCATACATGTTAGTATTCTTTATGATTTTCATGGATTTATGTTGTTATTATTATATACGAAACAAGTTTGTTTCACATCAGTTGGAGAAACATAATTATGAAAAATAATTGATGTTTGTGCAGCTTATATACACGTGAATATATACAATTATGAGCCATATTTTGTGATTTTCATTAATTTTCTTCTGTTTATTTTATTGATCTGGTTAACCTGATTGGGTATCTAGGATTAGACAAAATAAATAGGATCGCCCTATTTATTTTTTATCCTTTGGTCAATATGTACAAGTAGGGATAAGCATCGGACAGGGTCCGGTCAGGCCCAGCTTAGCTCAGCCCGAGCCCGGTTCCAATTTTCAGGTTTGTGGGTCGGGCCTAAGCTCGTTGAATTTCAGAAATTGTAGTCCAAGACCGAGCCCAGCCCACTAGTACATGGGTAGAGTCATGTCGGGCCGGCCGTTAAAAATATTTTAAACGTGAATACAATATACATTTAATATGCAAATATACCGATTGAATATGTATTTATTCAAAACATGAGCATAGTTGATGTCTAAATAGTATAGAATAATGACAACTTAAAAAGGAAGATGCATTGTATTATTAGAAATCAGAAATTACATATGGAAAAAAATCACGGGCATATATAAGGACCTACCCTCGGGCATATACTCGGGCCGGCCCACGAGCTTCGGGCTCGGACCCAAGCTAGCCCGAACCCGACCCTAAACTGGATCGGGCCAAAAATCAAGCCCAAGCCCGCCCATTTGTCTTTCGGACTTAGGTCGAGCGAGGGCTTTGTCGGACCGAGCATCGGGCTGGGTCGGACCGACCGTACCTAATGTTCATCCTTATGTACAAGTACTTCCTTCATGATGTTTCTTGGATTTTTTTGATTTAGTGATATTTGTCTGTTTTAGCATTAGTTAGAGGATTTTACTCATGCGGAGAGATAAGATAAAAACATGATATTACTCAAAAGGCTCAGTTCAGTTGGAGATGAGGGTCATCAAAAAAAAATAAAAAAAATTCGGGCTCTATACAAATCAAGCTAATGCTCTCTTGTCCATTTATATCAATACTAACCTTTAACTCTGATCCTTTTCAAATCAAGATTTTAGATAGAGTTATCTATGATTTTCATGTCCAAATGTATCTAGTTTATGCCATATGACTCTTTGCAATAAATATTGACTTAAAATAACAAATAATTTAACATTCATTATAATATCTTCGTTATTTAAGTATAACCAAAGAATATTGCTATATTTCCGACAACAAGTCATATAACAACGGTTATCCGTAGACATTTTTGTAGCAGTATTTAAATTTAGCAATGGTTGACATAATTTTTAACGAATAAGCCAACAGATTCATCCTCGCTACATGAACCTTTAGTGACGAGCTAGGTGACATTTTATTTAATTAACATTGAAAGATATAGGAACAAATATTTAAATTCTTTATCGCCATAGACTAATTTTCTTGTAATGTAAGATCATCGGAATTTCTATATATCACAATGTGGAACTAAATCATAGATAGAATAATATCATAATTACAACATATATAATCAGATTCCTCCGATATTAAGTGGATTCTAATGTAGTGAGTTACTTGTGCCTTCCGAAACGTCATAGGAAGAATTAATCACTGTTAATTAGTACATGCTCATCTGCCTTTGGTGGAATCCATAATCCTTTCTGGATTTTATTGATTATTAGGTATTAATGAATCAGAGCTGTTGTGTCGAATTGCCTGAATTGCACGATCAAAATCGAGCGGTTCACATAGAAAGAATTCAAAATAGTCCTGATTTCGTGCAAGATCGAGCGGTTCGAGCAGACCACTACTTTACTTCGGATTCTCTTTTTTTTTAAACGATCGAGTTCATTCATCTAAAAATATAGTGTACAGATGTCCAAATTTAGTACATACCATAGAGATAATAACCCGCAAAGACGCGGTTGAATACATGATAATCCCTAACATAAGTTCACGCAGAAGCAATTGTTACAGCAAAGACTCCCAAGGTTTAGAACGGGACCTTTTCAAATTCCAGAGAAGATTACTTAATCTGCGTCCACATCGTGTGTTTCTTTCGCTTTCATCTCCCGTCTTCTTTCGCCATTAATGGACATCCCCATCGCTAATTAATGGTGACCTCCAAGAAACGAAACGAGAGCACGTTGAAGAACCAGCAATGATAAGAAGTACAGGATAAATAGGATCTTATCCCACCATTTTTTAAACACATTAAACATGTTAAACACATTAATTTAGAATTTCATCAATCATATCTCCATGATTATATAACGAAACTTTGCCCGCCATCTGAGCCATCCAACTCAAGACAAGAGACGAGTTGGCCATGGTTCGTCTCGGCACATCATCAGAAGTAGAAGCACATTCACGTTTTCATATTTGTAAATCCGGTGATAAGTTTGCCTTGAACTATCTTTATTTTTTTATAATTATGTGTTATTGTCGAGGAGGTCGGCGTTGTGTGAACCTCTCATCGGTTATAATTGTTAGTTCAAGTATAAACAGGCATATTTTGATGATAATAAAACTTGCAGCCTGAAGTTAGGTCAAAAGTATGGAAGCCATTGGACCAAGAGCAAGCTCGAGCTTAAGGAAATCAAGAAGAAGCTCAAGCATGAGAAGTTGAAGCTTATGGAAAGAAGAAGGCAAAGGAGTTAAAGGAACTCCATCTCAAGTTCAAGAAGAAGTTCATGAAAGACCTTGTCTTTCATTGAATCATGCATACAAAGATGTAAAGAACCTCAGAGAGTGGCATGCATTTCATATCTTTAACTTTCATGTCAGAATGTCAAGATGATCGATCAACCTTATTATCATGATCGATCACCTCATATCAACCAGATTTCCTGACTAATCGATCATCCATGATCGGTCAACCCCTTGTTATGATGGATCAATATTCAAATTCCAATTTTCACTTAATGATCAATAAATGATCGATCATCATATTTCCATGATCGATCACTTTTTGAATAATGATCAATCAACCTCTTTCACCAACCTTTTTCACATGATCGATCATCTCACTCTGATCAATGCATGATCTATCATATATCATTTCAAGAAGTTTTCCCTTGTCATTTTTGCCTCCAGTGGTGGTAGAGAACCTAAACCTATAACTAGGACCTTGGACCTCACTTGTTCAACACAACCAATAGCAAAAGTATCTTCTCTCTATTCCATTGTATTCTCTAAGAGAAAGTTCTGAAAACTATTTTTGATTCGTGATTCATGCCAACGCTCTAAAGCTTTGTGATCATCTTATTAGCACGTGCTTCATTGTACAATATCATTCTAATTTTACCTTATAGTCATTCTAGTTTTACCTCATATTCATTAATGCATAATTACCTTGATATTGTGGTTATTAGGTTTATTTACTTATAACGCAGTTGAGCTGATCACGTAATCGACTCAGGTTGAAATACGATTGGGTTTCCCATGTAAATAACCTAAGTTAGTATAGAGACCCGTATGGGTAAGGTTGCAAGCCTGCATGGGGGAGACTGAGGGTTTCCACATTAAATACTTGTGCACTTGAAATCAAAGCATACAAGTCCTTAAATGAATTAGCATCTATTCCTTTTTAATAAGGACCAAAAATGATTCAAAATAGACTAAAACTCAATTAATCAAGGAATAAATTCAACATATTTTAATTTTCCTATATTTTTTGTAATTTATTGCATCTAAGAAATTATAGAAAAATTAATAAGATGAAATAAGCAAGGAGTTTGTTTTTAAAATTAATCTCTAACCATGTATCAACTTAGACACAACATTACATAAAAGCATTAATTTATAAATCCAACAAGATCAATTTCACGTAATTCGAGTTTATAATGTAAATGTATGTATTTTTTGCAATAAAAACTTAGTTAATTAAATAGCAAAAACATAAATATGTAGGGGCTTATCCGTAAAAGTCCAAACATACATGCACTTCTCTTAATTTTCAAAAGATAACAGGGCATGGGTGCAATTTGCTTAGGGCGACACACACAAGGCACATGAGGTGTTAGCCTCGTCGATAGGCTGAGGAAGTGGATGGGCCCAGGACACGTAACTCGTTGAAGATGCTTCGTGTTAGGTTTGGTCTTGCTGAAACTCGAAGGGTCGGAACGAGGCTCAGACTCGATCTGGACCGTAGAATCAAAGACGATGAGGATTGATTTGATGGTAATTGTACGCCCTTAGGGGGGTTGGTCCTTCGTGAGAGGCGGTGTATCAGCAGAGCTCCATCAAGGGTTATGTTGCTCCTCTATCGTCCTCCTAACTCACTGAAGGTCGGAAAAGCTCGTTGGAGTGTTGTTAAAGGCAGAGGATGGTTGTAGAGGAAGCGGAAGTGGTTGAAGCAGCATGGCACTGAAGTGTAATCGGTGACGGATCTCGAGATCGGAGAGGCGTTTCAACCCCCGACCAATAAATCCTCGAGGAACCTGCAGTGGTTAGGACAATAGTCGAAGCAAAGAGGGTGATTTTGGAGGTGGTATGAGTGGAATGGAAAGCTTAGCGATGTTAAGAAGGTGGAGCTCTAATGGATACTTCTTCTGAGCAAGAAGAAGTGGATCAATGTGGGGAAAGGTTTGGAGGAAGGAGAAGAGGAGTTGAAGTGACCGGCGAAGATGTGGGTTGTGTGATGACGATGAAGATATGATGGATTTGATCTGAGACCACTAGACTAGATCAAATGTTCATGCGGCTGCTTTTCCACTATAATATTCACTTGCATAAGTTAATTGCACATTTTTAACAACTTTGTATGCAATTTAGTTTTAGTTGATCACAAATAGGACCTTTAAGGTCCTTGTTAAGAAACAAATTAAGTAATTCATCTAATATACATCTCGATGAGTTTAACAAAGTAAAGTAGAGCAAGAGCCATAAATAATATGCAATTAAAAAATCAAATATAAAAAATAAAAATAAACCAACAGAAAAACATAGACGGAGAATGATGATCTCCCAATTTTTGCTGCATTTTTTCTTCTCTCCGCCTCCACCTTTTTCTCCTTCTCCTCTTTAGCGATTGGGGAAGAAAAGGAACATCTCAAGATTATAAGTATCATTTCTTACTTGAATTATTAAAATGTAATACGAGTGACATGTTTATTGATGAGTAATTTGGCAATTTCCATATACTAATCCATTTTCGTTACATGATTCCATATTTTTTTTCATACTGTTCAATAACCTTATCCATACGTGTATCCAACTTCGGAAATAAAAAATACGAAAACAAAACTGCAACATATTGATGTTTTTTTTCAAAATTCATCACTAAACTAACTATTGTTAAATATATTACGAGAATATTATTTGTTGTGAAATAAATTTTTTATACTTAAATTAGAAACGATAGGCAAATTCTTATCCATCACTATATCGTTAGTGATGGTACACATAATGACAATTATATAAAATTTAATTAGTTATCAACTACTTTTTAGTCAAAATTCAACGACGCTTATTTAAAAATTAAAAAAAAAGTGACCGGATAAACATCGTTGTATGTACCCACAAAGACCTATTTCCTATAATAAAGGACGATGATCAAAACTTAAATATAGTTTAAGATTATAGTCCTGAACACCCACAAACGAAGACCTGACGGCACTCGTGATTCACGAACCATGTCGGTATCATTTAAATGGTTTCATCTACAATTTGGACACAAATGTATACTTGAATTGCAATTTTTCCTTTGAATGATTTAAAAAAATAGTTGGCAAGAGGGGAAGTTGACGACGGAGATCAAATCTATCCACTTAGACGCTTTGTATATCCACTATATGCTAATTGCCTTGTTTATTCTCATAATCGTCTTCACGTAATTTCTAGCAGTCAAAATAAAATTATGGCTTTAATATATATTTTGAGTAAATTACGTGAAAATACTTACGTTATAAGGTCAATTATATCTTTTCAGTCTCAAACGGCATTAAAATAAATCTTAGAAGTCATTTACCACAATGAAATTGAGTCACCGTAGTTTCAAGATAAGTTTTCTAAAACATTACTGAAGCTCGATTGCTTCAATTAAAAATTTAACTATCGGGTTCTATTGATCTTGAAATTTTCCTTTACCAATCCTTTGTTTGCACATCAATTACTAACAAGCGATTTTATGTTGTCGAACTCTCTCCTCGAATTGCTTTACAGTCTTTGCAATACAATCAATCTTTTATCACCAATGCAAAGTAAGCTATTTGTGTTCTAGTTAGGCTGCTCTTATAAGTAATTAAATATCCCTCCTCGTCTTGAAGAGAGTGTTTTCTATAAAAAGATCATAAGCTCTTGCAAAATCCAAAATATATTTTCCCTCGTCATTTCTATCCATGAAGTCGTGGCCTCCATGAATACTAGCATACCCTGAAGTATCCTTTCCCACTTGTCCACTAAGATTTCCACCTAGGCAAATCATCTTTCTTTATGAGATTCATTGTATAATCTTATCCAAATCCTTCCAAAAAGCTTGTTTAATCATTTTATCTAAATTAATTTGCAGTGCATAAATCGAGATGATATTCAGAATTTCTTCTTCGAGTACCAATTTTAGCAAAATAATCCAATCTATGAATCTTTGACCTCAACCACACAATCCATCAAATCCTTATGAACAACCACTCCAATACCGTTTCTACTGTTATCTTTACATGAATACAAGAGTTTAAATCATGTCTTCTCAACCTCCTTTGCTTTCTCTCCAACCCATTTTTTCTCTTGGAGACATAGTATCTGAACTTTCCTTCTTTCCAGCATATCTACAATCTCCACTGATTTGTCAGTCAAAGCGCCAATATTCCAACTACATATCCGCAACTTCCTTTGCAACCTCTTTTGGACTAAATTCTTTACTCGCATAGATCCATCATGCGAGAATCCTTGCAAATTTTAGACTATATCTGGACAGCGATGCAATGGAACTAGTTTATTTACTCGTATGATTCCTCATGCGAGGCCCATGCAAATTTTGAACTACATCATAACAACGACGTAGCGGTCCTTACCAATTTCGCATTGCATTCAGACGATTTAACACGTCGCTACTAGGGAACTCTCCAATGAAATTTAAATATTTCATTAAATCTATATTGAAAAGGTCCGAATTTTTTGAGACAAATTTCTAAATATTATTTTTTAAAAAATACTAAAATTGTGTATCTTTCATGTTGAATGTATGCTACTTAATACGAAACCCTCCTCAATTTAACGAACTTAAGAGCGAAGTTCATAAAGAACTTCAATAGAAAAATAAAGTTAGAGAATACATATATATACCCATTTCATCTGCTACCAGCACTCAAACGGGCGTTGACTTTTTTTTCAAATAAAGCCTTCAAAGGGCATAGTTTCAGACTAATTTTACCCATCATAATCTATTCGATAGAAGCTCCCAACTGGACCGCCGATTCCGGCGCGGGTAATATTATTATTTACATATAATCTACGTGGCACCCTCCGTGTTTCTCTCACCTACTTGGCCTCAAGGTCTACATCAAACTCCCCCACCCTCTTCCTCTTCCTCTATATAAACCCCACGAATCCATAAGCGCACACCCCCCATCCCACCCAGAAACAATGAAGCTCTACTTGGACGCACCCCACCACTCTCCAGCGACGGGGTGCGTCCGCTCCTACTCCTCAGCCCCTTCCCCGACCCCCTACCGCGTCCCAATGCGCAATGTCCGCATTGGAAAACGATGGCGGGAGCTTCAGGGCTCCCGCAATTGGCATGGCCTCCTCGACCCCCTCGACGACACCCTCCGCTCCGAACTCCTACGATATGGGAAATTCGTCGAGGCCACCTACACAAGCTTCAACTTCGACCCTTCCTCACCATCCTACGCCATGTGCCGCTTCCCCGGAGACTCCCTCCTCCACCACTCCGGCATCGCCGAGTCGGGGTACCGCGTCACGCGCGACCTCCATGTCACCTGCGGAGCCCGGCTCCCCCTCGCCAGCGTGGCGCCATCGTGGATGTCGAAGCAGACGAGTTGGGTCGGGTACGTGGCGGTTTGCGACGATGAGGAGGAGATCGCCCGGCTCGGCCGACGCGACGTGGTGGTCGCTTACCGGGGGACGATCACGTGCCTGGAGTGGCTGGAGAATCTCCGGGTGGGGCTCACGCACGTGCCGGCCGCCGCGGATGACGTCATGGTGGAGTCCGGGTTCTGGAGCCTTTACACGTCGGCCGGGGCCCACGTGCGGAGCCTGCAGGATGAGGTGAGAGAGGAGATCCAGCGGATCCTCCGCCTCTACGGAGGCGACGGCCCGCTGAGCATAACGCTGACGGGGCACAGCCTGGGCGCCGCGCTGGCGACCCTTACCGCGTACGATCTGACGTCGGCGATCGACCGTGCCCCGAACGTCACAGTCTTCTCCTTCGGAGGGCCGCGCGTGGGGAACGTGCGGTTCCGGAGGGCCGTGGAGGAGAGGGGGAGCAAGGTGCTCCGCATCGTGAACACCCGGGACATCGTCACGAAGGTCCCAGGGTTCGCGGTGGACGACGAGGAGGAAGAAGGTGCCACGTGGCACGGGTGGGGTTACTCCGACGTCGGGCAGGAGCTGAGGGTGAGCTGCCGGAATGCGAGCATGGCGGACTGCCACGATCTCGGGCTGTACCTGAAGCTGGTGAAGCAGATGACCCCCACGTGTCCCTTCTCCCAGAAGGACGGAGAGCGGGGCCGCGTGCTTGCGTCGCAATGGTCTCAGTGAGGGTATACTTGTAATTACACCCTTCACCAGATTTTTTATTAACGGGTCTGTGGATATACATAGATGGGAACTCGATGAGACGGATTTGGATTCGATGATTCCAGAGACAAAAGATGTACGTAAATTGGAAAATTGGATTAATAGAAATTTCAGGAAAAGACGTATTAGATTCCGCGATGTATAATCCGTGCCGTTGGTAGGTAATAAAGAAGAGGAGGTTCCATTCCTTGGGAATCCGAAGGAGGGAATCTGCATGCAAAGGACGTTCTGCATGGATCGAGAGATTGTTTGGATAAGGTTTATATGTGAATTAATTGAGATTTGTATTAATTAACCCCACTCTAATGTTGGAATTATGGATGACCTTGGGAAGAGGTGTATTGGACGTTCAAATTGCCTACTGGAATACATGTGTATCTGGACGTTTTAATGACCACGTGACTTATACCTTCGCGTTAAAGCTACTTCTCGTATTCTGGGAAGAATTTAAGTATTTTTACCTTTTCGAGAAGATGAAAATACTTATGTTTTGATATCATGGAGTAAGACTATATATTCTCAAAACTTTGATAAGCGAAGCTTACTTAGCATGCTTTCGGATTTTCCGTTTTAACAGGTAACGAATTTTTGGTGATTAATTAAAACACATGTGAATCAAGAAATTAAAAGTTTACTTCCTTATGTATGAGGACGTTTTAAACTTTTTTGCATATATAACGTCGGATTTTTCGATGATATATGAACTTTTTTTACGATGGCATAATGTCTAGATTTCGACAATCGAATTTCTGCTACCAAAAGCTGAGCAAAAGATGTGGAAATGAACCATTTTTTAACTAAGTTGAATATAAATTTAATTACTTTAGAATAGAAGTACTTTGTGCTGGAACCTTGTAGAGATATATACCATCTAATTCCTTATTCTTACGACAAAAACCCTGAGTTGTGATGGTTTAATAAATGTCATATCAAGTTCATTGGCAAAGTATGCTAGCCAAAGAATTCTTGCAAAAATTTGTTCTTCGATGCACAAAGTATCTAAATAAAGAAACTGTAATTAGAACATGTGACAACCAAAATGTCATTGCAAAAAGAAAATAACTTATTGTATCATTTGGGTAGTGGTTCAAGATGGATTAGATACAATGCAATGACTTGACAAACGAATTCCCGATATATACCATAAACTGCACAAAAGATGTGGAAAAGGATCTTAATTTTTTTTAAAAATAAGTTGAATATATATTTAATTATATTAGAATATGAAGTATCAGTACTTTCTTATAAAAGAAGTCATGATAGAATAAAACAATAATTTATCTAAATATTTCAGAGAAAAAACTGTCGTAGCTTCTATCTCGAATGTCTAATTCCATCACTGTCACGATAAAACCCGGATTTGCGACGGTTCTACAAATGGCATATAAGTGTGTTTGCAAAAAGTATTGTAGTCGAAGAAATCTAGCAAAAATGTACCCGTCGCAGCTTCTGAAGCGGCGGAAAATTTGTCACACATAATAACTAACGAAGTTGTAACTAAAATATGCTTTAAATTGTGACAACCAAGGGTTCGTTTGTTGCAGGGTTGGACAGGATAGTGTTGGATTGATATGTATGGAAGGAAGGGTACATCGGGTTGGGCCAACCCAACCCTGTCCAACCTTGCAACCAAACGAAGCCTAAAGGTCGATTCAAAAAAAACAATCTGGAACTAAAACTTTTCATTACCACAGTTCGCCACTACGATGGTAATTTATAGTGTTTTGATAGTAATTCTACTCACTCAAAGCCGAAGTCAGATTAGATACAGTGTGATGATTTTATAATCCAGAATAGTTTTGTTAGAATGGTAGGATATACAGTAGTTGTAGTAGTTAGACCGCAAGGATATAGGAGCGTAAATACGAAAATAACGGGCACTAAAGTACCATCACGTTCTCTGTACAGTACGTATTTTTCTTCACAGGGAGTCTCATACGTTCCAAGCACTTGGTAGCTGTGCATATTTTTCACTCTCTACGGGCCTGTTCGGTTGCAGGGTTGGACAGGGTTGGTCCAACCCTGGTTACTATTCACAAGGGTACTTTCTCCTCACAGATTACTATTCACCCATTCCAACCCAGCCCAACCCAACCCAATCCAACCCAGCAACCAAACAGGCCCCTACGTGATATGTATTGGGTTTGTTGACGTGGTAAGTACGTCATGGCAACAGTGCAAAACACGTTTCCGTCTAAACAATCGCTTTCTATTTCTAGATCTCCCTCTCAACATCTGATGTTGACCGTAACGGCGAGAAAAGCCTCATTACTGTTGTGTGGTGGTGTTTGAAGGGATTCAACCAGGAATCCAAATCATTTGAGACGATTTCCCATCCGACTTCCGGCCATCAGCACCGTTGACATAACACGAGGCTGATTAAAATGCTAAAACTCGTATGTTTGAGTGATTCAAAAATAACGACTTCGTCGAGTCGAGCGGATTCGCAGTTCCATTTTAGACGGAATCGATTGTGAATCGATCAGCTCAGGTGGAGTTGCAGACCGCATATATCTCCATCCCTCCCGGTCAAGGATCACGTGTGTCGTTTTTAATTAATGATCTCCGTTTCATTCACTACTGTAACCATTTCGGCAGAAGAAAAGTATTTATCTCCAGAGCTGCATTACTACTCTTTTTCTTTTGAAATCCGGTTTATCGATTGTTGTTGTTTTTTCAAAACTTTATTAACAATTCGTTCCATTAACTTACCATCAATTCGATAAGCAAAACCGTGATCTATTCAAACTAAAATCAAATTACGCCGGCGATGAGAACATTCGCTACAAGAAAAATAAGTTGTGTCTACAGAACTATGCCCACGGATGTAGAGCTTGTTTTTTTTTGAAAGAAAAAGGGGCCTCCACCGTATAGGTGGGTGCCCAAAAACTTCACCTTTTATTCACCGAAATATAGTACAAAGCGAGAAATCAACAAGAAAATTTTTATAAGGTCCATAACTCAGCTAGCGACTTTCCATGTGCCACAATACTCTCACCATAGCATCGTTCCTCCTTGAAGATCACACCATTTCTAGCCATCTAGATGGCCCAGATCATTGCAATTCGGCTCGCCCTCTCCTTCTCCGAACTATTCCACTTTGCACCAATAGATTCCCAGAATCCAGAAACCCCATCTGTTGCTACCATTGGGTTTCCAAACATGTCCCATGCATCCATCGAAACTCTGCATCTAAAGAATAAGTGATCCGCATCCTCAATATCTGCCTGACATCGATGACAAATAGGATCCACCGTCTGCTTGAATCGTGCTAATCTTTCCCCAGTTAACAGTCTCCCCCTTTTAAACAACCATAGGAAAACTTTCACGTGAACCGGGACTTTCCATTTCCACAACCTTCTGCAGTCCGTCACGCACCCCCCAGAGTCAAATGTTGTGGGGCCTTTTAGGTACTTGTACGCCTTCCCCACCGAAAAAGTCCCGTCACACCAACACCAACAATCACGCCCAATCGTGGGCCCTTCCACGCTATCAACTCTTCCAGCATCACCATCAGATCATCTAAACGTTGATCCGAATACACGAAATTGGGCTCTGCCCACAATACGTCGTGACCAGTAGCCGTAGCTACAAGTCTCGTCGTGAGAGTTCTCTAACCATGAATATGTCGTAGCCACTACAAGTGACCACAGAACTTGTCGTGGTTACAGCTCTTGTCTGAATACTTTGGCCACGGATTGTAGTTACGAGAAACTAGTGGCCACGGAATTATGGGACCACAAGTTTCCATAGCTACATTTCGTGACCACAACTCATTTTTCTTGTAGTGATTCTTGGCCTCCTCTTCACTATAATTCTAGCACCGCTCTTCGATACGGCTGACTCGTTTAACCGATCTTTTTATCCTAGCTCATTTACTCGATCTTCTCTTCTCGATGGTTTATACTCGATGTATGGATGCGAGTGCTATGCAATACGAGGGAGGAACGAGTAAGCACACAGAAGAACCCAAACATGCAGCAGGAAACAAGCCAATATTCTTCCGGGAAGCTTCTCGCGGGGTCTCGGACGGCCGTGTTAGTTAATCGTCAAATAATAATAATAATGTTTACATTTCTTGTTTTCTGCATAAAGTTGTTCACCTTGTTGATTTGGACGCTTCGGCATTTCTCGTGAGAAAAGGTCGCCTCTTCCTGAAACCGCCGGCGTGGGCTTCTGGCTTCACCTTCCATCTCCGTTCCCAATTGCGGCTGCTGCAGCATGTGGCTCCCTTCTCGTGTGTGTTTACGTACGTTTCGGCGTCAAGTGGCTCTGTCATACTAAAATAAAAAAAAATAGGTACAATTTCTTGAGTGTCATCTTCTCTATCCAAAAAAAACGACGACTAAATGATAATTAATTATTGTTCTCTCAAAGTTTTATGTGTTGGTTGACATTATCTTCGTCTTCTCGTCCTTGGTGATTAGACACATACTAGTGTATGTGTATTAGGACGCAAACATACGGATATATATGGGTATATGTGTTATCGTATCACTGCTCGTTTTTAAATACGAATATTGACTTAGATACGGAAATTAAAACTATATTACTATATCTTTAAAAAACGGATACCGATTACATGTGAGTAATATAAGAAATACTATGTAGATTAACTCAAACATTGTGACAGAAAGAGAGGGGGCGGGAGGGGGATTGGCCTCCGTCTTCAAATTGATCCTTTATATATACTATTAGTATAAAATGTGATTTATATACAAGATAATAAAGTATAAAAATTAATAAGGTATACACAATGCCCCCCATTTTCCATTTACAAGTTGTATAGATACACATTCATATCCGTATAAGATCCGCAATTGTATCCATATCAAACATATTTTGACATCCGTATTCGAATATATGTTCAAATGGATAAGGATGCATATTTCACTTTCATATCAACAAACATCTATATTCGTTTTTGTAGATCTATTTTTATATATAAATATAGTTATACATTTATTTTTAATGTTAGATAACATAATTATATACTTTCTTTCTTCATATTTAGTATAATTATTATAATATAAGAATATTTAGATATTTATATCATATGTATTCAACCCAAGACATGTATATTTAAGCTACTATTTAGAGCATTTATAATATTATTCATGTGTGATTTGTATCTGTTTTATATCTATATCCATTTTTTAACGGATATGATACAATATTTTCATTCGTCAATATCTGTATACACATCTGCATTTGTATTTATAAACGGATAAGGATATAAGAAGACCTATATTCATATCTGTATCAATCTATTTGCATCCCTAATCCCATGTATTTCCCACTGTAAACTCAATAATATGACAGGAATGAAATAATCTAACCATCAACTTTTGTATGTTTTACGTAACTACAAATATGACATGTTTAATATATGAATTTGATGACTTGTTATGATATAAAATATATGTGTATTTATTTCATAAAATCTATAATAATTAGAAAAAGGTATAAAAAAATATTTTTTGTAAAAATAAATCTATAGCTATATATTAAAACAAATATACAAATAAAGACATAAATATATGTGGACATGAAAGTGCATATGTATATGTATAAATTCAATAGAGATGAAGCAAATATGGATATGAAAATAGGATTGTTGTATTCATCCATGAAGCAAACGTCTCTATGCAAATTGGATTCAATGTTTGCATTGCTAATGCATAGATCTAAAATTATCTTCGTTCTTGTCTTAGGAAGCTCGGTATCGAGTACAGCCGACTAGAACCCCTAAGTGGACAAAAATAGAAACGAAGATCATGTTTTTTAAGGATAAAAGATAGAAAAAAAACAATAGATAAAGGTGAGGCAACCTGAAGCAAGGTTTTAAAGATTAGACTGGACGTTGAACCTTCAGTCTTTAATTTAGTCCAACCATGTCAGACCATCGGTCCAAGGCGGTTGGATCGGCGATGAGGTCATCATGTTGTCATATTCCTATTGTCTCGAAAAAAACTAGATCGGAGTTTATTTATGGTACGATCGATCGAAATGGTTTTTTAGATACGATAAATAAATATGTGAATATCAATGAAATAGTCGTTTAAAATATTAAATATTTTAATAGAATAATATGATTGTCTATTTTGAGTAAAACTCTAGAAAAGTTAGCCAAATTTTCTAGCAATACACTATTGTAATCGTTTATGTATAGTTGCTTATAGAAAACTACTCTAAGAAAGTTAGGGCACAACTAGTATTAAAAAAAGAGAGGAGTATAATTGATATTGCAGAAGTTAAGAAGGGTACAAGTGACAAAAACCTTATTATTTTATTATTTAAATCTTATATTTTCAGAAAATTTATCAAACCATCAAAACATGGCCAATATGGGTCAACCAGATCTGACCACTGATTCGACTCAATTTTTTATTTTCTTCTTTTTTAAAAAAGTAATTACATGACCGACCAGACCGACTAGGTCGGGCCAGTTCTCAATCTCTGACCAGTCGTTCCAATTCAATTTTTTAAACCCTGGCTGGGAGGGCTTGTTGTAACTGGGGGCATCATTTCTTGGACTCCTTTGAAGCAAGATGACGCCTAGTGCAATGCGGGTTGCGAGGGTTGATTAGTTCTTGGCTGCAAAATTGAGTATGAAATTGAGTATGAGTTATTTTAAGTGATTAGAAAATAGTTGTAGATGTTTAAGGGGTGTCTTAGATGGCGTAGGAATTTAGAATGAATTTTCAAAAATAAATTGGGCCTCATTGGCAGTCAGGAGTGGGGGGTGAGATGTGTACATCCTCGAACATCGTTCCTTCCAGATCAATCACCAAATCGGTGCTTAGGAAGATGCTATCTGCCAATGGGATAGGGGGGGAGGTATTATGTAGCTCAAAAAATCTTTCAATAGTCATTCTTGCATGAGAAATATGTAAGTGATGGAGGTATTTAAGGATCTATCTCATGTTTGCAATTTATGGTGTCTAAAGGACCAATAAAAAAGGGAAACTTTAGCAGGGAAAGGTTTCACCTAGAATTTAAGGATTAATTTAGGTCCTAGGCCACCATGGGATAGAAGGTTGTAGATGTTGTTTGTCAATATGATAGTTGAGGTTCTTCACAGGATAAAGATTGAGTCTTGGTTTGTTGGACAAGGGGAAAGGATAGAAAATGGAATATGTGAGATGGGAGAGTTCATCGGGCGCATTGCATCTTTTGACGAGTGCCCTGAGCCTATTTTGTTTGGATGTAAGGGTGGATAGGGCTTTGTCAAGGATGCAATTTCTATTGTGTGCAGAGGTCCAAAGTAAGGGTTGGAGGGTACGAAGGGGGGTCCATTTATACTATCATACTACATAAGGGAGTTTGACCCCTGAGTCGATAGACCTGGAGGAGAGGTTTCTGATCGATCAGGAGCCAATTTTGATTGCCCGCTAGCATGGTGAATCCCAAGGTTTGGAAGTTTCAAGTAGTGGGATAGGGTGACCTCTGTGATAGCGGCTACTTATCAGCCTTGAGAGAAGAGAATGCTAATTACTTTGTACATTTAGCCAGGATTTTGATAGCATGGCCTTATTAAAGATCATTAAGTTATGGATTCCTCACCCATCATTTGATCTCGACCTGCGGATATTTTCTCAATTGACGTGATGTTTATTATTATCCTAACTGCAATTGTTCCAGAGGAAATGCCTCCTAATTTTATCAATGTCACTTAAGACCTATCTTGTTAATCTCGCGTATCATTTGGAGTGGGAACTATGTAGATAGTATTGTACAATATGTGTATGAGGGTCCCAAATCTTGAAAAAACTCTAGGTTTGGAATCCTGTATATATAATAGATAGAAGAAGTTAATAGGAGAGTCTAAGAAATTTGATACCATGATCGATCGTTAGGGATCACTTCTAGTATGATATCATGATTCCTACGCTAAGCTAACTATCTGAAAATTTGAAAAACAAGCATACTTACGGTAAGGGGCATGTTTATGAGGCTATTGGGTCTTTAGTTATTGACATCATGAGAGTCCCTTCTTTGTGAATCAGGGTGATTACCGGATTATTAATGTATTTAGCCAGACGATGAGAGGTCATCCCTAAAGAAGTTATTAAACATTACCATAAAGTCAAATTTGATGATGGGTTAGAACTTCTTGAAGAATTCATCCATCAAGCCCTAGTGCCTTTAGTGATTTTAGGTTTCTAACCATGATGAAGACCTCTTGCTCTAAGATGGGGGCGGTTAGCTCTTCGGGATTTGATAGTTGATCCACCAAAGAGGAGTCGAGATCAAAGAAAAGGAATGGATTTTGTTCGGAGATGGAATAAAGGTTTTTATAAAAAGAAATCATGATGTGTGGGATACTCTCATTGTCGGAGTGTAGGATGCCCTATCTTTGAGTGCTAGAATAGTGCTCCTGCTACATCTAGCGGATGCAATAAAGTGGAGTAGTTTAGTGTTGTGATCATCCTCCCGAAGCCAGCAGACCTTGGCTCGTTGATTTAGACGGAGGAATTCATCTCCTTGAATGTTTTCAAGCTTTTTGTGCAGATAGGTTAACCTTATGATCAACTTTGTGGAAGAGGTGTTAGATATAAGACTAGTTTCAATGAAATGGATTTTTATTTGTAATTTTTCTAAGGTGTCTGCAAAGAGGGAGATATTTTCTTTTTCCAATCAATAATATCCTTCTCAAGGCACTTAGTCTTAAGATGCCAAGTTTGAAAGGGATATGAGGCTTCAGAAGGGGCTGATCAAGATGATTCTATGGTAGAAGAGAATGGGGGTTTGGCGAATAAGAAAGCTTCTATTTTTAAGGATGGTCTTACAGGTTTAAGGGAAGATAGGTTTGCGATTAGTTGTTTACTGTCAGAGAAGGTCTTGGGGAGCACTTGGAGTTTCACGAGCAGGGAGATATCTAAGAGAGGTGAAGAGATTAAGACTCTATCCAGCATGACCCACCTCCCTTGGGTATATCGATTCAGGTATAGGAAGAAGAGGATCTTTTAGATCAAACAACTCCAAAATATGGATCCATTTGGAAAATTTTCAAGTAATCAACGAGGGTTAGGATCTTTTAGCAGGCCGATTAGACATGCTGTTCAGTCCAACTATTTAGTTCACCTGAGTCACTAAATTATAACAACATGACAAACATTTTGGGAATTATATTTACCTGAGTCACTAAATGATAACAACATGACAAACATTTTGGGAATTGTTTTTCTATAGCATTCGATACTATTCATTCTAAAAATTACTTCTAAATTTGAAATTTACAATGAATGAGACATTGTTTACAGTATTGTTAACAATGGTTCATATAACAATGATTATATGTTATCTTCCCAGGGCCGTCCCTGAGGGTAGTTTGTGAGTGCAATTACCCAAAGCCTATCAATTTTAGGGGTCCATTTTTACATGTTCTTCAATCTTTAATTTAGGAAAAAATAGTATATGTCCTATTGTACTCTTATAGAATTGAATTTTTGGTGAAGTAACTCACCGAAAATGGGCACTTATAAAATCAAATTTTCGATGAAACAACTCACCGAAAAATGGGCCCTTATGAAATCAAAGGTGAAGAACTCAATGTAAAAGCCCAAAATTTAATGGAATTCCGAGCACATGTTCCCTGAAAATTGTTAAGGACCCGTTCTTTTCTTTTGCCTAGAACCCACGAAATGTTAGGGACGGCATTGTATCTTCCTCTAAAGTTTTACTCAGTATCGCTATTTTTAGCAATATCTGAATGAAAATTATGAGGCAACGGGACCGCAAATGGAGTGAATATGAAGTAGATAGACTATATATCTGAATCCAAATACATAAACAGGACCATCCGATATTCGAAATGTTATTCGTCAAACAATATTCTTAAATTATGTGTCTAAATGCGAGCTGATATAATAGAATCGTGGTTTGGCATTTGAAAAAACGTATCCAAATCATAATCACAAAAATCAAAGTTTAGACGGGCAGGAATATGTTTACTATAAGGGTATTCTATGAATAAAGGGTGGGAGTTTCTGCCACCACGAGGTATTATAGGGCACAAACATTAGCAGATAATATGTTGAAAATGTGAATTTTGTCATGGGTTAAAATTTTGCAGTGTGCGATGGACCAAATGAAGAATGAGACTCTTCGATGAAAGGGTTTAGACCAAAAGTTAATAATTTGGAGTTTAGCCCCAGTACTTCCATGGGTTAAGATAAGGTAGAGTTGTTTGTTGATATTTTTAGGAGATCTTAATGGACATGTGGAGATCTTAATGGACACGTGGGAAAGGATGCTTCAGGCTATGCTAGTGTTCATGGAGGTCATGTCTTCAAGGATAGAGATGAAGAGGGAAAAGTCATTCTGGATTTTGTAACGGTTTATGATCTTTTTATAGCAAACACTCTCTTCAAGAAGAGGGAGGAGCATTTAATTACTTATAAGAGTGGCCCGTCTAGATCACAGATAGATTGCTTTGCGTTGAGGAGCAGAGATCGGTTGTGTTGCAAAGACTAAAAAGTAATCCCAAGAAAGAGTTTGACAACCCAACATCGCTTGTTAGTCATTGATGTGCAAACAAAAGTGCTGGCAAAGAAAAGGAGGATTTTCAAGATCAGTAGAATTAGATGGTAGAATCTTCAACTGAAGCAATCAAGCTTTTTATGGAAATTGTTTTAGAAGACTTATCTTGGGTTGTAAAGGAAGTGCAAATGAGATGTGGGAGGCGATGGCATCTTGTATCCGAAGGGCACCCAAAGAGATGCTAGGCGAGTCAAATGGAGGAACTTCAGGCCAAAAGGAGGCTTGGTGATGGAGTGGAGGGGTGTAAGAGAAGCTCAAAATTAAAAGAGCGTGCTTTAAAGTTGTGTCTAAGGATAGAACAGAGGAAACTATCACAAAATACAAAATAATGAAGAAAGGAGGCTGTAAGCGAAGCTAAGTCAAAAGCTTATGAAGTTTTATACAAAAATCCTGACTCTAAGGAGGGCCAGAAGGATATACTGAGGTTGGCCAAAGTAAGGGAAAGAAAGACCAAACACCTTACTCAAGTGAGATGCATTAAGGATGAGGAAGATCACGTGCTTGTAACTCAGAAGAATATACAGACTAGATGGAAGCAGTATTTACATAAGTTTTTCATTGGAGAAGGAAATAGAAAGTTACTTGAATCATGCAAGCTATAGATGAATACAAAAAAAAGAAGTAGAGGAGGCTTTGAAGGGTATGATACCCGGAAAAGGTGTAGGACCGAATGACATTCCTATAAAAGTATGGAGAGTTTTAGGTGAGTCGGTTTGACTTGGTTTACAAATCATTCAATGTCATTTCATGAAGCAAGAAAATACCTGAAGATTGGAGGAGAAGTGTCATGGTGCCTCTTTATAAGAACAAAGGGGACATTTAAAATTGTTCAAATTATAGAGGTATCAAGCTCATGAGTCACATTATGAAAATTTGAGAACATGTTATCGAAAGAAGATTGATGTAAGTTTCCAAAGTAAAAGAAAATCAATTTAGATTCATACTGGGTTGCTCAACCATTGAAGCCATCCATTTGCTGAGAAGAACAATGGAGATTTATAGAGCTAAAAAAATCCATATGATTTTATTGATTTGGAAAAGGCTTATGATTATATCCCATGTGAGATATTGTGGAGAGTTTCGGAGAAGAGACAAGTACATGTCATATACATTAACCTCATAAAGGATATGTATGGTAGGATTTTATCTTGTGTAAGGATCTAGTCTGGGAAGAATGAATTTTTTGACATCGACATTGGTTTACATCAATGTTCAGCCTTGTGTACATTTATTTTACTTTGATTATGGACAAGTTGACAAATCACAATCAAGATGAGATACCTTGGTCAATGTTATTTGTTGATGATATTGTGTTGATTGATGAAACTAGAAATGGAGTAAATGAGAGCTTGAAGTCTGGACAAATGCATTGGAGACTAAAGAATTTCGTATAAATAGGGCTAAGATTGAATATATGGAGTGTACTTTTGATGGAAGCAAAGATAAAGGAATCGAGATGAAGATTGGTGATAATAACATTTAGAAGAGATATTCTTTTAAATACATGGGATCTATTTTGCAACATGATGTAGAAATTGATGGAAATGTTACTAATAAAATAAAGCAGGTTGGCTAAAATGGAGAGGAACCTCTGTTGTTCTTTGTGATAAGAAAATTTCTTTAAAAATCAAAGGAAAGTTCTACAAAGCAGCCATAGGACATGTTATTCTCTATGGATCTGAATGTTGACCTATGAACCATAGACATATGCGGAGAATGCCAATAATAGAAATGAAAATGCTAAGGTATATGTGTAGACACACACACACATAAAGATCGAATTATAAATGATGCAATCAGAAGGAAAGTTGGTGTAGCTCCGATTGAGGATAAGATGCAAGAAAACTGCTTAAGGTGGTTTATTCATTTACAAAGGGGGTCAGTTGATGCAACAATTAGGAGTTGCCAATTTTCGATCTTTGAACCGGCTAAGAAAAGGAGAAGACGACCCAAGAAGTGTTGGAATAAGACTATACGAAGTGATCTTAATTTTTTGAATATAAGCTGGAGATTGACTTAAGATAGATATGAATGGAGGCAAAGAATCCATGTAGTCGGCCCTATTAATTGTGAGAAAAGGCTTTGTTTTTGTTGTTGAAGAAAAAACCCTTTAGGCATTTCAACAAACACCTACAATGCATTTAAAATTAACAAACATACTCAAATACAATCATTAATCAAAATAAAAATTGATTAATCTAATAGATGACAAAATATACCAAATGAATATGAAATTAAGATGGAGGAGATGCTCGTCGATGGATGGAGATGGATGAGGAAAGGATTCTCTCCAAGGACAAGAAGGATGAGAGGAGATGGTGTCGGAAATAAGGATGCATGAGAGGAGGAAAAGGACGAGAGAGGAGGAGAGGACAAGTCGGGGTGGAGGGAGGAGGAATGGATGTCGAAAAGGGGGGAGGTCGGGCGAAGCTAGGGCTTGGAGGACAAGGAGGTCGAGTGCATGGGGGTAGGGTTGGGTTGAGGCGTCTGGGAATGAGGTTTTGTTCTATACGGGTGTTCTGTTTAGCAGGCTATGCGAGTAGAATAGCTCGCAACAATTTTGTGGTAGCATATTATCTATATGACCACTAGTTCTGAGAAAGTGCTCGCATTTTATTTTGCGATTACATCCCCACTACTAGTGGTTCGCGATTCGGTGCTGGTAAAATGATACTTTTCTTATAGTGTTCTTAGCATCTCTTTTCTGGAGCAACACATGGAACCTACTTTATAGTTAGTGTACATCATATCATCTCACTCTAGCCTTAATTTCACGACCCAAGGAGAAGGCGTGAAGCTCTCAATCGCTTATAATAACAGTTAAATTTCCACTCCACAATTCACTCTATAACCATTTGCTTGTTAATTATGCTATGATATATTTACCTCTATAGAACCTAAATTTTAAATGTTTGCATTCTTGTTATTGCATCTCATTTTCTTGCGCTTAGTATGATTCCTAGTTAAAGTGGTTGTTGTTTCCTTGACTTTTTACTTGATCTTGTGTTCTCTCACTCTCATGTAGTTGGCCTAACATCATAGTTCTTAGATTCAAATATATAAATCTATGTATATATTTTTACATAGGGAGCTTTCAAATAGGTGGTGTTTTTTTGTGATTGAGAAATGCCCGTCATGGATGCCGTGAGATCTCAATGTGACAGTTTCATTCATACCCAAATGTGTATTTTGGTCATCATCATAATTCGAATTTCAATTTCATTTAGTATTTCAACATACTATTTTTTAGGTCATCTAATTTGGTATCTTTTTGTTGATATGTATGATTCCTTTATCAATATATATTCAACGGGATATTAAGTCAGTGTTTGAAAAATTTTGCACTCTGAAGGATGAAAAATCTCTTTGTAAAGTTAATATTTCTTGTGTAAATTGACACTACAAGAAAAATAAGTTGTGGCTACAGAACTATGCCCACGGATATGGGGTTTGTGGCCACAGAATTGGGCTCTGGCCACAGTACGTCGTGGCCAGTAGCCGTAGCTGCAAGTCTCGTCACGAGAGTTCTATAGCCACGAATATGTCGTGGCTATTACAAGTGATCACAGAACTTATCATGACCAAAACTCTTGTATGAAGAGTTTGGCCACAGATTGTAGCTACGAGAAACTAGTGGCCACGGAATTATCGTGGTCACAAGTTTCCGTAGCCACATTCCGTGGCCACAACTCATTTTTCTTGTAGTGAATGGTGAATGCAATTATAAAGTATTGTTACACACAATTAAAATAGATAAATCTACGACTACATTCATGCACTAAAACAGATGTACAAATACAAATGTGAATATTAGCGAATGTTAAAGTGATATCCATATCTACGTCCACTTTAAAACGAATACGAATATCAAAATATGTATAAAATGAATACGATAACGGATCGTATGCGAATATATTCATATTCGTTTTCATCCCTAAATGACACCCCTGAGCCTCTCTATCCTCACCTCCTTGAGAAGGGATCCAAGCCTCATCACACATGACAAAGCCTCTCTTCCACCCTCTACGTGGATAAAACTCTAGCCACCTGATCGTTGTCCCTCTTCACCATCGCTCCTCCCATCATTGTCTCTGCACTCCCCCTCACCGACATCGCCAATGACTAGGATGCAGTACCATCAACTTACGAGCCCTAGGCCCGGAAATTCGAAGATAACCAAATCACCCTCCCATTTCCTTTAGATAGATGTTATTTATATGTTATTCGGATTTTTAATGGGATAATTGTGAATTTAATTTAGAGATTTAGTACATTATGTGCCAATGACCAAAAATGTTTCAATCAGTTAAATAATAAAGCTCAATATGTTATTAATCTTAACCATGTATTGAATATAAACGAATGTGACAGAAAACTTTCGGTCACTATGGAAGGAGAAGTTTCCTCTATTTATATTTATCTCTTTTTATATGGTTTGCTTACATGTATACATACACATATATGCAAAAGGCCATGCACATTGAAAAAAGGAGAGAAATAAAAAAATAAGCAATAATATGCATATACACGCCTCCTTCTAAACTCGACCATGCACTCTCATATTATGTGTATTTCATTTCACATTTTTTATTGCGATTTTTCTTGTTGTTTTTCGCCCAATATTATACGCATAATGACATGTTTTTTTTGTATTCAATGCGCAATTTGGGAATATCAACTATTAATGCTTATGGTAAGTCTTGTAGTAGAGAGGTTATGGTGTGATATGGTGTACTGATTTAGTAAAGGAGAAAGCTATGTCCTAAGGCTTAATGAAATTAGTGTGGATATTAGAAGATTCATGCGACTATACTTTTTTATCCTTAGAAGAGAGAAAATTGTTTAATTAGTTCTTTAGCATGGGATTTCTTATCCATTGTAGCTTTTGTTCTTGTTAAGGCTTTTTGCCAATTGTTTTGGAGAAGAGTGTGTTAAGGCCCTTTTAAAAATGTGACTTCCTTATTTCAAGCAAGTAGTCAAATCTTTAGATAAGGGACATAGATGAGTTCAATGGGTCTTTCCAATGGTAAGATTGATTGTGTACTATTATGCATCATCTACATACATCTATTAGCCCTTTGGCCTCCAAGTCTATTGATCTCCAAAAGGATGTGTCATATTGAGTTCGACATATTCTTACAGGGAAAGGCTTGTTTCTCACATGGTATTTTCCTAAAGGCGTGTTTGGTTAGAGGGTTATCTAGGGAAGGGTTAGCATGTTTGGTTACTGGGTTGGATTGAAGTGAGTTACCCCTGTGAATAGTAAACTGTGAGGAGGATTGGGAGGGTTGGAAGGAGTACACCGGTGTACGGTGTACCCCAACCCAACCCACCAACCAAACATGCCCTTAGTGTTTGGATAGATGATTTATTTTGATATAATTACATTGAAGTTTGGAAAAGTGAGTAGTTGTTGTGATGTAATTGTATTGAAGTTTGAAAAAATGAGTAGAAGTTGAGTATTTAATAATTTTTATATGATATGATGGTATAATGTATTATTTTTTTGGTGGAAAGGATTAAAAAATGATTTATTTAATATATTAAAAGAGAGAGAGAGAGAGAGTGGACCACACATGAGGGGTAATAATATGGCTTTGGGGGTTAACCCCCCAAAGAGAAGGTGACCACCAGCTGAACAACCCCTAATAGCATATGTTAATATTGTCGATTCTCTTCAACAGAGACTTAGCATAAAATTGTTAAAACTATTGTGATCAAGTATACCCAATCTATTGTTTGATTTTGTATGACATGTTTGCTCCCATCCTATAACATTCATGTTTGAAGCTCTCGAGATAATTATATTCCACAGGAAGTTTCTGCCTATAATGTATATGGTTTTCTATTTATGTTAGGAAATTTTAAGGAATCTCATGATATATAGAGTCAGTGGAGCTAGAGAAGAGTTGATGAAAGCTACTCTAGTTGGAAGACTCAATATTTTTGCCTTCCTGCCTTAGATATTTTGAAAATTCCACGAAGACCATGTTAATGTTCTAAGGATTCAAAGTTTGCTATATCCAACTATTATAGTTATTTATGGTTCCCGGCAAATCAAGGGAGTGATGTATAGAGTTATTTGATGTATCAAAATATTTTTAAAAGACAATTTTAGTATTTTTATCCTTCTCATTTAGAGAACTTTCATGGCGATAGTATCTCAAACTAATAGAAAAACAACCTCTCTTACTTCATGCTATTCTTATCTAGCCTCTCCCATTGCCCTACTACCCCGCTAAGTATTTATTCCAAGAAAAACCTCCTCACCTTGAATTGCAAATGACCCCTACAATCTCCTATCCCACGATAGTCTAGGCCGGGACTAAACATAAGATTTTGGCTCAAGTTGTTTCCCCAAGAACATCCATTTTCATGGTCCTCTAGCCATCACAAACTTTGAACCCAAGATATACCTTTGAATACTTCTATCTCAACCGTAAACCCGTGTAATCTTTACCTTAACGACGAAGAAGCAATCACCCATTTGCTTCTCCATTGTTCCTTTATTATTAAAGTTTTTAACACTTTACATATTTCTCTTGTAAGGGTAAATATTAAGAAATTTTTTAGCAAATAAATTTCATCCCTTACCCCTTATCTCATTTGCAGAAAGCCGCTTGCCAAGCATCGATTTGGTGATTGATTTAGAAGGAGTGATGTTCAAGGATGTTTTAGGGTACCTCTCACCTCCCACTTCAGATTGCTAAAGATGCTTAATTCATTTTTGAACACTCAATTCTAGCTTCTTCGTCCCTTGAGCCAGTCCCTAAATTTCTACACTTTTATCGCTCATAACATTTTATGTAGGCAAGGCATAATCAACTCCCTTAATCCGCGTCCGTGCACCAGGCGCCAACTAGCATTCAAAGATTCAAAGAAACGAAGGCCCCACTGATCCACCATAACCTTGCCAAATGATGTAGGTTTTTGCTTTATTTTTTATGTTTTTATCCTAAGAGAACATTCGACCTTCATGGTTCCTTTGGGCCCCTTGAACTTTTTTGGCTAAATCTGCTACTTTGTATGTCGTTGTCCGTTTGGAAATCTTTTGTTGAATGAAATGCCAATCTTTTGTATAAAAAGAGAGAAAGAGAGAGATAGTATCTCAAACATAATAGAAAAACAATTGCCTACTGCACGGCCCTTAAGGAAGGCATGTGCATAGGGGGAGATTGTTTCATCAATTTTTATACAACCCCGAGGTTGTCATTTAGGGTTCGTTTGGTTGCAGGGTTGGGTTGGGTTGGGGTATCCCTGTGAATAGTAAACTGTGAGGAGGATTGGGATGTTTGGAAGGAGGGGTACTCCAGGTTGGGCAAACCCAACCCTGCCTAACTCTGCAACCAAACGAACCTTGAGTATTCTGATGGTTATGAGATTACTCGGTCTAACTTAAAGCATAAAAGGCCATTAGCAAAGGATGATACTCTTTGTCATTGTACAGTAAAGAAGGGTTTATTTTCAACAATGCTGCTCAAGCACAATTTCCCTATTAACTAAGCATCTAATGCATTGTTGCGGTTTACTTTGCACCATGTAGGATTCGTGTGCTCGCGTATGTGCGTGTAGTACGTACGCCTGGCGACAGCTTCGTCGTCATTCGCATTCGAGTCACTACGACCTCGACGTGCAACTCATAGGCCACCACTAGAAGTGAGTCTGATGTGCAACTTTTGCTCTAGGGTATGCGTTGGCGCACGGAGGGGAGAGGAAGACAGTGTTGGAGTTGGAGAAGGGAAGGGAATGGGTGGTGGTGGGAGTAGGAGGCTTTTGGCCACTAGCATACAACACCAGGACTGGAATGGCAAGCAAGTACCCTTATCCCCATATCCACGGCCTGCAGCTTCTTCCTCCAAATATTGCTCGTCCAATAATTGATGGAAGCCTCAGAAGCTTCGAGGGATACTTTGGCCCCAGATATTTTAATATCTCAGGGAGGATATGTGGCAGTCACTTCATGGGCACTTTACAGATATTTTTAGGGTTGCAGTGCATGGAGACATCTCCTTCGGTTGATGTGGGCACTTTACAGATATTTTTAGGGTTACAGTACATGGAGATATCTCCTTCAGTTGATGTGGCATCTACGTCCTATTACTGTTGTTGCCATCCTCTTTCTTTAGATCCTACCCTCCTCCATGATTGTCCACGGAGGAAACAAAAGCCATCCCATGAAAAGTGTTGATTTCAATACCACTGTTTAAAGGAGAATGATGTGATCTTTCTTTTGGTGTCACTTCCCAACTCTCCCCATCTGTGTTTATGCTATGGTTTGAGACTTTTCCCTGGCGGGGCATGGGCTCGTCAGGAATGCTCATTTAGGGCATGGTTGGGCGAAATTTCCCTGTCGGGACATTAATCGACAAATGGTTCGTTGATCAGCGGCAGCGAACCGTTCTCCGATTAAAGCTCCCCTAATTTCTGTGCATGTATACAACAAGCGTCAATGATTGCCATTAGTGCCCAGTCAGTAAACTATTCGTCGGTCGGTGAATGGTTCGTCGTTTCGTGTCTTTTCGAATTTACTGTATATTTCATTATCCTTATATCAAATATTTATAAAAAATATAAAATTAAATAAAGTATAAAAAGAAACACAAGCAAAGAAGTAATCAATAATATAATTAAAACATAAATACTTAATAAATAAATATTTTTATTGATAAAATTTGTCAAAATCAGTATAATTTTAATATTTTTAAATTTAATGCACCAATTATTTGTAATTAGAAACAATATGAATACATGATAATATTTAAAATTGCTATTAAAAAACACTCCAGAAGTACAAATTTGAGAAATTAGGAATGCATATCTATTGCGTAGGAATTTAGGAAAGTCACGTATTCTCCATATGTACCCCTTTACCAATACAACATTTTCGATATGTAACCATTTACCAATATTGTATTTGTCAAATTAACAATAAAATTATGTTATTCTTTATTATGATATTAGGTATATCTTGGTAATGGCTAATTTAAGTTGTTATCCAATACAGACAATAAAGTTACATCTGTGATGCTTAATATATGTTAATAGATTATGGGTCTCCAATTTTTTGCGAACACGTGTTTAAATACAGTACGCACTTCACGCTCCAATTTGATAATTCATTGTTACATCTGCAAAGTAAAAGGATCACTTCTATCATTAAATTAGATAAACTTGACTTTAATAAAATTACTATAAATTGATGGTCTTAATTATGTCCTCGATTGGAGTCGTTGTCCTCGTAATACGCTCAGACGCACGAACTTTAGTGCTATTGTGTAATGTAAATCAGTGTATAGATCTTCCTCCTTGTCGTATACTTCCGTGATCGGGGAGGTCGCGCTCTGGGAACTCTCAACCATAGGTGGAGGCATTGATTGGAGCAAGTAGTCTATGAACGGGGAGTCAATCGACTAAATCGATTGAGTGAACGATCGATCCTCTGATGGATACTCCGTAGGAGATCTGATAGCCTGTGAGGGCCAGCACCCATCTCTGAGATTGAAGAGCACCCTCTCAAGGCGATTGTGGTAGAGCATCATGCACTAGTGCAACTACAGAAACTCCAGCTTGTAATAGTCGTTGTGAAGCAAGTGGAGCATGGCGTGATGATTAGATCTAAACGGTGCACGAACCACTAGGAATCGATTCTCTGGAAGATGCACCGACTTATGAGCACTGAAGTGAGTTTTCGCCATAACCTACGATAATACAGTAGCATTAGAAATATAAAGTTATCTTAAGTTCGTTAAGAATTGCAACTAATATTCATGATAATCTACAAAAATACGTTATCATTTGAAATGTAATAATATGAACATTTTCTTTAGTTCATTTAGAATTGCAACCCCCAACACCAACTTATCAGTTAATTTTCACCACGCCTACAAATTAATATTGAGTTAATATGGAATTACAATCACTTCAATAATCACATGCTAATACAATTTCCAAATATGTGGAGCATAATATTTCTCTGCATTTGTAGTATTAATATTGAAGCATGAATGACATTGCACCCAAATTAACATAAATGATAATATTGTCATCGAACATGCTAGAGATGGGGAAACCTATCGTCTTTATGTTGACGGGAGCTCTTCAAACGTACTAGAGATGGGGAAACCTATCATCTTTCTGATCCCCTCTTCGTAGCCTATATTCTCGTTTTCAATAAAAAAATTTCCCATTCCATGAGACAACCAATGAAACCGTGTTTTACATTGTCTACGAAACAGTTACATTAGAGTTTGCTTTTTATAAATTTTAATCAATCAATAGATTGAATAAAATTAATTATTCTACCTTTATTAAAAAATATTAATAATTACCTTAATGATGAAATTATTAGTAATTACCTTAAAATAGCTGATTATTACTATTATTAATTATCTTAATTAATCAATTATTTAACATGACAACTCCATATTAATTAAATTATTTAGAGGATGATTAAATGATAAGATCGATTCATACTAATAAATTATTATTAATTAAATGATAATTTACGTATCACTTAGTTTAATTACATTATTAGTAATTAGGTGGGTATTTCATATCGTGTGAGCATTAAAAATATATTGCAAACATCATCCTTTAATATGAACCTAGACATGCAATAACATTACAATAGTTGTTACAACAAACTATGGTATATTGACAATAATTTTATCTGCATCGACAAAAAATTTATATGGTATAATAACGTTACAACAAACTATTGTTGTGAGGGACATTACAACAAATTATTATACTAGAAGGAAGTTTTATACTAAGATTGTAGATGGAAAACATAAATAATAAAGCATATCTTAGGTGAGAGAGATTATTGGGAGAGGGAAATGAGAGAGGTAACAGAGCATAAGAGAGAATGCTGAGGTAGGAATTGAGCGAGGGAGAGAAAGATGGCTGCGGTAGGAGCGAGAGAAAGCGTTGAGAGAGTGATTATGTGGAATGGGACCGCTTAAATAGGTGTGGGGAGAGGTTTATTCGGCGAACCGTTTGTCGATCGGCGAACGGTTCGTTAACTGAGCGCTTCCAAGAATCGCAGGCACGGAGCGTTGCGCCCTCGGGAAGCGTTGAGCCTCAAGAATGGGTGCGGCCTCGAGAAGGGGCATTGAATTGGTGTTTAGCGAGCTGATCGGCGAACAGTTCGCCGATCGACGAACCATTCACCGGTCCAATACCCTGACATGGAAATTTTGCCGTACCATACCCTGACCGTGCATTCCTAGCGAGCCCAAGCCCCTCCAGGGAAATCTCTCCATGGTTTCATACTCTTAGCCGTCGTATTTATTAGCATGTCATGAGTTTCATTAAATGCCAATACGTAGCAGGTTATAAGAGGGTTGAATCATTTTTTATGGGATTTTACACACATGCTTCTCTTTAATTTCATAATTACATTATGACTCCTACGTAATTTGTATTTACATTCAAATCCTTAGATAGTCACTTCCTAATTACATCCTAACCCCTCGTACCTAGTTACTTATTCCATTAACCTTGCCAATCATTGAGTCAATCTGACCATATACATATCCATGGGTGGAGATTCATTTCATTTCCCTTCTCCTCCTCCTTTCTCCCTTTCTACACGATCCTTGGACAAGCAGAAAGCATCTTCTTCATCCATACTCGTCTCCTCCACCGACGCTCGATGATGCGACTCTTTGTACGTGGTAGCCAGCCATAGTATCCTCCCGTCGGTCCATCCCGCGACCTCTGACTATTGCATGTAAGAACTATGCCTCCGACTCGAGGAGGGAGATTTGCGAGAGGAGGAGGGTGAGGCAACACATTGAAATATCAAATTTCAAGTTGCTAAAGTTTCATTGTGTGCACACATTATATGCGATTGTTTTTAGACAAATTTATGACAACTGCAAGTCAAATGATGCAAAGTGATGTATATTGCAAGTAGAGGTTTGATCCCCATAGAAATTTTCGAAATTTATTGACTCACTGTAGATCATATTTCTAAGGAGTTCGAGATACCGTGAAACCTACGCCATTAGATTATGCACACATTTTCAAAAGCATGGGAGAATTTTTCAAGAAAAAAATATATTTTTATATTATTTTTATGATTTTTTGAAATTCTAAGGGCTTGTTTGTAATTTCAAAGAAACCTGTGAGCTTAAATGTTAAGAAAACTAATTCAGATGGGCCGTTTCACAATTAATTATGAAAAGTTTCTAGGGGGTAGTGTTATTTTTGGTTTTCTCTGTCTATATTTTTATTGGTTAGATTACATAAAAACTAAGAGATTTTTTTCTAAATTACTAACAACTCCTTAGGGGACTACAATGCAAATAATAGAAACTTGAAATTAAAGGCCGTGGTTTTTCAAAAAAAATAAAAAAACTCCAAAATTGGGAATTTTACGATAGAAGAACAAAACTTAATTTTTGCAAAGTAATCCAAACTTTATGAAAATGAGAAAAAGGTTTGATTGTTATATGGTCTTTATTGCTTGAAGGAAAAGGACCATGGCCTCCACAGTTAGGGATATGCATGGGTCGGGCCCTGAAGGGTCTACACCTAAGCCCATCTAAATATTTCGAGCCTTGGGCCGGACTTACGCCCGTAAATTTTGGTATTGTTCAACCCAAGCCTATGTCCGGCCCGTTTTCTTTGGGTTGGGCTTGGGCCAGGCAGCCCAAGCCTTGGTTCATTCCTGGGCATGAAAACCACAACACAAGAAATATGAAAATGATGGATCATGATATACATTCAAGAGAAGGATTACGCGTCTCTAAATCAAACGCAAAAAAAGAAATTACAAGCATAAGAATGTCCATATTAAAGTAGCTATTAAACCATGCATAAGAATCTAAGATGTCTACAGAACAACTAACTTTGCACATATCTTGAATCTATAACAATGGTTAAACAATAGTAACATTCTAATGAGAAAACATTGGCTAAACAGTAGCAATATCGGTACTTCAACAATCGTGTATAGTATACTTTAGTAGGAAAAACATTTTGTGTAAGGCCCATGCTCATGTTCGGGCTGGGTCTTGGTCTTTGCCATCGGCCTAATTTCGAGCCATTCCTTGAGTCCCCCGAACGGGCAGAGCCTTGGGTCAGAACGGGTTGGGTCGAGCCAAGCTCGATCCCGACCCAAAGTATTTTTGGGCCAACATTTTAGGCCTAGGCCCAGCCCAATCCTATATTGGGCTTGAGCTGGGCCGGGCTTTTTGGGTTGGGCTTCGGGCTCGACCGAGCCAGCCCAGTCCAATGCCCATCCCTATCCACATTTGGTCAGTTGATGATGTGGTCGGCCGATCGTGGAGGCATTAGAGAGCGCAATGGTGGCAGCTACAAGCATATGCGGCGAGGCTCGACAGTGCACCTCCATGGTGCAGTAACGCAGTGGAGGAGCGGGACTCAGTCACGACTAATAAGCCAAGATTGGACTGGATTGCTATCAAAGTTCGAACCGATTCAATCTATTAATCTCTCAAATACTATATATGATAGTTATTAATATTTACAACTATTGATTTATGATTCTATCCACGTCTTCCTTAGTCAAGTGATATTTTAAATTTAATTTAACACGTAACATCTTGCTAGAAATAAAATAAACATTACGTTAAGATTAAAATATAAAATCCCAACTACCCTATTCTACTTCTCACAAGCCAACCTCACTTGCAAATCGACCATTTACATTCTATTTTTATAATGCAATCATTTTCTTCCCCATTTTCACGTGATTTAATATACCGATTAATTTAACCACTTGCATTTCCAAATTTGGACACAGAAATAGTATCTCCATTATTCTAGTTCTATTCCGGTGCCATAGTTCTGTTTAAATGGATTATCCATCTTCATCTTAAATTCACATATTCCATGCCCAAGTAGTTCTAGCATTATTGAAACTATCCAAAGTATCGTTTTTAAGAAAAAATATATATTTTGTATCATTACATCTATCATGAATACAATTTATCTCTCTGAGTGCAGATGCCAAATGATGAAGCTTAAAATTCAGATCCAACTCACGCCCATTTCGTCGATTAGGGTACCATATTCATACTCACATCTCCAACTTTTTTTGTGTTTTTTTACATATTATATTAATGGTTTGACCTATGCATCGAATTTGGTGTGAATGATACATCATATTGTCTTTCATATTCCAGTAATATGATAGATATTTCAGTTTAATATCATTCATTTTAAGCTTTGAAACAACATTTACAAAAGAAGGCAACAGTTCATTAATTGACTTTTTATTTTGCAAAACATCATACAATATTTACAAAGGGAGTGTGAATTTTGCAAAAATTGTCGTAATTTTATGTAGCATCTTGAGAAAAAATATTGGCATAAATTTCGAAAAATAATCACTATTAGAAATTCGTGCTTTTGCATTGGACAGGTTGCAGTGGATGGGTATAAGCGCCGCTAATGCATACTATTTGTGACGGGTAGTCTTTAGACGTCGCTAAATGCGGTGGATGTGGTTCAAATTCATGCGGACAATAGTGGCAACGGAAGTTTTTGGACGAAAAAACAATTGGCGGCAGACGTGATCGATGATCATCGCGAATAAGTTTACCATATTTCCAGAACTGAAATTTCAATTTCCCTCTTCTCTTCTCACAGCCCGTGCCTCCTCTTCCTGCCTTCTTCCTCCAGCGCCATCTTCTTCGCTGCCTCTCATCCTCCCCCTCTCTAGTCGTCGCCCCTCCGTCGCTCCTCCCCATCCTTCTTCCCTTCCATCGTTTGCCACCCTTTTCCTCCTCCTCTCCAAGGCCCCCATCCCCTTCTCCTCCTCCTCCTCTCCAGTCGCTTTCCCCTTCCACCTCACTAGTCTCCCACCCCTCCTCCTCCTCTCCAGCCCGCCACCCTCCTCCTCCTACTCTCCTCTCTATCCCACCACCCTCCTCCTCCACCTACTCCTCCTCTCCAACCCGCCACCCCTCATCCTCTCCAAGAGCTGCCCCTCCTCGTACTTCTATTCCTCCAAGATTGTTGCCTTCCCTTGCAACTCCTCCCGACGAATGGTGGTCGTCGTCATCCTCGTTTGTGAGAGCTTCATCCATGTCCTACATTGCATATGACGTATACATTTTAACGTTTTTATAATTTTAACTTTAATTGATGTGTGTATGTATATGCTCTTGTTTAATCTATTATACTTGTTCTTGTTTAATTCCCATGTTCAATGTAATATATCAATGTCTCTAAGATAAAAATGCATTGATAAATTGGTACTAATATGTTTGTTTGTAGCTAAGTCAAAAGTGACATTTTTGAATGTATGTAATATTTTATTCATCCATTATGTACAATCGTGGGAGGTTGATTTAATTAAGATATGGACGGGTATTCTCTAAAGTGGTTCATCTATTATATCAATTCTTGGGATATTGGTTTAAGATAAACATTAGGATCACTAATTCATCTATTTGTGTAAAATCATGGGTTTATTGGGTTACATGAGGATTCATCTAGTGATTCCCATGTTCAATGTAATATATCAATGTCTCTAAGATAAAAATGCATTGATAAATTGGTACTAATATGTTTGTTTGTAGCTAAGTCAAAAGTGACATTTTTGAATGTATGTAATATTTTGTTCATCCATTATGAACAATCGTGGGAGGTTGATTTAATTAGGATATGGATGGGTATTCTTTAAAGTGGCTCACTTATTATATCAATTCTTGGGATATTGGTTTAAGATAAACATTAGGATCACTAATTCATCTATTTGTGTAAAATCATGGGTTTATTGGGTTACATGAGGATTCATCTAGTGATTCATCTAGAGTTAGTAATATAGTGATTCATCTACAACTAATAATATAGTGGTTTATCTAGGACAATCCTATTCATCTATGTATGTATATATATCTCTGTATGCATATGTTTATGTATATGGGGATCCGAATTTGTTTGTGTTCGTATGCATGTATGTGACCATATGTTATCTTATGCACCACATTAAAAAAATTGTGATATCAAGCTATCACATAAATATGTCTGCAATATGAATGTGCCACATTAATATGTAGTTAGTTAGATATGAAAGTAAAAAAATTGATTATATGTAAAATTGCACAAAATAAATCACACACAATGTGTCCCTCCGCACCGAGATGTAGGTGGCCTTGCATACTGAAAAATCGTTAAATACCCTATTTAATTTGTTATTTTTATCATAATATTCAGGCACTTAGGATTGATCAAAAAGACCACTTAATTAATTATTCAATTAAAACGAGCACTCAAATTTTTTATTTTACTTGGTCAAGTCCAAGGTCGAAGTCAGGGAAGCCACTGTCTCCTTAGGTTGATTAATAGTCGATCTAGAACCTAGATTTTCATAGAGGTATTTTAAATAAAATTATTTCATTAAAAATGACATGCAAGTTTAGGTGCTAAAAATGCAATTTTTCATCAATTTATATAGAAAATCCTAAAACTTGGCTAGATTGTAAAATATGATGAATGAATGCATTATATTTTTAATTGAAAATTTTTTATGAATTAATGATGCATGAAGGGTTACTTTCGCAAATTAATTTTAATAAATACCAATTTTATTATCTCTTGGAAATAAAATTATCCTACATAGGTCTAACCAAAATGTATTTAGAAAATTTAATAGACACTAAAATTAATGAGCCTACAGCCTATAGAAATCAGTTAGTCAAATCACCATTTAATTTATTATGTCTTTGATATAAACATAAATGCAATGATTTTTAGATATAAAATAGAACAGAATTAAATCTACCTACTTTGCATTTTTGGGAATTTTTAGAACAACGGGTGATTTATTGCAAATTAAAGGCCATACAGTGGGTAAAATGAGCTATTTTTCACCAATTTAATTATATTAAATTAATCATAGCTCTCATAAATCAAACAATCATCCATAATGATAAAGCCTAAGTTGTTCTACAAAGTACAATTTTTAGAATAAGAAAATGATGTTCCGATTAAAGCTAGAACACAGGGTTCTAAATACAACTATAGAAAATAGAATTAAAATAAATACAAGCTACAAAGGACTCAATTGAAAATACCATGACCTAGGGACTCTTATGCAAAAGTTCCAAGGGGCTCGCGCACCTTGCACATGTGGTTGGCATCACCTGGCTGGCGGGGACTTTAGTGTATTTTATGGAAAAAGCAAGAGGTTGGTTTGCAATTTCTCCAGTAGCACATGCGCCTCACGTGGGTATAACTGACGGGGTACTCCTGTGTAATATGTTGGATATGCAAGGACTCGATGTGCAAATTACACCAATCTCATGTGTATTGCATGTGAGGTGAAGAGGATAGGAGTAGTGGTGTGTGGCCCCAGGGGGTAGTCGAGCGAGGATCGCTCAAGGTCAAGGTGGTCCTCCTACTAGCCACAGCCGAGGCTGAGGACTGGTCAATGGCTACGAAGGAGTGGGAGCTCCGATCGAAGGAGCTCGGTGGTGAGAACCTAGTCGACACACGACCAATGGGTAGAAAAGAAATGGAAGAGGTAAAGAAGGTGGAGAAGGAAGAATCGAAGTGGATGGCTGACTCCACGCCTGTCGATAAATGAATGGAGGTGGTGTCGATGCAAAGTGGCGAGTATGGAGCGATTGAAGCAAAGGCCTGTTAGAACTTAAGGTGATGGGGTTGAAGATAGATTGATAGACGACATGGACTCGATGCGAGGTGCGATCCACTCTTAGCAAGCGTGGGAGGAGTGCGACATTGGGTCGAGGTTGGTGGAGTGGGGCTCCTACTAGAGGTGAAAAATATGCATGCAAATCCCAGGGGCGGCGAGGTCGATAGATGAGGGTGAAGGCTCTTGAAGGCGGAGTAGCTCGAAGGTTGGGCTTCCAAATGCTTCTCGTTGGTGCTTCGTTCAGATTTCGGATAATAGAGCTAAATGGCGCTCAAGGTTCGAGGAATCATAAAATAATGGGGCAAAGGTCCAATGATCACATATGGAAAGGAGGACTCGACGAACTCACTCTTGCAGAGCGAGGTGAGTGTATGAAGGAGGAGGATCGGATCAATGATGGATTCTAACTATGGGAATGCTTGAGAAGAGGATATAGAAGAGGAATAAGGGAGAAGGGGAAAAGAACAAGAAGAAGGGAGAAACATAGGAAGAAGAAGAGAAGAGAGAGGAAATGGGTTTCACCTGGGAAATGAAGGTCGACGCTTGGGAACACAGAGCATGACATAGCTCTGTTGGGTTAATGCACGAATCACTGGCATAGGCGACGAGCTAATCAGCTCGATGATGAGGTTGCAACAGAGCTCCTCAAGCTCTGGATCTCACAGTAAGGAGGAGGATCTTCGCTCGACTGGACTAGGCTCGTTGTCACTAATACAACTCTTGAGATCTCCTCTCTCTCTGTCTCTCGTCGAAGGGGGCAGATGCAGCGTAGGTGTGTCGACGAGCAGGCCTTCATGGGCGGTTGCAGTCCACCCCAGACGGTAGTTGTGGGAGGATGGCGTGGGACGCATGGGGTGAGGAGAGATAGGGGGTTGGGTCTACCACAAGTGGTTGCATGCAACCGTATGAGAGGAGAGAGAGGAGGGGAAGGGCAGAGGGCACGGACGACGGTTGTGCAACTACCTCGCTGGGGAGATGGGTGGAAGGGCGCAAGTGCATCGCACGCCATCGCAGGAGGCGGGGCAGCAGAGGAAAGTGGAGAAGGACAGGGCGCCACGTAGCACATATTGGGGTGACCATGTGGCGATGAAATAAAAATAAAAATAAATAATAATATTAATATTAAAACAATTATATAAATAACAATAATAATCAAAATAAATAAAAGAGTAAATAAAGAAAATAAAATAAATGAAAATGAATGAAAATAAACAAAAAGAGGAAGTGAACAATAATAAGTAATAGATAAAAATAAATAAAAATAAAATAAAATAAAATAAAATGGGGGTGACACGTGATGGCTCCAAGAGCTGCCATGTGTCGCTCCTAAAAAATTTGAAAATTAAATCCAAAAATAAAAAAAGAAATAACAAATGAAGTCAAATCAAAAATTAACATGAAAGTTTTTCATCTCGACGAGATCTATAACTTTCGTGAAGGATGGAAAACTAAAAAAATCATCTATATAAAAAATATTTTTTGGTTATATATATAATACCATATTTTAATTTTTTTGATTTTTTTGGAATTATTAAATTAGATAAAAATCAAAATAAATTTAAATAAAAATATAAAATAAATATTCACAACTTAATCTATTTTTTGAATTTTTTAATAAATAAGAAAATAAAGAGATAAAATAATGGGGACTTATATGCAGACTAATTATACAGACCCAAGGTGATTTATTTTCTTTGATTTTTGCCTCAAAATTTATCTAGATCTTTTACATTTTATTAAAATAATAATGAAGGGAATTAAATATAAAAGAAATAAATCAAAAATAGTGTTTTTATATAAAATAACAGGGTTAAAATAGACAATATGTACAATATACAATAAGTGCCCAAAACCCAAGATCCCCATATAAACTCCAATTATTTTGAATTTGGTCTTATTTTGTAGGTAATTGAGCATATAGTAATTCAAAAGTGAGTAGGGGTCCATAGGAGATTGTAGGAGAGAGAGAGAGATACATATTTTAAGGCTTTTGTCTATACTAGGGTTTGGGTTTTATTGGGCAAATTTGCAAGTAAGTATTTTTGTATTTTTCATTTATTAGTATTAGCAATATGTACACTATAGAGTTGATTTTATTCAATTCTAAGTTAGTTAAAAATAAGTAAAAATAGGGAATATACATGTGATATTTACAAGGAAATTTGGCTTCTTATTCGTGCAAATATGAATGCTAAAATGCAGATATTATATGTAAGTGCATGAATGATAAAATGAAAAATAGATGATAAAATGCAGCTAATTACTCAGAAATGTAGCTATATTTTCAAGTTTTAGAGTAATGAATCGCATATTCATCACAAACCAAGAGGCATGTACAATACTTTAGAGGATTTCATCACCTCCAATTGTGTTACTTTTTTATTATTCATAAAAATATTGGATTCACTTCGGGATAAGATATCCATATCCAATGGTCATGAATTTTGATGTGTATTTTTTGTATTTTTAATAAATAAAAAATGAAATGAATTTTTTAAATAAAAATTAGGCATAAAGAATAAAGAAGAAAAGCAACTAGTATTAGAAGATTCATAACATATAGTTGATTTGTTTGATAATGATGCTGACTCAAAAGTAAACCAAATAGAAAAGGGACTTTCTTTCGGATGTGTAAGATGGTCCAATGAGTATGATATCCCCTTAGAGTTCATGGGTGAGTCTAGTCAACCTACTGGTATAACTGGTAACAAAAGGCCCAGAACACATATGCTTGGATGATGAGTATCATTTGTATTCTTGTGTGAGGTTTTGTCTTTTTGTTGATGAGGACATTGTGGATTGTGAGAATCCACTGTCCTTTGATGATGATGATGATTTCATTTGAGTCAAAATTGTGGACAATTACCATGAAGGATGAACTTGACTAGATAGAGAAAATGACGATTGGGAACTATGTAACTTATGGTAGCCTGGAAATCCAAAGGATATAAATGGGAATTCAAGAAAAAGTACCAAGCTGACGATATGATAGATAAATACAAAGAAATATTTGTTGTCAAGAGTTATATGGAAAAGGTTAGAATTGATTTGTTGGAAGCATGTTCTCTATTACCTAAATTTGCATTAATAAGATTGAATTTAGTCATAATATATATATATATATGGATTTAAAATTATTCTGAATAGATGGCAAAATTGCTTTTCTCAATGGAGAATTGAGGGAAAATGTATAATGCAATGATGAATACCCATTCATCACTCTTTATTCTTTTATTTTAGCTACAAAACCTTTGTCAAACACATGTAGATATATGTAAATAATAATAATTAGCATTCAGCATGCATTGTGTAAAAATAAATAATTAGCATGTTTTTGTGCATAAATAAAAGAATAAAGAAACAAAAAAAGAGGGAGATATTTAGAATAAATATTGAGCGACCTAATCCCAAGGGAGGGCTCAGCATGGGCCTGACCGCATAAAAACCAAAGTAGAGAGAGATAAGGAAGCTCATTGGTGTATATATACCTATAAAAAAATAAAAATATTTTCCTCTAAATAAAAATAAAAACGGGTTTGTATTTATATGTAAATATTTGTATATATTAAATTAAAACAAAAATGAGAAAATTAAAAGAAAATTAAAAAGAAATAAAATTCATCCTTCATTGTAGATACACCAAGTACATAAAACACTTTATCTATTTATTTATACCTATAAATAAATAAATTAAAAATCCCATAAAAATTGTACATATTCTATGTTTCATAATGTAAATAAATAAAATAAAAATCATAAAAACAAAAATAAAATAAAAAGAACAAAAATAAAAATCAAAATAAACATTGTATATAGACCATGTATATATGTGTATATAGCTATTTATTTAACCCTTGTAAATAAATGATAAAAATACAATAAAAATACCTTTTTATTCCAAATTTTATTCTATAAATAAATAAAATATAAAATTGGAATAAAAATGTACAAAAATAAGTAATTAAAAATCAAAATCAAAAAAACAATATTGTATATATACCTATATATTATACTATATTGTACATACCTTATTTTTATTTCAAAAAAATAAATAAAAATCACAAAAAAATAGTTTAAAATAAAAGAAACATTTTTCATGTTTTGAGTTTTACATAATTCAGCCATTTACTATTTTAAATATAATTTCCAATTATTTCTGACATGGCCGCTTCCCATTGGTCTACGGGGGATGTTGACCCCCCGGTCAACCCCCCCCCCCGGACCACAGCCCCGTGGATCTGCGCCCGACCCGCCTTTTCTCCCATTTATTGCACATCGATCCGAACTCCAAATCCGCTAACCCCGGGCCCTAATCCGTCATTGATCAACCCTGATCCACGCCCGGAGGATAGCATCGGGGTCCGTGCTCCGATTTTCTCGCCCGACACCCTTCTAGCCGGCCCCCTAGGACTATATAGCTTCAGCTCTGGCCGCATTTTCACGCATCTTTGGCTTCACATTTTCCATCCCAGGACCTCCACCACCTTCGCCTGAGTGACAGCTCGCGTCCGGTGGTGTCGCAATGAGGAGAGGGTGTCCAGCCATCGATCCGGCGACGTAGCGCCGCCGTGCGTGAAATGTGGTCTCTTGACTCATATCTATTGCATCTCACGCCTGATTATCACTGTTCTTCCGACCTGTATAGATCCAGTTGTCCATATCACTCTATTCTTTAGTCCCACATCCCTTTTCTCATCTTATGATTATGCTATACTTAGGGTGTACTTTACCCTAAGTATAGGGGGGATGTAGGACCTTCGGGTACTCTTTTGATTCTTTCTACCCCTGTTTTGCTGCCTATACTTAGGGATATTTCACCCTAAGTATAGGGGGGTAGACTCTGTACATCCTTCACTCGGATTTCCCTTCATGTACAACTTGCTATACTTAGGATTACTTGATCCTAAGTATAGGGGGAAAACACCGAGTTCTCCTCATTCTATTCTTTGATTCATCTCTGTATATAGCCATTCCTTTTCACTTTCCTATACTAAGCACGAGTTATGTCTTCTTCATCGCTCTTGATCACTCTGAGGACATCGTTCGAGCTAAGTATAGGGGGGTGTATATATTTCATATATACTTTAGCCATAACTCGTACTTTGTGTGAGTGTGTGAATAAATAAAAATGGCTAAAAACCCATAAAATTAAAAATTTTACCTTGTATATAAAATTCATTTTGCACATACCTATTTATTTATACAAACTATTTTTGTACAAATAATTGTAAAATGATTTGTGTAAAGGATTTGTAAATATTTTCATAACAAAATCTATGTATACAGTACAAAATTTTTGTAAAATGTTTTGAAAACAAAAGGTTTGCAAAAACCTCGTGTAAATGTTTATAAATATTTTGCAAAACTTCGCATTCATGCATACATCCATGTTTTCAAACATTTTTCAAAAATTTAGCATGATTGTAAATACTTGTAAAGTGCACATTTGTAAATAGCATCTTTGTAAATATTTGTACAGTTTTTCCTGGATTATAGTTGACATTTAAACTAGCCTGGAAATAAATTGGAAAATGGAGCTTGATTAAGATCCTAATCCACCTAATTTTAAGAGGAACCTTATAGGGCTTAGGGTTAAGGCTTTTCAGGTCCATTGGGACTTAATTCTTTGAGTCCGCTAGGCTGTGAGCATATGTCATCTTGATGAGCCTAAGTAGAGCACTTAACAACACACACATGACTCTCAGAGACAATGGCTTTACTTGCACCAGCACTTTACACATAGCTCTCCACGGATGAGGTGGTGAGGAGGCAGTTTCCTTTGGCTTAGGGTAGCATATGAGGGTAGTACTTCTAGGCGGAACCTCTCTTCTTCTTCTAGTGAAGGAAGTGCACCTCAATTTGGTCTGGTGGTTATGAAGTCTAAAGACAGAAGCCGTTGGTTGCAATAAATCTTCAAAAGAGGGATAGTCTACTGGCTCAAGAGGAAAAACTCCTTGTATATATGCTGCACCATGTAGATATGTTGTACAGATGCACAAAAAAATGCAAAAAGAAAAGAACTCCAAAAAAAAGTGGTGGGTCGGATTGAAAATTTAATAATCCCACCGGAGTGTATATAGTCAAATAAAGCAAAGCTTATGATATACATGTTCCATCTCATGAAGCTTGCAGCGGGAGACTCAGCTACACTGGTTAGAGCTCCCAAGGATACATGGCTACACTGGTCATGGTCCATTCTCTTCTTCCCCCTCTTCTTGAGCCGGTTGCACTTGAACTTAGAAGGGAATACCCCGCTTCTCGAGGAAAGAGTTGCTAGACTGAGGCATTCGAGTTACCAGGTTGGGGGAGGTTGTTTCTTTGTTACTTCTGAGGTGGAGAGCTACATATCACTTACACCGTACAAGGAAAGATTCATGGTCATTAGAGTTTGTGTATGTAGACTTGTTCTGATCTGGTTTATTGAGGAGTCTTGTCCATAGATTGGTGGAACTTAGAGGCTGTTAGGTTTTAAGCTTAAGTCCAAATAAGGTTCCGACACATTAATAATCCAAAGATCTGACCGAGCTCCATATTTCAATTTAATAATGGCAAGTTTTATAATCAGCATTGATCCATGCATATTCTCCTCTTTTTCTTTTTCTTTTTCACTTCTTTTTCAAATAAGTGTTTGCTAAGGGACTAGCAAAGTTAAAGTATAGGGGGTGATGAATACCCATTCATCACTCTTTATTCTTTTATTTTAGCTACAAAACCTTGGTCAAACACATGTAGATATATGTAAATAATAATAATTAGCATTCATCATGCATTGTGTAAAAATAAATAACTAGCATGTTTTTGTGCATAAATAAAAGAATAAAGAAATAAAAGAAAAAGAGGGAGATATTTAGAATAAATATTGAGCGACCTAATCCCAAGGGAGGGCTCAGCATGGGCCTGACCGCATAAAAACCAAAGTAGAGAGAGATAAGGAAGCTCATTGGTGTATATATACCTATATAAATAAAAATATTTTCCTCTAAATAAAAATAAAAATGGGGTTTGTATTTATATGTAAATATTTGTATATATTAAACTAAAATAAAAATGAGAAAAATAAAAGGAAATTAAAAGGAAATAAAATTCATCCTTCATTGTAGATACACCAAGTACATAAAACACTTTATCTATTTATTTATACCTATAAATAAATAGATTAAAAATCCCATAAAAATTGTACATATTCTATGTTTCATAATGTAAATAAATAAAATAAAAATCATAAAAATAAAAATAAAATAAAAAGAACAAAAATAAAAATCAAAATAAACATTGTATATAGACCATGTATATATGTGTATATAGCTATTTATTTAACCCTTGTAAATAAATGATAAAAATACAATAAAAATAACTTTTTATTTCAAATTTTATTTTATAAATAAAATATAAAATTGGAATAAAAAATGTACAAAAATAAGTAATTAAAAATCAAAAATCACAATATTGTATATATACCTATATATTATACTATATTGTATATACCTTATTTTTATTTCAAAAAAATAAATAAAAATCACAAAAAATAGTTAAAAATAAAAGAAACATTTTTCATGTTTTGAGTTTTACATAATTCGGCCATTTACCATTTTAAATATAATTTCCAATTATTTCTGACATGGTCGCTTCCCATTGGTCCACGGGGGATGTTGACCCCCCGGTCAACTCCCCCCCTGGACCACAGCCCCGCGGATATGCGCCCGACCTGCCTTTTCTCCCATTTATTGCGCATCGATCCGAACTCCAAATCCGCTAACCCCAGGCCCGAATCTGTCATTGATCAACCCTGATCCACGCCCGGAGGATAGCATCGGGGTCCGTGCTCCGATTTTCTCGCCCGACACCCTTCTAGCCGGACCCCTAGGACTATATAGCTTCAGCTCTGGCCGCATTTTCACTCATCTTTGGCTTCGCATTTTCCATCCCAAGACCTCCACCACCTTCGCCTGAGTGACATCTCGCGTCTGGTGGTGTCGCAGTGAGGAGAGGGTGTCCAGCCATCGATCCGGCTACCTAGCGCCGTCGTGCGCCGTCCCTTGCGTAGCGCTCGAGCCTCGGGCATCGACGGCCCTCGAGGCAAGGACCTAGAGCTTCAGCAGCTCACCCACAATCGATCTCAGCCATCTGGTAAGCCTAGTTCGTCTTCTCTTTTTCCAATTTCCATTTACGCCCAATTTCGTTCATCGCCGTCGACCACCGATTTCGACCACACCCATCACTATCTCGATCATCGGAGTCGACTCTCATACTTACGAGCCTTCTCCGCACCTTCTACACCCACTCGCACCCCCCGACTCGCCCCGGAGCGGGGACTTCAACCTTCACCCCCGACGCCTCGTCGGAGGTCGACCACCACGACGCACCGACCACCCGCCTCGCTTCTAACCGGGTCGAGGCATTTTGCCCTCGACCCAGGAGTCCTTCTGTGCCATTTTGCAGGTCTGAGGAGGTCCATCTGAGGACCTCAACTTCCAGGCACAGGAGCTCAGCTCCGTCGCTGTCGCCCGGGCTCCTCGGAGTTCGTTGGCGACATCGGAGGGGTCCTTCATACGTGGGAGGCTCCGGCGACTCTTTTCCGATCATCAGTAGCCCCCGAGGAGGTCCAGCGCCCCAGCATTCCTCCGACGAAGCTCGCCGGCGAGGAGTTCTTCCAGGAGTCTCCTCCACCGTCCGTTCATCCCCGGAGTGCCAGATCATCTCAGGACCGTTCGATCAGGGTGAAGAAGAGGCCCAGCAGCCACCGTCAGATCAGACACGTGGCCTCTTCTCCGCCCTCCATCCAGCGAGGGTTAGCCACATCGACTCTCGACCGTTGATCCCCCACGTGGCGCACCCTCCACCGTTGGATCAGAGCCGAGGGCCCCTTTGTTCAGCCGCAGCACGTCCCCACCGCACGATCATCCACGTGGCGCGCAACCAGCCCCTCGATAAATAAAGGGTAAATTTCCCGTAGGCCCTTTAGTTTTTAGTTGTTACGTTTTAGTCTTGTAAATATTTTATCAAGTTTATTTTAGTTTGGTAAATTACATAGAGGACCTTGTAATTTATTTTAATTGCACTTATACCCCTGTGTATTGTGTACACGTGCTTCGTCACGTGTATTTTTGGTGAAATTGCATGATATGGTCCTGTAGTTTGTAAGTGTTACGGAATGAAATATCTTTTTGTATAATGACATTTATACCCCTGTGAGTGATTTAATTCCACATGTGCCGAATTTATTGGGTAATTTGCAATTAGTTCCCTGGACTTTTAGCACTTGTTGCTAATAAGCCCTCGGAACTATTTTATTTGCATTTAGGTCTTCAGTGCCCAGCCCACGTGCCTCGTGCGTGAGGAACCTGGTGTTTTTGCACGAGGGCCCCCTGCGTTTTGGTTTTTATTACTTTTAGTCCCCTGGAACATACTTTTATGACAATCAGGTCCTTATGAATTGTGGACTTTTGATTGTTGTGAATAAAATATCAAATTGCATCCAAATTAAGTGAAAATTTGACATGTAGCTCCTGCCACTGTGTAGAACTTTCACTAATTTTTGGGAAATTTTTTGAGTCTTTTTATTCTTTTTTAAAAATTCAAAAACCCTCAATTTTCTATCTGTCCAGTTTTAAAATTCACAAAAAAATATAAAAACCCTTTAAAAATTACGAAAAAAATTAGGTTTTGTGTATTTTGGTGTGCTTGATTTTCTTTCCAATTTTGGTTATTTTTGGATTCATAAAAAATATAAAAATTGAAAAACACTGAAAAACTCATAAAAATTCTAATAAATTATAGAAAAACCAAGAATTAATAAATATTTTTCCTGATTATTCCTTTTTATTCATATTTCAAAAGAAAAATACCTCCAGGCTTTGTAGAGACCATTTTATATTTCATTCTGGTCTTAGAAGCCTGGCTGGACAGTGGTCTTGCATTTCTGGCTTATTTCATTTTTAGAAAATTCCATAAAAATCACAAAATTATCAAAAATTCACTAAAAATAGTAAAAAATCCATAAAACTTAAAAATATTTTTGTTTGAATTTTTGGATTAATTTTGAGTGTTTAAATAATTAGTCAAAGTTGCTTGTTTCATTGTTTTCTTATTTTCTTTATTAATTTAAAAATCCAAAAAAATAAAAAAACTATTAAAAATCTACCAAAAATAATTTGTTTTTATTTTTATTTTCTTTTGACTACTTCGTAGGCCGTATGGCCATCTCATGCTCCTCGAGTTCAACCCTGGGAGCTATACCAGGTCAATCCCATAGCTAGGACTGCTATTCGGTTTTCTCGTGTTTCTATCTTTATTTGGTGGTCCGATTATTTTTCTTGATTGAGCTTTGAGTCCCGAGTGACTGAGGTCACAACGACCTTAGTGAGACACTTTACCTTAGTCGTTCGGGCGGCTCATCATGCAACAAGTTGATAGTTTCAGATATATCGGAAGGATAATATGGTTTATGAATTGAAAAGGTCTCTATATGGATTAAAATAATCCTCACGACAGTGATATCTCAAGTTTTATGTTACAATTATTCGATTGGATTATGTTGCTAATAAATTAGATAATTATGTATATTTTATGTACCGTGAAAGCACATTCATAATGATGTCATTATATGTACGCGACATATTGTTCATTGGAAATGACATATAGATGTTGAATGATATAAAGTACAAACTAAGTACCAAATTTGAGATGAAGGATATGGGAGAGGGCTTCCTTTGTTCTTGGGCTCCGGATCACTAAAGACAAGAAACTCAATAACATTGAGTTGAGATCAAGAAAATGTTTGTATACGGTATTAAAGAGGTTTGGAATGTGAAATAACAGTTTAACGTCGCGCCACTTGTGATGGAAAAAAACTTAGTAAAAATCAATGTCAAAGAAAGGGTCAAATCCCCCTTGATATTCCATATGTCTAAGCAGTGTGTACCTTAATGTATGCAATATTATGTACATGACATGATTTGGCTTATCTTGTAAGCCATGTAAGCATATATCCAAGCAATCCTAGGCATGAACATTGGGAAGCCATCAAGAGTATTCTTCGATAAAGGTATTGTACAATTGAAGATGGTTTATAACGCTTCACTTGAGATAGTTTGATTCTTCTATAAGCAGGGACGAAGCCAGGATTTTGAGGTTGGGGGGCTAAATACCATATATATATATATATATATATTATTTAGAATAATGCCAAAAATTATTTTGACTTCGTAACATACCACCTATGAATATATAAAAAAATTGACAAACATTGCATCATTTAAAAAATATGGATAGAAAAACTCGAGTAATAAATTACCCTCAAACCTATTAATTTTAAATTAAAACTTGCATCTTTTCTTTTCTTTTAATCACAGGAGGTTCGCTACCATATGATCATATTTCATTATATGTACATATTTTTATATCTTGATGCAAAGAGAATTAACTTTTTGACAATGAATAATTTGAACATTCATTAATATTTTATCCATGTTATATTCATAACAAGAAGGAATATTATTCATTGTAAAATTAAATTACCTTTTACATTCACAATAGATATCATACTTGTTGCTAAGGGTTTGTATGTTGATGATTTATTTGTTGAATTTTTCATTAAAAATGTGTGCTTCTCATTCCTAATTTAGCAATGCTGAGAAGAAAAAATCAACGAACAATTGTTATTATATTATTCATTGCCATGATACAATTGTTATTATATGATTCGTTGCCATGGTACAGTATAAATTAGGATAATTCTTGGAATTAAAAGAATCAACCATAGTTTTGAAATAAATAACAATCAAAATTTATTTACAGATGACATGTTAATAACTATTAAATTATTCATTCTCATTGATCAAATTTGTTGAAGTATGTAAACTTTGCAGTCAAATCATATACTTGGATTGATTGTAATGCCTATCATATACTGACTTTTTTAGTGTAATTTTAAACATGATGATTGAATTTGATATCGCTCACTATTCATTTCTCTATAAAAAGTAAATAATAATAATAATGATACAAACAAGTTAGAATACACTCACATATGAATATCATTAAAAGAGTTGAAATAAATGGAGCTCTTGATTTGTTGTGTGCACCTAATGTTGTATGCCTATCACATACAAATGAAGCTCTTGAAATAATCGAAGCTCTTGATTAGTTATTACAAAAAAAGTTGTATTCCTATCATATACAAGGGAAGCTCTTGAAATAAATGAAGTCTCCCATTTCACAAACAACTTCAAAAAAATGTCGAGAGTAGGGATGTCAATCTGGGTCTACCCATTGGGTACCCGACACGAACCCGTCCCATTTAAGGACCCGAAACCCGTCCCATTTACTTTTGGACGGGGTTGGGTTTTGAATTGACTACCCATGTGGGTATGGGTATGGGTTTGGGATTGCTTTTGGGTACCCGAACCCGAACCCGCCCCAAACTCGAATAAAATATATATAAAAATAGATGTATTTGCATTTTAATCAAACTAAACCCAAATCCATTTCATATCTAATATGTATCGATCTACATGTATAAATATCCAACTCAATTTTCTCCTCTCCATCCATTTTTCTTATTCAATTAACTTTTTGTATCTTTAATAAATAAAAACTATCAGCACAAATGAGTTAAACACCTAACATATATAAATATTTAATATTATCTATATATTGTAAATTTTTATGAATCGTCATATAACACGATCTCACACTTTTTCGTCTATCTTTAAAAATCTTGTATAATTTAAAAACAACTTAAGATTTATCATGTCGAAGATATGGGTATCCATTGGGTACACGGGTATCCGATGGGTATATGGGTACCCACTAGAAATTACCCATTTAATAAATGGGTGGGTATGGGTAGTGATATTATAAATGGGTATGGGTTTGGGAAAAGTAATACCCATCCCAAACCCGACCCGCTGACACGAGAGGCTTGAAGGAATGATGTAGTGGCAGAGAGAAAGAATCCTATTTTTAGTATATGATTATCAATTCCTTTTTCTACTATTTAAAATAGAAAGCAATAACATGCAATTAAAGGGAGGCCAATCTTTCTTAAAATCAGAGAAGAGTAAAATGAAGAAGGCTTATCTTTCCTTAAATGAGGGAGAGCCGTGGAACACGAGGAGGCCGGGCCCCCTCCCGTCCCCCCTCCCCCCCCCCCCCTCCCTCCGTCACTGTCTATAAGGATTTGGAAGGTGACATTAATGATAGGAAATCTAAATCAGTTTACCTTTTCATATTTGATGGTGTAGTTGTTTCTTGGGAGAAAGAAACAAAGTTGTGTATGTAAATATACAAAAAAAACCAAATATGGCATGTAGCTTGCTTGCCACTCATACGGTTTGGACCAAGCATTTCATTGAGTACATAGGCCTTGAATTGTAAAAGGACTAGTTGGAATATATTGTGACAATCAAGCCACGATAAGCTTGATCAATGGTGGGATGAATAGTTTTAGGAGAAAAATATATTGAAATCCAATATCATTATCTTCAAGATATAGCATTTAAACTAAAAATTAAGGTAACTTACATTTCATCAAAGGATATGTTGGTTGATTTCTTTTGTGAAGTAATTGCAGCAAGCACATACCTTAAACATGTTGGTTTAACGGGACTCGAGATAATATGAGTCAACCAAAAGACATTCAAGAAAATTGAAGTCTTAAAAATTATCATCTCTAGAATATAGGCACCCTGGGAATAGCATGTCGGTCAAGTGGAAGATGTTAGTTACATATACGAGGAATGATCGAGTGGCCATAAGACTCGACACACTAACATATAGTTTGTCAATGGAAGAAGTGGGATTAGGAGGTTAGGATTTTGAGCGTACAGGCACACACATGGACCTATAAACGAGAACATTGCCCTTATAGAATGCTCTTTTATTATATGATATAGAAAACTAAGGAACCATTAAAAAATAATAATTGTCCTTCACTAAAGAGGAAATCCCACGCTCCTTTTAACAAAAATAAATAGATGTTGACAATGCATTGGACTATAATTGATGACATCAACTCTATTGTAGGAACTATAACTTGAAATAGACGTACAGAAAACTCCAATTTTGCATATTAAATTAAGATACACCAATAATGCGGTATTAATTTGATAAATTGATTGGATTAGAATAATGTGACATAGTACCATAATAGTTTGACATTGTGGTTTATCGACTAGTGTAACCTTTTTATACTTATGATGGTTATGACTTGGAAAAAGAAACTCGGCATAATTTAGATAAATTGAATTTCTCTCAAAAGGTCAAACAAATAAATACATCATCAACCCCTGACCATGACATGACATCCCATCCTCTATTCTCGACCCATCCAAAGTAGCACGTTATATATATCTGCCGTAATCATCATCCATCATCTATATGTCCTATATAGAGATATCTATCGCCGATGTGAGGAACGTGTATGGTTACATGAAGAATAAAAAGGATGCGAGGGATTCAAATTTATGAGAAATATTCATTGCCAAGAAATTTATATGTATTTTTTTAAAAAACTTCCATTTTCCAAGAGGAGCACAAGCCACAAATCACAAAAAAATGCCTTAATAACAATTAATCCCTCCATGTGGTCATTAGACGTAGGAGAATTTCATACTCTGTTTGGTTGCAGGGTTGGGCAGGGTTGGCCCAACCCTGATTACTATTCACAAGGGTACTTTCTCCTCACAGATTACTATTCACCCATCCCAACCCAGCCCAACCCAACCCAGTCCAACCCAGCAACCAAACAGGCCCAGAGGGAGCGAGACCGGGCCTCGAACCGAGGGTGATCATGGAGGTCCCAAGAATTGGGATATGGCGATTGGCAATGGTGCCATTGCTGATGGGATGGAAGGTGTCATAGAGGAACATAGCTTCATGTTATCTATGCAAAGGAGGCAACCTGAGGAGACGCTTTCAATATTGGGAGCTTGTTGATCTTAGTTGTCTTAGGCAATGGGGAAGAGATGACCATCGGATTTTTATGGCCCTTAAGCTTCCAAATTTTGGTTTTTGGTATTGACTTTTTAGAGAGATCGATTTTTAAAGTCGCGGTATCCTTCTCACATCACGCGAGATTAATGCCCAAGTATTTCAATGTTGATATCAGCCTTGAAGGAGGTTAATTTTGTCCCTTTTCTCATGCACATGCCTTTACTATATCCTTTACACCCCTATTTGAGGAGAGAAGAGCATCGTGGAGAAGGCAACAAGGGAATCCATAGGAGAAGGATTTAGAGGGTTGTTGGTGTATTTGTATTTAAGGAGGCTCGCATGATCGTCATCGTTAGAGCATTTTGTAGTACTAACTGATAATTATACTTTGGTTACCCTACTTTTGGTAATGAATTTGAACGATAATTAAACCATCACTAATCAAAAATTTTGTTGCCATAATAACAAATCCCTATGTCGCATATTGAAAGGTGACTTTCGCATTATGGTCAAAACATGTCGGTGTATCACATGTGTGAAAGCGAATAGTTCAAAAAGCACACGTAATAAATCAGAGTTAAATACATATTTATTTATTTTTAATAGAACAAGCCTAAGATCAAACTTAGGGAGGAAGGTTTAGCAAAGGAAACCAACACAAGACAACAAGCAATCAGATTTCCAAAAGTGTTATTTTCGGGTTTTTATTTTTTTAAGATGTATGGTAGAAAGAAGTAATGAATAATGAAAAGTGATTGTTGCATTATGGTAAAAACATGTCAGTGCAGCACGTACGTGAAAGCGAACAACTCAAAAACAATACTTAATGAATCAGAGTCAAACATGGATGTATTTATTTTTATTTAGGCAAGCTCAAGGTCGAACTTAGAGAGGACAGTTTAACAAAAGAAATCAACACAAGACAACAAGCAAGTCGATTTCCAAAAGTGTTATTTTTGGATTCTTATTTTTAAGATGCAAGGAAAAAATAAAAAATAAATATGCAATGCAGTTTAGTGGGTTTTATCTGTAGAATTGCTAATATATTGAGGAACTTGTAAAATCGTTCTAAAGCTCTATTATACTCTAAAAAATAGAACAAAATATTTATGTGATCGAGATAAATTATCTATCTTAAAACAATTTAGATATTTTAAAAATTGAATAAAATAATGTAGGAATAATATTTATTTAAATATGGGTATTTAATGCAATATGTAAACCCCAAAATACCTTATAATTTATTAAAAAACAAATAATTTTCCTAGATAGATGATACTCAATGCTATAAGGAACTATTTTTGTTTTTTTAATATTTTATATGCAACTAATATAAAATGACAAAGTTTTTATGTTTTTATGCAATTTTAAGAGGTACATGCAATGGGATTTCATGATTTTCAACAACAGATAACACATAATGAAATATAAATACTATTTTATGATTTTTTATAAGAAATGAATTTATTATGAATTTTCTACTAAAAAGATTGATTTTGGGTATTCTAGTAAATAAAAATAGCAAATCATTATAATTTAACAGTTCTAAAATTTTCATAGATAGCTCTTGATTCAAGGAACATGCAAGTATTTAGATCTATAAAATGATGAGAAATGATTTTTTAATGAATTAAATGCCAAAATCAAATGACTAATGATTTGTATAATGTGAGGAAATATTCTGGATTGATTTTTGTACATGTTGTAAAGCATGCAATGATGAACAAGATATGAACTTTGAGGATTTTTTAGCAAGTGTGAATTTTTAATTGGACTAATGGGCAAGATATTGTAATTTTCACTAAATTGATTATATTAAGTCAATAAGATGTTAATAAATAATACAAAATATACATATGAAAGAAAATTAATTCCTCTATAGCATGGTTTTTTAGTGAAATAAAATAAATAGAAGTAAAATCTTGATTTCTATGAAAAGAGCGAGTTCAAAGTGCAACGATAATGATTTAGAATGCTTACTAATGTAAGAAACACAGCAAAGAAAAAGTGAGTGGCAGAGAGCAAGTTGCCCATGAGCGTAATATGTTGTACTCAAAAGAGTAGGCAAGCGGGGCTTCTTTTAGAATAAAAAACAAGCAAGGGCTTGCTTACAAATTCACATTGTTTATAATATGTAGCTACAATTACATATGTCTGTTTGATCTTTATTTTTCAATGTGAACCATATGGCGTCCACCTATGAATCAGGTTCTTCCCCAAAAGTAACCAACCTCCTAGAGCTCCAGGCCATGACGAGCGCAGTGAACCCCTCGACATTGGTGCAAACTACTTCTCCATCTTGAAATCAAACAAATACAAAAAATAAGAAGAAATCAACACAACAAAGATAGAAAAGGAGAGAAAAGAGAGGGAGGAAGGTTTTTGGATGGTCTGGGAGTTGGGTTCTTTGGAACCCAAATCTTTTCTCAACAGTCTTAGCACGATCGAATCTCAAAGCAGAGATTGGTTGTGATACAAAGAAATCATATATCATTAGATCCTCCTTCTCGAAGATCTCCTTCTTCTTTGGTTCTCCCCAGTCAAAGAATAATATCACCTAAGATAAGAAGCTCAATTTCATGGAAGTTTGGATGTGGATTTTTGAACTCGTGGATCGGCTAATATAGGAGGAATTAGACCATAGGGAGAGGTTTGGATGAATGATCGATCACTTATCTCTTCTTTGCAGATTGAATCAAGGATATTGGTCAAACATGTTGATTGGGGCCGGTCAGGGAAGATGGCATGTCGGACATGATCTCATGTTCTGGAGCAACCCCTTGGGGAAGAAAATGGCGCCGTATGCTGAGTTTCAAAAAAATTAACATGGACGTTGTAAGAAATTTTTTTCTATAATTTTGATGAAGACACAAAAACTTGATTTGGCTCCTACAATGAGATGGATTTTTTTGGAACAAAATATACATGTATAAAATTTAAGTACTTCATATTTTAAATTTTTTTTGTTATACTTCTGCATATGGATATACTTTATCAATATAATTTACATTATATTCATATATTTTATGATATTTTCTTATGTGTTTTAGAACTATGTAGGAATTAAGTGAAGTTTATATAATACCTATTATTCTGAAGCTTTTGATTTTTGTTTCTTTTTTGGCTTACTTGTTTCTTATATTTTCTTTTTTTATATTTTGAAGCTTTAGATAGATTATATATGAAACTAAAATACTAAAACATGTACAAGTATCATTGATTGGAAATGTGTTTAAATAGAAATACAAATCTCTAAGTCATCAAATACAATGTATAATTAGGCCTAAATTCTACTTTCTATAGATAAGCCCTATGCACCTAAAAAACATACTAACTAGAAGTACATTTTTAGTATACAATCTTACAAAGTGAGTAGGGTTCTATTAGAGTTCATATGCTTTAGGTATTCATTTTTCAAATTTGGCATATTGGCAGTAGAGAAAGGTTGTTTCATTGGAATTCATGTAGTTTGCTATTTTTGACTTATATTTAAAATTTTATTTATGATTTTTATTAAACCAATACAACTAAAATTAAGTCAATAAGAATCAATATGGGCTTTGTCGAAATAAGATTTTCTACTGATTTAGGGGTCGTATAGGTCAAATTTCTTTGTACAATTAGGACATCTTTTTGTTTTTTTGGATTTTATTAATTGGACTTATTTGTTTATTAATATAGTATTAATTATTCCATTTTATGTATGATGTAGATAAATCAGATATTCATCGCATATCATTGCTATCATATTTCTTTAAGATATTTGTGTAATTCTTTTTTTACCATGTACGACTTTCTTTGTTAATTGGTTGATAATACTAGTATTGCAATAGCCAGTCAAACTAGAGTACTCGATGAGAATTGAATACTAGTATTTGTTAATTGGTTTATAATACTAGTATTTTTTTATCTTTTTTTCATATCGTCCTTAAGCAAAGTAGAAGTAAGATATGCTTAATATGTAACTCAATTGTCATTTTTATTTTTTTTATTTATGAATATACACGCAAAATAGAAGTAAGATATGCTTAATATGTTATTGAATTGTCATTTTTATTTTTGTTTATTTATGAATATACACGTAGTAATATATAAAACTAAATATATTAGACATATTTTTTATATCGAAAATAAATAAAAATACCATGCTGAGTATTTTTTAGTAGTCGTTAAATACCGTTTATTCTGTATTCACTGGCATTTTTTATTGAATGCCTACTTCTACAACATTGAGTAATACTGTCTCAAAATAAGGTATTTGCATATTTATTAAGCTAATTCAATCTATTTTCAATTTATTTGAAAGAATATTTTTTGATATAATAACATTTATCTAACAAGATAAATATCTTTATTAAAGAAATACAATCAAGTCTGCTAGATATAGTAGGGAAAACACTTTGAAAAAATATATATGATAATCTAATAATTAATTCTTCCTGATATCTAGTATTATAATACTTTAAAATATTAATAAAATATTGTAAAAAAAATAATAAGTGATAATAATAATTTAAATTTCATAAATGAAATTGAATTATTTATAATCATATTCATTACCAAAATTTTGTAACCAGATTGATGAGTTTTTTCCTCTCAAATATTCCATTGTCCTATTATTTTTTATAATGTACTCTACTTTTCCGCGCTAAGTAAGTGAGCAACATTAGAATTCGATATTTTTGACTTTAAATTGACTCAACTGTAATATCACATGTTCCTTTAAAGTGAATTCTCCATAGATGTATTTTATGAATTATCTATACGAATATATTATGGGAAAAATGGGGAAAATGGGGTTGTCCCCACCCTATTTTTCGCAAAAAAAAATTATTTTTTGGAAAAAAATATCACCATGTATATTCATCCCGATATCTCTCCTATATGTCATTGGAATTTCGTCAAAAACAGAGATTTCTACGGCCTCCATCCATACGTCATTTTTTTAACAGTCGCATGATTTTTTAAATTGACTCAGTTTGGATGGAGGCCGTAGGAGTCTTTGTTTCTGACGAAATTCGAATGGCATATACAAGGGATATAGGGATGAATATACATAGAATATTTTCAAAAAAAATAAAATTTTTTGATAAAATATGGGGCGAAGCAGCCATGTTGGCTGCCCCGAGGGGGCAGCCCCGTTGACCCCATATATTATATGGATTCTGCTGAAAAACAAAAAAATATGTGCCTTCTTTTCCTTTATCTTAGGAAAAAAGATGGGATAATTGTAATAAATTTAAAATGAAAATATATATATATTTATATAGATGAATTGCAAAACGCTTTTGTAGAATATTCAATATTTCTTTTACATCTTCTTGGTGAAAACTTCAATTCTCATGACATTATATTGATTATTACCCAAAAGGTCCAATAATGTGTGTATATTGGATTTTCAGACACGATTATAGGATCTAGAATATAATTAATTAATTAATACCATTTACTTTATTTCATTTTGTTTCTCTTTTAGTTAGAGTTTCTATCATGACATGGAAAAATGAGAAAGGTAAATTTATTCCCCATAACTGATCTCGGATTCAATATAATTCTCGAATTTCAGAAAGCCACAATATGATCGTTGATTTTCATTTGCAAAAATAATATATAGTGAAAATATTTTCTATTTAAGAATCTATTTTTTTACAAGCGGGGAAAAAGTAGTTGGCTCAATGGTCTGATGATCATTGCATCAAAACTTTGATGCATTTGGGTGCTTACTTGGACACACATCTACAATTACCATAAGCTAAAATTCTCCTCACGATCACCACTAACGTGATTTTTTAATAATCAATACGCCTCGTGCGTAGTGGAAGTTGATCAGTTCGTTTCGGTCAAACGTGGAATCTAAATAACTTTGACAATCACCGGCCCTCCGAGCCGGAATTTGGATAATAGGATATCCATATATATATCCACGTATGCTATATATGGTTGGTAGATAGCTTCGGCGTGGACGGAGACGAGGGAAGATATGACCTAATTTTGGTCACATGTTCTGATGTTGATACGAAAAAGCTCGGATCCGATCAGTTTTAGTCGAATATTTTAAGGATGTGCTCAGATTGATCGGGACGTGGATTTTAATTTGGTGGTTAATGATTGGATGGTGGTGGTCACACAGCAAGAAGCCAACGGAACTCTAGAAAACCTTGGACGAATCCAAGATTCCACACAGTTTGTTCCACGTGCTTCTTTTTGGTATCCGTACTTCTGTACATGCGTATGCGTATGTGTAAACAAGGGAATAGGGAGGAAGATTTCGAAAATTTATTCGAGAAGCTATACGCTTCATGTATCATAATTTTCGTTTAATACATATGTGCGGTACCCATCAGGAAATGGGTTGGACTTGCTCATGGCTTCTCTTTATTAATTTTGTTGTTGCTTCCTGATCACTTCTCGTCTCGAGGTAATATACTATCCGCTTGATTTTTTGCACGCAAATCCGTTGTGGGGAGGAGGAGGAGGGGTGGGGAGATTGATGGATGTGAGGATGATGAAAAAACGAGGAGATGATGAGGTAAGGGAAGGAGGTGAAGAGGTAAGAGGGCGAGGAGGAGGAGGATGAGATGAGCTCGGGAGGAGGATAAGACTTAGAAAGAAGGACAATATAGAAGGGAGGAGGACTAGTAAGAGGAGGTCTAGCGAGATTAAGGAGGGTGGGAGGGTATAGAAGGAAGATGAGAAGGAGAGGGATTGGATGCGAAAGAAGAAGGATTTATTAGAGGAGTGGTGGAGGGGAGGAGTGGGGTTATGTTGTGAAGGAAACTGAGTCGAGTTGGAGGGTGGGGAGGAGGGAGAGGGAGAGATCTCAGAGATGTGGTGGTGGTGTTTAACTGTGTTGATCACGGTGGACATAGCATCGTGTGAGTTGTTCAAGTTCCACAAACATCGTTAATGGTGTTGTTATTGTAGCACCACAAACATAGTACCACATATCGTAATCACAAAGTGTGATATTAGCTTATAAGTAGTTGAGAGTATTAGTAGACAACATGCATTTAAGCACTTTGAGTTGTAGTCAAAGGGTCTAGTTGGGCCCAAGCCCAACAAATTGTCTGGGTCAGTAATCCCCGATAACAGTCCAAATCTAGCGCCTGAGACGTTACGAATGATGTTAGTCAGATTCTCTCTAATAGTGGAAAGAGCTATCTAAGAGGTGGAGCCACCCCCTACTATAGAGTTGGGAGGAAAATGTTATCCAAGAGATGAAGCTGACATTGGTATTGGGAATAGGTTATGGGTCATTACGTAATGAGGATGTTGCGAATATAAGTAGTGGTGATTGTAGAATTTTGGCTTATGGTTAAGGGCTTTAGTTGGGCCAAAGTTCAACAAATTGTCTAGGCCAATAATCCCCTATGACGGACCTCGTCTAGGGCCCGTGACGTTACAAATAATCTCTTTTTAAGGTCTCAATGAGGATACTATTTTTTGGTATGATTGCAAAGTCAAGATGAGTAGTACCCTTGTACGAGTTTTTCATGGTGTGCATTGTGTGAGAGTCTTATTTTGGGTTTTCTTTCTTCAATTGTGCAGTTATGTCGTTCTCCTATCTTCTTAGGAGTAACCAAATTATTATCTCATTCTATCTTTATCTATCTCGACTTTGACCATCTGTTATATTCTTCTCCTTTTACCTTCCATTAGTTCATATTTGAGCATCACTTTCTACCCATTCTTTTCACCTCTTTGACACGATGAGTTACCATTCAGACTCCAACCCTCATCATCTTGAAATTCAAATTCATCTTACTCAAAAACTAATAAGATTTAAGAAGATAAATAATTTACAATTTTAAAGGATCTTTGAATGCTTCTCCTTTTATATCCTTGCATATTTGTTCAAGGTAAAATATCTCGGCTAAGGGTGTAGACGTACTCCTAAGTAGGGTTTCGAATTTCGATGAAATTTCGGTTTTCGACATCTTACCAAAATTGAAATCGTGATATATACACACTTCCTTCACAAATCAAGGTATTCATCATATCGAATGAAATCGAAATTTAAAATCTTGCTCCTAAGAGGATATTCAAACCTAAGCGAGGCACTTGGCAAGGCTAGAATAAGATAGACAAAAGAAGATATAGGAAGAAGAAAACAAAAATAAACATGCCATAAAAAATAAACCTAGTGGTAAAGGTAAAAAGTTGTAGAAAAATTGACCACTAAGTTGTCCAATCACCAACTATGTCTCATTAGCAATGATGCCATTTTATGGAGAATAAAATTAGCATTAGTCCATTTTGGCGTAATAATGTTGTTGACGCAACTAATTTTAGTCACAAATTAATTATTTAAGTTCTTATTTAACTCATGTATAACACAAGTGTTGGTCCCAAAAAGAAATTCGTGGAAATATGTATATAGGCTACTTGATAATACATGTCTCATGTATCTACTTTGTTTTGTTGTATTTCCTATTATATGTTATTTGTATTTGGATTTATATGGACCATGTATCTTTCTATGTCTATTTTCTAAATATGTTCTTTTTATGCGTTATAATTTTGTAAATTTCTATATATTTTTATTCAATTTTGTATTTTAAGTTCTATTTAATTTTATATGATTTTTGAATGAATTTAAAATGATTTTATTTATTTTATATTTACCTATTTTATTTTTTTTCAATTTTATTTGAATATTGATTCTTAAAAGCGGTTTAGTAAAGTCTATAATTAATGTGAGTATTGTTTTGTATTTTAATACTTTTTTCTATTTATACAAACTTCTAGATATTTTTATACGTTTTATTTACTTTATATAAAACTTTTAGTTCTTATTAGTTTTTTATATGATAATGAAGTATACAATAATTAGACTTTTAAAATGGATTTTATTTTTTTATACATAATAATAAACTATACTTTTAAAATGTTTCTAAATGTTACTCTATATTTCGCTATTATTTATTTATTTATATAAAATATCTTGAAGTATTTATCTATTTCAAACAATTAAAATTCCATTCAAATGGAAGGAAAAATACTATGACTTCCCACTAGAAAATTTCATAATCAAATTATTTTCAAAACTTGTATTCTCGAAGCATAAACCATGTAATTTGATAAATCCTCCACCATTTGTTCTAAACCTACATAGGTCCAATTTGCAAAAAAAAACTCCAAATCATTCTCTTGAAAATGGCCCCTAGTTTGGCTCGACTCATAGTTCGATCGCGTCTAGATGGTTTCCTGCTCATGAAAGGCTAACGAAGTATTGTTTCACCTCTCCTTGTATGAGATCGAAGGAGAACTAACATACAATTGAGTCCTACATCACTCTCACATGGATTGCTTGATAGAGGTGGCTAAGCCTCTCCATTCTTTCACCTTTTAAACCTCCCCAAACCTTAAATGGACCTACAAAAACTACCCAGAGATTTTCCTACACAAAATGTGTTAGATGTTCTAAAAAAGAAATTGATAAGGTCTCGATCTAATGTTCACTCATGGAGATTACCTATAACATGTAATCAAAGCTTGTTTGAACTAAATCGGTATCAATCGATGCACAAAACACACTCAAATCAGATTTGAATCAATAACAAAAAGTCTAATCAACCTTAATCAAATTTTATACCTTTAGCTCATAAATGATCATCGATTGTCAGATATCATCCACTTTTGCAATCGATCTCTAATGATCATTGATGAATATATGATTCATTGATTTAATAATTAAATTATCCTAAATTCTTGAGCAAAATACCATAAAAATCCAATAAAAAGAGAAAATAATAAAATCAACTCGTAAACCAAAAATAGCTTATTTGTCTATAATTAACTCATCATTGGAATTAAGAACAAAATCACATAAAATGATTAAGAATTCATATTTGAAAAACTTGTGTATATCTATCTATATGTACTATAAAAACTTCTGGAATTTTTAATAAATTCACAATAATTCCAAATGAAATAAAAATAACTCCATTATTTACATATTGTTGACATAAATCCATAAAAATTCCCCTAACTTATAAAATTGACAAATAAACAAAAAACCTAACTTTAAGGATAAAAAGGCTTAAAAGTGGATATCTCTCACATACTATGTCCAATGGAATTCTACTCACTTTCAAATTAATGTACATCAAGCTATATATATATATATAACAAAATCAAATTCAAAGTAATCAAAATTCATAAGTGAAACTTTGATTTTAGAACCAAATTATAAATTGTATAAAACCAATAACTTGTACCTATCAATTTATGCGCATAATTACTATTTTCAATTTCTTTTCCCCTAATTTATTTTACTTTATTTGTTTTATAACTAATTACAAAATAATAAAAAAACCAAAAGATCCAGAAGACCAAGAAAAAAGATGCAATCTGGCGTTGTATATTATGAACTAACATTTTTGTATATTCCTCCATATATCTATTTTATTCTCTATATTGTTAAATCCACAAAAATCCAAAAAAATGTTATTTTAATACAATTAAGTATTTACTATTTTATGAAATCATATATATATATTAATCAAAAATAAAAAAAAATATACAAATTCAGGTACTTTTTTACCAATAAAATGCCCCAAGATTACTACTAATTACAATGATTAATTTTGATTTTGTGACCAACATAACATAAAAGTTGTATATCTCGTTGAGATATACAAAGTTCATGTTGATCACCTTTTGATTCGAGGTCATCTTCTATATTTTATTTAATATTCTTCCTTTTCGTTCATTTTTGGTCAAAGTCAACACGTAGCTCTATCCCATTCGCTGCACCATATGCCACGTCACACCGCGCATTGACCAGTTATTCAACCACGCAGTATCCTCTAACGAGAATCTCCACAACAATTCATACCTCCCCTTTCGTTGACCTCCTCGGTCAACAACACCCTTTCCAATCCTATTCCTATTTCCTCTTCGTTTTTAACGATCCGTCTTCACCCAAATGTCCTCCATCGCATCAAAGATCTTATTCGTCCCCTTCATCTTGCGCTCAACTCCTACTCCTAAACTACAGTCGAATCCCTCTCGAATCAATCATCATCGTCTTCAAGTCAAATCATACCTCACCCCTATCCATATTCGAGACCCAATTGAGCCCCTCAATCTCTCCAATCTGCTAAACCCATCAGACACCATCTTCTTCTAAACCCGATGACCGCTGCCAATCCCAATCACAGTCTTCATCTCCTCTCTCCCTCTCTCTCTCTCTCTCTCACACACACACACACACTCTTATAAAGAAACCCCATCAGCCAAAACCTAATTTCATCCGCCGTTCTTCCAACAAAAGCGAGAGAGGGAGAGAGAGAGAGAGCATCTCCCAACCCGGTGACAGCGGACAAGGCAAACTGCACGGGCGAGATCCATATTCCCCGAAAACGTCGCAGCATCTCCATAGCTGCAAAGCTTCCGTTCACTTGTCGGAAGTGAGGCGAGAACCAAAGCAAGTTATGATGCTCCTCCCAGTCAATTCGACCATCAAGTCAGGTGCTGTTCTTTATCATCTTCGTTCTTCTTCGTTTATTTTTGTTGTTGTTCTTCTTGTATCCTCTACCCAAATCCATGTTTAGCACCTTCTTTTTCATTTTGAAAACCTAACTCCGGCGAATCACAAAAAACCATCGTCATCCTCTGATTCCTCCACTTCGCATCTATCCCCACACAACCTATCATCTCTGGCTGAGATCGCGGTCGGAGCATATTCTCCTTCGTCTCCATCACCCGCAACAGGAGCTGTCCGCCAATATACATATTTCTTCGTGTTGTCACAAGACCAAACTTCGGCTTCGAACCAAATCTTTATCGCGGTTCTCAGCTGGACGGAGACCACACTATCAACACGTTCATCGGAGAAGAAATCAGAACCTCCAGCACCATCGACGCAACAGCAAATCCGGACATCGACGACAAGAGCACTTCCGACCATCTGTTATGCATGATCAACGAAGATTAGGGGGCACGTATCGCTAGATTGAAGTTGAGTCCCGATCACAGCCGTCCAAAAGCACCTGAAATTCAGCCGTTGGATCGAAAATCGAGACTCCATCGATCTGTCCAAGACGAATACATCCTTGACCCTTCGATCAGAGGATGAAAACGCATCTCAGCCGTCCTGATCCAGAGGCCTCACGTGTTCTCTCTCACGTGCAGATCTTGCGCTCCAATCCTCAGAACTTCCGGATATTGCAAACATAATCGTGACTATTGGGCAAATTGTAAAAGTGACCAGACAGATTTTCGTAACTAAAGAGCTACTCTTTCATAAGCTAAATTGAAATTCTATATATTTACATTTATTGCACTTAATCCCTGCATTCTTTGATAAATTATTTTTTGTGTTAATTATTTGATTTTTATAGGGAAAATTTTAATTATTTTTAAAATTATAAATTGTCAGCTATTCCTAACTCCCATTGTTTTTATCACTTATGATTTTCGAGAAATTTATTGAGTTGATTTGCTCTGTTTACACTAAATCAAAGTATTCTACATATTTATCTTTAATTTATTCATCTTAAGTCCAAACTTTTCAAACAATTACATTAGGTTAATTTTCAACATAGTATGCATATCACATTTTTAATTTAAAAATATTGCATTTTCATTCTTAAATTTTAAAAGGATAAAAAATATGCATGTATTATATTTAAAGCATCATTAATTGAAAAATTACAAAAAATAAGTTTCTTATTTTCAAATGCATATAGTTTAAGGGAAAATAGAATTTGCATATTTTGATCTCAATTTAATAAATAAATCGATTTTGCATTTACCACTAAATTCCCTTATACTTATTTGTCTAAATTCTTTTCTTTGATTTTGTTTTATATTATGAATAAAAATAAAAAATTTGTAAAACTAGAAATAAAAAATATAAAACAAAATACAAAAAATACAAAATAAAACTACTAAAAATATTCATTTGTATTTTGGATGCGCATAATTGACATTTGCGCATTGATTCTGAATCACATTAAATTCGACCCAAGTTATAACTAAAAGCTACGTTGCTTTCTTATTTTCGACCTTGAACTTCATCAAGTAAAAAAATAAATGTCACACTTCACATTTAGAATATTTTTGTGATATTTTTGGTCGATTACTTGTATCCAACTATGTTACAATTCAATGACATGATATATATTTAATTTAATAAAATTAATGTAGGTAAAAAGAGTTCATCAAATACGCCCGTCTGACACGAGGATGGTGAGAAGAACCCCCAAAAATAGATGAGGATGGAGCAACCTTATTGAGGAAATATATTGTCAAATCAAATGATGAGGCATGAAGGATGAAAAATCGCGATAAGTTAGATTAGTGTAAGAACAATGAATAGTTTGTGTTATTCGGGAGAAAATAGGCGCATTGGAGAGAAGTGAAGAAAATCAAAGAAAATTAATGCGATAGAAAATGATACATACATGTTGCTATCAATTTGGTCTCCATTCATAGGTGATTAGAGGGCATGAAACTCATGTATTCTCCTCAATGGCGATATCTCATGGAAACTGATCAAGCTTGTAGATCAAGCTCGAATCCATGTTAGTAGACATTGGATTAGCACACCTTGACCACTCACAGTTCACCAAACCTGACTTCTGACCTTAGACATTATTTTCACAAGGATCATCAGTCTCTAGATCTTAAAGATGTAAGGTAGAAAACGATGGATGGTGAAGAAGATGACCCCATGGACATGTATTTATAAAGAAAGGATAGTGTTGCTATTTCAGCTCAAGGTGATTGGAGGTTGTTGGGAGATGCATCAAGATTCTTTAGGTATAAGTTCAACGGAGAGGCTTTGAGGTGAACAGAGGCAGGGGTAAAGTGTTGTAGAAGATGGAGACCTAAAGAAAAAAGAACATGAAGAATATGAAGCAAAAAACCTAAGTGTTAAGATCCTCAATGTAGGCGAGACATGTTTATGAAGAATTAGGCAACACACTCAACACAACATTTATAGGACAAATAAAAGTTTTGGTAATAAAATTCTCTTAACTCAACCAAGAGAATGAGTTATGAAATTTACAAATATTTTTTGTATTTTTTCTACGTGAATTTCGGAATCATTGCTAGAAAATAAGCTATTTTACGAGTACATAAATGCAACTAGTACCAGCGAGAAATAGTCGCATGTTAAATTCCGACCATCTTTTCACCATTAAAAGTCACAATCGTGGCCCGGTATAGGTATATGCATATTATAAGAATTTTTTATTACATTATTCTGTGTAGTCATCACATAGGTCATGTGAGTGATACAGGAAAATCCTCAATAAGAGCATGTTCTTATCAGTCAATGCAGTATGAAAACTTCCCCGCATCAAAACAAAAGATGGGAGTGATAATGTGTGTAGAATTACTTGGGCAAGTCCCAATGTTAAACTGAAGGAGGCAGACTTAAAAGAGTTACCTAAGTGAGTGCATTGAGAGATTCAGTTAATAGGGTTATATCTGCACCACAAGGGGCCTAAGTGGTATTTTTACGGCTTCTTGGGTCTTATATATTTTTATGAATTTTTTTACTTTTTATTTTTACTTTTTTATTTTCAATTTAAATTTATTTGTATATTTTATGGTCTTAATTCATTTTTGAAAATTTTCATGAAAAGTTTTGCTTCTTTTGAATTTTAAGTGTTATAAATAGAATAAAATACAGTGAGAATGAAATAGAAGGTATTTTGAAGGGTTTTATTTAAAAAGAACTATCAAAGGTGTTTTTTAGTTTTTATATATTAGGGTATTTGTGGAATTATAAAAGGAAAAAAGTTACTTAAGTTAATACAAGAAATATATAAAAATATGATATATAAATACTTAAAGGTATTTTTTACAAATAGAGGATTTAAAATGCTACAAAATAGGCACTTGGTTTTTTTATTTTGATGTTTTTTTGAATTTTTATAGAAATTATATGTTCTTATTTTTTATTTTGACTTTTATAGAAATTATAGGGTCTTATTAATTTTTTATATCTTTTTAGAAAAAAATAAGGAAATGTATAAAGATTTTTAAAACCTTGTGAATGTAAGAGATACAAACATCCTTTTTTCAATTTTTTTATAAAAATAAAATTACGGAGTTGTTATATTAAAAATAGGATAATTTTTATTTTTAAATTTTAAAAGGTACCATATTGTAATATTTTTATAAACTAAAATTTGGGATGATAGGGTAATAATAAATGGATATAATGTATAATTGAGTTGTGCATATATTATAACTAGGACCTTAGGACTAAAACGAGGAATTTTTAAAATTTCATCGGAGTTGATTTTTACAAAAATGGGAGGTGGTTTTGTTCAATAAGCGATGGAGTCCTAGTATGATTAGTTCTAGCCTAATCAATCATGCTTAGAAACCTAAAATGAGTTTTGATTCAAAAACTTCAACTTTATAGATACATTATCCCAAAAATACAAAACTATGCTAAAAGCTTGGGCTATTTAATATAAGCCCACTAAAGTTGTAGGGAATCTAGTGTAAAAATCCTCTCATGTGCCTAGTACATGTGAGGCTAGGCTCGATCTGAGGGGTTGTGTCTTGCCTATGTAATGATTTGAGGTACCTCCTCTTGCCTATGTAGTGACTGAAGGGAAGCGGAGCTCTAGAGGCTAGGGCGTAGCTCCACCAGTGGACATCTTGAGCCTCAGACGTCCGTTGGGCTTGAGATCAAGACTTGGAGACGCATGAAGGTGAAATCTAACTGTGTAATAAAAAAGATGAGCCTCATATGTCCTCTAACACCTTGGAGAGGGACATGAATGGAGGTACAAAATGAAGGTACATGGAGCTATCTTGGTGGTGCCCGGCAATAGGTGCTCCAATTGGATTTACTCTGCATCTCATTGACTCATGATTGTGCTTAGAAGAAAGATCACAATTTGGGGAAGCTATTAATGTACCTAGGGAGACAATAACACGTGTGTTTGCATGCAGGTGCGTGGCGATCTCTAGAGAGGGGTGGATCTCTCTGGTGATTAGTAAGATTGAAGGTGAATGGGGGAGCTGGAGCCTCAAAAGAACACGGGACAAAGCGAAGGTTGATGTAGACCTCTTGCGACGATTAGAAGGGGAATGGATTGTTGGTGGCAGCATATTGGCGGACTAAGGATGAAAAACAAGGAACTTGGTATGAATTGGGGCTAATCCCAAATTCGTGAGCTATAAATGGGGACTAATAAAATTAAGTTAAATGTTGTAAAATTACTTATCTACACTACAAAAAATGAAGATCGAACTAGGGCCAGCACCCACAATGGTATGTAGACATTTAGATTAAGGCATGGACCTTCCTCTTGCTCCACTGACTCTTCTCGAAGCTATAGTTATCTAATCAATCTCAATGTTGCTTGGGGTACCTTGCTTGAGGGAGTTAGGGCTTAGGGATCGCAAAGGGAGGATGAGTTGCGATGAGGTTCTGGACGAGGTGGTTAAGGGGTCAAAGATGGGCAAGGGATTGAGGTGAGGGCTCGATGACGTAGGTGGTCATTAGGGGCAACATAATGCACATGGTGGAGAGGTTCAAGTGGACGATGGTGAAAAGAGAGCATCGTCCAACCTTGAGTTCCGACTTTGATACACTACATACAACCATGTGTACGTGAGGTTGAAGATAAGCATGTGTTGTGTCTGTAAAAATCCAAAAATGGGTAAATATTTGTAAAATCTCTAATAACTAATAAATGATATCAAATAAAAAGTGCAAAACATGAATTTCTTGAAAAATTTCAGATCTGTAACTTTGTAGAAAGAAGAATTCTCAAAACCGGCTTAGAATTAAAAAGTTGCAAAAATAAGAAAAATGATTATATGAATAATTGACCTATGTTTTGGATTTTTATTTTTTATTTTTAATGAAAAACTATTTTAGTATTTTTCTTAGGTATTATAAATTAAAATATGTGCATGGACTTTTTTTGGGATTTGAAAAGCAATAGATTCTAAATAAAATTTGGGGATTGTTTCTAATAGGTCAAATATATTTATGAGATGAAGTACACAATTTTATATTTATTTTGTGATTTTTAATTTGTTTCTAATTTTTAGTAAAAAATAAAATATACAAACAAATTAACAAAATTAAAATCAAATAAAAATTTAAACATATGTATTTTGTATAAAGTGTTCAATATATGGGATTATTTGGGGCTACCCCCACCCTTACTTTTTTTATTTTAAGGTATTTTTGTTGATAACACATGGTTGGATTTAATTCACTAGATGATAGCCTATTCTCATTCAAATTTCATGTAAAACATATAATCCTAACCTCTCCATCAAGAAAGGATCATCATCAATTATGAGACCGTTGACAAGCTCGATGAATGTGATAGAAGTCTCGAATTGAGTTGAAACTTAAATGAGAATATGTTGATATATAGTGATCTAAAACTCCCCATGTGTTAGAAAATACCTCAAAAAGGAGAATTAAAAGTGGAGGTAGCCATATTTTATCTTATATATATATATATATATAGAGAGAGAGAGAGAGAGGAGTGAGACCAAAAAGTTGTGAGAGTATGAGAGGGATGATTTTGGACCACATGATTCACCAGGAGAGAGAAAACATAATCATGTGGTCCAGAATGATATCTTATATATATAGGAGTGATGGTATGAGAGCAAAAAATTGTGAAAGCATGAGAGGAATGATTCTGGACCTCATGATTCACCCAGGAGAGAGAAGATCAGGAGGGAGAAAACAGAATCATATGGTCCATAATCAATCCTCTCATGTTCTCATAACTTTTTGCTCTCATAGGATCACTCATATATATATATATATATATATATATATATATCCTTCACTGTATTTCCTTCCTCACATGCTTCATCATTATTCTTCCCCGTGTCTCTCGTGTTCTCTTTCTCTACCATTTCATCATTTCTTTTTCTTCTTGACAATTCGTTTGCCTTTGTGCAACTCACTGCTCAACCACCATTCAACCTTTTGCTTCTCTATTTCTATCTCACACACCATCCAAGCAAACACCGAGATTAAAGTCAAACATCTCTAACCTCCTCCATCACAGACGAGCACTCCACTTACCTTACTAGGATTCCACAACCGAGATAAGTCCCATCACCCACTCTAGTCGAGTTTTTTAAACTTGAACCCCCTTTGTCCATTGCATCATTGCATGTCACTTGCGAGGAAACCCTCATCGGGAAACATCATTGGCAAACCGTTTACACCACAAGGGACCACCTCTATCTTCGATCAAGTATACTTCCCTCTATATGTGTTATTGATGAGCAAAGTCATCCTGTCGTTGGTTGCATCTCATCAAGCACCATGAGCGTCGCCACGTGGTGGCTTCACGGCCACCAGATCGTCACCCTTTGGATGCATTCCGTGTCAGTCGTAAAGAGCTCATGTTGTAGCATCCCAAACATAGTACCACATCTAGTGATCACAGAGTGCGGCAGCGGCTTATAAGTAGTAGGGGCTACTACTAATCAATGTGGGTTTTAAGTATTTTGGGTTGTGGTTGAGGGCTCCGGTTGAGCCCGATCCCAAGAGGTTATTTAGGCCAGTAATCCCAGATAACGAATTGGGCCTATGGTGTGGGACATTACAAATGGCATCAGAGCATATTTCATCTAATAGTGGAAAGAGATGCCCAAGAGGTGGAGCCGCTCCTACCATATAGTTAGTAGGAAAGGGCTGCCTAAGAGGTGAACCCACCACTGTTATTGAGAATAGGTCATGGGCCATTGCACAACGAGGACATTAAGAATATAAGTGGAGGTGGTTGTAGCACCCCAAAGATAGTACCCCGTCTGATAATCACATACAGTGGTAGTAGCTTATAAGTAGTAAGGGCTACTACTATTCAACCTGGGCTTAAGCATTTTGTATTGTGAGGGCTCTAATGGGGTCCAAGCTCAATAGGTTATTTGAGCCAGTAATCCTGAATAACATATCGAGCCTACGGTCCAGGATGTTATAGATGATATCAAAGCAAATCCCTCTAATAGTGGAAAGGACTGCCCAAGAGGTGGAGCTGCCCCTACCATAGTATTAGGAGGAAAGTGCCACCCAAGAGATACAACTGCCACTGCGATTGATAATAGGTAATGGGTCATTGTGCAATGAGAACATTGTGAATATAAGTGGGGGTGGTAGTAGCAACCCAAACATAGTACCACATATAGTGATCACAAAGTGTGATAGTAGTTTATAAGTAGTATGGGCTATAACAAGTCAACCCAGGCTTAAGCATTTTGGGTTGTAGTAGCGGGCTCTAGTTGTGCCCAATCCCAACAGGCTGTCTAGGCCATTAATCACGTATTGTAGATCGGACTAATCGTCAGGGACATTACACATGTGCTTCAAGAACATGCTAAGGAAAAAATTGTGCAACCATCCCCAGACTTTGGTGAAATTGCTGACCACTCCACAGACTCCTACATCTCACACACGAATCACGAGTTAAGGTCTTTTTGCAAAGAGACCCCTTTGGGCTCTATTATTAGCAGATAAGCCCATCCATACTTTATTTAAACTTTCTTATTATAGGCAAGCTTGTAATTAGGACTCGCCGTTTGAAGCTAAGTAATTTGATGATTTCAAATTTGCCAGAAAGATTGAATTTGAACTCATATCTTTTATTGTTGAGAATTTTTGGAGCTGAAATGAAATACCTACAGAACTTTGGCTTGATAAATTCATGCATATGCTTTTATGCTCATTTTTTTGAAATATTATGGTTTTATTGATCCTCTAGATGAATGTATTTTCTAAAAAAATATAAATATACATGACATGTGAGGATTAATTTCTATATTTATTGCTTGTTTTTTTCTCGAATCTTCACTACAATATCTTTCAAAAAATAAATACCCTTGTATAGCTACTATTTAGCACTTCAGTGGTTGATTTTTTGTGAAATTTTTGAAGATCATTTGCTATTATAAAAATAAAACATATCATACTCTATATACTATTGATATTTAGTTTCCATTACTATTAATTTTTTAAAAAAACACATGAAGGCTCTATGTTATAATTACATCATATACTTTTTCCCTAGGGAAATATTGCACTTACATCATAAAACACAAAACCTATACAATCCTATCTGAAATCGAAAACAATCCATATATTTTCCAAAAAAGTTAACCAAGAGTGTTTTAGAATTCTGGCACAAAGTACTATATAGGAATTTTTTGCATAAACTTCTTTATAGGAAAAATATTTAGGTGTTAGGAGCTCATTTAGACCTCCAAACCCATTTTAGATCTCCTTATTCTCTATTTATTTATACATTTTTAATTCATTTTATTTTTTATTTTCTCTTATCTTAAAAAATCACCAAAAATTATTAAATATAAAAGACACAAAATACTTTATTTTATTATATTATTATCATATAACTTTATAATTAAAACATTTTTCCTTTATATATTAAGTAAATATTTTTATCTTATTATATTAATAAATCTTAAATTAAAATTTTAAAATTAAAAATAAATTAAAATGACTTAAAAAATCTAAAAGTAAAAAATAAAAATATTATGCCTATTATATTTACATAGTGTATATATATAAACCAAATTCCAAAAATAACTAAATATCAAACCCAAAATATAAAATTAAAAATCAATTAAAACTGTCATGAACAATCCTACTAGTCGAGATGAGCGCAAACAAAAATCTAAACTTTTCTTCTTTCTCGTAACAAACTTTTCTTCGTTTCTCATAACATGCATGAATAGCAACAAGGTGGCAAAGGAAATAACTAACATAATCAAGACACATTTGATTAACATGCAATTTTGATGGTGTCACATTCCTGCTACCGAACATGAGAGATTGTTTGAGATGTTTCTGTTAAGAATAATTTGTGAGTGAATTCATTGAAATTTGTTGCAACTCTTTCTTCTAATATTTTGCAATACTTTTTAGAGTAAGTATCATTTAGTTCCTGGTTTGAGGAAGGAGGCTTATCGTCGAGCCTTTATTCATTTGGTGGAGAAGAAGATGAGCGGTACTTTTTTCAAGGTAAGGAGAGACTCGCATGTGAAGACAGGATGCATGGATGGGTTTTTGTGATGCATTCATTGCAAATGTTGAATTTGGAAGGAGATCGATGACGGTAAGGACAAATCACCAAAAACAGATGATTAAATCGATAAGTGGCTCTAAAAGCAACAATCAGATTAGAGCGGAGCTGATAATTTGTTTTAAAATTTAGATTTTAAAATCTAACTTATTATAGTACCATTTTGTTATCATTTTCTATATTTATTGTGTAGGCGACTAGATTGGAAAGAGAACCCTTATTTCAGGAGTGGTGGTCCAGGTCCCACGTGAGTGGGAAAAAGGGAGAGTCTCAATGGTCCACCCATGAAAGTAGGATAATTGTTGGTTAGTATTTTTATTTATAAGCAATTTGAAAGATATATTATAATCCATTTTTCTCATTTTCCAACTTGTATTTCAGGATCATTTGGCACTATATGCAGAAAAATGAGGTGGGGATCCTAATAGGGAACACAACCACCATTTGATAAAATAATTTGGAAACATATATAGATAAATATTATTTTACTTATTTATTTTTTAACGATATATGCATATTAAATAATAAAAAATTTAATAGGTATTGGAGGAGAGGGATGTAGTGGCGAACAGGAGGCAGACGCTTGGTGGTCTTCCTCCATACTATGTAGAGGAACATCATCATTCCTATTCTACTTATATCCAACCATCGTATTCACAGCCACAGTCGTCATAACCATCATTGTAGATGGAGTCCCAGATGGCGATGATGTGGAGCAGGTGACAAAGCTCCGAGAAGATTTCGCGGCGTATGTGTAAGTATTCTACTTAAAACGAGTAATGATTTCATATTTCTATATCTTCAAATGTCTATCATACAACACACATCTTTCATAATATAGGTCACAAGGGCGTGCTTCTCAATATGACGAGATTGAATCAGATGATCATGGGGAGGAAGAGGAAAATGACCCAGAAGAAGAGGCACACATGTATGCCGGATTTAAGGAGAAGGAGAAAAAGAAAGCAAAGTAGAGTTTTATTTCAAAAATTTTATATAAAAAATGATTGGTGGTTTTTGTCTTGTTATGTTGTAGATTTTTTAACAAGTATTTTCATTTGTATGAACTTTGATATTATAATTACTTGTACTTGTAACCGTGGAACCTTTTACACATATATTTGTAATATCTAGCTACTAAATATGATGCATTTACATATATCTTATGTGCGTTTGACATGTAAAAGTTAGTTGAATTAGTTGGCTAACTTGTATATTAAAGGTACTTTTCTCGACTCTAATAATCACATGCAGTGGTTTTTTGACAGGCTAGACATGTTCGATGGGCGTCTAAACCCCACCGAACCGGTATATTTTTTTCAACACTTTAGCCTGGGCGAGCACATATGCTCGCCAAGAGATATGAATATGATCGCCATATTAAGCGTGGATGAATCTTTGGCGAGCCCGATTGTGCATGCCTGTAAAGCGGGCGAGCACATAACGTTTAACTGTGCTCGCCCACCTGTCCTGGCAAGTTGCTTATCGGCAAGCACAAAAGTGCGAGCACATGTACTCGCCATTGTGTGGGCATGCACTTGGTGTGCATTTGGCGTACCCATTACGAGCCACCATGTGCATGCTAATCACACCTTTTTTGTAGTGGTAAACTCCTTTATCAAATATTTATTGAAATCATCATCATAGTATATTCTCCATCTATAACAATGAAGTCCAAAATGACCATCCATAGAAAAAACCCTCTTTAAACATATAACAACTATTATGTTTACAAAGTACCATTTACAAGAGTAATCTACCTTCCCATTACATAGCCATGTTTCTTCTAAGTTACACAATTCTATCTTGAAGTACAAAAAGTTACCAAAAATCCAAAACATAATATAAGATGACACAACCTCCAGCTATTATGTAATATCATTGCTCCTTCTAAGATCTTGCTCAGGTATGTTTGTAAATAATAATAAACAAAGGAGGATTGAGTCTAAACTCAAAAAGAGCTTAGATCCAGTGAATGTATCTTAAACATTTTGGTAAGAAAATAAAGGCTATTTCTAAAGTAACTTTGCACAAAACATAAAAACATTTGATAGCTTTAATAAACAAAACATGAAGCTTTTCAAAAATGTTGGTGTAAAAACATTCAATTTTCAACAAGGAATAATTGGACATAATCTAATTCTAGTTGTTAAAAGTATCACAACTCTATAGTTACTAGTCATAAACATTGCATTAACACCAATGTTCTTGAACGTTAAAACAAACTGTCACACATGTAGACAGCCCCAAAGGCCAAGGAATACCTTGCATACATTGTAAAGCCTTTATGTATACAAAATGCAAACCCAAAGTTTTCCAAACCATATCTAATGGTCGCCATATCTAAAGCTTCATCATATCTAATGACATGTTTCAGGGTCATATCTATTGATATCACCATATTTAATAGATAATTCATGATTTGTTTGAGAGCAATTGTGATGCTCAACATTCATATAATCGTTCTTTCCGAAACATAACTATAAGCTGAAAGTGCAGGAAATTTGGATCATATCACTATGTAACAACTTTACTTCTTGCTTACAAAACTTCTATTGCACTGTTACATAATAGTCAAGTATTAAAAATTCTCAAATTGTATTGTAATCTCAATTAAAAGAGGAAAACTAAGATTTTTCTAGCATATATATAACTTGAAACCTCATATTATTGCAAACACAATATTTGAAATACACTATGCTTCATGTATTAAGGCTAAAACTTATCTGATTTTCACTTAATAAAAACATGTATAACTGTATAATCTACATGTATCTATAAGCTCTAACATTAATTTTAGTGGTAATATAGGTGAATAGCGAAAATAGCACCTGAGAGACCACTCACCGTCAATTTGATGTTTATACCTCTTAATAAGTGTATCTCGATCCGTCAACCAAAATGGACTCACCTCCTATGTAGTAGAAAGAAAATTAATGTATGGAATCTGTTAACCGATGTTTATTCATGCATATGTTGACTTGTCTAAAAAATAGTCTCTTCTCTACTTAAAAGGTAATGTTTTTAAGAATATTCCGGCAAAATTTTCCATTGTGAAAGTGATATTTCATAAGAGAATTTCGATAGAGTTCTCCTGTAAAAGGTGGTGTTTTTAAGACTATTTCAGTAGATGTTCTCTTTAAAAGGGCATATTTCTTAAGGAAACTTTGGCAAATATTCCCTTTAAAAGGTCATATTTCTTAAGGAAATTTTGACATATATTCTGCTTATATGCTAAGAAATGTGTAAAGGATGGGTTAGATCCACTAACATTTATCCTGAAATCATCAATACGCCCTGCTCGCACTATGATTCTTCCTCTACTTGCCGACAGAGCTTTGCTACATTTTCCCCAACCACTCCCATCTTCTCTCAACCTCTCTAACAAAGTTTGAAGGAACTTGGTTATGAAATGGATGAGTTGAGAATGAGGAGATAAATAAGTATTTATAGGCCTCCAAATGGAGAAAACCACGGTTTTTCACCCATGATTTCAGCGTATGGTTTTGTAAATACAATGGTTTTTTCTAAAACTATGGTTTCCATGCCTATATTTTTTTGCCCATAGTTTCACTCATTTGAACCATGGGTTTTTAGTGATACTTAATTAGCACTAATTTCAATTAGTATTAACCGAGATTAACTTTTTTTAATTATATTTATCTTACAATATTCTATAGTTAAACTCCTTAATCATCATTAATCTCCTTAATCATGATTAACTTTTTCTAATGATAACGATCAAGTTTAATCTTAAGATTACCAAACATCAACTATCCTAAATTCAAAAATTCATATAAATTCATAATAACATCTCCAACTAATATGATGAAATATCTATTGGAATCGTCTCATCAATATGGATAATACAACCATCTATAAGTTGGGATCCAGAGAATTTCAATGTAGCATTTATATAGTTATAACACCGTAATGAGGCTTAAGAATAAAACTCATATTTTTATTTATAATCTAATATTCCTAATTTTAGTACCTCTTAAGTAAGAGAATGTCACAAAAAACACTAAAAAAATTAGGAATTGAACACATGGCACACAAACACGTACGTGACCTGAGTAAACTTTGACGTATGCACAGGCACATTTGCGTATACCATTAGCCACCTGCCTCATTGAGATCGACCTAGGATTTCCATATAGCTAAAAAATAAGATCCAATTTGCTGATTAAATTAGTTTGAAAGTACTACAATGACAACCCATTACACAATTATTAGGCTAGTTTATCACCGTATTTCCCCTCCGCTGATCGACCATCCTTGCCACCCTTTTTGTTGCGAAGACAACGCCACTGCCAAGTCCTTATCACTTTATGGCTTCCAACCGCCTCTGCCTCGATCCCCTTTGCCTTCACCGGCCTCCTCTCCTCCCCACTGTCCCCCCCATCTGCTTGCAACCCTCCTATTTGAGATGACTGAAGGGAGCGGGTATTTCCTTAACTAGACCTTGGTTAGAACAAACCATGATTTAGTTTACTTAAATAAATGGTCAACTTACAGAAGGGTGCTATTGTTAATGGAGCAAGAAGTTAAAGGCACAAATTTTATTGCAAAATTGGTAGAGGTATAGTTGTAACGGAAAAACTCAGAAGAGCACAAGTGTAAAAAAACCTAAATATATATATATATATATATATATTATAATATCACATGCTTATTTGAATTATAAAAAATAGTCACAAATCAATCATTTTTCAAAACTTCCTGAAAAACTAAAGACTACACCAAAAACAGTTTAACCCACTTTCAAGTTTCAACCCACTCTATGCTACATCCAAATGGGATGAGGGATTCAAGTTTAATTAAACCTCAGATGTCCATAGGATCAAGATCTGACGGTATCACAGCATCACAGCAGCAACTGCTGTCCCTCCAAGCACAGCAGCAGCTGCTGTCCCTCCAAGCACAGCAGCAGATCCGCCTTACTTCCGCGACCTGTGGCCGCCAGGAACCCACCTCGACTTCCGACCAAAGCCCTTCCCCAATCTCTTACGTGCACAAATCTTACCTTTGCGGTCGTTTCTTCCCGTATTTCGATCGACCCATCTCGTCTTTCTGGTTCCCAATCCCGAATCTCTTCAACCTCATATGGAGAGGTTGCTTTCCAGAATCAGAAGAGGCTCTCAGTTGCAAAGCCTTCTTGCGCCCAATGCGCCTCGTGGTTCTGCCCGCTGTTACTCCACCAAGGTCGCAGCTGCTTCTTATGCTACGGGTCATTCGTCGGATTCGGCTGCCGAGCCAAAGGAGAGGGATTTCCAGACCAAATCTGAGGTGGGTACCTCTCGTCTCTCTCCTTCAACGAATATAGTTATGTATAAAACTATGTCATATTGGTCTTACGCACTTGTGAGCCACCGGTGTTGGTAAGGGAAGTTGGCAGTTTCTTGATCATATGCCTGTAAACGTTGTTGCTGGTAATTTTTACTTGCTGAAGGTTATACTTCTCATCGCAGTTCACAATCCAGATTTAACCATTTTCGGTAGGAGCATTATCTGTGTTACTCTCGCAACTGGAGATAAAATGCAAAAAATAGGTTTGTGTTAGGCCGATTAAGGCTCTCAAGAAGAACGGAGAAATTCATAAAAGAAAACGGTTACAACTTGTCTATCTGCAGATATGAATTTGGTATGATCCAAGATGGATATGCACAAGTTATGGGTCCATATGGTTGACCCCATGATTTATCATATATAGGAAAAATATTTGCTTCTTCCGGTGTTACTCCGGGCGAAGTTTGATAAGTGATTTTAGAGTGATTCTTTACAAATGAGTTTTCTTAAGTCTTACCGGGATCGTTTTATCCATTGTTCTTCTCATCCGCACTATGATGAAGTTAGGGACACATGCCAGCAACTTTGTCTTAACCCACAATAAAATCAAGCAACCTATGATCTTTGATTCGAGATGCAAACTCAAAATGAAAAATAAATAAATAAAATGGAGCTCTATACTGCACCCGTATCAAGAGATGAAATCGGGCTAACCTTTTTTTTTTCTAAAAAATATCAAGAGATTAAAGCATTACTTTTTTCCACGATATTGTTTGAGAGGATTTATAAAGAAAATATAATAAAATCGACTCAACTTCTATTGTCATAAAAAACCTAGTTTTAAATTTAGTTGTCATCACAATTGGTTCTGTTAATAAAAATTAATAAAAAGAGGTGCCACAAAGTTGAATATTTCGACAAAGAAAAGCTAAGTTCGTGGGTGGGTGTTTTTATAACCATCTTCTTCTTGCAAATTTATAAGAATTTCCTTGTTGAGGAGGAGGAGGTTTATGGCCCAAAATTGCACAAAAGCATGTGGATGGTAGGTGCGGACCTGGCATGTTGCATGTAATTTCAACTAGGAGGATGTTAGGTAATTTTTCTTCCAACGTGTATTTTCTAGTCTGATATAGAATGAGCACAATGATCCATGGCTCAATTCTTCTAGTTAGATTTTGATTCACTGTTCAGTCTGATTTTGGGTTTTTAGGGTGTTGTTTGATCATCTAAAACCACCCTAGTTACCCGGAGAGTCCTCTAACAGATAGAAGAGATTGTTTACTCTTGTCTACAATCCTAGTTTTCACAACAGTTGTCATCATGTCAGACAACATGGTCGACTCTAAAGTCGATGTCACATCCTTGGCTACTTTCAAAGGTCCAACACCCATTGTCAAGATAGATGTGACCAATTATGAATTATGGGCATGCAACAACCTAATGCAGCGCAAGGACAAGAAGCACATCCTCACACATGACGAGCCAATTGACAAGACTGAATTAATGCCTCATAGGAGGCAGATGACGCATGTGTGTCTGGCTGTCTGGGACATTGTCCGTAGAGATAACCAATGATATTCTGAGTCATCCCACAATGAAGGCAATGTGGGACATCATTGCCGCTACTTACTCGCGGACAAAGATTGAGTCAAAGATACCGCAACTTCAACATGATATCTTCACCTTTAAGTAGAATAAACATCTTCTTCGTTGAGTAGGCTATCTATAACACATGGTGGTGCTACTCAGCAGTCTCTGACCTTCCTGGCTATGGGTGCATGGCCCGCATCACATGGTAGAGGGAACTCCATACAGTACCGTGGGCGTGGTACCCGTGGCAGGGGAGGGGGTAGTTGACCCCGTCAGTCATGCACTTACTGCCACAAGTCAGTTCATTATGAGGATACATGCTACTCCAAGCATGGATTTCCTGTTTCAGCTTATATTGCAGAGCAAACTCATCCAACTGGTGTTCCTCCTCTCGCATCGGATCATATGTTCAATGAGCTTGTGGCACGACTGAGAGAGATTATGCCTGCACCTAGGTCGTCTACTACTTCTTCAGCATCTTCAGAGGTAGATGCGTCAACATTTGCCATTACATCAGGTACCACATTTGCTTTTACTAGTTTTTTATGAGTAGATATGCTTTTACTAGCTGTTACAAAGCAAATTTATCAAATTGGATTATAGACTCAGGAGCTTCACACCATCTCTGTGGTGATAGGAGACACTTAGATGCATACAGATCGATTCAACCAGGCACTAGGCAACATGTCTGTAGTCATAGCAGATGGGACCCACTCTTCCATTATTGGACAGAGGGAGGTGCAGTTGACTTCGGCAATGCATCTACAAAATGTTCTTTATGCTCCTGATTTTTCTATGAACTTATTATCTATTAATCAAATCACCAAAGACTTACATTGTCGTGTCATATTTGATCTTTCTTCTCTTGTGTTTCAGGGCATTCTTATGGATAGGGTGATTGGATCTGGTCGTGAGCCAGGAGATCTCAATGGATTGATCCAATACCCATATGCTGGTGCTTCGACTATTCACATTGGATCAGTTTCTCCTTATATCTGACACCTCCGATTTGGTCACCTTCCTCTGTAGAAGCTGTTTCACATCCTTCCTCAGATTTCTCCTCGCTCTACCCTCCAGTGCGAGGCTTGCCAGCTTGGGAAGCACCTCCGGTCTACTTTTCAGAGTCGTCAGGGTTGTAGAACTCATAATATTTTTGAGTCGATCCATCTTGATATTTGGGGTTCGAGTCGTGTTCCATACCATTAGGGACACATTTTATCTTACCGCTGTTGACAAATTTTGCAGATTATCTTGGGTATTTCTACTTAAAAAATAAGTCTGATGCTGGTCATGTTGTTCAGTATTTTATTAATGAAATAAAGAATATTTTTTTGCAGATATCAAGTATATTCGTTCTGATAATGTATTAGAATTCTATAGTTTACAACTTTCACAGTTTTCAGAACCCTTGGTAGTGTTCATTAGACTCATGCGCACATACATCCCAACAAAATGGGGGTGGCTGAATGCAAACATCGTCACCTTTTGGATGTCACCATAACCGTCTTAATTCAGAGTTGTGCTCCTCATTCCTATTGGGGAATTGCAGTTCTAACTGCTTGCTACCTGGTGAATCACATGTCCTCGTCTGTGTTGGGAGAGAAGATCACGTTCTTGATTACGTTTCCTGAGAAGGACCTTTTCTCCCTCACTCCTTATGTGTTTGGATCAATTGACTTTGTTCATCATACATCTCTTGGCCATGACAAGCTCTCTTCTAGAGCTGTCAAGTGTGTCTTTATGGGGTATTCCAGGACTCAAAAGGGATACCACTATTTTGATCCAATTCGACGAAAGTATTATGTTGGTGCAGATGCCACTTTCTTTGAGTTTATTATGTTTTTATCTCTTACAGGTGATAGGTTGATTCTTTCAAAGTCTGGAGAAGAGGTATATATGCCCCATCTCTGGTTTCGTCTACCACATGTATGATTCCTACACCTCTCACTCCGCTTCTCACTCCTTCACCACCACCATCACCACCACCTTTTTATCCATCGCCTCTACCATCAGCCTCCGTCTTTTTGCCACAAGTTTGCATGCGCCGATCTCATGCTCATGAGCCCCCTCCATCATCGAACACACCTCAGGTATGTTATGAGCACTTGATTTTTATTGATGGTACTAGTGATTTGCATTTACAACGTGATGAGCATGTGGCTATAGATGTTCCTGTCTTGGTCACTGAGGAGTCTGAGGACCTTGACATGCCCATTGCTTTACGGGAGCAGAGGCGTACCTGTGCTACACACCCTTTTGCTTCCCATATTTCTCTTGCACGTCTCTTAGCAGAGTTTTAGAGGTTTGTTGTTGGACTATCTGCTGTAGATATACCATAGACATATCGAGAGGCTTTACAAATTAGTCAGTGACGTCTTGCTATGAAGGAAGAGATTGCTGCATTACAGTATCGTGGCCGGTGGAGTATTGCTCCTGCCCCACCTGGTGTATATGTTGTGGGGAGCAAGTGGGTGTTTACGGTGAAACACCATGCATATGGTACGTGTTGGTGGGACATGAAGTGGACGAACAAGAGGCAACCTTACCCGAAGTTCCATCTGAGGTAAAACCAATCATTCTGGAGTTTGGAACATTATGCCTGAAGAATTACCAAAAGGCTTACCCCCAATACGTGACATTCAACACCACATTGATATAGTCTCTGGAGCGAGCTTACCGCATTTACCACATTATCGGATGAACCCGAGTGAACACAAATAGATGAGCAACCATGTCATCGATCTTCTGCGACATGGTTATGTTCGTGAGAGCTTGAGTCCTGTGGATGTTCCTACTCTACTTACTCCCAAAAAAGATGACACATGGGGGATGCGTGTGGATAGCCGTGCTATCAATAAGATAACTGTCAAGTACCGCTTTCCGATTCCATGCCTTGATGATATGCTTGACATGCTATTAGATGCCAAATTATTTTCCAAGATGGATCTTTGAAGTGGGTACCATCAGATTCGCATCCTGCCTGGAGGTGAGTGGAAGATCAATTTCAAGACCAAAGTGGGTCTTTATGAGTGGACAATCATGCCCTTCGATTTGCCCAATTCCCCAAGCACTTTCATGCGTACTATGAATCATGTATTACGATCCTTCATTAGCAATTTTGTGGTTGTGTACTTTGATGACATATTGATTTACATGTTGACAAAGGACGACCACTTAACTCACTTGCGGCAAATCTTGGAAACATTGAGATCCCAATAATTGTTCGTCTACCTAAATAAATGCTCCTTCATGTCTAACACAATCCTCTTCTTGGGATACATTGTCACTGCTGACGGTCTCGAAGTTGACCCCTCCAAAGTTCAAGCCATTCAGAACTGGCTAGTATCATGAACCGTCGTCGAGATTCACAGTTTTCTGTGGTTGGCTTCATTCTATCGACGTTTCATCCGAAATTTTAGCGCTTGTGCAGCTCCACTGATATATTTCACTCGTAAAAGTGCATCCACATGGACCCTTGAAGCAGAAGCAAGCTTTCATAAGCTGAAACATCAGTTGATCAATGCCCATGTTTTGGCACTTCCAGATTTCTCCAAGGTTTTCGTGGTTGACTGTGATGCCTCACATGTCAGAATTGGTGCCATCCTAAGTCAAGAAGGACGACCCATGACATTTCTCAGTGAAAAGTTGAATGAGGCTCGATCACGATATTCCACATATGATGTCGAATTCTACATCGTGGTGCAAGCTTTCAAGCATTGGAGGCATTATCTGATTCAACGTGAATTTGTCCTTAACTCTAATCATGAAGCCTTAAGATATCTGAACTCCCAAAAGACCTTTAACAAGCGTTATGCAAAGTGGGTTAGTTTCCTTAAAGAATGCACCTTTCCCCTTAAGCACAAGGTTGGGATCCTGAACCGCGTGGCAGATGCGTTAAGCAGACGAACACATGTCTTAGCCACAATGACAGTAAGTACAAAAGGATTTAATTTTCTCAAAGATCATTATTCCACTGATCCTAACTTTAATCCTATTTACGTTGAATGTATTGACATTGGACAAGATTCGACAACCACTTATATCTTTTACGAGGGTTTCCTATTCAAGGCACACCGACTCTGCATTACCGCCACTTCATTATGTGAGAAACTCATTTCAGAACTGCATAGTAGAGGGTTAGCTGGACACTTTGGACAGGATATGACCTTGGCCCTCCTTCAAGAGCGATTTTATTGGCCTCAATTGCGAAAGGATGTTACCAGATTTGTGTAAAGATGCCAAATATGCTAGAGATTCAAAGGCCACTGGCAGAACACTGGACTATACACCCCTCCCAATTCCGATGCGACCTTGGGATGACATCACAATGGACTTTGTGGTGGGTTTACCTCGCACGATTCGAAAAGTTGATTCTATTTTCGTGGTGGTTGATGGCTTTTCTAAAATAGCACATTTCATTGCACGCAAAAAAACTTCAGATGCATCTCATATCACTGTTTGTTTTTCACGATGTCGTTCGATTGCATGTATTTCTCGTTCTTTTACATCTAATTGTGATATCAGTTTTCTGAGTCATTTTTGGCACACGCTTTGGTCTCGTCTCGGTACTTGTTTGCAATACAGTAATGCTTTTCATCCACAAACAGATGGACACACCGAAGTAGTTAATATATCTCTAGTGAATTTATTGCGATGTCGTGCAGGGGACTCTTCGTCTAAATGAGATCTAATTCTTCCCCAAGCCGAATATGCATATAACAGTTCCACCGACAAATCTTCCTTTGAGAATGCGTACGGCTTTCCACTTTCCCAATTTCTAGACCTTACCCCCACAACCATACATGGGAGGACTAGTGCAGTCGCTGAAGATCTGGTCGAGCATCTAATCCACATCCATACTGAAATCTGCACCAGACTGTTAGCCATGATCCATAAATACCAATCCCAAGCCAACCTACATCGCATAGAGAGCGAGTTCAGAGTTGGAGATTTAGTGATGGTCCACCTAAAAAGAGAGAGATTCCCTTTGATGTCCACCAAAAATTAAGCGCTCTAAAGATTGATCCATTCTTAATCCTCAAGTGAATTGGGCAGAATGCCTACCTCCTGAATCTACCGTCAGATGTTCAGACGTCGCCAGTCTTTAATGTTTCAGATCTCTTCTTATATCATGGAGATGTTTAGCCAGATGGGACCATACCCGTTGATTTTGTTGATGATACACCCCAATCGCCAGCTGCGATGATGCTGATCAGATAGAGGATATTGCCGACGTGTGAGATATGATGACTAGACGTAGTCTTTTTCGACGATACTTAGTCAAATGGAAGGGACGATCTCTGACAGATTACACATGGATTGATGAAGATGAGCTTCGATGACTACGTCCGATATACTCCAGAATTACCATAACGTCATCTTGACGGAGCGAGATTCTTTTCAACAGGGGGAACTGATGCATCATGAAGATTCCTTCAGAAATTTTCTTATTTATTTTTGCTCAGTTATGCTACATGATCAATTTTAGATTAAGTAGCCGAGTCTGGATTTTAATTCATTTTTTGTAAAAGGCCCATTATATAAGGCCTTGGCTATTTTATTTGCTTTGTTATTTTATTTTGGAACCCTAATTTTTGCTAGTGGGTTTAGCCTATATAAGGCTCCGCCCCCATGAGTAGAGATATGAATAAGAATATTTTTTTCCTCACCAATTCTCTCTCTCTTCCTCCCTCTCTCTCGTTTCCACCCCTCCCTCTTTCTCATTTCCCTCAAACCCTAACCCCTACCTCACACCGTCGCTCCCATCTCCCTCACCCTACCTTCGACCATGCTGCCTCCCCACCTCTTCCTCTCGTTCCTGACTCCACCACCCCCTCTACTCCTCCCGCACCAACATCCCTCCCCTCTCCATTCTTCGTCACCTTCCCCGACCCCTCCCCATCTCTTCTCCCCTGTGCTGCAGCCAAACCCCATCCCAACCCCTTCCTCACCGCCAACGCTGCTGACCTCCGCCAGCCAGCCCCACCTTGCCTCCCTCGCTACTCCATGCTGCTCGTGATCGGGTCTTAGGGACTGCACCTGTGCCCCTCTGTCGGCTATGGTATGACCAATTCCAAACCCCCTTTATTTTTTTGTCATCCGTTATTGCATGTTCTACCGGATCTCGAATTGATGGAGTTTACCTATTGCATGGCCTCAAATTTCAACGAATTTCGATCGAATTTCTGTTGAATATCGATATCCTGTCGAAATCGAAATTCGACCGAAATGTCTAAAATGATCGAAATATGAGGGCCCTATTACAAAAAATGACCGAAATTTCTTTTGACCGAAATTCGATCGAAATTTTTGTTTCGATCGGTAACTGAAATGGTGAGAGATTCCGACATTTAGGGCCTTGATCTGTTGTACTATAGGCAAGGATGTAGAAATCGGTAGTCGGTACTCGGTCGGTGGGGTCACTGACTAAGGATTAATCGACAGTCGGGCGACTAATCGAATTTCGTCGGTCATTAGTCGGTTTTAAAATTTTTAGTTATTTTAAATCTATAAATCATTTTTTATACATATATTCTAATATATTTGCATAGATTTGTACCTTTTAATATACAATCATAATGAAAGAAAACTAGTAATATGGCATATTGGTGCAATTTTTTCCAAAAAATGTGGAACAAGAGATAATGACATCTACAAAAGTGTCATTGAATTCTTTTTGCTTCATAGATAGTTCAAAAGACACTTCTTAACAAGTTTCTTTTTGAGCTTGGATGCATGAAGATGACTACTATGTTCAGCCAACACCTGGTGCACACTGGATTCAACTCTCCTTCATGGGATGCCAACTTTCTGAAATGTGGATCCTAATCTTCATATTTTTAAGTTTAGTTAACTTCATTTTATTGAACTAATCTATGCAATCAGAAGCATAAGGCAAATAAATTGTTGGTCTGAGCCCTGTTATTTATCAAATGGTTTTGGAAATTAAGTCCTCATTTTAATACCTGGATTTCCTCAAATACTCTAATTGAACTGGAACAGACTATAGTATCCTTTGATGTTTCCTTTGAATCACTTCTACATTATATCTATTGTGTGGTATGATTTTGGAACGTGACATCCTCCTTTCCTGTTAGTTTGATCTTTCTCATGATCAGATAGATCTACTGTTTATTATGGTGTAAAGTTACGAGCCAGTAATCTGTAACATAAATGCAATCTGATCCTTTTGTTATTTATTCCTTTTGAAATTCTCAAGAAGGTTTAATAGATTGCTATGTACTCCTTCTACTGAGTACACTAGATTGCTGCATACTCCATCTACTGAGTACAATATGTTTGCTTTAAAAAAACAAAAAATAAAAAAATAATAAAAAAAGTTCTATGTAAAAGTCGGCCGAGTAGTCGGCCGACTAGTCGGGTTATCCGACTAATGGCTGACTAGGCCTAGTCGAGTCGGCTACCTCCCCGACTCGACTAGTCGGACCGACTAGTCGGCCTAGTCGACCGACTTTTACAACAGTGACTGTAGGCACTAAAATAAATAACCAAAGAAGTTAAATATTTCGGTTCGGACACTCTTGTGGATAAGCAAACCATTTCCCCCTCCGATTGATACTGAATTCTCTGCTACGCCATTAAAAACTGTCTTTCATTTAATTTTCCATGATTCATAGAATTCATTCATTCATTTATTTTCTGTTATGGCAATTTTCCTACTTCACTTATTCATTTGCCATGCACGATTGCATTGAACTTGATGTTAATCGTAAGCATAGAGTTTTGTCGCGTCACACATAGGTTGCATCAGTTGATGCCACATTTTTTATGTTGGTGATATATTTTTCTCCTACATGTGATATGTTAACTTCATCAGATTCATATGTTGAGGTCTACATGCCACCACCTCCTACATGTCCATCACCACCTCCACCAATGTCAGTTGTTCCAACACCACCATCACCCCTATTCCACTTCCATCACCTCCTCCTATACCGCCATCTCCCACGATCCCTAACCATTGCCACAATACTATACACGTCGGCCTGCTTCTGCTCATGGTCATCGCTAGTCATCCATCACGTCTCAGATTTGTTCTGAATACACTATTACTAACAATGGGTCTGGACATGTGTCTGCGCATGTTTCTTTGTAAGAGATCGGCATACGGATTGAGGAGATTCCCAATGACCTGGATGTACCTATTGTGCTTCGAAAGCAGAAGCGTACCCGTTCCTCATATCCTTTCACATCCTAGGTTTCCTTTGATCGCTTGCCAAGGGAATTCAGGAGATTTGTAGTTGCTCTATCTGCCGCGAAAATCCCATGGCATTACCAAGAGGCCTTGAGAAATAGTTGATGGCGTTTGGCTATGGAAGAGGAGCTAGCTGTTCTACAGTCGTGTGGTACATGGAGCTTGGTTCTCGCTCCCAATGGAGCGTCCATTGTCAGTTGCAAATCGATATTTACCTTCAAACACCGTGCAGATGGGAGTCTTGATCATTACAAGGCCATATTGGTTACACGGGCTTTATTCAGACGCATGGAGTGGATTATCTGTACACATTCTCCTATGTTGCTCGCCGCTCTACTCTACGAGTTCTTTCCGTTGTTGTGATACATGATTGGCCTTTATTTTAGCTTGATATTAAAAATGCATTTCTGTATGGCGATCTCCAGGAGGAAGTCTACATGCATCAACCTCCAGGGTTTGCTGATGATGGGTGTGTCAGAAGGTTTGTAGACTTCATAAGGTAACATATGGCCTTAAGTAGAGTCCAAGGGCATGGTTATAGAAATTCTCGAATCTGATTGAGAGGCATGGATTCAAGAGATCGAATGCATATCATTTACTCTTTGTACAGAGAACTTCCAGAGGTATGGTTGTTATCATGTTCTATGTTGATGTCATACTTGTTACAGGAGATGTGTAGGGGGTTAAGAGGGTAAAGGAATTTCTGGTAAGACAGTTTGTCACAAAGGATCTTGGTACCCTACGGTATTTCTTGGGGTTAGAGTTTGCCAGGAATCAACATGGTCTTTTGATGACCCATAGAAAGTATGTTACAGACATGCTAGTCGAGACATGCATGATTGGGTGTCGACCTGCTGTTACTTCTATGGATCCCAACATGAGGATATATGATGATGATACAAAGGAGTACATGAGAAGATACATAGAATTGGTGGGAAAGCTTCTCTACATCACTATCACAAGACTAGACATCTCCTTTACAATTAGTCGGGTTAATCAGTTCATGGAGCAACCCCGACAGGTAAATATGGACACAATTTATATGATTTTGAGGTATATAAAGTCATCTCCAGGAGCAGGATTGCTATTTAGGAAAGGAGCCACTCTGACTATCTCAGCATGTGCAGATGCAGACTATGCAGGATGTCCTAAGGATAGGAAATCCACTTCGGGCTTCGCTATATTTTTTGGCGGTTTTCTTGTTTCTTGGAAGGGTAAGAAGCAAACTATGGTTGCTAGGTCAAGTGCTGAATCCGAATATAGAGCTATGACATAAGGGAGCACAAAGATGGTGTGGTTCGAGCAGTGTTAGTAGACTTACATATAGATGTACCTCTTCCTAGGCAGTTACAATGATATAACCAGACCGCCTTATTTATTGCAAGCAATCCTGCATTTCATGAGAGAATTAAACATATTGAAGTGGACTATCACTACACACGAGACATGATAAAGAAAGGCTTTATTTCTACCTCTCATGTCAGTTCAGGATATCAAACTGCAGATATCTTTACCAAAGCTTTGCTCAGAGGACCATTTCGGAAGTGTTCAGCCAAGTTGAGCATGATTGACATCTATGCTCCATCTTGAGGGGGGTATAGAGATATATTTATATATTTTTATCATTTCTTTATTTTCTTTTCTTATGCATGTCTTATGTAATTTATCCATTAGGTCTCTCCTCTATATAAAAGTGCCCAGGGTTCCTAGGAGTAAACAATTCTTATTCTTTTCCCAACAACATAGTTATCATCCTTTGGGTATACACTTTCCACAACATGCCCTTGGTCTCCCTTCTTTCCAGTTTGCAACTATCTCAGTGGCCTTCAATAAGCTATCCATCATGAAATGCGGAGGAAGAAAATCATATATTCGGGCTAACTGATCTTTAAAGGTATCTTTAAGACGAATTATCCATGGTCTTTGCCAAAATTAGGTAAATGCCATTGGAGAGAGCAATAGGTTTAAAATCTTTCACATGAACGTCATCTTTCCTACGGACCACGGAGTAAGAGGATGAGTGCATTGTTGATACCTTTGAACCCACAATTTCCCAAATCGAACCCATCAACAAACGTCACAACATCGATTTTCACCACTTACCAAACCTCCTTGAAGAAAAAAAAGCAAATCAACCATCCATACTCAGTGATCTATCAACGTTCAACTCAAAAATCACAGTCCAAATTTCTTGCTCCTCAAAAAACCCAAATGATTTCAGCCCCCTGAGCTCGGGAGTGTCCTGAAGACCCTCCCAGTCCCACCCCCACCATACACACACAAAACCCCTCGTGGGCAAGTCTTCTGCTAAAGGATCGGAAATGATCCACCAAAGCCTTGTCGACCAACTTCTTGATCGCTATGGAACCACTCACCATTTGCCTTGACATCATGGATAAATTTCTATGCCAGTGACCGCTAACTATGTCATGAATGTCAAATCATGGATAAATTTCTATGCTAGTGACCGCTAGATTTGAAATGACCTCGTGTTTGCATCTCTTTCCTTTACCCAGATCTACTTCGATCTATATTTCAATTAAAATTTGCTTTTCCTGTCCTTCTACAACACAATGTTCTGTTACAACCTATGATCTTCCAGCTCCTCACTGCTCAAAAACCTCATTTCTCATCCTCGATATTATCCAACTTGGTAACTTCCTTTTGTGCCAAACTCTTCTGCTCTAGCCTCTCGTTGAGCATGCATTTTCTTCTAATCAATTAGAGATCTCTTCCACACTTTTAACTTGAAGGCCATCCATTAGGTCATCGGTCCATCATGCATGCATTCCCCCTGACCTCCGTCACCAAGGACCGAAAGTCGTCCTCCAACATCCAAAAGTGCTCAAACCTGAAAAAAGATGACCGGCAATGATTCTGCCCAGAAGCTATAAGCAGAGGCATGTGGTCAGAGTGTGTCCCAAGCAGAGATCTCAAGGGAGCAACACCTCCACAAACACCAGAAATGGTCACTACGCGATATCAGACTAGAAACATTTCCTCAGGGATTAGTTGAGAAAGTAAAGGGATTAGGAGAAAAGGACCATCCCATGGCAACTTTGTTATTTTCATTAGGGCAGTTAGTCCATGTCCAATAAATTGTCCCGGTTGCCTTCAAATATAAAGGTCGGGTAAACCCGTTTGCAAGTATTTATGATTGTGAATAGCATGTAGTTGAAGCATTAGTTACTAACCATGTGATGCAACGTGAAACGGATAAATAGGGCCTCATTTTCTATGTTTTATCCGTATTTAGAGGCTAATTTCATTTACGTTTATTTGAGTCGTCGTAATTTTATTTAAATAAAAGAGATCGCTTGTGATCTCAAATTAGTTTCAATTTGAATTTCAATTTAGTTAGTTAGAGTCAATTAGGGATTTGAATTTATTTTAAATCAATTAGTTAGTCGGTTAGAGTCAAATTAGGATAAGTAGTTTTTAATTTGAATTTCTATTTTTGTCCCTCCTATATAAAGGAATGACAGGCTATTGTTTTAGACAGGTCGGAATATATGAAAGCTTGAGATTTTATCTCTATCTTCCTTTCTCGTCTCTTTCTCCCTCGACGCGATCTTCGTGCTTCTTCCTCCTCGAATCTCGCGCAACCGGCGCACCTTCTCTTCTCATCCCCTCCAGTTTCTTCTCCACTAAAAATCCACCATCAAATTAATTTTTCCGTCGTCGCAAATTCCTATTTGCATCACTCAGACGAGGATGTTTCTACAACTTTTTTTTAGTTTGGCCCTTTAGAGAGATGGAACAATTGCGGGCCAGAGTTCTGCAAGTGGAAACTCATTCCAATTTCAATGACTTTGATAGGTGCATTACAGAGCACATGTTCTCCGACGAGGAGATTTAGTTCAATTCACACTCGAGCCCTTTTGTTTCTCTTCACCGGCATGACATGAGAAGCAACATCCTCGACAGTAACCGACGACAGAGTATACACTGAGTTGATATTGTTTGTAGTGCCTTGTATTGTGAGTTTGATATTTATTTCTATGTGTCCAAGCTGAGCATTGCATGCTCTAGCTTGAGGGGGAGTGTTGGAGTATGCATCCAGTGTGTGTAGGTGAGTAATTGGATCCATCCATGGTCCGATTATCACACCCACTTATGTTTAGTCCCACATTGGTTATTCGTGGACTTGGACAGTCAGTGAGGGGCTACATAAAAGCCCCACACCCATTGCATCAAATGAGAAAAAAGTGAATAGAAAACACATGCCCTTTAAGGCGTTCTCTCATGATTTCATCCCGCTCCTCATGGAGTAGGGTCTCACGTAAAATCCCGATGTTCCTTCATGTTTATTCTATTTCTCCGATATTACGCTTCCGCATTCTCGATTTCTAACAGTAATATTGAACAAAAGTTCATACGATAAGATGCCCATGTCCCTTCTGCTTAGGCACCAAATATGTTGACTATGATTTTTGAACAAAGAATCCTGTGTCCTCTGCTATTTTACTGTTATGTTGAATATATGCATAATAGTGGCAAGCGAAAAGATGAAGTTAATATTTATTGTCATAACTAAATAAATTTCTGTTAAGTTTATCTATAGTACAATTGTATTGATTAACCTTAACATTTTTTATTTATTGTTTAAACAGGTCAGATTAAATGCTATGTTTTGGTCTAAGCCATTATCATTGACTTTACCCATGAACTCTCCTCTGAGGGTAGAAGATCCAAAATTCGAGGGATTTCGGCATATAATGCTTAAACTGTTACTATTTTATAGTAAGCAAAGCACATACATTCGTGGAGCAAATGTAGTCTATCAACGTGTAACATCACAGGTTGACGAACCTGCTATTTATGATGGTATGCCCGTTGGGTCAAAGAAAAACCTTTCTATATTGATATTTTGCATTTATCATACTGAAGTTTGATGATGTTTACATCTATAAGTCTATTGCAGTGCCTAAACACAGTCTTTGCAATTTAAGATAATATTTCTTTTCTGGTTGTGTTTTTCATCGCTTACGTTTCACCAATATGCCTTTGTATTTTTCCGTGGCAATGTTGGCAACTGCGTACTTCTCTTGAAACATTTCATTGTTATTTTCTCTCTCTTTTTATTTAAGACTAAACATGTTAATGTAAGTTGTGGCACCTTCAAAATCTCGTCCACGATTCTTATATATTTTTCATCCCTCCCTGCTTTTGTTGCAGACTTGCTAGTTGAAAAAGTTCCATTGTGTTTTTCCTTTTAGTTACATCTATCTTTTGTTTCTTTTCAAACCATTTTGGAAATTTCACTTGAAACGCAGGTGTCTTTAGATATTTATTAAAAGTCACGGTGTCTCATATCATATCAATTTTCAATTTGACTTCATCAAAATCATTCCAGTTTCCAGCAGCTTGTTGCTGCTAGTTCACCAAAAAACTTTATTATTTATTTGCTCTAAATAATTTTCTAATTTCACTCGAAAATAATAGTTGAAAATTCTATTTCTCTTTTCAGCTAAATGGATTTACTGGAAATATTTAGTGTTGCTGTGCATTACAAATCATGGTTAAATGTAGGATATTCTTTATGTCAGATGCAAGTAGGTTAAAAGGTTCGAACATGTAAAGTGTGTTGCATATGTCCATGCAAAGGTCGGTTTTTCATGCCATTCTTTTTTTGGGATAAGAAGCGAGAAACACCTAATGTTATTCCCCGTAAGTATATTACAATAACAACAACAAAGCCTTTTCCCATATCAAGTACTGTCGCCTACATGGATTCTTTGCCTCTATTTTGATCTAATTCTTGGGTCATTCTCGGGCATAGATCCAAAAACTAAGATCCCTTTGTATAGTCTCATTCCAACACTTCTTGGACCTTCCTCACTCTCTCCTAACTGGCTCAACATTCCAAAACTCGCATTTCCTAACCGATGCATCAACCATGGCCTCAAATTTCAGCGAAATTCAGTTGAATTTCTGTCGAATATCGATATCCAGTCGAAATCGAAATTCGACCGAAACGACCGAAATGACCGAAATATGGGGGTCCTAGTACAAAAAATGACCGAAATGGCCGAAATTCCGGTCGAAATTCCACCGAAATTCCATCGAAATTCTGTTTTGGTCGATACCGAAATGGTGACCGAAACCGACATTTAAGGCATTGGCATCAACTGACCTTTGAAAATGACCAAATCACCTTAAACGGTTGTCTCGCATCTTATCCTCAATCGGAGCTACACCAACTTTCATTCTGACCGTATCATTCCGAATCCGATCTTTACATGTGTGTCCACATATCCACCTTAGCTTTTTCATTTCTGCTACTGCCAATCTCTGCACGTGTCTATAGTTCACAGGCCAACATTCAGATCCATAGAGTATAACATGTCTCACGGTTGCTTTGTACAACTTTCCGTTGAAACATGTCTCACGGCTGCTTTGTACAACTTTCCTTTGATTTTCAAAGGAATTTTCTTATCACAGAGAATAACAAAGGCTCTTCTGTACTTTAGCCAGCCTGCATTTATCCTATTAGTAACATCTCCATCAATTTCTCCATCATGTTGCAAAATAAATCCCAAGTATCTAAAGAATATCTTTTTTGAATGTTATCACCACCGATCTTCACCTCGATTCCTTCATCATTGCTTCCATCAAAAGCACACTCCATATATTTAGTCTTAGCCTACATATACGTAATCATTTAGTCATCAATGCATATCTCTAGGCCTCAAGCTTCTCATTTACTCCATTTCTAGTCTCATCAATCAACACAATATCATCAGCAAATAACATACACCAAGGTATCTCATCCTGAATGTGACTTGTCAACTTGTCCATAATCAAAGCAAAAAGAAATAGACTCAAAGTTAAAATGAAGGGAGGGCTTGTTGCGTGGCGCTCGAGGGGCTGCGCTTTTCGGAGGCGACTCCTCGTATCCTGCAGGAGATCTCCTTCGGCGCGATTTCTGCAACCCGCGTCCCAAGGGCGGCGTACGTTCTTGTCAACGGTGGTGAGATACCTCGCGGGAACATGGTCCGTGAAGACATTGTGGGTAACAATGCCCATACTCGATTAAGCGAGTCCTTGACGGATTCAGATTCTGCGGCTGGGGGTCCGGTGGGGCAGGCGAGTCCGATTTCGAATGAGGGGGCTGGGACCCTGGATCAGATCGACGGTTTCGGGGATCCGAACAACGATCCGAATGCGGCAGGTCTAATCTGGGTCAAGTGGAGCTCTTCAGCGCCTCGGCTAGACGGATTGTCCCACTTTTTTCGATCTCGGTGGGGGGCGCGGCTCCGGATCTGGAGATACGAGGAGGGGACTTATTGAAGGCCTCTACGACGACGCTGCTCAGGGTCGGAAGGTGCGAGGCGGAGGAGGTCGCGACGCTGGGAGGCTCGCTTGAGCAAGCGATGTCTGGGGAGGATGGGTCTGAGGTGCAGGCGGGCCTTGCTTTGGCGATGGGCCAGGCGGGTGCGAAGGTAGTTACTTGTAAACCGACGACGTCGTAGATGGTGTCCTCTCAACATGGCAAGGAAGCTGGGGGCCTGGAGGATGGGGGCACGTCATCCTTAGGTTTGAATCGCCAGAACTACAGTTGAGGGGGACAAGGGGGAGCTTGGTGGAGAAGCCCCCAGATTCGGAATGTCATATAAGCGGAGATGAAAGGGGAAGTTGGTGAGAAGAATGCGAAGAGCTGCATTCATGGCCTCCCCTCAGATGTCGCCACAAAGGTTACAACCACCTGCCCAAGATGTCCCGTTAATACACAACCGATTTGGACTGCTCGACAGAAGCATTCCGAAAGGCTTGGGGTGATTCCCCAAAGGAGGTCCGTGCATGTTATCCATCAATGAAGATGATCTCTTTGAACGCCAGGGGGTTAGGCCGCCCCGAGAAACGACTGGCGATTAAGAACTTGTTGGTGGAGGCAGGGGTTGATATTTTCATGATGTAGGAGACAAACATCGGGGTGTGAGGGCAGGGTCCACAGGGAGCTCGGCGCTGAGGCCTTAAATGTCGGTTTCGGTCACCATTTCGGTGACCTACCGAAACAGAATTTTGGTCGAATTTCGACCGAAATTTCGATCATTTCGGTCATTTTTTGTACTAGGGCCCCCATATTTTGGTCATTTCGACCATTTCGGTTGAATTTCGATTTCAACAGGATATCGATATTCGACAGAAATTCGATCGAATTTCGCTGAAATTTGAGGCCATGAGTCGGCGATGGGGATCGGTTTGGGGTGGCGGAACTCGAGGCCCAGGGGGCTACGGGCGGGGCCCTCACGGGTTGGATGAAGGATGTGTACGACCTGGTGGGGGTATCGAAGTCGTCCTTTTGCCTCTCGGTGTCCCTGACTAAGAAGGAAGATGGGTTGAATCTGGTGGTTACAAATGTTTATGGCCTGACTGGGGAGGATGGAAGGTCCTTGGCGACTGACCTGGAGGGGGTGGGAGAGGCTCTTTCCGTTGGAGTTTGGTTCGTTGGTGGTGATCTCAACGTTACCATACTACCTGATGATAGGCCAAACTCGAGGTGGGGGAGGGACCCGGGTTCGGAGAGCTTTAGAAGGGTGGTACATTCCTTGGGACTTTCCATATTCGACACGGCCGGCTGCACTTACACGTGGAGGAATGCCAGAGCGAGGTCCAGACTCGACTGTTTCCTGCTTTCTACTGAGGCGATGGATGCATTTCCCTTAGCTCAGGTATGGGCGTTACCGAGGGCGTATTCATATCACACCCATCCTCTGGTCTTCTAGCGAGGAAAGGAAGAAGAGATCACGTTTTCATTTCGAGCATAGCTGGCTCTTGGAGGAGGGCTTCAGAGACTTGGTTGTTAATCAATGGCGAAGTGTGTCTCCAGCGGGATATGCTGTTTCTTTGTTTGCAACGAAGCTGGGGCTCCTAAGGTCTGCACTTGTCGCATTCGGTAGGGAGGTCAGGAGGCGGAGTATGGCTAGGAGAGGGGGGGCACAAGAGGGGGTGGTGAGGCTTGATTGCCTGGATGGCGAGAGGGGGTTGGAGCAGGAAGAGATGGCAGAGAGGTTGGGGTTGCTTGAGGTGGTGATGTTAGAAGACATGAAGGAAGAGGTGGAGTGGAGGCGAAGGTCCATGCAGAAATGGCTGAAGGAGGGGGACGCCAACACGAGATTCTTTCACTCCATGGCTTCTGGGCTCAGGAGAAGGAACTTCATACACAAGGTGGAAATTGGGGGTGTGAGGGTGTCTGGGGATGTGCGGATTGGTGGTGCGCTGCGGGATCACTTTGCCGAGTTCTCACGTAGGAGGCAGAGGGGTGGTTGGGGATGGAGGGGTGTGGGGGCGGAAGTTTTGAGAGGGGAACAAAAGGAGGTTCTGGTGGCACATTTCACGGAGGAGGAAGTGAGGTGGGCTGTCCGGGGGCTGAATGCGGATGGAGCTCCTGGACCGGATGGGTTTCTGGTGTATTTCTACCGTGAGTTCTGGGATGTGCTAAAGGACGATGTTTTAGACGTTATCAAGGAGTTGAGCGCGAGCAACAGAGGCTTCAACAAGATTAACATGGCGCTGATCTTCCTCCTGCTGAAGAAGGAGAATCCAGTGAGTGTGGACGATTTTAGGCCGATAGCGATGTCCAATGCCAACTATTTAATCGTGGCGAAGGTACTTGCGAACAGAATGACGCTAGTTATGGATTCCGTGGTGCTTCAAGGTCAGTCCGCTTTCATACCAAGGCGATAAATGGTGGACGGTTTGGTTGCAGCGTCGGAAATTTGCCTCGAATGGAAGCTATCGAAAAAAAGGGCAGCGCTATGGAAGATTGATTTCGCCAAAGCTTACGACTGCGTTGACTGGAATTTCTTGTGGATCTCGTTGCGCCGAAGGAGCTTCCTTGAGACTTACAGTGGATGAAGAGATGTGTCACGACATCCTCATACTCCATCCTGGTGAACGACAAGTCGGAGGGTGGTCTCGTTCAGCTGCAGCGGGGGGTCCGCCAGGGTTGTCCGTTGGCCCCCATTCTTTTCGTTCTTGTGGCGGATGCTCTGCCGGTTTTGTGCATGCAGGCGGTGGAAGTTGGATCGTGTGAGGGTTTAGGATGGGGACCTTGTCTATACCAGTGATGCAATATGCTGATGATACGATCCTTTTTCTTGGTGGTTCAGAGGAGCGTAATCGAAATGCGGCACACCTCGTCGATATCTTTGGCAAGCTATTTGGGCGTGAGATTAACTGGCACAAATTGGTGATTGTAAGCTTTGGTATGGACTTGGGGGAGCGCAACAGGCTTGTGGATGTGGCGGGTTGCCCTCTGGGGGAGCTTCCTATTTTGTACTTAGGGCTGCCGCTGACGGATGGCAAGCTTAAGAGGTCGGATTGTGACGGTGTCGTCCTCATAATGGAGGAGAGGTTAGCTGGTTGGAAAGCAATTACATTGTCTAAGGGATGGAAACTAACGCTCCTCAAGCATGTCTTTGCCGCCATCCTTGTCTTCTGCTACTCCACGCGGTTGATACTGGTTGGTGTGAGGAAAAAGGTGGAGGCCTTGATGAGGAGGTTCTTTTGGTCGGATGGCAGACATGAGAAATCCGGGTTGCATCTGGTTAGCTGGGAAGATGTCATCAAAGGAAAGTGTGATGGTGGCCTTGGCATCTGTGATATAAAGCTCATGAACAAGGCCTTGCTTGAAAAATGGATATATCAGATTTGGGGTTCCTCGACGTCATTTTTTTTGAAGCTCAAAAAAGGGGGATACACTCAATGGTGTTCGCCCCAAAGTATTTAAAATGAAAAGTAAAGAGTATTTACATGAGAGAAGAAAAGTACAAGCCGAAAACAATACCCCGGGAGGCAGCCAAGAAGGGATACCCCCCGCCGTAAACAAATCCAACTACCCAGAAGACCAATCAACAACAAAACGCGTCGCCAAAATATATATATTCTCCCTGTAGAACCGCTGCCTAGCGAATAAGGCTTCGTTCCTCCCCAACCAAATGCTCCACAAGCGTGCAATCGGGTCCAGCAATTCCCTTCTAGGCCTGCCCCTGGAATTCACCAAGCTCTCGCAGAAAGAAGCAAAGGTCGCGATATTGATCCAGCCCAGGTCGTCCCAAAGAGCACGAACACGGCCACATTCGAAGAAGAGATGCTCGATGGTTTCCCTCTCCGTGTCGCAGAGACCACAATTGTGCGTAACATTGGGAAACAAAATTGCACAACGATCGCGAGTTAAGAGTACCTCTTCGAAGTAGCCAGAGGAATATGCCAATGCGCTCAGGGAGCTTGAGCCCCCAAAAGAATCTACAATCGCGCAAAAAAGTAGCGTCATCCCCCACAGTGGAAGGAACAAGAGCCTGGTAAGCCTTCCTGGTAGAGAACGGGCCATCCTTCCAAGCCAAATGGTCACGACCCTCAGTGGGCTTGGAAGCATCCGCGAGGGTAGCCAACATGGAGATGAAGTCGTCCAATCGCTGATCCGATAAATTAACAGTAATCGTAGGGCACCAGCAGCCCTCGTCCCAGCAAGAGGCCACAGAAGCATCTTTGTCGTCCACCAAAGCGTACAAACGAGGGTACAAATCCTTGAAAGCACCCCTCCCCGTCCAATCATCGGACCAAAAACGAAACGAATTCCCCTCGCGGAGCACAGGTTTAAAGAAGGATCTGTTACGGTTTAGAGCATGGAAGGCCGTATCCCGATATATCGACGATATATCGGCGATATATCGGTATCGACAGGTCACCGATATATCGCCGATATGTCCGATATCGGGTATCGACAGGCAAAAAAGGCGAGCTGAATCCCGATGTCGGCGATATGGCGTCGATATATCGCCGATATATCGGTATCGACATGGTACCGATATCGATATGTTCTTCCATGGTTTAGAGCATATATCACGCCACGCTAGAAGGTAGAAGTTTGAACGGAGAGTCTCCCCCGAGAACCAGAGATCATCTCCACCCCAAAGTCTCCCTCAAAATATTCAACATGAAATTGTCCTCCCGACCCCAAACCCTTGCAGCCCATTTTAGCAAAAGGGCTTCATTCACCACGTCCACTCGCCTCACTCCCAAGCCCCCTCCTGCTTAGGCCGCGTAACATCAGCCCACCCCATCAAATGCACCCCCCTTCTCCCCTCCCCCTTCCTTCCCCAAAGGAAGCCCCGCATACATTTTTCCAACCGCACCCGAATCCCCTTAGGCATACCACGTACAGATAAGAAATAAATTGGGATTGAGGATAAAACGGATTTGAGAAGAACCAACCGTCCGTCCCTGGATAGGAGAGCCGTGCGCCGCCCGGTCAAGCGAGCCTCCATCTTCTCCACCACCACCTTCCAATCGCGAATCCGGGCGCGGTCCACAGCCAAAGGCAGGCCAAGATAATCAAGTGGGAGCCTGCCAGGGGAGGAGCCCAGCAGCCGGCCACACTCCAAGACCTCCTCCTGCGGCATAGCGAAAGGAACCACCTTGGACTTAGTCCCGTTGATCAGAAGGCCCGAAACCTCGCTGAAGAGTTGAAGGGTAGTAGCCATACCGGAGACCTCGGAGGTACCACCCTCGATAAAGCAGATGGTGTCGTCAACAAACTGAATAAGTGGAACTTGAAAGGGCCCAATAGAGCATCCGCGTGTGAGTCCCGCCGCAGTCACCCCATCAATCATACGAGGCAAGACATCAACGACCAATACAAATAGAAGGGGAGCGAGGGGACACCCCTGCCGCAGCCCCTTCCTAGGTTGAAAGAAGCCCCCAACCGGGCACCCATTGAGAAGAACGGAAAGGGAGGCCGTGGTCACACAACGCCGCACCCAAGCGACCCAAACCGCCGGGAATCCCCTCCGCTTAAGAACCGACCACAAGAAGCGCCAATCAAGGCAGTCATAGGCCTTAGCAAAGTCAATCTTCCATAGAATCCCCTTCGTAGAAGTCTTTCTCCAAGCCTCGATAATCTCAGAAGCCACCGCAAAGCAATCAGTAATTTGCCTCCCTCGAACAAATGCAGCCTGTAAAGGCGAGATGAGCGCGTCGAGAAGGGGCGCCAACCTCTTGACCAGAACCTTAACAATTATCAAATAGATGCCATTGGAAATAGATATCGGACGGAAGTCCTCAACGCGATTGGCCGATGAAGACTTCGGAATCAGAACAATAAGAGCCCTGTTAATTTTGTCAAATCCAAGGTTTCCAGCACAAAAATCGCGCGCAACCTCCATAACATCATCAACGACCACGTCCCAGAAGTCGCGGTAGAATGCCACGGGGAACCCACCAGGTCCCGGGGCAGCATCCACGTTGAGATCCCAGACGGCCCCGTTGAGCTCGTCCATAGTGAACGGTCTGATAAGGGCCACCGCATCCGCTGGTAAGAGAGTGGGAGCCCCACACCCAGACCACCGCCACGAGCGCGTAGCATGGTGCCCAAAAGCACCTTTAAAATGTGCCCCCAAAGCAACGCCCAATTCCTTCTCCCCCTGAATGAGGGAGCCATTGACCATGAGAGAATTAATAGAATTGGATCGCCATCTACCACTGGCAACCCGGTGAAAGAATGCAGTGTTCGCATCACCTTCCTTAATCCACCGCAAACGCGAACGCTGGCGCCATTCAATGGTCCTCTTCCTGTCCTCCGCCCTAACCAAATCAGCGGCCACAACACGCTCTGCCAACTCCGCCGGAAGCAAATCTCTCTCGTTTTCCACACGATCCAACTGCAGAATTACATCATCAGCCTCCTTCCGAGCCACCATACATGCCAGACGAGATTCCTTTTTGAAGGACGCCAAACGTTTCCTGAGAGACGCGAGTTTGTGATCGAAGCGGCGGGCAACACTACCCACGTACGTGGTCTGGGCCCAATGGTTCCTAACCAAGTCCTTGAAGCTTGGCTCCAGCAGCCAACATCTTTCATAACGGAAGAGCCCCCTAGGACGAAGATCTTCCCCAGAATCCCAAATAATGGGGCTGTGGTCAGAGAAAGATCGCGGTCGAGAGGACACCGCGCATAACGGAAAGGCCTCCATCAAGCTGACATTCGCCAAAAATCTATCAATCCGCGATCTGGAGACGTTATTCCTCCAAGTATAGGTAATGTCATTGGGCACCAGCCCCTCCAAAGCCAAATCCCGAATGAACTCCATAAAGTCAATTGACCCCGGATCCTGCCCCCCGCGACCACGAGGACGGTCATGAGAGAGCAAGGTGACGTTGAAGTCGCCCCCCAGTAACCAGGGAATATCCGCAAAAGCATAGGCCTCCTCACGTAAATCCTCCCAAAGTTCCCGCCGAGACACATGGCAGGTAGGCGCGTAAATACAAGTGAATGCGAAGGAAGCGTTTGAGTCAGTCCTAGACAAAACCACAGATAAAGAGTGTCTCCCAACCCGCATTGAGGAGAAGGAGAACCTCGTCGAGCGCCAAGACAAAATGATCCCGCCCGACGCGCCAACCGCGTCCAGAGAGCGAAAGGCATCCATAGTCCCAGCACCGAAGGACCTCCACATAGTTTCATCCACCGCCGACAAGTGTCAACGAGGAGCTGGTTGCCGGAAGAAGAGGGTTCGAATTATCGTTATGGACTGGTATACATGTTGTTTTGTTGACCATTGCACATATGCTGAGACCCCACGTGGGTAACAACCAAATGTTCAAGTTTTGGAAAGATAGCGTCAAAAAAAAAGTTTTGGAAAGATGAATGGACAGGAGAGGGTGCTCTGGGGGGGGGGGGAGATTTCCTAGGCAGGAGGCTTTGGCGACGGAGAAAGATGCAACTCTTGCACAGGTGGGCGTAGGGGCCACTTTTCGTCGCCGGTCTCTCGGACCAGCATTTTGAGGACTTCACGAGGATGCTGGCGGAGATCCCTCCGCCAGGGGAGCTGACACAGGCGGTGGACCATTTTGACTGGGATGGAGGGAGGTTCTCGGTCAAGAGGGTTTACATGTCTATGAGAGGGTTGGCGGCGACTGAGGGGTGGGACGAGGAGTTGTGTCAGGATTTGAAGATCATCTGGGCGGCATGAATTCCTCTAAGGGTAAAGATTTTCCTATGGTGCCTCCGAAGAAACATGATGTGTGATAGAGTTAGGAGGGGAAGACTGTTTGGCATCGAAAATGCGAGGTACGACAGATGTGAGGACTCTATGGAAGATGCAGATTACTTGTTCTCTGGGTGCACTACATCGACGCAAGTTTGGAGGGCCACGGAGCTCGCTTGGGTTGAGACCACTGGGACTGACGCTTTCTGGAGATCGATCTGCTCTGTAGGTGGGGGTTCGGCGGATGATTTCTCTATGCCTTTTGCGGTGTTGTGGGCTTTGGTTGGGGCGGAATGATGTGATATTAAAAAATCAGAGATTTTATTGGGAGAATGTTGTTTCCCACTACAGGGCTTTACATAATTTTTGGGCATCTCTGTAACGTAACCCTTATTTTCAATTATTAATACAATCCATGGTGACTCCCGACTTGAGAGCACATCCTCTTTTGCATGTTAAAAAAAAGTTAAACCTTGACGTAAACCAATGTTGATGTCAAAATAGTTTATCTTTCCAGACTGGATCCTTATACAAGATAAGCCCTATCATACATATCCTTTATGAGGTTGATGTATAGGACAAGTACTTGTCTCTTCTTTAAAACTTTATACAATATCTCACGCGGGATATAATTACAAGCCTTCTCCAAATCAATAAAAATAATATGGGGGTTTTTCCTTTTAGCTCTATAAATCTCCATTGTTCTCCTCAGCAAATGGATGGCTTCAATGATTGAACGACCTGATATAAATCTGAATTGATTTTCTTTTACTTTTGGAAACTTGCCTCAACCTTCTTTTGATTACATGTTCCTAATTTTTTATAGTGTGACTCATCAGCTTGATACCTTTGTAATTGAACAAAATTGAATGCCCCCTTTGTTTTTATGAAGATGCACCACGATACTTCTCCTCCAATCTTCAGGCATTTTCTTGGTTTGTCAAATAACATTGAATAAAATTGTAATCCAAGTCAAATCATGCTCACACAAAACTCTCCATACTTTTTTTGGAATGTCATATGGTCCACCTTTCCTAGGTCTCATAACCTTCAAAGCCTCCTCTACTTCCTTTCTTGTATTCGTCTATAACTTGTACAATTCAAGCAACTTTCACTACTAGATAGATCACTCAAAGTGATCTCTCTATTTCCTTCCCTAATGAAAAGCTTATGGAAATACTGCTTCCATCTAGTCTCTATACCCTTTTGAGTAACAAGAACCTGACCTTCCTCATCCTTAATGCATCTCACATGAGAAAGATTTTTAGTCATTCTTTCTCTTACTTTGGCCAACCTGAATATATTCTTCCGTCCCTCCTTACAGTCGAGATTTTCGTATAAAACTTCATAAGCTTTTGACTTAGCTTCGCTTACAGCCTTCTTTGCTTCCTTCTTCTCTATTTTGTAGCTTGTGACAATTTCCTATGTTCTATCCTTAGACATAGCTTTAAAGCGCGCTCTTTTAATTTTGAGCTTCTCTTGCACCCTCCACTCTACCACCAAGCCTCATTTTGGCTTGGAGCTTCTCCCTTTGACTCGCCTAACATCTCTTTGTCTACCCTTCAGATACAAGATGCTACCGCCTCCCACTTCTCGTTTGCACTTCCACTATAATCCCAAGATAAGTCTTCTAGAACCTTCTCCCTAAAGCTTGATTGCTTCAGATGAAGATTCCACCATCTAGTTCTAGTGATCTTAGAAACTTTCCTTTTCTTTACTAGCCCTTTTATTTGTACATCCATGACTAACAAGCGATGTTGGATCGTGAAACCCTCTCATGGGATTACTCTACAGTCTTTGCAACACAACCGATCTCTTCTCCTCAACACAAAGTAGTTTATCTGTGTTCTCGTCAGACCACTCTTATAACTAATTAAATGCTCCTCTCTCTTCATGAAGAGAGTGTTTGGTATGAAAAGATCAAAAGCCGTTACAAAATTCAGAATGACTTTCCCTCTTCAATTCTATCCCCGAAACCAAGACCACCATGAATACTAGCATCAAGTCCCTAAATGTCGGTTTCCGTCACCATTTCGGTGACCGATCGAAACAGAATTTCGGTGGAATTTCGATCAAAATTCGATCGAAATTTCGGTCATTTTTTGTACTAAGCCCCTCATATTTTGGTCATTTCAGCCATTTCGGTTGAATTTCGATTTCGACAGGATATCGATATTCGATAGAAATTCAACCGAATTTCGTTGAAATTTGAGGCCATGACTAGCATACCCCGAAGCATCCTTTCTCACATGTCCGTTAAGATCTCCACCCATGCAAATCATCTCTCTTTTTGGGATTCCTTGCAAAGTCTTATCCAGTTCGTCCCAAAATCTTGTTTAATCCTTTCATCTAAACCAATTTGCGGTACATAAACTAAGATGATATTCATAATTTCTTCGTCAAGCACCAATTTTAGCAAAATAATCTGATCCTCGAATCTTTGCACCTCAACCACACAATCCTTCAAATCCTTATGAACAACCACTCCAACACCGTTTCTAACCTTATTTTTACCTGAATACCAAAGTTTAAAACATGTCTTCTCGATCTCCCTTGTTTTCTCTCCAATCGATTTTGTATCTTATAGGCATAGTATCTGAATCGTCGTTCTTTCCATTGTATCTTTTATCTCCATCGATTTGCCAGTCAAAGTGCTAATATTCTAACTACCTATCCGCTACTTCCTTTGCAATCTCTTTTGAACTAACTTCTTTACTGGCTTGCATCTATCATGCGAGAATCCTTGCAAATTTTGGATTGCTTCCGCGCAACGATGCATCAAAGCTAGCTTATTTACTCGCATACATTCCTCATGCGAGAACTCTTGCAAATTTTGAACTATATCCAGGCAACGATGTAGCGACCCTTACCAATTTTCACTGCATTCAGATGATGAAACACGTCGCAAGTGAGGAACGCCCCAACAAACCCCATGAGTATGCTAATAATTATAAAATTAGGTTACAACAACCAAAACTCGAGATTAGTTCGAGCCTGAAATTGGACATTTTATTCATAGAAGCATTCCACTAGAAAAGTAAACCCATTAGGAGGCAGTTAGATGGTCCAAAGAGTAACAACATGCCTCAAGAGTGACTCGGTAGATCTGAATCGCATATCCACCGATAATAGAAATTTAACCATGAGATGTCCATGCTTCACCAAATCCTGCGCGTCTTACTATAAGAAAGGAGTAGATTCTCCACCAACTCCGGCTCAGCCCTATAGAGAGTGTAATCCCCATTAGAACCAATGATGAGCCTTGAAAATCACTCCTTTGTTAGCAGGCACCTGCATCTCAACAACCACAAAAAATCTCAATCTTCACAGGATCTTCAGACTCCAGATAAACTTGCAGTCATACACCAAAGCCTTCGGGCCAGCGACATCCGGAGTCGCCTAAGGTTTAGTCAATATGTTTCATCGTGAAACCACCCTCCTTGCAAATCTAGTGGTCACGACCCTTAAAATTCAGAAGATGGACCTGCTATAGGCTCTGTTAGAAAATAGGAATGCAGAAGCGGAATGATAAACAGAGTATAAGAGCATAAAGATAAACATGAACTCCAAGATTTTTACGTGGAACCCTACTCCTAAGGAGCGGGATGAAACCACGGGAGAACGCCTCAAAGGGATGATGTATGCATTGCACTTTCTCACTGGATACAATGGTGTGAGGGTTTATATATAGCTCCACCTACTCTCCACATCCCACAAACGATAGATGTGAGACTAAACTCTGGATGAGGTAAATAGATCATGGAGTGATCCATTTACCCATTTACAACTCAAGTGACGCATAACTCAAATACTCCAACACTCCCTCTCAAGCTAGAGCATGCAATTGTAAACTAAGACAAACAGAAAGAAATCTCAACTCATAATACAAGACACTAAAGGCAATATCAACTCAACGCGCACAACTGTCAATTGCTATCGAGGACGTTGCTTCTCATGTCGTGCAGGTGAGGAGGACGAACGGGTTGGAGTGTGAATCAAACCGAATCTCCTCGTCGGAGAGCATGTCTATGTACTGCACATGTCATAGTCACTGCAACTGAATGAGTCTCCACCTGGAGAACTCTGGCTCGTCAAAATAATGTGGACAACTGCTCCATCTCTGAAAGGACCGAACTGAAAAAGTCGTGGAGTGCAATCCTCGTCGGAGTCCATGGTCTTTGGAGAATGGAGTCTGAAAAATCTCTCATTGGAGAACTGGGCCTCTACTATATTGGCTCAGAGAACGATACTCTACTCTGGAGTCCCTATGAAACCACTTGAAAACCCTAGCCCACATGGCATAGGGAATGTGATCTCTACTATGGAGTCCATATGGAACACATGAAAATTTTGGCCGAAACACAAAAGATGGCACACATGTGCACATCGAACTGAAGACTCGGAAAAACATCTGGATGTCTAGTCTGAAACTGAACTGTAGAGTCTGAACATCTAGCTGGTCTGGAGAATCTGACATCTGACTGAATGTAGAACAAACCTGTGACTCTACACAATACTCCCCTTTTCTCCCATATTGGTCAGAATGACAAGCATCGACCAAGTTGGGAGAAAACAATAAAGATGGGGATAAAACATCAATAAGCTGTCTACAAATTTTATCGTCTTTTCTTCATCATTTTTTCTCAACTATTTCATTCATTGTTTTTTTAATAACTGTCACATTTTTTCTTAATAAGCCATTCATTTTTTTGGCTTTTTCCCTCCATTTTTCCCTACGTACATTTTTTTTGTACGCACTTTTTCTTAAAAAATTTTTTTAAACACCGCCCATCTTGGGCTCCTTTTTCTCATTTTTTACGGCCCAACTCAGGGCCCAAATATCTCCCCATATCTCCTTTTTTTACGCACCCCAGACCAAGAATGCCTCAAAGGACTGATGTATGCGTTGCACTTTCTCACTGGAAACAATGGGTGTGGGGGTCTATGTATAGCCCCCACTGAAGCTCCACATCCCACAGATGGTAGATGTGGGACCAAACTTTGGATGAGGTAAATGGATCTGGAGTGATCCATTTACCCATTTACAACTCAAGTGACGCATAACTCAAATACTCCAACAAGCTCAATCTCTTTATTAACCACATACAATCTAGAAGATGTTGAGAGAAAGAGGAACATAAGGTAGGAAGCCAGGTGCCATCCACCCATACCTCAGACACGTACCTCACGATCAGTCGCCCAAGCAAAAAGGCAGGGAAAGTGTTCTCTTAGAGGGCACCGTCTGTCCGGTCATCAGACTACAAGGAAAATAAATACCTATGTCATTGTTTTCTCTAGTTAGAAAATAATGATTTAGATGCTTTTTTACGACCCAAAAAGAGGGGTTAACATGCTTAGGTGCCATCCCCATTAAATTAATTATAAAAGATTTTGTACAAGAGCCCAATACTTGATGAGATGAGTTTTTTTAAAGTACCTGAGAAGAGTCTTTACATGATGAATAACATTTTCGACGTAAAAACGCTCTGCACGAAAACTATTTATGTTTATCAATCATTCCTATGATAGTTATTGGCATCATTTGTGCCAAATCTTTAATTATGCTACGGGTTGGGGGGTGTTGGGGATACTATGACATAATAAACAACATAAGTATGACTAACTATGACATCCGGGTTTTAAGGATATATTTTAGTGCATTGCCTAGTCTTATACTTGGAAGTGGTAGATCCTTGGACCTTGCACTAGTCGGCAACTATTTTTAAAAATAGTCGAATCTTCCAACATGGATTGGCCAGAATCCATCTAGCTGATCTTACTAATAGTGGGGAGAAGGCTTTGCCATTTTTTTTAGAGTCTAATTTGGGTTGTATCCAGGTTTAAATCCCCAAACATCACGTCTTTTTCAATAGGTTTCCTTTTGACAACTCTTTTATATTCACCAACACCTCTTGCAAGGCTTTTCTTCCAACTTTTTCGCACTAATAATTCTTCGACTTCTTGCATCTTCAAAGCATGGAATGGCCTTCTGACATGTTCAAACCACCGTCAACTAGTTTCTCTAATATATATAGTATGACGGGTATGACCCAAATTAGATCTCTTTGGATGTAACTAATTTGGGTAGCTGACTATAATTAAAGCGGTCGAAGGGTTGGTTGTTAGAGCTTCTTTGGATTACTTTTTTTGAAGCCAAAATAGGGGGAGACACTCAATGGTGTTCACTCCAAAGATTTATTATAGAACAAAAATAAAGAGGATAGGTAGCAATGAAAGGATCAAAAATTAACCCATTACATTTCCCACTCCACCAATCTCGCTGCACGAATCCCATGTTTCCTTGTAGAAGCGTTGCCCCGAGAAGAGCAAAGCATTCCTTCTCAGCCAAACGGCCCAAAGAATGGCGACTGGATAGATGAGCTCCTTCGAGATCTGTTCTTGTTAGCAATCATCGAGTCGCAGAAGGAGGCCATATCCAAGTCGCTTAACCAAGTCAATCTGGCCCCCCCAGATCTGGATCACCTTGGGGCATTTAAAGAATAGATGCTCAACGGTCTCAATCGCTTCATCGCAGAGAAGGCACCTATCAGAAGTGGAGCCCAAAAGTCTAGCATACCGGTCCCTCGTCATCAGCCTTTGTCTGCGTAACTGTTAGAGTATTTGGTTGTGCGCCCATTGAGTTTGTAACAGGGTAAATGGATCCTGGAGAAGATCCATTTATCCCATCCCAGTGTTTAGTCCCACTCGTCCAGTGGTGGGACTTGGAGGCTCTGGGAAGGCTATGTAAGGAGCCCCAGACCTCCTGTATCTCTTGAGAAAAAGCACTTTTTGAGGGGTTCTCCCGTGGTTTCATCCCGCTCCTCACGGAGTAGGGTTCCACGTAAAATCATGGTGTTCCATGTTTATGTTTCTTGTTCTTATGTTCTGTTTTATCAATCGCTTCCGCATATTCTATTTTCTAACATGGTATCAGAGCGGGTTCGATTCTCGAGGTTTTCATATTCTTATTTTAGTTCGAGAGTTGATTATGATGTTCAGTTCTTGAAGATTATTTTGTTATGAAGATCATGTTATTCCTGCTCTTGCGCCTCGGGGTAGTGGCGCCTTCTGGCGCACCCCAGAGTCGCCAACTCGCACTATATATCCGGGCTTGCGATGCACTCCCATCCGCTCCAGGCGGCTCCACAGGCGCAGGCGACTCCCTCTCCCGGCGGAGCCCTTGCACAGGCAGAACCCTTCTCCTGCCCGATCCCCTCCGCCATGGCAATTCCAGTCGATCCCATGCGAAGCCCTACTCGTCGAAGAAGCTGCATTAAGCGGTACTGCCCCTCCAGGACTCCATCAAGATGCGCATTCCCATTGCGTGAAACAAGCCAGTCAGCGGAATGCATCCTCCACCAGTTCATCTCGCAACAACGGGGCTCCTCCTGGCGGAACCACCAACAACTTCTCCGTCTCGTGCACTCCAGGCGGAGGCGCACAAGACCGCCCCAACGGCCTCGCGCCTCCATCAGTGCCCCGACCACTCGCGCAAGCGCACAGGACTCGCGCAGGCAGCGACGCCCCCACACGGTCCCTTCTTCTCAGGCGAGCTGCAGGTGGCGTAAGTCTCCCTTCCAGGCGGAGCCAAACTCCAGGCGGCGCCGATCCTATTCCAGCCCACGCATTGCGCGCAATGAAGCGCAACCCAGGCTCCAGGGGCGCGACTGCTATAGCATAGAGAGGGTTCCCATACGTGGGAACCCTAATGGGTAACGTACTGCTATTGTAAAGCCAAAGTAGGCATTTATTTTTTTAAAAAAGGAGAAATCAAGAAAAGCTGTTAAAAATTTCACGGCTTAAAAAAGGAGGCGCTTACAAAAAAAAGAGCCGTACGCAAATTACAAAAAAGAGAATATGTTGCAAAAGCCGTAAAAAAATGATGACGGCTTTGTAAAAAAATTGCGGCTATTAAAAAAAATATTTGAAAATAGCCAAAGAAAAAAATGATGATGTTTGAAAAGCCGAAAATAAGAAAATGATGGGGACCTCGGCTATTTGATGTTTTCTTTACCCCCATCATTGTTGTCTTCTCCCAACTTGGTCGACGTCCATGTTTTCCGACAAGTATAGGAGAAAGGGGAAGTGTTGTGTAGAGTCACAGGTTTGAGTCAGATCCAGATTTTCCAGACTCCAGATTACAGACCAAGTCAGAATTCAGACTCTACAGTTTTCAGATGAAGATTCTCCATGCGCAAGATCCAGACTCGACGTTCATATTTCGAGTCCCATTTTGATGCGCAGTTGTTCAGACTCGACAGATCGGTCAGAGTCCAAGTTCGAAGCACTCCATGTTGAGAGGCCCATTTTCGAGTTCTCCAGAGAGAGTCTCATTTCCAGACACGCACAAGGATGCGGTCTTATTTCAGATGAGCACATGTTTGCCATCATTTGTTCGTGGTCCCCATCTTTCTTCTTGTTTTGTCGGCCAGAGTTTTTCATGTGAGCCATAGGGACTCAGAGCAGAGGACCATTCCCTACGCCATGTGAGCAAGGGTTTTCATGTGGTATTATAGGTACACCAGAGCAGTGCACCATTCTCTGAGCCAGATGGAGAGACCCAGTTCTCCGAAGAGGAGACTATTTTCAGACTCCATTCTCCAACGATCGTGGACTCCGAAGAGGATTGCACAGCCACGGCTCTGATTCAGTTCGGCCTTTTTAGATATGGAGCAGTTGTCCACATTATTGTGGCGGGCCAGAGTACTCCGACGAGGAGACTTATTTCCAGTTGCAGCGATTCTGATAGGCGCAGTTCAGAGCGCATGTTCTCCGACGAAGATATTCGACAGACTTACAGTAACAGCCATAAAAAGAACCCAACCCGTTCCGGGAGCTTGAGTCCCCAGAAAAACGCACAATCACGGATTACAACCTTCGAATGAGACGATGGAGGCTTGCAAATCGCCCCCAAAAGCTTCTTGACATTGAACGAACCCTCAAGCCATCCCCAATGGTCCCTCCCCACCGTTGGACGCCCCATATCCTTGATAGCATCCAGTAACGCGAGGAAATCCTCGAATCTCTGGTCTGAGAAACTAGATGAGGAAGCCGGAAACCAATTACCATTCGACCAACGTAATGCAACCACCACATTTTTGTCATCCGCAAGAGAAAAACAAGCGCGGGAAACGCGCGCATAAGGGTCCCCCCCGACCAGTCGTCATACCAGAAAGCAAAGGACTCACCACTGCCAAGAATCGGCCTAAACATGGAGATATGCTTAGAGAAAACATCCACCACCCCCTTCCAGAACTAAGTGGGAGAATCGACGCGAGCACCTGGCCTTGGCGGTGCCCCCCCCCCCCCCCCCCCCCCAGTATCGTAGATCTTGCGCAACACGGTGCATTAAAAATCCTCCCCAGGGCCCCAAATCCTGCTCGCCCACTTAAGAAGCAAGGCCTCGTTCATCTGATCAAGACGCTTGACCCCCAACCCCCCCTCATTCTTGTGAGCGTAATTTCCTCCCAGCCAACAAGGTGAATGCCCCTCGTGGCCTCCCCATGTTTGCCCCATAAGAACCTACGCATAAGCTTCTCAAGCCGATCACGAATTCCCTTCAACAAACGACGGATGGAAATGAAATAGACAGGGATGGAGGAAAGTACCGCCTTCAGGAGGACCAAACACCCCCCCTCGTCCAAAGTGGTCGATTTCCAACCCGTCAATCTAGCCTCCACCTTCTCCATGACTCTGAGCCAATCCGTAATCTCATTCTTCCCACCGTCAAGGCATCCCAAGGTAGTCCACCGGCAATGAGCTGCAGTCCGACCCAAGAGCTCGAGCACAAGCGCCAACCTCATCCATAGAAAGGCCAAAAGGGATGACCTTCGACTTATCAACGTTCTTGAACATACCAGATAGTTCACTGAAGATATCCAACGCCATGGCCATGCCGGTGGCCTCCGCTGCACCCCCATCGATGAAGAATATAGTATCGTCGGTGTATTGCAAAAGCGGGATCAGGGACCTGTCTCTAGAATGCCCAGCCGAGAGTCCACAGTTAACCACACGAAGAACAATGTGCGTCAAGACGTCCGCGACGATGACAAATAATAGAGGAGCAAGGGGGCAACGCACGCCCCGACGAGGTTGGAAGAAGCCACCCTCCGGGCAGCCATTCACCATGACCGACAGAGAAGACGTTGTCACACAACGTCTCATCCAAGAGATCCATCTTTCCGGAAACCCCCTTCTCCGCAGAACCGACCACAGGAATCTCCAGTCCAGGCTATCGTAAGCCTTTGCAAAGTCGACTTTCCATAACACCCCGCGCTTATCCCTTCTCCTCCAGTTCGCAATGATCTCCGAGGCGAGTGTGAGGTAGTCCGAGATCTGTCTATCCTGGATACATACAGATTGCAGCGGGGAGATAATGCTCCCAAGAACACTGCTCAGTCGGATGGCGAACACCTTCGCGATAATGAGATACAGTGCGTTAGAGACCGCAATGGGATGAAAGTCCCCAATATTTTCCGCCGCCGAAGATTTAGGAAGCAGGATGATCAAAGATCGGTTAATTCTTTGGATTACTTTGTAAATGAATTTCTTGAAGTAGGGGGATGCCAGACTAGGTGAGTGTGGTGGGTAGAATGGGTTTTCGGTGATCGAGAGGGATGTTTGGTAGGAAAAAGAAGAGTATTGCGAGTGAATGGATCAAAGGTGGAACATCTAGATGGTTATGCTTGTGGAAGGAGACCTAAGGACGGGCATTTTGGAAAAGGAATGAAAGAAATAGGTTATTTTGGAGAAGAAATTTCGTGTCAGATGTTCATGTTGAAATGGTTGAGTTGATGCTTGACAGGGGCTTTTAAAAAACCTTAACCTATTGAGGGGTTTGTTTGTATTTTGCCCTTCAATATATTTAGTAGAGGATGTCGAAGTATCATGAGGCCACGTTCTTTTAATTATTGTCAACGTTAACTTTTTGCTTTTCTTTTAATCTCGGTGATGTAGATATCGTATGACCATATATCCTGATCTCTAAATGTGCATGATTAATATCCTTGAGCTATGCCTTTTCGCATCCATCATATGCATAAACTATGAACTATTGCTCTATCTGGGCAAATATGCAATTTTGTATGTTCTATTGTAGTTGTAACATTTCACCTGCCTTTTGTTGTTCAATTGTATTAATGAAGCTAGTCATGTTTTCAGTTTTTCACCTGGAGAAGACATTTAAGACGACTTTTTCCTTGCTTGTTCTTCACATGTGGCTCTTCTTACGTCGCCTGAAAGAGGAAGGGGCAGAAGGAGCAAAGTTTGGGCAGTATTTGTATGAAATCTACAATCATGATCTAGAGTTGCGAGTATCTAAAGCTGGGGTGAGCTGTAGTGTCTGCCATTGAGATATACATGCATATCATTATCAATAAATCAGTATTATTTTAGTCTGAAAAATATCAGTGCTATCCTTCACTTGCCCTTTTGGTCAAACGTGAAATACAACACCAAAGAAGTGACTGGATTTTAACTTGTGCAAGTTAACAGGAAGTCAGTGTTTTTGCTCTTTTCTTTTGTTTGGGTGCGGGGGAGAGGAATGAGATTGGGAGGCCACATGCTTGATGCTCTATTTACATCATATTGGCTGTTGGAAAGCAAACGCCTCAAGTTCACGGCAATTTTCCTTGCAATATGTCCAGGATCACGAAAAACAATAAAAGGTCTACCTGTCATTTTAGCTAGTTATCATATGATCAGAAAACTAGAAATAGCAAGCCCATTGCATATGAAGATTACCAATGATCTGGCTATCAGAGATTTAATAGCAGCAACAAACTAACTTTTGGATGGGACGTAGTGCTTGAACTCTAAAGTGCATGGAACTTAGTCAGGCTTTCTTATTTAATGAAATGCTTTCAACCGTCAGGGTTTTGATATCAAATTAAAACGAGATATACTTCGATGAATTGTTTATTTGATGTTTTTATGTTGAAAAAAGCATCGGTAGTATAAAAGTAGATCTGTATTAGATACATCATTTCTGATATACTTCTTGTGCTTGTGCATACACCCAGTCATTGGTGCATGCATGAAGTGTTAAAGCAGTAATTATGCAGAACTGTATGGAAGGATACATTACCTGCATTGAAGTGACCATTAAAAATGCAAAATGAGGTTGACAGGACAAAAATTGATTGAGATGATGGATAGCACCTAATCAGAATGAAGGAAGAGGCAGGACTAGCATCCAATATTCAATTAAAAACAGGGATTGTAATAAAGGACTAATTCTCCAATACTGTTTGTGAGAAAGCTGAGGTCCTGAATGAGTTGACGTAAAGAACAATTTCAGGATGGTGTCAATATTGATTGGAAGAATAACTGAACTTGCAGTTTGGTGAAATTCCTATTACAACTATGGGAGTTCACATAAGAAAAAAATAGTGTAATATAAACATTAATAAGTTGGTTTCAAAAAACAAACATCAATATGCTTGTTGTTGTAGACTAGGAAATTTCCCTATATTATAGCTAATTTGTGTTTACACTCATTCGATGATAAACACAATATACCAAAATGTATATGTTGGAGAAAAATAGAATAGCTTATCATGAAGAGACCTAGGGCTCTCTTATATATGAGAAAAGCCCTGGGTTAATTACATGAGAGGTACATGAAGAAAATAAAAATAAGAAATAAATATAAAGAGATACAAATATCTCAACACTCCTCCTCAAGTTGGAGCATATATGTCTATTACGCTTCCCTCTCTTTTTTGGAATATATATTCTGCCAATACTTTTTAGAGTAATTTTCTAGAAGCAACTATAAATAAATGATTACAATATTATATTCATATTTAATTCTAGAAAATATGACTAACTTTTGTAGAGTTTTAATCGAAATAGACGATCATGTTATTCTATTGAAAGTTTGGACATTTTAAACGATTATTTCATTGATATATAAATACATACTTATATATATGTATCCAATTTTATCGGTTCAAAAAACCAGTTCGACCGGTCTGACCATTAAATTAAGCCCGGTCTGATTTTTCCCGAGTCGATAGGAATGATGACGTCATGCTGTCATCATCACCCGTCCAACCGGTTTGGATCGATGGTCCGATCTGATTGGACCTAACCGAAGACAAACCGGTTCAATATCCGGTCCGATTTTTAAAACCTTGTATGAGACCCTTCTGGATCATGTTTCTGGTATAAGTGGCAATCCACCTATATATACTTGGTCCGTTCATAGAATGCGGGATTATTGGTAATAATCAGAGCTGCTTGATTGTCGCATAAAAGCTGCATGGAAAGAGGTACCTCAACAACAAGATCATTCAAGACGGATCTGACCCACATCATCTCTGCGCGCCCCTGAGCCATGGCTTTGTACTCAGACTCTGCACTTGATCTACCAACCATTGTCTGCTTCTTGCCTTTCCATGACATGAGTGAGTTTCCCACAAGAATAACAAAGCCAGAAGTAGACTTCCTGTCTCTAAGGCAACCTACATTATCTGCATCTGCACACACTATCACCTCAAGAGAGATACCTCTGATGAATAGAAGACCAGTACCTGTTGGAGTCTTCAAATATCTCAGTATCATATAAACAACATACATATGAACCTTCTTGGGGCCCCGGGCTACTCCATAAACTGGCTTAGCTTGCTTACAACAAAGGATATGTCTGGCCTGGTGATAGTAGCATAGAGGTTCCCAATAAGCTTCATGTATCTCCTCTTGTCTACCTCCTCAATGTCATCATCAATATTATCTCATGCTCGGATCCATAGGGGTAGTAGCAAGAGTGCACCCTGTCATCCCAGTCTTTAGTAGAAGATCAGTCACAAACTTCCTCTGGGTCATCACAAGACCACTATGGTTCCTGGCGAACTCTAGTCCAAAGAAGTAAGAGAGACTACCAAGATCCTTAGTCACAAACTGCTGACCCAGGAACTCCTTGGTAGCATGAATGCCCTGCTCATCATCACCTGTGATAATAATATCATCAACATAAACATGAATGGCTACTGTATCTCTTTATGCCCTCTAAACAAAAAGCAAATGATCTACAATAGACCGTGCAAACCCCTAGTGCTCTATCAACTCTGATAGCTTCTAGTACCAAGCTATCAGACTCTGCTTCAGGCCGTAAATCGATTTGCGGAGGATACACACCTTCTAAGACTCCCCCTCAGCAACAAACCCTGGTGGCTATTGCATTTATACCTCCTCCTGTAAAATCTCCATATAGAAACACATTCTTCACATCAAGTTGGTAAAGAGGCCAATCCCGAATCACAACAACTGATAGAAAAATACGCAATGTCGAATGTCTGACCCACTAGTGAGAAGGCATCCTGATAGTCCACACCATAAGTCTGGGTGAACCCACGTACTACAAGCCTTGCCTTGTAGCGATCAACACTACAATCGGCCCATTGCTGGACTGTAAAGATCCATTTGCACCCCACAACAGAGACATCTGGAGGAGCAGAAACAACACTCTAGGTAACACGAGACTGTAAAGCAGCCATCTCCTCCTCCATGGCAAGTCGCCAACTACTATCCTTTACGACCTCGTAGTATGTTTGTGGGATAGTAACAACAGAGAGTCCTACGACACACCTCCTGTACTCCTCCAAAAGATGATCCAAGGAAATATGAGCAAGTAGAGGATAAGTGGTACAATTATGACGCGTCTTCTTCAATGCAATAGGAACATCAAGGTCATCAGCCTCTATGTTCTCTAGTATCATCTCCTCTTGTACAGTAGCCTGTGGTACAAGTATATCACCGGTGCCGTCAGTAGAAACAATGTGTTCATTACATACTTGAGGCGTGTTAGATGACGGGGAAGGCTCATGAGAAGAGGACTGAGTAGAAGATCTACGAATGTAAAATCGTGGTAGAAACTGTGTCAAGGTAGACAGAGGTGGAGGCGGTGTGGGAGTTGGAGGTGGAGATGACTGGGACTCAACATGGGGTATTGCTGGTGGAGATAACGGAGGTGGTGGAACAAAGACATCCTCTCCAGAGTCAGAGTTAGCCAACCTATCACCTGTAGGAAAAAAATACATAATAGACTCAAAAAATATGACATCAGCACTCACATAATACTTTCTCCGTACATGATCAAAACATCTATACCATTTGGGTATGAGAATAGCCAACGAACACGCATTTGATAGTTCGTGGAGAGAGCTTGTCACGACTAGGAGTAAAATTGTGGACAAATGCCACATACCCAAAGACCTTGGGAGTAAGGGAGAATAGGTCCTTCTCGGGAAGCACAATCAAGAAAGCTCCAAGGACAGTGGAAGGCATGCGATTCACCAAGTAGTAAGCAATGAGAATCACATCACCCCAAAATGAATGAGGAGCTCGACTCTAAATCAAAAAAGTAATCGTGACATTCCAAAGATGACGATGTTTATGTTCAGTAACACCATTCTGCTGTGAAGTGTAAGCACACTAAGCTTGATGAACAATACCAAGAGATATGAGAAAGTCAGATAGCTGTAAAGTGGAAAACTCCAAGGCATTATCAGTGCGAATAAACTTCACATTAGCAGAAAAATATTCTTAATTTTTAAAAAAATGATTTAATGACAGGACCCTCTTCAGACTTATTCTTTAACAAGAAAATCCAAGATAATCTAGAAAAGTCATCCACAACAACCATATAGAACAGATGTCCCTGATGATCAGGAACACGACTAGGACCCCATATATCAAAATGAAACAACTCAAATGACTGACTACTGTGACTAATCTGACGACTCGGAAAAGAAGAACGATGGTGCTTCCCAAGCTGACATGCCTTACAGTCCAAGGTAGTACGAGTAGAAATCTGAGGGAGAACATGGCACAACTTTTGCAGAGGAAGGTGTCCAAAGCTAAGATGGCACATGAAAGGAGAAACAAAGCCAGAAGGAATGGTTGCCGCACCAACACACGAAGGCTGGACTAGTCTGTAAAGTCCTCTCTGCTCGCGATCACATCCAATCACCCTGCCATGAGTACGCCCTGAAACACAAGAGAATATGTGTCAAATATGGCACGACAATGTAATTCTTTTGTAATCTGACTAATAGACAAAAGATTCATCTGAAATGCTGGAGCATGTAAGACATTCCACAAGTGCATTGAGGGGGCTAGGACAATCTCCAACTGACCAATAATGGGTAGATGAACCTCATTAGCAACCACCACTGATCTACCAGTAGGGATAGATATGTAAGAGGTAACCTGAGCTCGATCCCCATAGATTTGATGAGAAGCTCGGAGTCCATGATCTAATCAATCAGACCTGAACTGCTACAACTGGTAAGTGCATAAGCAATACCGATGAACTCGTGGAAGTTTTGGCATCAACTGCAACATTTGAAGATCCCGCTGCTGGTGTGGGCGGTGTAGTCATCATCTCTCTCAATCTAGACTATCGTCAAGCCTCGCATCGTGAGGAGTTGGAGTAGTCTTTGTCCGCTCAGCTACACGGGGACACATGAAATCCATGCTTCAGATAACATGTCTCCTCTGAATGTCCTGGACAGTGGCAATGTCAGCAAGGGCTACGCTGATGTCCTCCTTGACCACGGGATCTTCACCCATGAAACTGTGAAGTATCCCCTCTGCCACGAGAAGTTGCCATCGTAGAGGGAGTTCGAGCCACTGTAGTAGACAAAATAGTGATCCTGCTCAGCCTCTTGTAGACCTCTATCGGTGGTATCCGTCTCTCTAGTAAGCAATTGAGCATGTACGATATCGTACTCAGTCAAGGGACAACAAAAGAATCCGATCATAGTGGCATTCCGATATGCCTGATGTTGCTCAGTGTTGATAGTAATGGGCATAAAGCTATGAAGACACTCAAACATGCCTCGAAGATGTGAGTAAGCATGAAGAGGACGACCATTCTGCTTGGTTGAAAATATGTCATACTGCAGCTGTAGGATCTTTCTATCATTCTTGGCTTGCCCATATGTGTCTACTAACATGACCCACATAGCCTTGGTTGTGGGTTGATTGACATGTCGTTGGCAATCTCCTTGTGAGCATCCCGGAGAGCTAAATCCATGCATAGGCATCATCTTGCTTCCAAGAAGCATTAGCCCCAGTCTTGTCCGTCAGCTCAGAATCCATCAAAATGTGCTCCTTGTTATGGTACTGCATAAGGATGCGAAACTGCATGGACCACAATTCGTAGTTGCTCTCATCCATTTTTACGATGGGAGCCGTGCCATTGAAGGCACTGGACGACAAAAAAACGTCACCCTTGTTCTCTAATATGATAAAAGTACCGAGAACAAACTGAGGAGTAGACTACTCTGAGTGAGTCTACACAATCATATAGAGGAGTGGTTGTACGTCTATACTCGTACAACCATCCTCTTCATTCCTTATCGTAGTTTAGGATCGGAAAATGTGATTTATATGTTCGAAATCATGGAATCCAAGCAAAATTAAACTATATAGGCCTGCAGAAGCGGTTGAACTGCAGCCCACAAAGTGTGGGACGACCCACAAGACTGCTGCGAGCGACACGGCCGTGAGAAGGGGGCAGCTGGCAGCTAGGGCGGTCGGCTGGGGCTGGGGCTGGCGGCTGACTGCTTATAGGGGGGCAGGGGCGGCCGACTGGGGTTGGGGCATGCGACGGAGGGGTTGCCACAAACGACGGTTAGCTGCCGATGGTGGAGATGGGCGGCGGTCAGTGACGCGGGGGTGGGGGGGTGGGGCGGGTGGGGTTAGGTTTTTTTGGTGGGATACAGGAACCTTGATCTAGGACCGTTGCTCTGATACCATTTTGGAGAAAAATAGAATAACTTATTAATAAAGAGATCTTAGGGCTCTCTTATATAGGAGAAAAGCACTGGGTTAATTACATGAGAAGTACATGAAGAAAATAGAAAAAAATAAATATAAAGAGATACAAATATCTCAACAGTACACAGTCTAATGAAAACTGAGATGTACACAAGTTGCAAGGGAGACACCGACTTCTCTAGTTTCAAGGTCTGGTTTAGGACACCAGATGCACATCATCTCTACATTGTCTATGACTCTATCTTGACAGCGTAGGAAAGGAATTAATCAGGTTACTAAGATATGATTTTCTCGTGACTTCATTATGTATATGACAAAATTGTTGGCCATCCTGAATTTTGTTTGAGTTGATCCACCGGCTCTAATATTTTGCCTCTCAATGGGTTCAGGGACCTGAATATTGTTTTCCTTTTAATCATCCCTCGCGAGGTGGGGGGTGTGATAAAGAGGCTTTGGAAAGCACAATACTACTGTGAAAAGAGAAGTGGGTCTAGGGATAGTATGATAGTGGGTCAAAAATGGGAATGTTTTGCTTTTACTTTCCCAAAAAGGTCATGGAAGGGAAGTCTGGTTGATGAAGCTCCCTCTATGTGTAGGATCTGGGAAGGGTTGGATCGTGCTTGGGGCTATTGCATATAACCTTACAGTTGAATACTAAGTTGTAAACCCTAATTCTAGGGGTAATGCAGGCAACTCAATATCTATGAGTCGACTCTTTCTGTAACCTAACTCTAGGTCTCCACCTACATAAGGAGCCCTAGGGTCCTCTTTTTGCTGATCCCAATATTCAGTCTAAACTTTAATATGGTATCAAATCAGGGACTTCGTCCCCCCTCCCCTCCACCGTCGGCCTCCTCCCTTGTCGGCATCACTATCGAAACGACCATATCTCCATCGCTTACAACCTAGCACCGATCTCTACTGTAGCCAATAGTCACATCCGATCACCAATATCCACCCCCTACCCCCTCCTCGATCGCCCATGCCTAAGCCCCCTCCCTCCTAATCTTTATTGTAACCCTCTTCCTTGCGAGACGGACAGCTCTATGCAAACCCTGTAGCTGCTTAACTCCTGTTTCTAAGTCTAGGATAGTCAACATTCCTCTTTCTTCTCCATCGCCCATCACTCGATCTCCATGCTTGCCTGACCTCAATCCCCACTCCCACCCATTGCCCAGCCTCAATTTTCACTCCCGCTCCTTGCCCAACCCTGATTTCCACACCCTCTAATCACCATCCTCGATCTCCACCACGGGTCAAATCGCCCATCCATTGCCCTGCTCTAACCTCCAATCTACCATCCTCGTAATCCTTCCAGATCGCCTAGCCCCCCCTCCCCCCACCAAATCCCAATTCACCCTATCCATTCAAACATTCTCTCCAGACCTCCGTCGCCGCCATCCATCACCATAGATCACTACCTCCAAGTAGCCACTTCTCCATCGCTTCGAGCTGCTGCATCCAGATAGCCGCCTCCATCACCATAAGCCAATATAGTATTAAAAAATGATCGCATTTGATTGTCAAAATTTGAGAGGAAATTTTTTGCGTTTCGTATTTGACACTTCAGAATCAATGTAGGCAACCACAAGACCAACAAGAAGGGCCACCAATTTATATTTCATTAATTTTCATATATATATATAACATGTATCAAAATAAGCTGGCAATATATACATGTATCCCAAAATGTACAGAAGAGAAAGAAAATACTATTTATAAGCAGAACAAAAAACTGTAATAACTGTACCGTCTGGTATACCAGTGGAAACTTAGGTTCATCTGCCAGCTACTGCAATGCAGGTGATTTGCCTGCCGAACATGCAGAACGAGAGGACGTCAACAGATGTTGTGTACATTACAACATATTAAAAATAATAACAAGTATTTTAATGTGTCCAAAAGAAAGCAAGTAGAAAGGCAACGACAAATAAAATTTACAACTACTTGCGTGGCAAATGGTTTTCAAACTTCTTTGTCTGTATGCTCCATGATTTCCCATTATCCCATAACCTTCCATATATAATATTTTTATGTATTACTTAATGATCTATATATAGGTTATTGCCTTTTTATCATTTAAAGATAAGGTTGATGGATCCTTGTATTGATGATGATGAATCTTTGATCCGGTCTTCAATTCTGCATCATTTCTCAAGTCTAATGGATAGTCTGTGATCTTGGTCTGAGGGAGACCTCACACTATGACTCTAAGGTGTGATGAATACCTTAGGGTTGGGGTGCCTCCGTAGGCTGCGATGGGGTGTGATGCATCTTAACTAAGTTCTCAACATGTCCACTAGCTTATCTTATCACTCATAGTAGTAGTTCTAAGATCCGATTAGTTGTTGATGATTGATGATTGCTAATAAATGATGATTCCATACCAAACTTAACAGTGATTGATGTTAACACTAGTCCAACTTAGTTGTAATTGATCTCCTCTCTTAGCCAAACTCAATTGTAATCCACTTCAATGCTCGATTTTAGCTCCTTCAGATTCAAATGTAATTGATTCGGATGTAGCCATCGCCAAGCCTATTGGCGGAAGAGTAACCAAAACTCAAGCGGTGAGGAAGTCTCCTAAGAGACACTTCTGTCTCGCCATATAAGCAGAAGTGTGAACCATTAGAGGGATAGATATACTCCTACGCCACTGAGACGGGTGAGAGAGACTATCCAGAAAAGTCACTCTAGAAACCGGCCTGACTAGTACGAGCTAACGAGCTTATGAGAAAAACTGAAACCGAGAGACCTCCAGTCTAGATACCCTAAAACAGAGGGTCAAAGGAACTAATCAAAAGTCGGGATCCGAACGAGGCGTAAAAACACTACAAGTTCACGTAAAAACCGTGAAAAGGACTGGGATTCTAGACCCGCGCACTGGGCGGTCGCTGCCCTAACTGGGCATCCTTTCCTCCGTCCAGTTGAGGGTCACCTCACCCTCGCAAGGTCAGGTGTGAGGGTCATCATAACCGGCACTAATATTTGTGAATCATCATTGATTTTCAATATTTTCACTTGATTATTGAATAATTGCAAGGAGCTCCGGGATTTTGGGAGTAGCTTTGGAGAGAAGGGGTTGGGGTCTTCTCGGTGGAGGTTTTCAAAGAAAATTTGGGGAATTTTGTGCTTATAAAACTAAGGAGAGGGGGTTCATTTGATGCCAAGTGGAAGAGAGGATGTTAAACCAAGTGGAAGAAGAAAATGCCATGTGGAGAGGAGAGAGAGTTGCTATTTCTACAGCAGTCAGCTGTACATCAGATTTAAAATTTTATTTATTTTTAGTTTTTTCATTTAACTTTCTCTTATTTGAATATACCAAAGTTCATCGTATATGCACCTCAAATCTCAGATTTTGACGAATAATAAGTCGTTTTGACCATCTCAAACGACGATCAAAATGAGTATGATATTCATATACTTTTGATTTGAGATAAATTTAGAAGTCATCAAAATACGATCTCGATTTACGATTAAATTTTGTGATTTTATAAATATCAACCGATCTTCGATTGACGAACGGTCAATTCCGTTGGTCTTATTTCGTTGAATCGAAATTTTGGATTGTCTCGGTTTGTTTTGCGGTTTCCAATTTACGTTGCGGCTTTTCTGTGGCACATATTACGATGCGATCGCTTCTTGGTCAATTGCAACTGAACGACTTTTAATTTATGATTAATTGATCGATTTAGGTTATTTAATATTGCTTGATAAATTTATTGGATCAAACGGACCCTAATCGGGTCAGGTTCGGGTTTATTCGAATTCAGATGTTACAAAGCCATAGCTTACACCACTCTAGGCCGTGCCCGACGCTTGCATGCCCTAGTGCATTGTATTTTGCCATCCGTTCTCCACCAAATAATCATCCTGCCACAATCATCCAACCTCTCAGCCCAACAACCCCTAACAAGTTTTGATATGATTTAAGTTGTCTTTTGAATCTTCATCTTTCTCTACTGCAGGTCTGACACCGTCGTCAATGATGTCCTAATTAGAAGGTGACATCTCAAGGATATGATAGAGGGAGCACTCGACTACAACTACCCCCATTTTGCTCGATCATCAAGTTGGACGAGACCAACTATCTCAAGTGGTCTCGCATGTTCCTTATGATCGTACTAGGATACGACAAGGAGCATAATCTGTTGAAGTCAGAGCATGTTGATAACATAGGAAAATTCATTGCATATGCGAATGGGATGGTCAGTTCCAGGACCATGGTTAACATCGTTGACAGGATTGCGGATAAGTTGGTGTACTTCACCACCTCTTACAACATGTGGACATCTATTCAAGCTATATACAATCATGAGATGAATTCTAGCAAAATGTATCGGACGTATTTCAACATGGTTGATATGAAGCAAGCATGTTGTCTCTTGACTGAATACTCCTCTCCCTCTCTCTCTCTTAAAATCCATGTTTAAGCGATATAATGCTTACATTACATGATGTTCCCAGCCTACTCCGAAGCAACATTGCCAGTATATGGTGATTTTGGTATTCCTAGTCGGACTTTGATCCAGGCTATGATGCAGCCTGCAACTAGATGATCATTGATTCGGTTCTTCCAACTATAGAGAAGGCCTATAGTACCCTGAGTTATTTTTTTGTCCCTATTACTAGCATTACTATGGAAGTTCAGGGACATGTTTCTGCACTAGCTGCCCCATATAGGCAAGGAGGTCATAGATCATTCTGGAGCCGTGGCTGAGAACAGGATGAGGCAGAGACACAATTCAGTGTACCTACTGTCACAAGTTCAGATCCACAAAGACCATCTGCTACAACAAACATGGTTATTATGTGCTTATTTCTCGGGATGCTAGTGAGAGTGATAGCCCTCCCGTAAAAGTTCCTAGGAGAGACTTTGAAGATCTGATGCAACACCTGAACAAGATACACCCAAGCGTGTCTTCCCACTCACACCAGAGCGATCTTTTAGAGACTAAAGTTGTTGCTCATATATATATATGTTGCTTCTACAAAAAATTTTGTGAAATAGAGTAGTTGATTTATACAGATGCATCCACCCACCTCTGTAGGGAACAATCCTTCTACATCATATGCGTAACATCCCATCTCTCTTCTTTATGTTAGTCAGATTTACAAGGAGCTCAACTGGCGATCGAGTTGACGCTTTTATTGTATTTTTCAGGACATACTGACTGTGAAGATGATTTGTACGAGCCGTGAAGAAGGGGATGTTTACTATCTTATCCAGTCGTTTGGGATAACGACTTACTCTGAGACTCCTTTTTCATCATCTTCTAGTGAATATATGATTTTTCTAATGTGTCATTAACCTTCTACATGAAAAATAACTCTGATGTTTTCCACCTTATTGTTCGATTTATTAATGAAATAAAAAACCAGTTTGGTACCGCTATCAAAATCTTATGGTCTGATAATGCTAGGGAATTTCTTTCTCATGGCATGTAGTCTTTCCTTTCATCAAATGAGATCTTACATCACACTACTTGTGCTCATACATCCCAATAGACTGGAGTGATTGAGCACAAGCATCGTCATATCCTTGACATAGCATGTACCTTGCTCATTGTTGATTATCATGTTCCCTCTACATATGTGGATGATGTCATCCTTAGCGTCAGATTTGTTATATATCGAATGCCATCCATTTCCATTAACGAGCATGTACCTATTGAGGTCATCTTTATAGAAAAGGTCGTGTTTCATGTTTATTCCATGGTCTTTGGCTGTGTCGCCTTTGTTCGTCAACTTGGTCCTTACAGGGATAAACTTGCTGTCAGGGTTTTGAAATGTGTTTCCTAGGATATGCTAGGAATTTTAAAGGATATAGATGTTACGACCCCTGATCCAGAAAGCACTATATAAGTGCGGATGTTACATTCTTTGAGTCTCTTCAGTACTACTACAGGTCTAGCACACATGTTCCTTCCCCACTAGCCTACACTGCTCCACTTCCTGTCCCTATTCCACATGATGATCTTTATAGGATTGCTACTACACAGTGTAACATCCGAAATCCGCCAAACCCGAGCCCGACCCGATTAGGGTCCGATTAAGTCAATAAAGTTATTCGACAACATTAGACAACCTATGACGATCAACTGATCGGAGATCAAAAGTCGTTCGGGCGAAATCGACCAAAAATCGATCGCTTCGTAATGCGCGCCGCGAAAAAGCCGCGACGTAAATTCAGAAACTACAAAACAAACCAAGACCGTCATTAGATCCTATTTGACAAGAGAAGACCAACGGAATTGACCGTTCGTCAATCGGAGGTCGTTTGATATTTTTAAATCACAAAATAGACGGAAGAGCCCTTTTGTTGGCTTCTTCACCGCTTGAGTTTTTCTTTCGCCAACAGACTTGGCGATTCTACATCCAGATCATCCATATCTATATCTACATCATCTAGAGTTACATTGAGACTGTTGTACTGAGGTTTGAAGGGATTGATTCTACATCCAGATCATCCATCTCTATATCTACATCATCTGGAGTTACAACTGAGACAGTTACAGTTGAGGCTTTAAGGGATTACAATTAAATTGAGTAAATGGAAAAGACTCTAATCCAATTCGAAATCTTATTAAGCTAGTGGACGTGTTGGGAACTTAGTTAGGATGCATTATACTACACCGCATGCCTATGGAGGCACCCCAACCCTAAGGCTTTCCCCAAGTCTTAGAGTCATAGTGTGAGGTTTTACACGAACCAAGACCACAGACTATCCACTAGACTTAAGAATTTAATAAATCATTATATCTTCTTATCTCATCTTTCCCATCATCAAAATCCACAAATATGATCTCTAAGTAATACGAGAATGAAATATACTTACTATGATCAATTAGTTATAAAATAAATATGCTTATGTGGGAAATGTTGGGTTAATGGCTAATCATGAGAGGTGCTTACTAGAGATTTGAAAACCTTTTACATTTGCAAGTAGAAATAAATTTTAAATTTGAGTTGCTCATGCCTCTCTACTTGCTTTCTTTTGTAAATAATAAATGTCTGTTATTTTTATATAAACTTATGGGAAGTACCAGCACCCGCTGACGCCTTTTCTTCCTTGCACGCATGGCAGGCAAGGAGCCTTTAGCGCAGTAGCGGGTTTATGATTTCAGGAGATAGAGTTTATACTCGACGGTATGTTATTTTGTGCCAGTTTTTGTTCGATTTATAATGTATTATGTTTCTTTCTCTTCAGTCAGATTTTTGGGATATTATATGTACTGTCAGACTTTGTACATGTTGTAGAATATATGGAAGTTAATGAAATCAGATTTTGGTGACAATTGTCTATATTAACTTGTGGTTATGATCGTGAATGTCATGTGGAAAATTATCCGCGCGAAAAATTTCCCTGTTTTTCTGTAACTTAATGCGATCTCCTGTGAATGAATTATGGCGAAATGCGCGTAAACGGGTACCCGGATCCTGAGGGGTTCACAGTTTGGTATCAGAGCAGTGGTACCCCGATACGCATATTCGCAGTATTACAATTCCGATCGCATTAAGTTCTCAGATAGAGACAGTCTTCCGACTTGTCATGAGTCCGAGAAGGGAAATATGACATTCATATTCAAATACCACAGTTGTCACCAATTTCATTAACTTTCATATTATATCCCAAGAAGAGAAAAGCATATATCATATTATCTGCGAACCATCGATTTTATGACTAATAAATGGTTCTCATACAGAGCCATATTATCCCGACCAGACCAAGAGATGACTAACAAACTAGCACACATCATGACTACTCTTATCGACCTTTCCGTGTTTTATTTGATTCTGGTGCGACACACTCTTTTCTTGCTTTGAGACTACTAGTTTCTTTAGGTAGAGTCGCAGAGACTCTCTCTTCCCTGTATCACATCCGAAGGCCAGGAGGCCAGTTGTTTATCATTTCTCTGATTGTCAGGCACTTGCCCGTACTGATTGGCGGTCACGAGATGATCACAGATTGTCTACCTCTACAGCTTGATGAGTTCGACTTGATTCTAAGCATGGATTGGTTATCCGCTCATCATGCACTTGTTGATTGTTTTAGGAAGACAGTTGTCTTCAGGATTCCCAATCTACCGGAGTTCACCTTTGAGGGTACTATACACGACTCCACCATGGAGTACATTTCAGTGTTGCGAGCCCAACGACTCGTTGATCAGGGTTGCGATTCCTACCTTGCATTTGTTCGGGAGGTGTCTGATCAGGAACCGATGATACAGGACATCCGAGTAGTATCAGAATATCCAGAGGTCTCTCCTGATGAGCTACCAGGATTACCTCCTGAGAGAGAGATCGAGTTCGAGATCACATTGTTGCCAGATACACAGCCGATCTCTATGACACCATATCGCATGGCACCAGCCGAGTTGCGGGAGCTGAAGGTGCAATTACATGAGTTACTTGATTTGGGATTCGTGAGACCGAGCACTTCACCTTGGGGTGCTCCGGTTCTATTTGTCAAGAAGAAGGACGGATCCATGAGGTTATGCATCGATTACAGGCAATTGAACAAGAGAACGGTGAAGAACCGCTATCCTTTGCCGTGCATCGATGATTTATTTGATCAACTCCAAGGATCTTCGATTTTCTCGAAGATCGGTCTTCGCTCAGGCTACCATCAGCTGAGGATTCGCGAGTCGGATATTCCGAAGACAGCCTTCAGGACTCGCTATGGACACTACGAGTTTGTGGTGATGCCGTTTGGGCTCACCAATGCACCTGCAGCTTTCATGGATATGATGAACCGTATCTTCCGTCCATACTTGGACAAGTTTGTAGTGGTATTCGTCGATGATGTGCTCATCTACTCACGGAATGAATGGGATCATGCGAATGATCTACGAATTGTTTTGGACACATTGCGAGAGAACAAGCTATATGCCAAATTGAGCAAGTGTGAGTTCTGGTTATCCTAGGTCTCGTTTCTCGGGCATGTCATTTCTGGAGCAGGCATTGTAGTCGATCCTGCAAAGATAGATGCAGTTATGTCTTGGGAGCAGCCCAAGACTGTCACGTAGATTCGGAGCTTCCTTGGGCTAGCGGGTTATTACAGACGCTTTGTCAACGAGTTTTCACGCATCGTTCGTCCTTTGACACGGTTGACGCAGAAGGGAGTTTCATTTATTTGGGACGATTCATGTGAGCAGGCCTTCCAGACACTGAAGGAGAGGTTGACTACAGTGCCTATTCTTGCTCTTCCTTCAGGCACTCAGGACTATGCAGTCTACACAGATGCATCTGGAGAAGGTCTAGGAGCAGTGTTGATGCAGAGAGGACAGGTGATTGCTTACGCATCACGACAGTTGAGACCGCACGAGCGGAACTACCCTACACATGACTTGGAGTTGGCGGCAGTTGTCTTTGCCTTGAAGATCTGGCGTCACTACCTATATGGGGTGAATTTCGAGATCCTTACAGACCACAAGAGTCTTAAGTACATCTTTGATCAGAAGGAGCTGAACATGAGGCAGCGCAGATGGCTCGAGCTGCTGAACGATTATGATTGCACGATCTCTTACCATCCTGGTAAGGGAAATGTGGTGGCTGATGCACTCAGCAGGAGAGCGCATGCTGATGGTGCGGCGAACTGGCCATATACATGGGATACGCTTGCCGCTTTGACCGATTGGCATCCTCAGGAGAGCGCATCGATTTCTACTGTCGTGCCCCCACGATACAACAGTCTTTGGAATTGTATTGTAGAAAGCCAGAAGACCGATCCTTGGATCCGAGATAGATACACGCGCGCCGTCAAGGACGAATTTGATGACTTTGTTGTGATGGAGTCTATTTTATGGAAGGCAGGACGGGTTGTTGTACCCAATGACGAGCAGCTACGCAGAGATATTCTTGATGAGGCACACAGTTCACGGTTATCTATCCATCCAGGTAGCACGAAGATGTACCGTGATCCGCGTCGACATTTCTGGTGGGATGGAATGAAGCGCGATGTGGCGCTACATGTTAGCAGATGCATGACCTGTCAGAAGGTCAAGGCCGAGCACAGGAGACCACCAGGATTACTACAGTCCCTCCCCATTCCCGAGTGGAAATGGGAGAGCATTTCTATGGATTTTGTCACAGGTCTGCCGAAGACGCCAGGAGGCCATGATTCTATTTGGGTCGTTGTTGATTGGTTGACCAAGTCAGCCCATTTTATACCTGTCAACACGACTTACACTCCATCTAGATTGGCCAAGCTCTATGTACAGAAAATCATTAGACTTCATGGTATACCACGGGAGGTGGTGTCTGACAGAGATTCGAGGTTTACTTCACATTATTGGCATCAGTTCATGTCAACACTACAGACGGAGCTGAAGACGAGTTCTGCCTATCATCCGCAGACAGATGGCAGAGTGAGCGCACCATTCAGACGCTTGAGGATCTACTTCGTGCATGCACTTTGGAGTGGAAAGGGTCCTGGAAGGACCATCTGCCGTTAGTAGAATTCACGTACAACAACAGCTATCACTCCAGTATTGGTATGGCACCATTCGAAGCCCTATACGGGCAGAGATGTCTTACACCTCTCAGTTGGCGGGAGGTAGGTGACCATGCTCTCTACTCCGTAGATCTCTTGGAGGAGACTGCGAGAGCTGTTGATTTTGTGAGACGGAGGATTCTGACGGCACAAAGCTGCCAGAAGAGCTATGCAGACCATCGGAGAAGAGATTTGGAGTTTCAGGTATCCAATACTTTCCTATTACTCCTTTTGCGAAATTAGTTAAACCTTATACTAATAACTTTCCCATAAATTACAGGTGGGAGATTGGGTATTCCTCCGTGTATCTCCCATGAAGGGAGTGCAGAGATTCGGTGTTCGTGCCAAGCTGGCGCCACGATACGTTGGACCTTTTGAGATTCTGGCTAGAGTGGGGAAGGTAGCATACCGAGTAGCCCTTCCTCCACATCTATCAGCTATTCACGATATCTTCCACATATCCAATTTGAGGAAGTATGTACACGACCCTCGACACGTCATCAACTACGAAAATCTTGACGTGGAGTCTGATTTGACATACGAGGAGAAGCCGGTACAGATACTTGACAGTGCTGTGAAGAAGCTTCGCAGCAAGGAGATTCCATTGGATAAGGTGTTGTGGCACCGACATGGCGTCGAGGAAGCGACGTGGGAGACCGAAGCCGACATGCGGGCACGATACCCGCAACTTTTCTGATGTAATCATCAAAACAAGCTTTTGTAATTAGATACATGATAAATATATGGCTTTTTTTTCTTTGAGGTTTTTATGGGTTTAAAATCCTTTGAGGTTTTTATGGCCACATGGAATCCAAACAAGAACACCTAATGACCTTGACTCGAGTCTCGAAGACAGGACTCCCTTTGAGGTTTTTATAATTGTAACATCCGAAATCCGCCAAACCCGAGCCCGACCCGATTAGGGTCCGATTAAGTCAATAAAGTTATTCGACAACATTAGACAACCTAAAACGATCAACTGATCGGAGATCAAAAGTCGTTCGGGCGAAATCGACCAAAAATCGGTCGCTTCGTAATGCGCGCTGTGAAAAAGCCGTGACGTAAATTCGGAAACTACAAAACAAACCAAGACCGTCATTAGATCCGATTTGACAAGAGAAGACCAACGGAATTGACCGTTCGTCAATCGGAGGTTATTTGATATTTTTAAATATCAAAATTTAATCCCAAACCAAAACCGTATCTTAAAATTTCGGAGGTTCAAAACCCGACCTGGAGTATATCAATATTATACTCATAGGCGTCGAAATTCGAAGCTCGAGGCATAAGTACGGGTGACTTTGGTATCTTAATTAGAGAGAGATTTCAAAGAAATATTTTATTAATAAATAAAATTTTATTTAACCTAATTACAGCCGCCGTGACAGACTCTGCTAAAAAAATTAACTTAATTTACTGCTGTCGGCAGACAGCAGTTGGCATTCCTAGCCTTTCCATTAGGCTTTCTAAACTTCCTCCACTTGGAGTTCTTCCACTCACGTGGCAATCAATTAAGCTCCCCTTCATGTCTATATATAAGAACCTTTCCCTTCTCCCTTTTCTACAAGTTCCCTCTATCTATTCCCAACGAGAGAGCAAAATCGCCGCCGAAGAGCCCCCCGTTTCCTCCGTAGATTCTGAAAATAAATAGGAAGCCACTGCTCCACTTGATCATAGACCTGCAGCTGTACTCGGTTGCACTCTAAAACGCCTCATCTGCAGCCCAAACTGTTGTAGATTTCAGCAACTTCTGAGGATCTCTGCTGCATGCTATTTTTTTCTCCAAAACTTGGAAGATCTAATTAGAGGTACAATCCCTAGCCCATCTCTTTGCTGCCATGCATGTGTATTTCCCTTAATTATATGTACATCCACTTCCCCTCATTGCTGCCATGCATGCCTTATACTCTAAAAATCTATGTTTATTGTGAACTGTTTGAGTATCATTAGATGATCTGTACAATCCTTCACTCTTATTTCCTTGCTGCCTAAACATGCTCAATATCCCCTCCTTTTTTTAAGTTATGTGTGGGGTTACCCCAAGATTTCCAGAATTTCCATTATCAGGATCTAATATAAGAATCCAAAAAAAAAGGAATTTTGTAAGAATCATTTCCGAATCTTTACATTTTTAGGAATTCTTGGACTTAGAAAGTTGAATTTGATTGTTCCCAAATTCTTGAATTGTACTGTTATTCCAGTAGTATTGCATGTCATGAATAATGAATTATTTGTTTTCAACTATTCTATATAATATAATTGAGCTTCTGTAACTTGGTTGATTAAATGCATTTTTATTTTTAACTATTTCATCTATATATATAGATATAGATTTTTAACATTTTTATTTGTTTGGTGTACAAAAGCTGTGAGGTGCTTTTGTTTTCTCTTCCGACATTTGATGTTGCATATACTAATCAGGTATACAGATTTTGGTTATTAATCCATCAATCAATTATTCTATATAATGAAATTACCACTTTTGTTTTTTTGAAACAAAATTTCAGTCATATAGGATATATATTCACATTGTCCATACTCTCAGTGACGTTTATTCCTATTGGACTGTATGTGCATAGTGTGGTAAGACATCTAGCTATCCTTATACGATTACTATCATTCCTCCCCGAGGCTTTTAGGCTTTAGACAAAGTGTTTCCCTAACTTTGTAATATGTTTGCATATCTTATGATGTTTTGATTGAACCCTCTACCTCTGTATTTAGCATGTCTTTATCTTTGCTAGGACATGCTTACTATATTTTGTATTTACTTGCATATCTGCTTACAGTCACTAGTTATTAGATTTGTTGATCACCCAGAAGCAAATTTCATTTAAATATGCTGGCTATATATTGCATCACTTGCATTTCTGCACTGACTATTAGAATCGTTGATCACCCAGAAGCGAACTTCAATTACCTTCTTCCAACCCCTCTCGCATATGGGGACTAATGAAATATCTCCAGACATTCTGTTCCCTATTAAGATTACAATTGTTCCATCACAAAGCAAGGCTAGTGTGTTGATAAAGCTAACACATGATGTTGAACTCGTAGATGTGTAGTTCCTATTGATTGTGTATATCATCTATTAGGTAAAATTGTCGATTCATACCACCATTCATGGAAGGGAGTCTACACAACCACTCCAAGAAGATAGTAGATTATTGGACTCAAGGTTTTAGATACTATAGTAACATAGGGAATTTCTGGACAATCACACGCATCCATAAGACTATTATACGGGTACAAGCTTAATGGGGAAGTTAATAGGAGGATCAAAGTAAAATAACTATAAAAAAGGATTAAGATCTTTATGATAATATCTTCAATCAGTTGGCCCATGAGTATAACTACTATTGATTTATGTCACTAACGATTAACTGTGACAACATACCTAGATCTGAAAGGTTATCCATAGAAGAGGTTGAGAATGGATTAGGTAATCAAGTAAGTGTTTACAAGGGAGAATCGATATTGACAAAAGATTTAGATCTATTAGTCATCTATAAGAGATGCCAAGAAAATTTTGAGTAGAAAAAAAGGGGGGTGAAGTATTGATGACTAATAATCAATAGTGCCGGTCATGGAAACCCTTATACCTGACCGTGCGAGGGCGCGGTGACCCTCAACTGGGCGGAAGAAAGGAAGCCCAGTTTGGGCAGCGGCCGCCAAGTGCGCGGGTCTAGGATCCCAGTCCTCTTTCGATTTTTACGCGAGCTCGCAGTGTTTTTACGCCTCGTTGGGATCCCGATTTTAGACCAGTTCCGCTGACCCTGTTTTAGGATACCCAGGCGGGGGATCCTGGTTTTTCAGTTTTACGTACGAGCTCGGTTGCCCGTTATCGGTCGGGCTGTTTTTCTAGAGTGACTTTTCCGGGAAGTCCCTCTCACCCGTCTCAGTGGCGTAGTTTGGGAGTAGACCTATCCCTCTATTGGACCGTCCTTCCAATTAGGGGGCGAGACGGAAGAGCCCTTTTGTTGGCTTCTTCACCGCTTGAGTTTTTCTTTCGCCAACAGACTTGGCAATTCTACATCCAGATCATCCATATCTATATCTACATCATCTAGAGTTACATTGAGACTGTTGTACCGAGGTTTAAAGGGATTGATTCTACATCCAGATCATCCATCTCTATATCTACATCATCTAGAGTTACAACTGAGACAGTTACACTTGAGGCTTTAAGGGATTACAATTAAATTGAGTAAATGGAAAAGACTCTAATCCAATTCGAAATCTTATTAAGCTAGTGGACGTGTTGGGAACTTAGTTAGGATGCATTATACTACACCACATGCCTACGGAGGCATCCCAACCCTAAGACTTTCCCCAAGTCTTAGAGTCATAGTGTGAGGTTTTACACGAACCAAGACCACAGACTATCCACTAGACTTAAGAATTTAATAAATCATTATATCTTCTTATCTCATCTTTCCCATCATCAAAATCCACAAATATGATCTCTAAGTAATACGAGAATGAAATATACTTACTATGGTCAATTAGTTATAAAATAAATATGCTTATGTGGGAAATGTTGGGTTAATGGCTAATCATGAGAGGTGCTTACTAGAGATTTGAAAACCTTTTACATTTGCAAGTAGAAATAAATTATAAATTTGAGTTGCTCATGCCTCTCTACTTGCTTTCTTTTGTAAATAATAAATACCTGTTATTTTTATATAAACTTATGGGAAGTACCAGCACCCGCTGACGCCTTTTCTTCCTTGCACGCATGGCAGGCAAGGAGCCTTTAGCGCAGTAGCGGGTTTATGATTTCAGGAGATGGAGTTTATACTCGACGGTATGTTATTTTGTGCCAGTTTTTGTTCGATTTATAATGTATTATGTTTCTTTCTCTTCAATCAGATTTTTGGGATATTGTATGTACTGTCAGACTTTGTACATGTTGTAGAATATATGGAAGTTAATGAAATCAGATTTTGGTGACAATTGTCTATATTAACTTATGGTTATGATCGTGAATGTCATGTGGAAAATTATCCGCGCGAAAAATTTCCCTGTTTTTCTGTAACTTAATGCGATCTCCTGTGAATGAATTATGGCGAAATGCGCGTAAACGGGTACCCGGATCCTGAGGGGTTCACACACTGGGACACATCCATTCTGAGCCAGTAACATCTCCTCAGGTATGTCCTTCGATTGAGTCTTTATAGTCTAATTCATTTGTTGGAGTATTTGGTTGTGCACCATATGTATGGGAGATGGGCAAATGGATCTCTCCAGGATCCATTTACCACATCCAGAGTTTAGTCCCACATCTACCAGTTTGGAGTTGTGGAGACTCTGTGGGTGCTATATATAGAGCCCCACACACCTGTAGTCCATTGAGAAAAAGGAATGCAATATCCGCCCCTTTGAGGGTTTCTCCCATGGTTTCATCCCGCTCCTTAGGGAGTAGGGTTCCACGTAAAAATCATGGTGTTCTTCAAGTTTATTCTTTCTCTTTTCTATGCTCTGTTTATCATTCGCTTCTACATTCTCTATTTTCTAACATGGTATCAGAGCGGGTCGATTCTCGAAGAGTTTTTGTGTATTCTTTATGTTTTGTTCGAGAATCAATTATCAGTTTCAATTCTCGATTGTTCTTGTTGAAAGATTATTATTCTGTATATTTCAAGTTCGTGATCATTCAAGCCGTGCAAAGAACAAACAGCGGCGACCTCCATGCTGAGGTCGTGTGGTTCTCCAGCCTCGGTGTGCCCTACCCGCTCAATCGGCGGTTCCTCCCCTACGTAAGCGTGCCTGGTAGCTCCTCCCCTACGCAAGCGTGCCTGGTAATCGCCTCTCCTATCTCCAGGAGGTTCAACAACGCTCTAGGCCAAGTATCTCCAGACCGAAACCCTCCAGGCCCACCGATCTTCCTCCTACGAAAGGAGAATGTTTTGGGCCCAAGTGGGCCTATTGTTTAAAAAAGGGGGTAAAAAAATGAAACGATGAGGGAAGCCTCGAGTTAAAAAAGGGGGGATGAGTCCGCAAAGTTTTTAAGAAAAAAACATTATCTTTTGAAAGAGGGGCGTGCACAAAAAAATCGTACGCAACTCCAAAAAAATTGATGATTGCCATGGTTATAAAAAAATTTAGCCGGAAAAATTGCAAGAAAAGCCCAAAAAAGGAGAGAAACAACTTATTAAAATAAATAAATAAAATAAAATGACGATGAAGCCGAAAAAAGTGTGATTGGCTAAGTGGATTTATTTTGTCCCCATCATTGTTGTCTTCTCTCAACTCGGTCGACGTTCATGTTTTCCGACAAGTATGGGAGAAAGGGGGTCATGGTGTAGAGTCACATATCTTGTTCCAGATTCAGAGGTCAGATTCAGATATTCTCCAGACCAGTCAATTTCCATACTTTACAGAGATTTTGTTAGACTCGACGTCAGATTCCGAGTCAGTTTCAGACACGTACATGTTCGCAGACTTATTTTCAGATATACAGATGTTTGCCATCTTTTGTAGTGGTCCCCATCTTTTCTTGTTGTTTCGGCCAGAGTTTTCATGTAAGCCTTGAGACTTCAGAGTAGAGTACCATTCCTTATGCCATGTTGGCAAGGGTTTTCATGTGGTATCATAGGTGCTCCAGAGTAGAGAACCATTCTCTGTGCCAAATGGGAGAGAGAGGAGACTTCTTTCAGATTTCATTCTCCAACGACCGTGGACTACGACGACGATTGCACTTCCACGACCTTTTCAGTTCGACCCTTTTCAGAGATGGGGAGCAGTTGTCCACATTGTTGTGGCGGGCCAGAGTACTCCGACGAGGAGACTCATTTCCAGTTGCAGTGACTTTGACAGACGCAGTTCAGAGCACATGCTCTCCGACTAGGAGATTTACTTGACTCACACTCCAACCTGTTCATCCTCCTCACCTGCACAACATGAGAAGCAACGTTCTCGACAACAACCGACAGTTGTGCGCGGTGAGTTGGTATTGTCTGTAGTGTCATGTAGAGTGAGTTGAGTTTCCTTTTGTTTGTCCAAGCTGAGCATTGCGTGCTCCGGCTTGGGGGAGTGTTGGAGTATTTGGTTGTGCACCATATGTATGAGAGATGGGTAAATGGATCTTTATAGGATCCATTTACCTCATCTTGAGTTTAGTCCCACATCTACCAGTTTGGAGATGTGGAGACTCTGTGGGTGTTATATTTGAGCCCCACATCCCTGTAGTCCATTGAGAAAAAAGGATGCAATATCCGCCCCTTTGAGGGCTTCTCCCATGGTTTCATCCCGCTCCTTAGGGAGTAGGGTTCCACGTAAAAATCACGGTGTTCTTCAAGTTTATTCTATCTCTTTTCTATGCTCTGTTTATCATTCACTTTCGCATTCTCTACTTCTATGGATACAAACACATGTACCGCCAGTGACTCGGTTGATACTAAAGTTGATCTGCCAATAGCTCTAAGGAAGAGGACCTGACAATTTCCTTCTTGGTACATGTGTACCAAACATCTTATTTCTGTTGTTGTGTCCTCTGGACTTGGCTCCTCCCACAGACAATTCACCGAGGTAATCTCCAACGACTTATACTTGGTTTACATCGTCGATACTCGTTTAAAGAGATGGGATTAGCAGGGACATTATGTCACATGGTTCCCACATTAGGTACAACCACAAGTATGCATATATAAGTACACTATGACATTTGAAATATAGGCTCATGAAGATGTCAATATTATTTTTTGTGTATAATATGTATGAATGTGTAGATGGATGGTTATGGTTAGATAATATGTATGAATGTGTAGATGGATGGTTAGATATAATCATGAGGATGTCACCTATACGTGGAGAAGTTCCAACTTGCGGATGTTGGAATCTTTCGCTCTTTCCTTTGTGAGGGCCAAGCCTCGGACGTTGTCCGATCACATGCCTATTTTGTGGGAGTCAGGCGATGCCCCTGTGCAAAGGGGCCTCTTCCGGTATGAAAAGTGCTGGCTGATGGAGGATAATTTTAGGGAGGTGGTTGCCTCTCATTGGTCTAGCGTGGATGTTGCTGGTTCTGCCGCATCTCGTTATATCCAGAAGCTTACTTCGTTGCGTGGTAGAATGTTGGCTTTCAAGAAAGAATCTCGGGCGGCCAGATGTGCGGCGAGGAAGGAGGCTGAAGAGGTGATACAGAGTCTTGATGCAGTAGAGGACCATAGAGAGCTCTCGGCGGAAGAATTGGCTTGTCGCGCAATTGCCCAGAAACAGGTTACCATCGAAGATCGCAAGCGAGTCACGGAGTGGAGGCAGAGGGCAAGAAGCGTTTGGTTGAGAGAGGGGGACGCGAACACGTCTTATTTTCATCGCGTTGCAAGTGGTAGGCGCCGATCTAATGCGATGCGGTCGATCTCAATTGGCGGGGTCCGTGTGGAGGGGAACAAAGAAATGGGGAAAGCAATTATCAATCACTACAAGGACATTTCTTCGAGAAACATTCTGAGGATTTGGAAATGGCTGGGGCTTGACACTACACCTGTGCCGACCCCCTCTTGCGATTTGCTCACGCGCGTGGTGACCTTGGAGGAGATCAAGGATGCGGTCTGGGACCTCAATGCAGATGCCGCCCCTGGGCCAGACGGTTTCCCGGTTTCGTTTTATAAAGACTTCTGGGATTTGGTTGGCGCAGAGGTGTTGGAGGTCGTCTCTGAATTTCGCTTGGGTAATGCGGGCTTTGAAAGGGTCAACCGTGCTTTAATCATCTTGCTACCCAAATCCGCGGCGCCGGACTCTATTGACGACTACTGCCCTATTGTGGTGTCTAACGCGTTATATCTGATTACTGCAAAGGTCTTCGCCGCTAGATTGAGTGGTGTTCTTCCTTGCCTTATCTCCCCGCTGCAATCTGCTTTCATTCCGGGGAGACAGATCTCGGATTGCCTCACGCTCGCCTCTGAAATAGTTGCGGACTGGCGGAGACGGGATAAAAGCGATGTTTTGTGGAAGGTGGACTTTGCTAAGGCTTACGATAGCCTAGACTGGAGGTTCCTTTGGTCGGTGTTGAGGAGGAAGGGGTTCCCGGAGATTTGGATCGTTTGGATGAGGCGTTGTGTTACAACGCCCTCTTTTACGGTCATGGTGAATGGTCGCACGGAAGGGGGCTTCTTCCAGCCTCGGAGGGGGGTGCACCAGGGGTGCCCCCTTGCTCCTTTGTTGTTTGTCCTGGCGACGGATGTCCTCGCTAACATCGCATTTCGTGTTGTCAACTGTGGGCTCTCAAGTGGCTACTCGAGGGAGGGTTCTCTGATTCCGCTCCTACAATACGCTGACGATACTCTATTCTTCATTGGGGGGGTTGCAGAGGCAAATGACATGGCCCTGGCTTTGGAAATTTTCAGCGAACTGTTCGGGTTGTTCAAGAACGCCAATAAATCGAAGGTTGTCCCTATTGGTCTCTCAGTGGTGGAGTGATGCAGCGTGAAACGGATAAATAGGGCCTCATTTTCTATGTTTTATCCGTTATTTAGAGGGTAATTTTATTTACGTTTATTTGAGTCGTCGTAATTTTATTTAAATAAAAGAGATCGCCTGTGATCTCAAATTAGTTTCAATTTAAATTTCAATTCAGTTAGTTAGAGTCAGTTAAAGATTTGAATTTATTTCAAATCAATTACTTAGGCTGTTAGAGTCAAATTAGGATAAGTAGTTAGAATTTGAATTGGGAATTCTATTTTTGTAATCTCATCACTCCTATATAATGGGATGATAGGATATTGTTTTAGGGGGTCAGAATATATGAAATTTGAGATTGTATCTCTATCTCCCTCTCTTGTCTCTCTCTCCCCTACGCGATCTACGCGCTTCTTCTTCCTCAAACCTCTCGTTCTCCGATGAGTTTTCTTTTCTCAACCCCTCTATTTTCTTCTACCAAACAATCTCGTCCTATCAAATTTATTCTTATCCTTCGCCGAATCTTATTTTTGCATCATGGAGGCTGGTGCCTGTGCTCAGACGTTGGGTTCGTGTTGGAGCTCCTTGCCGTTGGATTATTTGGGGATGCCATTGTCTACGGGCAGAACGAGGATGAAAGATTGGCTAGGGGTCGTTGAGAAGGTGGAGATGAGGTTAGCGGGATGGAAATCGGCGGTCTTGTCGAGGGGAGGGGTTGGTTCTCCTGAGGGCGGTCCTCTCCTCCATTCCTTCCTTTCCAACCGACGTATCCCAAAGGGTATTAGGGTTCGATTGGAGAAGAGGATGCGTGGCTTCTTATGGGGAACTCATGGGTGGGGGGGCGAGGGGCATCCACCTTGTTGGGTGGGAAGATATTACGGTCACGAAGAATCAGGGAGGTTTGTGAGTAAAATGTCTCCAACAAATGAACGAGGCCTTGCTGCTTAAGTGGGCGAGTAGGCTCTGGGGACCTGGAGAGGACCTTGTTTGTACCATGCTGCGCAAGATTTACAATGTTACAGGGATGCCTCCGATGTCGGATGCTCAAACGGAATATACGACTCCATTCTGGAAGGGTGTCGTGGAGGTTTTCTCATAGAACTTATCTTTGTTTAGACCGATCCTTGGTGGGGGTGAATCCTTCGCTTTTTGGACTGACGATTGGACCGGGGAGGGGGGGGGGGTTGTGCACGCGATTTCCACGGTTATTTGCTCTCACGGATGACAAATTGATGACGGTTGCAGCGTGTTGGTCGAATGGAAATTGGTGCCCGACTTTCTCCTCCCCTTTCTCCGACCAAAGATTGGAAGATTTCTTGGGCCTCCTGGATGCGATCACGGAGGTGGGGCGTCCATTGGAGGGGAGAAACCATTGGGGTTGGCGTGAGGGTCAGTTTACGGTTAAAAGGGCCTTTGGGGCTATTTGTAGGCCGCCGCCGTCCCGCTCGGAGATCTTGATCCGCGATTGTGCGTTCCTCTGGTCGCTCAAGCTTCCTGAGCGTATTGGTTTCTTCTTATGGCTGCTTCGGAGACAAAGGCTGATGACGAGGGACCGGTGTACCAGGCTCCTTGGAGCCACTTCGAACATGTGTCTGCTCTGCGAGGAGGCAGTTGAGTCCATCGAGCACCTGTTCCTCAAGTGCCCCAAGGTACTTCCGATCTGGGAGGGGTCGGGGTTGGCCTGGCGTGCGTTATGGATATCGAGTCCTTCTGCGGCTCGTTGATGATAAATAGGACTAGATCTAGAAGGGAGTTGATCCTTCCTCTGGCCATCCTCTGGGCCATTTGGTTGGAGAGGAATGCCTTGTTGTTCTCGGGGCAGCGCTTTTATAAGGAAAATGTGGAGGTACATGCCAGGTGTTTGGTAGATGATTGGGTGTTGTAGCTGGTCGCTCCGTGCGACTGGACTTTCTGTAATTTTTTCCCTTTTTGTGCCCTCGTTTTTTTAATAAAGGATGGGACGAACACCAACGAGTGTCTCCCCCTATTTCAAGATTTCAAAAAAAAACGTAGGCAAATATGCAGAGAGATTACAGATATGCCGTCAATGAGCATATGATTTTGGGCATCCATTCATTCCCAATTATATATTTTGAGCATTTGAATTTATTCAGCCATTCATAATAATCAAACTGCTGCCCTGCCACTCCACATATGCATGTGACCTACTCGTGTTACACATCGATATAACTGATGTAAGTACATGGTATGCCTGATATCGGTAGGATGTATGAATATAATATTTGAAAATTCGGGGTGACTACTTACCCTTGCAGTCATCCGTTGACCTTTAAAAAAACATAGCTGGATAGATGATTCAAGGTGGAGAAGAGAGATGATTCAAGTAGCCATCAATTCACTTTTTTTTAAAAAAAATACAGTTGAATTTTGGAATGTAGTACACCCGGGGAGAGCCTCGCTAATACTTCGGCGAAGGTAGGTGTGAATCCCATCGAGGGTCTTGTTGGAAGTGAAGCCTGCACGGTTCAGACACCTTATACCGCACTCAGTCACAATTTCCTACAAAAGATTAGTGTGAAGATAGTCGCCAATTGCTTCGATTCTCCCTAAGATAATCAGCCTCAATAGTGTTATTCTATAATTTAATGTAAAGAAAAATAGATGGTCCAAGGTGAAATAGATGAGTGACTAGGTAAAACAGATAGGTCACTTTGTAGTTGCAGTCGGAGGAATTCTGGTGCAGATATAACAAGACTTAAATACGTGATGCAAAATGGGAGACTAAAATGCGGGGACAGTTGGTACTCCAACAATAAGGTGATCATAGAAAATAACATTCAAGACTTAGCACATGAGATATTTTTAAGATGTACTCATGGAATCATTTGCTGGGCATGTCTTTTTGTGATGAAAGATTGTACATAGTAAGGTTATAATGAATATTTTAACTTTTACTCCTTAAAATTTGCGTGTTATCTTTGAGAAAATGTGCATAGCTGTGACTGAAATGTCTTATTAGGTTATCTGATCTTTCAAAGACAGGCATGTCAAGTATTTTCTTAGTATCATGCATTTTTTTCTACTCAAAACAGAACTTTTGAGATAGGTTGTCTAGGCCTTACAACATTATAATATTTCATGTACCAAATAGCATACTTTATTCAAGTTCACTGTTCATTTTGTTGCAAATTCTCCATGTGTTGATGTCATTGGCAGGTGAACTTGTTGTTGTCCAAGTGGATGAAGGAGCTCGAAAGAATATTTTATGGTAATGTTGTTGCTTACGATGGTGCCATGCTACCAGAGGTTAAAAAGGATGAACTTACAAAAGTCATATGGAGGTACATAACCCAATGATCTTTTTTCCTCTTAAAGTTCTATCAATTTCCTTCTTGTTATCGGTAAACATAGTAATATATCTCCGATATACCTGTCAAAAAAACTACATAACTTCTATATATGCCTACAAATACAGTAACTTCTATATATGCCTACAAATACAGTACTGTTTTTCCGTTATTCGTACAGTTTAATATAATCTTGGAAAGTGTACCTTTTTCTTGGGAAAATGTATGTGTACCTTGTTTATTGCTCTATTTTTTGCAAGTGATGTAGACATTTCTATTCAAATTCTAATTCAAGCCTGAATCGAAAAAACATAAAGTTTTGTTCCATGATCATGCAACTAAAAGAGAGCAACACCGTACTCACATAGTTTTGCCCGATCACACAGTTCACTTGCCATGTTGATACAGCTTTGTTTTTCATTAGTCCATTTTTCAGTTTTTGTATTTTCATTTCTTTATTCATGTTTGTAGATTCAATGGTGTATTATTCATTCGAAGTGTCATTTAAGGGAGGACTAGGTCTTTTCTGTAAAAGCTTGCCTCTTAGATGGCATTTGCTCTCTATGATGTATTATTCTTTGGAAGTGTCCTCCCTATTCGTTCTCTTAAAACTTTCACTACGATCATCCCTCCTTGAGTTTTCCTCTCACACAACTTGATGTGCTCCTCCCACTCATCCCATTTCTTGCTTTCCCGCCTCCAATTTTTCCTCCTTGAAAATTCAAGTTTCATGAAATGGCATAGAACAGGATCTTGTCCTTCTTATGACTATGATCCTGAAAGATATTTGGAGAAAGAGAAGATTAAAAGGGCGACCGGAGCTTTTACGTCTTCCAACATCTATATATTAAAGGACCTTCATGCATGATGGTAGAAAGTTCTTGATACAATGAGGTGGGTGAAAGAGGAATTCAAGGCCATTAAAGAAGAAATCGTGCAGCTAAAGATGCACATCAGTGGCACAAACACTAAGATTTAAATGGTCCTGCTTTGATGGTGCTTCTTGTCCAAGATGCGAGAATGCTTCAGAAAATGGTGATCATTTATTCTTTACTTGCCCGTACTCAATGGGACTCTAGAGCATCATGGATGTGCCTTGGTTGCGGCACACAAATTCAATTGATTTGTGGCCCTCAATGCACCCCGCTTGCACTTCAAGCAAAATGGGTGTCTTCGTCTTTTTAGGGTGCTAAGGGTGATATGACTTTCACGGAATGGAGTAATTTTTCGTCGAGAACACTACTATGTTGAGAATATGTTGTCGCATGTTAGGTGCCTTTTGGGAGGTTTGGTCGCAGTAACCTGCCTTATATGACTTCTGAATAAATATTGGGTGTGACTCAACTCGAACCCACATCCCTTTCATAAAAAATGATGCAGATCAGTTCCGTCAACTTTAGGCTGCACCGATCAACTTTTCGTAATTAAAAGAGGGTGAACCGCCTTTATTGGAATCACCACCAAAATTGTTGTATGAAGATGCATATGCCTGTAATAATTTTTGCTATGTACATCAACCAATCATGTTGTTGGCGGATTCGATTGTTGTCCACTATCAACAAGAAGGTTAATTGATGAGGCTGCCACCATTGGAGACATCAACACCATAACAAAAAGACATTATAGGATGTTATTAAAACCACACCGACTATTGCCCCAGTTACCACCATCCATTATTCCCACCTCTGACGTGCATCACTTATTGTGCATCAACATTATTGCAATCCATCAACATTCCGTCTTCAATTTGCACCACTACATGCAAAACCAATGTCTATCCTCATCGCGAGACAATGTTCCTTTCCAGTATCCACATCATACGCGCATCAATGTGCCTTAATTGTGTCACTGTGAGAATTAACAACCAACAAAACTTCCGCCAACTTCCCTCTTGCCAACCGCTTTCCAACACCATCTTAGCATCCCCCTCACCATGCAACTACCATCTCATCCTATCCTTTGCAACATCACTCCTCACTTTCCTCTCGCCCTCGTGAAGATGTTGTTACCACCTTCTCTTCTCGTCAAGATGCAACCACCATCTTTCTATGTTGCATCCTGACCTATACATCAAAAAGATTACAACTAATCTAGAGATATTCTTTTCAAGAACCTGATTTTGCTACTTCATTTTTCAGTTTTGTCCTTTCTCTTCCTTATTAGGATTTTTACACTTGTGCCCTCCGAGATTTTGTATATACACGTATGCCCCTACCTTTTTTCAATAATGCTTATTCCATCATGTTTTTCCACCGTTAAAAGTTGTGCCTCTCTGTTAGTTTGGCCATCTATCAGATGAACCAAACCATGGTTAATTCAAACTAAGTTCGGGTTAAAAAATATTTTATAACATTTGTATCTTTAATTTTTTTAAAGCAGTCGTAAGACCTGCTACGCTTTATGGATCTAAATGTTAGCATGTGAACCATAGATATGTATAGAGAATGGCAGTAGCAGGAATGAAAATGCTAAGGTGGATGTGTGGACGTATACGTAAAGATCGGATTCAGAATAATGCAATAAGATGGAAAATTGGTGTAGCTCCGATTGAGGATAGGATGAGAGAAATTCGCTTACGATGGTTTGGCCATTTGCAATGACATCGACTGATGCACCAGTTAGGAGATGTGAGTTTTGGGATGTTGAGCCGGGTAAGAGAGGATGAGGAAGGCCCAAGAAGTGTTGGAATGAGGCTATCCGAAGGGATCTTAGTTTTTTGGATATAAGCTCGAGAATGATCCAAAATAGATCTAAATGGAGGAAAAGAATTCATGTTGCGGACCCTTCTTAATGCGGGGCTTTGTTGTTGTGCCCTTAATATTTTTGACCCGATCCGTACAGAGGACCCCTCTTTCATTATCTTCTACTTCCTTCATCCTGCTGGTGACATGACGACACCAATGAAGATGGATTTCATGAGTTGGTGGTATATGAAGTGCAGCAAGGGGAACATGATGTTGGCAATGAGGATGCTCAATGCTAAGGCACGTCGAGGTGGCGTCCAATCGCACTTCACCTTGAGGGTAACGAAGGACTGGTAGAGGTCAACGTTTTAGGCAACACTCACTCCAATCACGTGAAGAAGGTGTTGTTGATGAAGGTTGATCACCTTCGCTTCTTATAGCAGAGGTGGCATGTTGCGATCATCAATGAGAGAAACAAACAGAATGTGTATTGTGCAGTTGAGGTGTCGACCATGACCTTCGAGGCAGGAGGAGCAATTTGGCACCCATCCCTTGCAAGGAGGAGGTTGAGGTGAAGCTTGTTGGGGCCCAGAGGAGAATCGATGGTAGAGGTGAGCGGGTCAAAGGGGATGGGGGTAGCGATGAGGAATGGGCTTGAGGTGAGGAGGGGTATCAGGGGCAGTGCTGAGGTGGGCACGGGGTGGAGGATGAGGAGGATCTGGAATGGGGTAGAATGGAGATGGGCAACTAGGAAGAGGTTGACGTAGGAAGGAAGAAGAAGTATGAAAGAGAATAAAAATTACACTTGTACCCATTTCTTTTTTTTCGATTATATTTGCGCCTGTAAGTTAACATCCGTTTGGGAAGGGAATGGATGATAACTAACCTAAGGGGCATAATTGTTAGTGGCCAACTACTGGGAGTGTACTGAGCTCCAGCATGTCCACGAGCTTAGTCAGCCTGTGGTTGGTGGTGGTGCCAAGTGGGAAGGCTGAGATATATCACGTTTGCGTAAGCTGTAGGTTTTTTTTGAGAAAGGAGAGGGTGGCACCCCAAGATGGGACGCGTCACCAAAAAGTATATGCATATTAAAAGTTAAAGATATTTGTTACAACACCTTACATTCTTTATGATGTACACAACATTATTTAGTGTTCAACTACGTTTTCAGTATAACAAATTTGCCCCTCCCCCAAATGACCTCATTTCTCACGCACCAAATCACTTAAAGTAGCGTAAAGGTAGCACACTATCTTCGTGCCCAAAACCACATACAGGTCTAAAATCATGTCGAAAACCGGCACACCCCGAGCCCACGATCCAAGAGATGTTTGCTCTGCACAAAATCCGAGAAGAGGAAGGGCATACGAAGAATGTGTGGTTCACGTCTTCCTCTGCTGCCCCAAATCTGACGCAAAGCTCAACCTCGACACCCAACACTTGTTTCCGGCCGCCTGCGCGAGGATTCTATCACGCCAAAGAAGCCATAGAAAGGTCCTGATATAGTCGGGCACCTTGCTTCTCCAAATCAACCTGTTGTCTACAACAAACTCCTCATCCACCGCACCACCATCCTCCACCAAAAATCGGTATGCCCTCTCCATGGAGAATCTCCCGCCACCCCAAACAAAATGATCCCAGCCAATCGTCGACCCTTCCATCCTTGTGAACTCTGCCTGAAGCACCAGGAATTCCTCAACCCTCTGATAAGACAAAATCGAAGGAAAAAATAGGAGACCAAGTTCCTTGCGACTAGGTACGCTGCACAACCACCTCTCTGTCGACCGCCAGTTGCGTTAGGCACGAGAAACACTCTCCCAATGCCTCGTTCCCCATCTAGTCATCCTATCAAAACAAAAGCAAAAATCAGATCCATCGCCAAGAACCGGACGCAACTTCTCTCTTAGCTTCGGGATCACCCATGATCCCTTTCCACAATGACGATAGGCGTCCAGGAACGACAACCAGAGACTTGGAGACATTGTATACCTTCCGCAGCAACCTACAAACTAGGTCCTTATATTTTCCCTAAATGTGGACCACCCACTTCTCCATGAAAGCCTTGTTCATCTCAGCTGCCCAAAGAAGTCCCGGATCTCCATTCTTCTTTGCCATCGTCACCTTGACCTAGTCCACCAAGTACATCCCCTTACTTTCCTGCCTCCTATCCGACCAGAAGAATCTCCTCATCAGAGCATCAATCCTTGTGCTCACTCCCACAAGAAGCAGGCGCATGGAACAAAAAAAGATGGGGATGGTCGAGAAGGCATGCTTCAGGAGAACCAATTTTCCTCCTCTCGACAAACCGTCGTCTTCCAACACGCCATCTTTCCCTCTAGCCTCTCCAACAAGGCCCTCCAGTCCTACTCTTCAGCCTACCAGGCACCAATGACAAGCCCTGATAAGTAATGGGTAAGGTGGTAATCACCATTGGGCAACCGAAGCTCGCCGGTGCTCTCTACACCTCCACCCTCCAGCTCAAAAAGAACCACCACCGATTTACTGCAGTTGATCTAAAGGTCTGAAAAATCCCCAAAAATATCTAAAATCAACGATGCCCGATGCATCTTCTCCTCGCCAGCCTCCATGAACAAGAGCGTCATTTGCATATTGCAACATTGAGATGGAGAGTTCGTCATTCTCATAGCCTAAACACCATCCCCCATTGGTTGCCAGCCTCATCATCATAGCCAACGCATTCGCCACTACAACAAATAGGATGGCGCTAGCGGGCACCCCTGCCTAATGCTCCTCTGGGGTTGAAAGAAACCCCCTTCTGGCCTGCTGTCAACCAACACAGCCTGGGATGCCGTCATGACACACCGCTTGACCCAAGCAACCACCTGTTTGGAAAAACCCTATTCTCCGATGACGCCCACAAGAATCTCCAGTCTATACTATCGTAAGCCTTGGAAAAATCCACCTTCCACAAGAGGCCCTTGACTTTGTGTCTCTTCCAGTCCGTCACCATTTTTGAGGTCATTACCAGAACATCGGCCATAGCGCGACCATGCACAAAAGCTGACTGCTCTGGTGAGATGATTCGATCAACGACCCCCTTGAGTCGATTCACAAGAATCTTTACGAAAATTAGATATACAGCATTGGACAATGCAATCAACCTGTACTCCTCAAGGTTTAAAAAAGCGTGAGGTGTTTTCCAGCGCCTCGAGGCATATCGAGGCGTAAGCCTCACTCGTGAAAGATTTTTTTTCATAAAACATAATAATTAATCGTAATTACAATATTCTAGTTCTAGATTTTAAATAGTTATGATTAAATACATAAATCCATGACATTTCAAGGCTAACATCATGGTTTAAACATCCAAGTTGTTATATAACTCTCTTTTTTAGACTCTAAATCTATAAGGAGTCAAGTAAATATGGATATGCAAGCACAATAATAGGTAACTCTCCGCAAAATTTAAAGTCTTGAACAAAATTTAACTAAAGGGACTAGATGTAATACAAGAGGCATACTAAAGAGTAGAGACATTAGATTTAAGGACTCAAGACCCAAATTTTTGTTCAATGTTGATTTATAAAGAACATGCATAACAAAGTAAAAATAAGCTTAATACTTTAATAAACTAAAAAAATGCATTTCAGTGAATTGTGAGCTTAAAGACTTGAAAATACTTGTCTACGAAAGATGAAAAGCCCACAATCAAAAAGAAAAGAAAAAAATATTGCAGAAAAAAAATTAAAAAATAAGTATACAAATGAGGCAGCACCTTGAGGCGCGCCTCATAAGCCTTGAGGCGCACGCCTCACTGAGGTTGCATGATGCTATAGCCTCGAGGCGTACGCCTCAGCGCCTCGAGGCACGTTTTTAAAAACAATGTACTCAACCTTGGTCGGGGTATCCTTCGGAAGTAGAAAAATAAGGGCCTTGTTCAGTCTCTCAAAGCCACGGTTACCATCTCGAAATTCGACAAGCCACCTCCAAGATCTCCTGCTTGATCACTTCCCAGAACTCCTGATAGAAGAACACCAGAAACCCATTTGGACCCAGTGCCCCATCATCGTTCAGCCCAAACACTGCCCGCTTTGTCTCCTCCTCCGAGAATTCCCTCACCAACAAAACAACGTCAAAATCCAAAATCCTGGAGATATCCTTTCCCGTGCCAACCCCATCCCGCCCAGTTGTCAGGACGTTCGAAATCCTGAAAATGAGACCGCATCGCCAATCCTACTGAACAATCACCCTCAACCACCTCCCCCTGCCAACAGAAATCGAGTGAATGAAGTTTCTACGCCTTCTCTTGCTGGCCGTGGTGGGGAAGAATCTCATATTAGCATCACCCCCTCAACCGCCTCTGTTGAAATCTCTTCCGCCAACCAACCTCATCCTTGTCCTCTCTAAGAATCTCGACCAAACTACTGCCCCTTAACTCCATCTCCTCCACTGACAGAACCCTCTCATTCACCTGACACTGAGCGTTCTCGCAAATCGACGAGTTGCCGACTCCTCCATCGGACACTGAGCCCAGTTTCCTACCACCACCTCCCAAAAAACTTTCTCCAGCAACTAGGCCCTCTTGAAATGGAAAAACGAGCGTGGGTGATCTGCTTCCCCCGACTACCAAAGCAACAACGTGTGATCCGACTGTGTCCTAGGGAGTACATGGGCCCCTACAATAGGGAACACCTCCAAAGCCTCGGTAGATGGCATGAATCTATCAATACGAGATCAAGACCGCGAGTTCCACCAAGTGTATAGACATCTCGTAGCATCGACCTCCTGTAGCTCCAAGCCATCCACCATCTAAGTAAGCTCAACCAAGCCACTATCACTCCCACCACATCCCTCAGGGCAATCCGCCTACCGCAATGTTACATTGAAATTGTTGGCGATGGTCCATGTCGTTGCCGAGAATGTCGCCCTCTCCACCCACTGCTCCTCCACCAAACGACGGACACCTATATCATTGCAAGGACTATAAAAAATTGTAGCCAAGATTCACATGCCATACGCCTTGCAACGCAACAAGATTGAGAGTGAGAACACCCCACACAGTTCCCCCCTCTCCAATTCCAGCCTATCCCCATCCCAAGCAGTTAACAAACCTCGAATAACCCCAACTATTGGAATAGCCTTGAATTCTCCCAACTTGCTTCCCCCAACCTCCTTCCACAACCCTTCCAAGTCCCTAGAGATCTTAGTTTCTTGTAACATAGCCACATCTGTCCTATGTTAAACAATAGCTTCCGTACACCCACGCGTTTCTCGGCTTGACCCAGGCACCTAACATTCCAGGTAATCAAATTCATCTGATCATCGCAGGAACCCCCATAGGCGGTAGCAGTTCGAGGCACAGTAACACCTCCCTCTTCAACACTTCACCCATCCCCGCCCCATCTCCCCAACTTCCTGGTCCTCCTAAGCCTCTTCCCTGCCTGCCTACATTCCTCGCTCCCCAACGCCTATTGCTGTGAGGTTAGAACCTCCCCCACTGACGCTGCCACCCTATGCAACTCCACTCACATCTCCGCCAGTTGTGACAGGCCCCCAGAAGCCTCCTCCTGCAGACTGGTAGACGATTCAGCCCTGCCCTCAGCCCCCGCCAAGGGGCGGTAAAACTCCAAGCATATGGACCTCTGCCTCTCCTTTAAGTTTCGGTACAGGTACATTCTCCCATATCTTCCCCCCGGTACTCGATCTCTACGTCGTTCAAGAGATCACCCCGTGCCACCGGACGCGGTCGCCTCGGGCGACAACACCCCACTCCCTGTCGACAACGACCTCAATGCAAAGGGCCTCTGCGAAGCCCCCACAATAGCAGGTGACAATCCTGACAAAAAGGATCTCGGCGAAGCCCCCACAGCAACAGGCGACAACCCCCACGAGAAGTGTCTTTGTGATAGCCCCGATGAAGCACCAGCACGACCAGACGGAAAATGATTCGGTGGGGTACTCATAGCAATAGGAGAAGCCACTGTCGAAGGGAGTGAGCAGGTTTCTGATGTAACCACCGCATGCGAGGTCGAGACCGCCGCAAACCCCAAGAACAAACACCCTGCCCGTGTGCGGCCACTGAGGGTAGGAGAGGGAGCCCAATCACACTCCCCTGAAACGAGCATCGAGTCTTGGATCTCGATCCTGACCTTGGCGTCGTCCACAGCCGGGACATTAAGCGGGTCTGAGGACCTGAGAGCATCGCCCTTCTTATAGCGAACCATGAGACCGAAGGCATGCAGATCCCCCAACCGAAAAATCGGAGATCCGACAGAGCCCAAATCCGGACTCATCAGCATAAGTCGGGGAGCCGACTACCTACCCCGCACGACCTGAAAGACCACAGCCTAAAACACCAGCCAGAGCATCCACGTAGGAGGTTCGACATTCGATACCACCAGAACGTGCCTCTAGCCCTTCCGAAAATGGCAATCGGGATATGAAAACTTTGAAAGGAGGACCTTCCCTTTCTATGCATGACGTCGTCGCCCTCAACCCATCGACCATCACTGAGTAACCAACTACCACATCTGCCACATGCCCCTCCTCCCGCACCTCATGCATGAAGTCACATCCCCTAAAGCGTGCGCCAAGACACACCGACAAAGAGCACTTGAGGTTCGACCGCGCTACCAACAACCACGGTGGTTGGCCACGCTTCAGCCCACTGGACACAATCTCACCCACCTGGATCACCAGTGCCAGGAGCTCCCGCACAATGTCAAGACGATGTCCCACAAGAGGGAGCCCCCTAACAGAGATTGGCCTGACTTGCCATCGTGTATCGCTCCAATTGTCCCTAATCAGTGGGGTTCACCAGTGCATTTGCCCGTCCGCGTCATGTGACATGTGCAAGAGCTTTCGCATCTCCTCCATCGAGAGATCCCGTGCACAAACCACTGGACCATCTAGCTTCACCACATTGCCCCCAAATTTGGTTCCTATCGCCTGAACAATGTCTTTCATAGCGTCCGAGAGGCATCGACCCTCAGATCGACAAACCCCGACAAGCAAAACCCATTCTCCCATTACCTCAGCTGCAATCCTCCCGCCACCAGGGCTCTACTCCTACTTTATCGGGCAAGCAAAGCTTTTGTGGTCATTCCTCCTGCATCAGAAGCATTAGACCGGGTCCCGACAACCATCAACACGGTGGCCCCATCCCCCGCAGCACATGCATCACCCCCTAAAAACGTAGGGACCTCCCCCTTCTTTCCGCGCTGGTGGCACATGATCTCGTCGAGCCCGACGCTCCACCTTCTCCCAACCATCCGGTGAAGCCATGATTTAATGTTCTCGTAAGCTGCAGGTTAAGGAGATGACACTGTCATTTTCCACTGTTGAGGTTCATAGGGCGAAACCTAAATGTGGATGGCTCACAGGGTCTGCATATGTACCCAGTCTTCTTCAAGGGATAATGAGAGATGTTGATCAAGAGGTTTTGGTTGTTGAGGAATTGCAGCTTGAGAACCTTGAGTTTGCGAGGTTGAATCATTCCTTTTTATTGTTATTGAAGGCTTTGACTGTGATTAGGGACGTTTGGATGGTCGGGATCAACTGACTTAGGATGATGGGCACTCGATGGTTAGGAAGTCTTACAAGGCATTTATGCTGATACTGTCTTTGACCATGGGATTTCTTAAGAGGAGTACATGCATATTTGGAAGTGGATGGTACGACTGTAGGTTTGGATCTTCACCTGGTTGCTGAGGAGGGATCATTTGCTGACTGGTATACGTAGTGCTAATTTTTCCTCGGGTTCGGATGAGACATGGCAATGTTTCTCTGCTGTGGTGGAGGACATCGATCATTTATTCTTTGGATGTTAATGCTTCAATGGGTGGTTGGGTGGCAGATGGCCTAGGCTCCATGGTGACATAGGTTGGGGCGTTTTGGGATAGGTTGGGGCATGTATCTGGGCATGATCAGATTTGGATCATGACTATTTTTTATCTTTGTTGGTGCAAAATGGTGTAATCTTTTTTTTTACTAGAAAAAAGGGGGAGCCCTCCCGAGGCGGGAGTCACCACATCAAAATATTCATTAAGTAAGCAAAAGGTACACCAGTTAGAAATCCAGAAATTGTACACAACATTACAGTGGGCAACTACATTTTCCTAGTAGAATCGCTGTCCCTTGAAAGTACGGTCATTCCTGCCAAGCCAGATAGCCCATAAAACGGCGAAGGGCCTGGACATATCCCCAGAGGACCCAAGCCCCACCGAACGGATAGACCTCCAAAAAGGACCCAGGCCGGATGCCTGGATCCACGAAATCCCCACAACATCCCAAACCTGTGCCGAGGTGGGAGAATGTATATGGAAAATGTGTTGGAACATTTCAAGTGCTTCCCTTCTTCTCCATCTTTCTAATAATATACTTTAAAATTGTGAATATAGAGAAGTTTTTGGGTAGGCGTCTTCTCGACATCTCACCCTTTTATCTTTAAAAAAGTGTTCTTTAAAGAAGGATTGCATCTTTTGTGAAGGGGCATGCCTGTTAGACGTGCAATGAAAGGATCATGAAAAAATGGTATGAATTATTGGTGACATTTGAGTTTGATATGCATTCTCCCCTTCGGGAACATTTCAAGCGCTTCCATGCTTCTTCATCTTTCTAATAATATACTTTAAAATTGCGAATATGTAGAAGTTTTTGGGTAGGCGTCTTCTCGACATCTCACCCTTTTTTGTTTAAAAAAGTGTTCTTTAAAGAAGGATTGCATCTTTTGTGAAGAGGCATGCCTCTTAGACATGCAATGAAAGGATCATGAAAAAATGGTATAAATTATTGGTGACATTTGAGTTTGATATGGTTTCTCCCCTTCGGATCCCTTCATTTCTCCTCTTAAAGCCTCAACTCCAATCCTCCCTCTTTGCCCCCATTCTACTTGGCGTATTCCTCCCTCTCATTGTATATATTTCCTTCTTGCCTTCGATCTTTCCTCCCGAACAATCTGAGCTGCATTACATGATTAGATGCTTCTTTGCATTGCAAAGAATCCACACTATCAATGCAGGTTGTGCACTAGAGAGCAAAACTTGCATTACCTCCTTTATACAATTTTACTCAACTTATTGATTGTAATTATAAACCCACTTCAATGGTTTGGTGGTGGTGCATTGTGCCTACCACCCAAAAGATCAAGGTTCAAATCATTCCTTGTGAGGGTTGTGTAGGTAGTCGACAATCAGTGTAAAAAATAGTTGGATCTTTCAACATGGTATTGAGCAAGAATCCATGTAACCAACCGTACTTAAAGTGGGAGAAGGCTTCACCATTTTTTTATCCCATTTCTTTTTGTTATCACCTTTATTTCTACCATTCACTTTTGTATTTTTCTGTTAACTCATATCAAGTTGATAGATTGCTATATCTTGATATTAGAAAAAAATCTTCTACCATGGTCCCATTGCACTTGATGGCCTTTTTCCTTTCTTGTAAAAGAGAATCATGAATAATTTAAAATTCTGTTAACCTATCTTAATGGTTCCTAGTTAAGGTGGCTATACGACCCTCCAACCACAGCCAGGTGTTCAAATTTTATCCTATTCAAGAAAATGAAAATTTAATTGTGTGGGTCTTAAGATTGATCTATAAAAAATTGTACATCAGGATGTGATAGATAAACAGGTCCATCTTTATAATGCTGGGTTTTCTTGGAAATGTACTTACTTTTTTCCCATGTTCTTTCAGGACCGTCATGAACCACATAAAAATATTCTTTTGTTTTATGGGTTTTTATCACTTGAGCTCCTTCGAGATATCGCAATTTCAATTATGTCCCTATCTTTTTGGTAATATCAGTTGTGCCCCTCACTTCTTTCTCCGTTATCACTTGTGCCCTTCCGTTAGATTGTCCGTCAAAAAATTAAAATAACCACGGTTTATTCAAACCATGTTGTGGTTAAGAAGGGTATTATGGTCATAATAAAATCAGGGGTGGATTTGAGGAGGAGGGGGCAGAGCATGGAGCTGGAGAGGTTGGGTCGGGGAAGAGGGACAGAGCTGGGAGGAGGTGCGGGGTGGGGAGGAGGCGCGGGGAGCTCGGGGCGGAGCTGGGAGGAGGTGTGAGCTGGGGAGGAGGCGCGAGGAGCTCGGGGCGGAGCTGGGAGGAGATGCAGGGCTGGGAGGAGGTGTGGGCTGGGGAGCAGGTGCGGGGAGCTCGGGGCGGAGCTGGGAGGAGGTGCGGGGCTAGGGAGGAGGGGGACGTGCGAAGGGCGCACGACCAAGGGACGACAGGATGTGCGGTCGACTGGCGGGAGTCGCGCGGGCGGCGCGCGGCTAGGGGCGCGTGCGGCGGTAGTCGTGCGGCGGCTGGAGCGGCTGGAGCAGCTACGGGGCAGGGTCGCGCGTGCACCAGGTGTTGTGGGGGTGGTCTGGAGCACTGCGGCCGTGGGGGCAGGAGCGCTGGCGGGCGTAAGACAGAGGCCGCGTTGCACGAGGAGGCGAGCGGGGCGGCGAGGGGCGCGACGCACGGTTGGAGGGAGATGGGAGTGGCGACGCGCCTGGAGAGCAGGCTGGATCGACCAGCATCGTGGCGGAGCGCTGACTATTGAACCCTTTTTTTAAAATTAATTCCGCTTATGTCCTCAAAGTTAACGTCCGTTTGCACTGTAGATGGACGATCACTAACCCGAGGGGCACAAGTGATATATTAGCAAGAAGTGAGGGGCACAACTCATATTACCAAAAAAGTAGGGGCATAACTGAAATTGCGATATCTCGGAGGGGCACAAGTGATAAAAACCCTTGTTTTATATTGCTCTTGTTTTGGGCACGTTATTTTGTGTTTCAATAAGAGCAAGTAATTCATGGATTTTGTTTAGCTTGTGGTTTGGTTTTGTTTCATCTCTTATTATTGCATGATGGTGACCATGGGAGTTGCTGAGACGCATAGTATAATAAGGATGAAGTTGCAGTATGATCGAAGATGGAGGTGTAAACCGTCAGAGTCGTTGACAATGGAAGGCGACATATACACAAGGAGTGCAACATCATAGATTGGCCAAGATTCCCTAGAGGAGAAGAGCGCCCACAAGATGTGACACCATGATCACAACATGAACGGCATTGGGTTCACGAAGCCAAGAATCACCATCATGAATAATGCACTGAATCATCTGCAACACGTTTGTCAACCACTACCGGCACGAGGTAACAACAGAGGGACGTTGATGGAGGCATGAAGATGTAACTCTAGTGGCAGAGGCAGCATGACTAGGGGCACCAAAAGAGGTGACAATAATTGCCGCGTTCCATTTTTAAACTCTAAGAAGAGAAAGGGTGTTGTATTCCTTCTAATGATCGTATTAGCCTTTTGGACTTCATTATCTTTTTTGTGTGTTGGGATTGAGCTCATACACGACTTGAATTTTTGTAAGAAAAGGTGACAAATTATAGAAGCTGTCCATTTTTTGGAAAAATAAGGATTGTTATTACCCATTTAAATGGCCTGGTGGTGCAATGTGCCTACCACCCAAAAGACCAGGGTTCATATCCCCCCTTTTGGGGGTTGCGTTAGGTAATCGATATCCAACGCAAAAACTAGTCGAATCTTTTAACATGGATTTGAGCAATAATCCATGTTGCCAACCCTACTTTTAGTGGAAGAAGGCTTTGACGTTTTTAAGGCATACAAAAGGGATGATAAGAAAATGAAGAAAAAAAGAGAAAAAGAAATGAAGTTTTGTTTGCACCTACCATCCTTCCTTTCCCAACTCAATTGATTTTCCATATATTTTGACAAACATGGGATAAAGGGTAGTGTTTAGTAGAATAAAACAGATTCAACTCGACCTTTCATTGAGGCTCCCCTCCCATGAGAGACTCCTAGCTGACAAGAGGAGTGTTAGGTAAGGATGTAGGCTTGTGCGGAGGCGGCAGACACATGGGCTGAGTTGGGTCTTGTTTGGATGGACCCTCTGAATCTCGACAGTTTATGCATTATCTCTTCTGTGCATGATTCTGTTCCAAAAAATTGATGCCATTACCAGTTGGGTGATTTGAACATTTTGGCTCTCTTGTATCAGTGTTATCTTTCAAGTGAAGCGCATTTATGTAGAGAATGTACTCCATCTTGCTAAGAATCTCCTAAAGTCATGGCTTGTGTCTGGATGACTTTACCACTAGAAAGAAGGATCTCTTGCATATATGCTTAAAGGAATATGATGGTAGGCAATTGATGTCTTTGCTAAGTGAGGGGGCTTATAGCTTCTTTGTGAGGCTGTGGTAGGATTTATTTTCCTTTACCCTGATATATAGTTGTGAGGGAGTTTGACGAGTTGAGTTAAGCTAGGCTCATATTTTTATTAATTAAGTATCTGAAACGGACACCTTTGTGAGTTTCCTCCATTTTAGATTAAAAAAATTAGTGTTAGCCAAGAAATTGATCGTTGTGAAACCCTATCATTTAAAAAATTGATTTGGTCCTCATTTTTACACTTTCGTTTGTTTCAGTTCTCTGAAAGCGCCGGTAAAATGAATTTCAAGCGTTATAGTATTCTTTATTTAAAACAAATTATGTGTACTTAAGCATTATTTAACATATAGAGCTCGAAATTAAATGAATCGAATTTGAATATTAAAATTTAAAATTAAATTGAATTTGACAGGAATTCGGTCAAAAAAATTATTAGGCTTGATCTTTTCAGATATGTGTAGACCATTGAATGTCAGTACACATAGAAATAAGGAATATTTCATAACATTTGTTGATGACAAGTCTAAGTTCTCTTATGTTTATCTCTTGGGAAGAAATGCAGGAGCCTTTGAAATATTTAAGAGATACAAAACTTAAATAGAGACAAAATTGGAAAAATCAGTTAAAACCCTTAGAACCGATAGAGTGTAGAATATACCTCAAAGGAGTTTGAGGAGTACTGCATTTAAGCAGACATTGGTAGGCAGACTACAATGTCTTATACACCACAACAAAACGGTATAGCTGAAAGAAAAAATAGAACTCCAATGAATGCAGTTAGGTGTATGCTATCACACTCAGGTCTCTCAAAGAAATTTTGAGAAACAGTGTTGACAGCTAACTACATACATAATCTAATTCCCACCAAGTCCATAGAATCAGTGCCATACGAAATTTGGAATGGTAGGAAACCTGAGTTGGGTCATCTTCGGAAATGGTGATGTTTTGAACATGTCTTGGTATCGAGTCAACTTAGAGACAAGCTAGACTTCAAGACACTAAAGTGCAAATTTATTAAATATATTGAAAATTCTAAAAGATATAGGTTCTTTCATAAAAATAAAGATCTGATCGAAAGTCGTGATGCAACTTTTTTTTTGAAATTCACCAAGAGAAAGAACATGAAGTAGAGGAACTGGATCGTCTGATTGCCCTACATGACAACGAAGATGAATGGGAGATAAGACAAAAATTAATAGATGATATTGATCATCCATATATAGAGAATGAACATATGATTAATGATGATCCTTTAGAAGAAGTGGGTGAACCCACACAACCCACGAGTATACTTGGCAACAAGAGACCCAGAACACAGCTTGCATGGATAGAAGATTATCATTTCTATGGATGCGAGGCATTGCACTACACCATAGACGAGGATCTAGCGAATTGTACAGATCACATATCCTTTAACGAAATAATGGCTTTGAACGAATCGGAATCATGGATGGCAGCCATGAGGGATGAGTTGGGCTAAATTAAGCGAAACGGTATGGGAGTTATGTGATTTGCCAGAAGGTGGGCAATCCTTAGGATATAAGTGGGTATTAAAAAAAAAGTACCGAGTTGATGGTACTGTTGATAAATGCAAAGCAAGATTAGTTTCCAAGGGTTATACTCAACAAGCTGGAATAGACTTCCAGGAAACCTACTCTCCGGTTGTTAAGTTTGCATCGATTCGAACAATCTTAACTATAGTCACATATATGGATTTGGAATTATTCCAAATAGATGTGAAGATAATCTTTCTTAATGGAGAATTGAGAGAGGAGATTTATACACGACAACCTGATGGATTGTAGGTGGAAGGCCATGAGAAAATGGTTTACAAGTTAAGAAAGTCATCATATAACTTAAAACAATCTTCACGATAATGGTATCTCAAATTTCATATGAGAAAATCATCTAATTTGGATTTCAAATAAGTTGGATAATTGTGTATATATCATGAAGAGTGGGAGCAAGTTTGCTATCATATCATTATATGTAGATGACATATGGTTGCTCAATGAAATTAAATAGAAATTGTGCAGTGAATTTGAGAAGGGCATGGGTGAAGCATCGCATGTTCTTGGAATTCAAATTACAAGAGATAAAGATTCAATAACATTGAGTCTTAATCAAGAAAAGTATTTGCATAATGTATTAAAGAGATTTGTAATGCAGAATAGTACTAGCTCCTACACCGATTGTGCTAGAAAGAGATTTAGTAAGAGTTAATGTCCTGAAAAGGTGCAGAAATCTTTAGAAGTTCCATATGCACAAACGGTGTATAGTGTGATGTATGCAATATGTGTACTCGACCTAATTTCGCTTATCCAATTAACCTAGTCAATAGATATCAAAATAATTCTGGAACAACACACTGAGAAGCTGTAAAGAGGATCCTTTAATATCTGAAAGGAATTGTACATCTGAAACTGGTATATCAAGCTGAATCATTTGAGGTAGCAGGATACTCCGATGCAGATTTCGGAGAGGATATGGATGATAGGAAATCTACATCAGGTTACCTTTTTCATGTTTGGTGGAGCGGATGTTTCTTTGAATAGCAAGAAACCAGGATGTATATCTAGATATACACAGGAAGCAAAATACATTTCGTGTAGTATGACCACCACTTCTGCGGTTTGGATTAAACGCTTTCTGGAAAACTTAATTATAGAATTAGTCAAATGATCGATTGGAATGTATTATGATAATCAAGCTGCAATAAGCTTGATTAAAGATGGTACTAATAGTTCTAAAGGAAAGCACATTGAAATCCAATATCACTATATACAAGATATAGTGGCAAAACAAGAAATTATTGTAACCTATATACTACAAGTGATATATTAGTTGATTCCCTAACCAAGGGAATAGTTGCTAGAACTTCATTAAACATGTTGGTTTAATGGGACTCAGGAATGCATGAGTCACGGAAGAGGTTTTCATGAATAATGAACCTCAATGTTGACATCTGTATACATTGTACGAATAGTGGGAGTGTAAAAGCTTTGACCACTGCGGTCAAGTGGGAGATGTTAGAACTAGTCTCGCGGGTTACCAAGTGGTCAAAACCGTCGATGACGGTTGCGTAAGACCAGATCTCGCTGTGAGCCTAACCATTCGGGCGTGGAGGAAGGAGGCGGACGATGCGAGGGCTTATGCTCTATGTAAACCTCCCATAAGGAGGGAAAAAAAGAAGACATCGGAACCTCGACATCGGGAGCCTCCTGCCATTTCAATCCCACCCTCACATCCCTCTCTCTCGTTCTCTCACAGAGAATGCAATGGAAGTGTGACGACGGAAGCGTACCTTGTTCCATGGTTGTATGATGGGTTGTCTTTGCGATCGATAATTTGTTTTCCTTGCCAGGTAAAATTAATTTTTGAAGGACTTCTTGTAACGTGTGTTTGGGGTTTTTTTGCCTTTATTTGTAGGCTTTTACAAACCATTTCTAAAAGGATGGGGAGATATTACTTATGACCTACTTATTCGAATCTTCCTCTTTATACAGGAAGACGTGGAAAATTGCTTTTTTTTGTCAGAAGCCTCATGTATAGAAGAATTACATAGATACATAAAACTATGATTAGATACTTAAAGCTATAAATCAACGGAACATCTCTTTATATAAATGCAAACAACGTTTTCTCCAGCCAACATGGCTTTCTCCGACTGTTAAGTTATTGACTGAGCACATCTACTTAAAAAAAGTACGGTCTTGGAAGATCGTCTAGTCGATTTCCAACTTTTGAAAGGCCCGCTTTGTATATTTTCTCGTGATCTAGGTTCATGCAACTTCGGTAGTTTTGGATCTCAGCTGTCTTCAACAAAACAACTTTGTATATTTTTCTTCTTTTGCTTTTAGCTGCTTTTTCCGATGGATACTATCATTTGAGTGTGCACCATTTCAGGAACGTTTTCTCTGATGATGGTTCCGATATGCCCAGTTCTGCCGCATCGGCTGCTGTTCAGGTATGCGTTTTTGCTTAACGATGGGCCATCGTCGTCTTATTCTTTACTGTGAATGTAATGTTTCGATTATAAATGTAATGCTCACACGACAGTTACGTTTACTTTCGAGAATACTACATATAGAGCAACATTGGTTCCTGATAAAAAAAATCTGCTGAATTCTGGAACCTGGGCTTTCAAAACTTCCATGCTAACGATTTCCATCTAGAGGCTGACTCCTCTTGTTGTGATCTCAGGCTTTAGCTCGTTACACTCGCAGGGAATCGACTTGCCTATCCTTGACAGGTTGTCCATAATTAACACATTAGATGCTAATTTACCATTCTATCCTGTTAATCACTGTTAGATTCCTCTAAACCAACAGAAAAAGAATCCATCTTCTCTGGAAATTTCACGTTCACGTCACTAGAAGACCATAGACCAGGCTCCGAGGAACCAGCGCGATGAAGGTGGCGGCACCATGCAGAGAAAGGAAACAGTTTTTTTCCTTCTTTTTGATTCACATCAGGTAATTGATAACACTTTGTATCTATGGACTAGTTAGAGTTAACTGACAGCGGAAATAAGATGAAATTTCGCTTTTTGAAAATGGCGAGAACGTAATTTTTATCCATCCGAATGTGTAGTGTAATGTGTACATGCTTCAATTCGGAGGTTTTGATATATTTGGAATTTCATGCATAATTCTGCTGGTTCGAATATATATATTAACAGTTTTGATATATGTGTAGGTTAACTGACAGCTTAGATGTTTGTTACAAATGTATGGCACGGTTTATATTGCATTCAATTTTTCTAGGGAAAAACTTTGCTTGAATAATTTCACCTGATTTGGTTGGACGATATGTTACCTACAATGATGACGATTTCGTGAAAATCTCTGACGATGGATGCTTTGTCAAGAAGTGGATTCCCAATCTTGGGAATTTATCAACTACACGAAAAAGAAAACTGCTTAAGATGGTTTGGTCATTTGCAAAAAAAGATCAACTGATGCAGCGGTTCGGAGATCTATCTTGGGTCAATCCTAGGCTTATATCCACAAAATTAAGATGCCTTCGTATGGTCTCTTTCAAACACTTCTTGGGCCGTTCTCGCCCTCTCTTAGCCGGCTCAACATCCCAACCCTCACATCTCCTAACGGGTGTATCAATTGATCTTCTTTGCAAATGACCAAACCATTCTCTGCACATGTCTATCGCTCATAGGCTAACATTCAGATCCATGTTGAAAGATCCGATTGTCATGAGGTAATTTTTTAAATAGTATTTAAAAAAAAAAACTTTGTTGTTGTTGTACACGAAAAAGAAATTATATTTTGAAGGTGTTCTATATCTGAAGAATTTAATGTAATGCAAAAAGGTCAATCATACCGAAAAATAAAAACAGCAAATGTTTTATTCCACATAATATAGCTATTGTAAGATTACATATTTAAGAAATTCACAGCAAGGAAATAAGAACAGGCCTCAAGTCTCCACAATTACCTATTCTTCAAAAACAAAGACAAACAATATGATACGGATATATGATAGGAAGGCTTGGGAGAGGGTTCGTCTTACATATGAATTTGGATCTCCATCTGCTTCATTGATGGATCAATTGGATTGGCAAACGCATGCAAATCGTTTGCACCAACTCAAGATCATCATCTCACCACCACAATTATAACATATCATATAGCTCAAAAATCAATCTCCATTTGGTGATTCCGGTCACTTCACCAACTCGCATATCCAATCAATATCAGGCAGTGCATTGTCCACACCGTCCTCTTTCAAGTTCAGCCTCTCCATCCCCTCCACGAGCTGCCCGCAGAAGCAGGCGTTCTTCCCCTGCGCCTCCTCGGTCTCGACCGTCGGCCACCAGCCGAGACTCCACCACCAGGCGTCCCTCTCCTTGACCCTCAACTGCTCGGGGGTGTGCGCAAAGAAGCACACCCTCCTCTGACACCCCACGCCGGCCTTGCACGGCCGTGTCCGGTAACGGGTGGGGTGCAGCCAGAACTCAAACACACCGTGCGCAAACTCACAATGCTGCCCCTTGCTGCACTCCCCTGCATGTCGGAATTCCGCACACGCCACCCCAACGTACCGGTGCTTGCGGGGGTCGCGCCTTCGTGCCTTCTCCCCACGGTGCGCGTAAGGGCACTCTGTCCAGTCGTGGTTGCGTGTCTTGCTGCACCGCTTGATCTTGAATGCATACATGCGGAACTCATCGGACTCGTGCCCGCCGGCGACTGCGGCACCGTTGAGGCTGACCAGCCCGATGTGGTTGGGGTTGGTAGACATAATTGAGTGGATGCACAGTGTATATATGATGATGATGGGAGGATGTCTTTGAAGAGCATGCAAGATTGTCTACTCCTCACTTGTGGTTGATAGGGACGCCGAGAGGCTCATCTTCTTCGTAATTGTTGGGGTTGGGATTTTGTGTTTATATATAGGGAGGTGGGGGATGGAAATGTGGCACATCTCATGGCATGAAGTGAGGGGAGGGAAGGCATCGTCCAACACATGCAAGGGAGACACTGGAGCGGTTAGTGTTGGATGACAGAAGCCACATTACCTACGCCTTGTTGTGTAGCCGCAGAGAGAGACCCTGCGAGCCAGAACGTGTCAAGATGTCCTCGTTAAGAGTAGAAAGATATGTAGAGAGAGAACAAACGACATCCAACAATTGTTATAATACTAACGTTACCTTACCTGTCCTTTTGCCTTTGCTGAGAGAGAGAGAATTTAACCCAAGCCGATGGTGTTTCGACGTGAAGGAGAGGATGCTGCATCTACATGACATGGTCACTGCTTCGATGTCAAACACAATTAATATTTTGTTGTAGGGAGCTCTAGTTGCATTCATTGGTGGTTGCGGTGTTTCCCTGCAGGGAAAGCCTGCATTGGATAAGAACAGGAACAAGATATCGCATTCATTAATCGCGAAAAGAAGACAAAAGTGCCGCGACTGTCCAAGCAAGTTCCACCACTTTGATATGTCTCCCGATCATGTTTAGCGAGCAGGTTAGCACGACGCACGAGCTTGCTTCGAGAGGTAGCCTGCACCACATTCCCAGACCTGGTTATCAACCCTGTCTAGCATCAGTTTTTCCCATCCTGGACACAGCCAAATATGTCAATATTGTACAGGTTTATTATAAATGTCTAGTGCTTGGAAAAGCGGAAAAGTAAAAAGGATAATGCATAAAATGAAGCTCATGTCATGTGCAAGAATATACCTTAACTCTGCAGTATTTCTGCACCCCAGACTCGAATTCGTGACCTCCACGTCAGAAAATGATGGCTCCCCGAAACTGCGGCATTTGTGAAGTCTGATGGGAAATATGACGGCTGTCATTCTATGCGAAATAAGAAGCCGCAACGGATAAGCAAGAATTTGTGTAACGACCACTTCAGAAGAACAAAACAAGAGATGCATATAACGCTTGAGAACTACGTTCAACATGAGGCAGTTATGTTGTACAAACAAGCGTTTCAAGTCAAGCTGCAGCTTTAGGTAAGTACAGCAAATGGCGACTGACGGCATTAATTATACTTCAAACTAACTGATTCGTCAAAGCCAGCAAACGGCTACACAGAATCAATACATTGTAACTTTAACGACAAGAATCCAATATGATGTTACAAATTACAATAGCATAACATATGTATAAACCTCGAGAATCCTCAAGGTCTTACAAATTTAAACAAGGAATATGCCGGATGCAAAATTTTCATCTTTACAGAGGAGAGAATAGACCATTCTTTCATGCTGAATGCTCGTCGCAAGATCAGTAGCTTACACACTTGGAAACCATTTCTATCTGGGCGTAAGACTGAAATCAGTTCCACGCAAAAATTGGAACAGTTTTAGAGCCAGAGATATTCTGGAGAATAATGGCAAGATCAATCATCATTAGGTCCCAAGTTTGGTTTGGATTCTACACAATGTCAAGTGCATTCGTCTTCGAGTGTGAGGCAAACACTGCAATCAATAGGGGATTTCTCCTCATGAACGTCATAAAATCAGTTTTGTTCACCACCCCGTCTTTGTCGATGTCCAGCAAGTTAAGAAGTTCCGTAATCTAGAGAAATAGGAAATAATATTAGGATTTATATCCGTAAAATGTGCATGAGAACAAGGAAAAGGCATATTGTCAGGAAGTCACCTTTTCATCACTTGTGCCAGGCATAAATGATTGAATGAAATCTTTAAACTGTAAACGACAAATAGACACTTAAAACTCAATATATATTGAAAAGATTGAGAGGTTTACAGGAAAGACGGATCCTGACTTGCCTTTGAAAAAGAGATCCAGCCAGATCCGTTGTGGCTTAATGCATTAAATTTATCTTCACAAAACCGTTCAAAAGATGGCTGAGCCATGATATATGCCGAACCTGTTAAAAACTACAAAGATTTTGCGTGTCAAGATAATTGAATGGGTCAAGACTGAAGATGGTGTGCAGTTTCCTGGTACACAGGAGTGAGGCCATATGCAATATGTCGAAAAGGTTTATTAGTTGCTTCCTGTTTTCTTCATCGTTTAGACCCATATTGCTTATCTATTATTTTGACCATCATCTTTCCTCTTATATAGGGAGGAGGAGATCCTTCGAAATAAACAAGTTCTTTATTTTTCCAATATTATATCGAAGAATGGTCGTATACTGGTGGTTTCGACTCACCAAAATCCTAAAGGGGAGAAAATGGTTCTACAGGACTCCTCTGCCACCCTCCTCTCGTGTGGCCTCGTTAGCGCCGCCTTCTCCCCGAATGGCACCGCCAATGCCAATACTACCCCTGTGCCAACACCAACATCAGCACCACCCCCTGAGTCACCAGCAATGCTGCTGCCTTTCTGTCGCTTCTTTAGCATCAGCACCACCCTAATGTGATGGGTTGAAGTAATAAAATAAAATATATATTAGACTTTTTTTTCCAATGTCGTCAGAAATGACCCTTCGTTAGTCAGCCAGAAACCACCTACTGCAAAATGAAGATCCAATTTTTGCACCAAATTTATCAAGTTCGATGGGATGAACTATGGTACGTGGGCATAGATCACTCCCAAATATTGTAGATGCACATGACAAAGAGCATATCCTAAGATAAGAAAAGCCTCAGTACTTATCCTGAAAGCGCGATAATGCACTTCTGGTGTCATGAATCTGGAGCATGGATAATCACCAGTGACGCACTTCAACATCCCCAACCAAAGAAATGTGACTCTTTGTGGCCTATGTCTTCATCTAATAGGAGTATGTCAAAGATCTTGCATTACTAAAGCGATCTTAGGTGTCCATTATCAAGACATTCCATAATGAAGGAAGCCTTTGATATTCCACATGATTATGATTGTGTATACACATGCCCCTCTCTGATTGCATGTAGGACAAAACTATCGCGTGCCATTTCCTTGGAGGCTTTGATCTTGCATATGATGATATTCATAGCCACCGAATACTGAATAAGCGGTATTCGGGGGCATATGTGGAGTATATGCGGTTCTACGTGAGGTATCTAAATGGAGTTAAAGAAGATCTAACAAAAACGGTTCATGTTAGATGGTTGAGTTACTTGAGTATAATGGGGACTGCATCTAGGATTCTTGTCTCTTGGTCAGAGTATGATGTGCTGATTACTCAACTTAATCAACTGACTCATGTCGCTTCTGGATCAACTCGTCTTCTACACCCATTCTTACGGATATAGTTGCTAATGTTAGCGTTTCAAGAACTTTTAATGATGAATATGTTGGTTAGTTAATTCTTTTGCATCCCGAACTTCTCTGAAGATGTATAATATTTACCCAAATCCATTTAATCCCCAAGGGAAAGACAACTGACCCGTGGATGAATGTAAAACCTATCAGTTGTCTAGGGTTGTATAATCTTTTACCCATCCCATGCTTCAATGAGTCCTTTAGCTCCTGATTTCCACCGTTTACTTTCTATTAATCAGATTACAGATGCCTTTAATTAACTGGACGTTTTTTTCATCAAGTTTCTACTTCGTAAAGAATATATTGATTGTACAATTGATTAAATGTGGCCACTACGCATGTTATCACCACATTTGATAACAGGTCCAAGTATCTATGGCATCTCTTCTTTATTCATCCCCTCTTCAAGAAACTCGCATGAATCCTTCCAAACATATAACCTCAATCATAATTTCAAGCAAGCCATGCCAGCTTCTTAAACATCATCGCTGCTCCTTCTCAAGGAATGACATCCTTAGTTCAAATCATCTTTTTGAACTTTAACTATTTAAATATTTGAGATCCTACTCATGTTCCTAATCACCATGATATCGAGTATATTTGCAGATGTGTATCAAAGTCACATATCAATTTTCAACTTCTATTAAAATGAATCATTGCATCGATGCTCTTGACTTTGTACAATCTCTTTGTTCAAGTTCATCCATAAAACCATTTATCCATATAATGAACCCCAGCTACCCATCATCTCTCTCCCAGATCTCATGACCGCCCCCTTTCTCCTCTCAATCGCCTCCATTATTGGAGCAGGAGCTTCTTCACAAAGAAGGAATATTTTGCATATTTCAAGTGTGCATCGGACGCCAGATCATGCGCGACATCATCCGTGGATTCAAGCAAGGAAAAAAAATCCTTGGATGACCATCATGGGCGTGTACAAGAAGGTTGAAGAACTTTTGGTGGTGTGGGAACTAGGAGTTCCATCCACACATCTACATGTACGATGAGCATAGGATCGAACCTCCAATAGAAGATATTTTCTTTTAGAGGTTTAAGCTCCTCCTAACGTATGTCTCCATCTCTGTGGTGTGTGAAAAACAACATAGAAATGTTCTATATCAATGTGGTTCCATGCAATCGAAGTTTTTGTTGTTATCCCTTCATTTGAAGAGTTCTTTTCTACGGATACGACCCATGTTCTTCTGCATGTTTTTGTGATATACGAGGTACAGCCTCCATCAAATATTGGTTATAGATATTTTGATCCATCTCGCCATTGCAACATTGAAAATCCACCCAATATTACCTTCTTCGAGTTCATATTTTTCGTCTATAGGGTCTAATGTTCAGAAATTTTGGTGGAGCGTTCACCTACTTTTTCATATTCCAGAGGAGGCTTACTCTTGTAGATACAGTCAAGCCTATATCAGATGCGACACACATTATTCTTCTGATCCACCACTCAACATCCCCTGATTTAAGCCATATTACATGCAGTGATGGACATTTTTATACTCATAATACTTCTCGCAGTGACATTTCAGAAATGTATACGATGTTTCTGACCTTAATCATCCTATCATCTTGGAAAATAAAAAAGTGCATGCATTGAGCATCCTACTGCAAAGACAAGTCATTCTTGAGCATCTATCACCGTCATATAGACAATTTATTATTGCCCTTTTTGCCATCACTATCCCATGACATTTTAGGAAACCTTCTATAATACTCACTGGCAATAAGATATGTAGGCAGAGCTAGATGCTTTGATTTCTAGAGGCATGTGGACTAGATTGATGCTCCCTCTAATAGAGTTGTAGCAGGTTTTAAATGGATCTTCACTATCAAGCACCATGCTTATAGGTGAGTAGAATGACACAAGACCCATCTTGTGACCAAGGGTTGTGCTCATGCATAGGTCAACTATTTTAACAGTTTCTCTCCAATTACTCATATGGCCACTACATTGATTTTATTGTTTGATGCAATGAAGAAGAATTGGCTTTCACCAATTTGATGTAAAGAACAACTTTATATAGAGATCTACATGAGAAGGTGTATCTGGATCATAGTCTCATAAGGTTTGTTTCCTCCACAACAGAGTTTGTGCTCAAGCAAAGTATTAGAGCGTATTTTGACGAACTTTCCCAAGTAGAGGAAACAAATGCAGTTTGTAAGTCCAATAAATAACTATCTATTTGTAAGGTGCTATTCCAATGGAATTTTAGTGCTGCTTATCTACGTATAATAATATTATTGTCCTAGATAATGAGACTAAGGTAAATCTATGGTGAATGAAATGTTCACCAAGCACATTATTACTAAGAATTTGGAAGATTACAATAGTTCTTAGCATTAAGGTGGCTCGACAGTCTAAAAATCTTACAATATTTCTTAGCATGCACGGTGTTTATACTCTGGCTATAAGGGAATGCTGAGGAGGCTTGTTAGCCATTTTTTCATTACTTGGTTCCATATATGTTATATTTAGAGTTATTAGCATTTATGTATTTCTTATTTCTTTCTCATGTAATTTGTCCTCCAGGATTTCCCCTCTCTATATAAGAAAGTTCTATGGCCTCATGAATAATCAAGTCATTCGTTTCCTTCCACATGATATCAAAGCGACGATCTTAAACTGGAATAGCGGTATCCAGAATCCTGACCATACCTGCTGCCCCAACCTCACGCTGTCATCCACCGCGCAGCACCTCCCATAAAACGCCGCCACCAAGCCTCACTGCCATCTCGCACAGCCCCCTGTGGGGACTTCTCCCACCGTGCACTGCTGCCCAGCGGCACCCTCGCCAACTGCAGTTTCTACCTCGAAATTCAAGACTTTTGATTGCATCCCACCAGCAATCTTTCAGCCTTGTGTTTGACGTGTAACACAAACTCGCTTCCCAGCGGCCCCACGGCACGTCGTCGCACGCACATGTGACACCTATTGGCACCCCTTGCACAGTCTAGGTCACCACACTGTCTGATTTCGGTGCATCCAGGGTGATTGAAATCAGATTTATAAATTCACCCCGCCAGCCTTACAGCGCCCCCCAGAGTTGATGGGAAGGATTATCCTCCGAGTTTGTACACACAAGCGGTTCCCTCATGATCGTGTAGAAAATTTCAGATCATTCTACACCGCAGTCTTTTATCCTTCTCGGGGTTCCGTCATTTTCATGTCAGAGAACAAGGTTGATATATCCTCCTCTGGAGCCTTCAAAGGTCCGGCACCTATCGTCAAGATGGTTGTGACCAACTATGATACGTGAACCATGCATTTTTTTTGAAGTCTAAAAGATAGGGGGAAACACTCGGTGGTGTCCGCCCCAAATTTATTTAATCAAAGCAAAAGGGGAACAAAACCAGAAAAACAAAACCCACTACAATCAGAACGCTACAGGATCCACTCGTCTACCATGCGTTTAGCGAACACCCCCACATTTTCTTTATAAAAACGCTGACCCGAGAATAGAAAGTCGTTTCTCCTCCGCCACATCGCCCAAAGAATGGCCATGGGGTACAGCCGCTCAGCCCTTGGTCTGTTGGTATTGGCGTGGATCGAGTCCCAAAAAGGTTGGAAGTCTTCGCTGCGGCACCAGTCTGAGCCCAGCTCCTGCCATAATTGAGAAACCAAGGGGCAATAGAAAAAGAGATGTTCCACCGATTAGATCGCCGCACTACAAATCATGCACCTGTCAGAAAGAACACCAATAAGCCTGACGCACCAATCCCGCGTCATCAGTCTCTTTCTCCTGAGCAACCAAAGGAAGATACCAATCCTCTCAGGAAGCCTGAGAGCCCAAATATTTGCACAGTCCCTAACAAGCCTGTCGGAGTAGGCCGGCGGAGGCCTGGAGATGGCACCATAGGCCCCCTTGACCGAGAAGGACCCTCCTTCCAACACCAATGATCCCGGCCCCCACTTGACGGCCCCACCTCCCGCACGGCCTCCAGCAAGGCCAAGAAATCGACGAACCTCCAGTCAGAGAGGTTAGGTGAACCATGCAGTTCATGAGTATCTGATGCAACTTGAGCCGACCGATAAGACTGAGGCGAATGTTTCATGGAAGCAAGGGCACATGTTAAGCCATCAGGTAACCTTACTAAAAAGGAATTAGGTCCCTCATAATAAACAAGTTCCCAGATTTTCCAAGCACAACACATAAATGTCTAAGAGGTGAAATAAACATTTCTTTCTTATTAACTATAAATTTATTGTTCTTACTATGAATCTTTAAACATGACCATGAAGTGAATGATCTACTTAATCTTATTTTATAAGGTCAATTACCTGTCTAAAAGTGATAGATCCTTGCTTTTCAACATCGAGAAAATGAAATATCTGCAGAGCATGTTAGAGTATATATCAGTAAGTACATAAGTAGTAAAAAAATTCGGGGCGGTATAACTGTACGAGTAGGAGTATAAATACAATAAATAATATCTCAAGATTCTCAACAGAAATAGTTGAAAAATAAACCTTCCCTTCTGCCAGTAGCAGGATGCAGAATATCTGTCTAGAGATAATTGGAAAAACTGACGGGTAAACTTTTGTCAGTATTTTAAATTTTACATGATACTTGCGGATATCTCTCATGTTCCATTTGACAGATTTGTTTCCAAAAACACGTCTCTACAGGTGAGAAGAAACAGGACATATTGCTAGAAAATCGCATTGAAGAAAAGCTCAGCCTTTTGAGAAGCTAGAAACATGAACTCAAGGAAACTGGTCCATGGGGTGTTTTTTAGTTCATTAAATCTGAAACTGGTTCTTAGGTTACTTCTAACTTCATCTGAAAATCAAAGTACTAGATTATTTAGAAAAAGTTCCTTGAAAAGTCCTATTTAAACCTCAACTTTGTAATACTCCCACTAGATTGGATGCCCTCTAGTCCTATTTTTCAGTTTGGATTACCATAAGTTCCTCCTAGATCTAAATGTTGAGAATTATTTCCATCCATATTATTACGATTTTTGCATATTATTGCAACAAATATCAGCGCACTGTTACATTAGATTGCAAATAGTTATACAGAGTATAACCTTAAGAATATTTTGTGGTATTACCTAAAGCTCCTCCCATGAGGGATCCAAACATGTGTATATCATAATTATCACACATGATATTACATAAAACCACAGTTTATCACGTATAGCTTATCCAAAGCAAAATGTTGCGAATAATTTCATACCTACTATTCCCTTTTTGGGGAAAAAAACCAATGGACATCCAAAACGATGCATGCCCACGCCTATGTTAGTGCTCTTCTTTGCACATTATTCAGCAACAAATGTATACTTGTAACTGCTAGCACACTGTTATTGCACAATGACGCTAGTTGATACTCGTATTTATGATCTCAGGATGTAATATTTATATTTGGGACTGTTATAAAATATGAAGAATGCGAAAGCAGAATGATAAAACAGAACATAAGAACAAGAAACATCAACATGGGAACACCATGATTTTACGTGGAACCCTACTCCGTGAGGAGCGGGATAAAACCACGGGAGAAGCCCTCAAAGGGGCATGTTTTTTCTATTGCTTTTCTCAATGAGTACAGGAGGTCTGGGGCTCCTTATATAGCCTCTCCAGAGCCTCCAAGTCCCACCACTAGACGATGTGGGACTAAACACATGGATGGGGTAAATGGATCTTCTCCAGGATCCATTTACCCTGCTACAACTCAATGGGCGCATACAACTTATACTCCAACACCCCCCCTCAAGCTGGAGCATGCAATGCTCAGCTTGGACAAACAGAAAGAAACTCAACTCAACGCTACAGGACACTATGGACAATATCAACCCAACGCGCACATTGCTGCAGTCGAGGACGTTGCTTCTCATGCAGTGCAGGTGAGGAGGACGGGCGAGCTGGAGTGTGAGTCAACTGAAGACTCGGAATTTGATCATCGAGTCTGAACCTGCGCCTGAAGTCTCCTCATCGGAAAACTTGGTCTCTCCCATCTGGCTCAGAGAATGATACTCTACTCTGGAGTACCTATGATACCACATGAAAACCCTTGCCCTCAATAGTATAGGGAATGGTCCTCTGCTCTGGAGTCCCTATGGCTCACATGAAAACTCTGGCCTGACAAAACCACAAGAATGATGGGGACTTCGAACAAATGATGGCAACATATGCTCATCTGAAAACGACCGCAATCATATGCGTATCTGAAATTGGAGACTCGGAATCAATCGTCGAGTCTGAACAACTGTAGAGTCTGAACAATATATGGCTGGTCTGAGGAATCTGCAATCCGGAGAAGACATGTGACTCTACATATATACTCCCCCTTTCTCCCATACTTGTCGGAAAACATGGACGTCGACCAAGTTGGAAGAAGACAACAATGATGGGAATAAAACAAAAACCACTTAGCCGATTACACATTTGTCGGCTTTCAAAACATTAAAAAAAAAATTTTGAAACATATTTTTTTAAGCCGTTGTTTTTTTTGGCTTTTCATCAACATTTTTTTTAAAAAAATCGGCTTTTGCATTTTTTTTAAGCCTCCATTTTTTTTGCTTTGCGTACGGCTTTTTTGTTGTGTACGCGCCTTTTCAAATTCCTTTTTTTTGAACTGGCCCCTTCGGCCCAAATAAAAAACTCCTTTTTTTTACTGTGGCAGCCCCCTTGGGCCCCCACTCTTTTTTTTACAATCATCCATCCGTCACAGGCCCGCAGCAATTTTTTTTAAATACCCGTTAGGGTTCCAACTTGGGAACCCTCTTCACAACAATGTCGCCGCCCCCGACTTGGGGCTTTCCAAGGATGGCGCCGCCTAGGTGGTTCGACGGAGAGGCTTGCGCGATGAAGAGATGCGGAGGAGGGGGCCATAGGGGCCTCCGCCTGTGTCGCCTGGAGCAATCGCGCGCCCGAGAAGAAGTCGTGACTCGCTCCTGGGGGCGGCACCGAAAGGAGTATCAAAGAGGAGACGCCGTCATCGCCCCTGCTGGGTTCTGGGACCGTCGCCGCATAGCTAGAGGTTGTGGTTGGTGCGCGCGAGCGCGAAGGAGAGTCGCGCGACTGGAGGGGTGCGTCGCCGGCACCGTTTGCGCCCGCGACTGGAGGGGCCCCTGCCTGAAGCTCTCACCACATCAAGGGGCTTCTTCTTCGAACGGGACTTCTTGGTGGGACTCGTTGCACGCTTCATCTCCTGGGGCAACACGCGGTATCTTCTGAACGAAGGAGGAGGTACGCGCGATATTGGAGCGCCGCCTGGGCGCTGCTGAAGTATGCCGCTACCGAAGGAGGGTCTTCTGAGGGCTTCGTGCTCTCGCGTACTGCTTGCGCGAACAGAAGGTGACGTGAAACTTGCGCGCCTGGAGACTTGGCCTAGACAGGAGCGCTGGCAAGTAATCATAATTCATCTTTGCAATGGCAAGTAATCATAATGATGAATAAAAAATGGCGAACTCTTCTCCCACTTTAAGTAGGGTCGATTGCATGGATTCTTGATCAAATCCATGTTGAAAGATCCGACTATTTTTTATGCTGGTTGTTGGCTACCTAATGCAACCCTCACAAGGAGGGAACTTGAACCCTGCTCTTTTGAGTGGTAGACACATTGCACTACCACCATACTAGTGGGTAATCATAATGATGAATATTGAAAATTATTTTTTTAGGAAAACGGTAGGATGGATCTCCTTTAGAGGTCCATCCATGGAATATAACTAAAAAATTAATAGAAATAACTACATCCACCAAGTTTCAAAAAAGGGTCCTGGCTGCCCAAGATCATTTTCGAAATAAAATCTCCCTCTCTCAAAAGCCATAACATTTCTGGCTAACCGCAACGATCAGACAAGTACGCAGACCTTCGTTCTCACTTCTTCTGAACCAGATCAACTTCTACCTAGAGACGCCTAAAACGAGTTCCTATCACTCCAATGCATGCCCAAAATATTCACATTTTGCCACAGGTCTACTAAGCTGGACACTTAAAGAACAAGTGATCAATATCTTACGTCGACTCTCCGTACCTTCTACAACCCTCCTCTGCATTCAAAAAAAACCTGGCTCGCCTTGCAGCTGTCAAGATCCGCTCTCTCCTCAAGAGCCACAGGAACACCCTCACCCTAGATGGAATCATCCAACTCTAGATCTTTGCACAGTCCCTAGAGATCTCTAAATCCAACTCAGAAGGTTGGGCAGATATAAATTTGTAAGCCTTCCTGACAGTGAAAAACGCATCCCTCCACCACCGCGAATCTCTCCCTTTCTGCTTGTTGTCCAGCAAAATTCTGACCAACCTATGCTTGAGGACCGACTCCACCGATACTCGCAGCCCTCTCGCAGATCCTCTATGCCAACCCCACACCTCTGACCCTCTCGTCGACCCCTTCTGCCACCAAAACAACCCCACCGGCCCAATCTGGGCTTGTTGTCTAGCACGATTCCAATCAACCAATGCCGGTGGAATTGAGGCCACCAATACCCGTAGCCCCCTCGTCGATCCCCTAATGCCACCCCCGCACCTCGACGAACCTCCCCAGCCCTGGCCACCGACCTTTTTCATCACCTAAACACTACCACAACCCCCTCCCTCCATCATAATCCTATCTCTAGCCTCACCACCATCTCCTCTAGTCTCGAACCACTCCATTCCGCCACCAATACCACCTCCAACACCCATCTTCCCCACCATAGCCCCACCAACACCCCCTCTCCCCATAGTCACACACCCTCTCCCTAGCCCCACCATCACCAACACAACCATCTCATTTCCTTTCCACATCGCCCAAAGCCCCACCACCAACCCACCTCCCTCACATGTAGCCGGGAAGCCCCTGCTACCCACACTGCTGCAAGTAGCAGCACCGTCGAACCTTCCCCCCTTTATGAGGGACCACCTCTCACTCTATCAGATCTGTTACCATGTACACCGGAGCAACTGACATCGACACAACAAGTTTCACCAAAGGAGTGATCTCTGCCACCCACGATTTATGAAGGACCGAAACATAAGGGATTTTGGGGATTTCCCTTCTCCGGGAAACGTGTTTCCGAAGGATGGGGAAGAAATATCTATTAAAAAAATTTGCTCAAGCCGCTCGTCCAAAAACCTTTTATAAAAAGGTAAAGGTAAAGAAGACACCAAAATGGAGAGTTATTTGAAGTGAAGGGGTAGAAAATTTGCACCCTCCCCCCTTTGACAAAAATTATAGCAAGAACATTTGAAATAGGAGTGGACAACAAGCCATTCCTATTAGAATTAGTATTAATTGATCTCCCAATAAAAGATCATATGAATATATTATTTTAGTCACATATCCTCTCACCATTATAATATGGTTTCTATCCTCCATGGCCTTTCCAAAATCCATAATTCAACCTATGAAGATGCTACACCAAATTTTCCTACATCACAACTTTGTGAGAATCTTTGCCACGACATGGAATCATCCACACGCCACATCAGTTCTTCGACCATCATCCTCTCTGATGTGAAGACAACTCCATGAGGACCATGACCATGGTTCAGATTCCACTACATGTGCCTCATCTCTTCTTTGTGCATGGATTCCCAAAATATTGCGACTCTAAGCAAAGCAATTCATCAAAAGATGAGTTTTTCGAAGCGGCGAAGAGCTGATGCAGGATGAAATAAATAGCGTTTAATTTATGTATGTTTAATTAGAATCATTTTTTTATCGATTAATTGAGTTGTTGCAAGTTTATTTTAAATAAAAAAGATCGCATATGATCTCAAATCAAATTAGTTTTTCAATAAAAAGAGGAGGGAAAACACGAGAGTGTCCAACCCAAAAGTTTTATTAAAAAGGTTATGAAAGGAACTTACAGAACAAGACTCGACAAGAGTCTATGAATGAAGATTGACCCCTTCTACAACCATACAATCCAGAAAACCCATCAAAAGACTCAACTCATGTCCTTTCTACCACCAAGACCAAAGAATCAAACCACCTTGAGTAACACCCAAATAAAAAACCAAACACCACACCACTCAACCCTCCCATAGTAGCTCAACCATCCACACCCTGACACACTAAACGAGACCTCATTTGAGGTCTTTCTTCCCTGAGACTGGACCCTCCCTCATCATTTGTGTTATCTTCAATCGATATAGCACTTTCTCAGTCAAAACTTCCTCTTTTGTAGCTTGATGATCAACCCCCTCGCCGATTTCTTAGAGCTCGTCGCCACCAACTAGTTAGTTGTCGATTATATTTGCAGATCACCCCCCAATCAAATTAGTTAGTCAATTATATTTAGTAGTTAGTTGGTTAGAGATATTTAGAGTCTAAATTAAGATTTTATTTTAATTTAATTTTTTTGTATTTTGTAGCCCCACCCCTCCTATATAAAGGGGATGGTAGTCCAATATTTTAGCCATTCAAGAAAAGAGTTAATTAAAATAGAGTTTTATCTCCTCTCCCTTCTCTCCCGATGCGTTCGTCGCGCTTCTGCTTCACCAAATCCCTCGCATTTGGTGAATTTTCTCTTCTCCACCCTCCAAAATTCTTCCACCAATCATTTTCCACCACCAAAATTATTTTTTTACAGCTAAAATTTCATGTTTGCATCAACCACGAATATCTCCCTTCCGAAGATGCCTCAAATCTAGCCAACCTGCCAGAAAGACAAATAAATTTTTCAACTCTTTGAGCTAACAACTCCGTCACAAATCTAGATGTCCAGGAACCATGTAACCACACATCTGCCACACATCAATCCTTGTTTGTTGCCAAAGCAAAAAGTCCAGGGTACAAGTCACACAGAGCTACCTTCTCAGTCCAGTCATCTGTCTAGGAACGGAAACCCCGATCATCCCCTAGTATCCATCGCAAAAAGTCAATCGGGTTTGGCAGGACAGAACACCCCCTTTCCATAAGGTAGTTGGCTACACGCCACATTGTCCAAACATGCAACCAAACTAGGATTCATGCCATAAATCGATCTAACCATATTATAAAGAAGATCACTCCCAATTCCCTAGATCATCATCACCCACTTCACCAGCAGTGCCTTGTTCATATCTCCAATCCGCAACACCCCAAGTCCCCCTCCGTTATTGGTGTGGTCACCATCAACCATCCTACCAATGATAGGCCCTCGTCCTCTTAGGACGACGACTAGGGGAAGCGTTGCATCAGTACCTCCCCTCTCTTATGGACACCCACAAGCAGAATCTTGGTTGTCAAGAAGAAATGAAGCTTTATCAAGATGGTTGAAAGGACAACCTTTACCAAGACCAGTCACCCACCTCTCGAAAGAAATGAAGCATTCCAGCCTGCTAACTTTTTCTCCAATTTCTGCACAACAGGTAACCAATCAATATGCCGAAGTCTCCTGGTCATCAGTGGCAGGCCTAGATAACCGACAGGCAGAGTCTTATGTTACGTGCCATTGCTAATATTTCCCCACAAGTCGTTGCATCCTCTGAAGAAGGGTTAAAAGGAACAAAAGCTGATTTTACGCTATTAACCTTCAACCCTGACAAGTCACCAAAGATGTCAAGCACTGCTCATACTGCCCTACACTCTATCCCTTCCCCCTTCAATGAAGAACAAGGTGTCATTTGTGTACTGCAAAAATGACAATGAAATGTCATCCTTTGAGTAGCCCCTCAAGAACATGCTCTCCTTCGTCTGGCTAGAAATGATAGCCAATGCGTCTTCCGTCAAAACAAACAAGTGGGGTAGGGGACATCCATGCCTCACCTCCCTCTACGGCTAGAAGAAACCCCCTTCATGTTTCTCATTCACAAGTACCAAAAGCAAAGTAGTAGTAATGCCTCTTCATTCAATCCACCCAAATGTTCGGAAAGCTCTTCTTCACCAGCGACGCCAGATAAACTTCCGATTAATGTTGTCATAGGCTTTTGAAATGTCAACCTTCCATAGGAAACCGACAAACCCTCTTCTCTTCCAATAAGAGACCATCTTTACCTTCACAACCACCCCTCCAACAGTTGTTGCCTCGGAATAAATACCATCTGTGACGGTAAAATGAGATCATCCATCACCCTTCGGAGTCAGTTGACCAATACCTTGGCCACAATGAGGTAAATAGCATTCGACAAAGCTATGGTTCGGAACTCATCAACTCGCTCAGCACCTTCTTTCTTCAGGAGAAAGAAGAGCAGTGACTTATTAAGCTTCTCCAGTCCTCTATTTACATCCCTAAACTCCAACAACAAATCCATAACGTACTCCTCCACTACCTCCTAGAACTCTGTGAACAAAAAGGAAAACCATCCGGCATAGGCAATCCATCGGCATTGAGGTCAAAGACCACTCCCGCGGACCTCCTCCCTTGTAAAATCTAACACAAGCACCGCATGCTAGCTCGATCCCAGAGATCTCCCCCCCCCCCTTCTAGTCCATCTGGCACTAGAAGACGGGTGTCTCCTGCTGAAATTCTGAAAATGCTCAACAATTGCCACACTAATCGTCATGTCTCATCAGACTCTCTCATTCTACCTACAACTCATGTATTAGGTTCCTCATCATTCTTCCATTTGCCACCGCATGAAAGAAACGTGGGTTCGCATCCCCTTCTTTTACCCATTTCTGCCTAGACCTTTGATGCCACTCCACCTACCTTCACTTGTCGTCCTCAACGACCACCTGCTATTGCTCTCCTCTAGCAAGCATCTCCTCGCTACTTAGGTTGCGACCATCCTCTATCTTATCCAACCTAGCAATCTCCTTGACAGCTTTGTCACATTTTTTACCTATGCTCCGGCTCACTTCTTTCTTGTGCTCCATTGACACTTCTTACAAAATTTTGATCTTTTGTGTCATCCCCTGTGTTGTTGAGCCTTCCACCTGCAACGAACTCCTAAAATTTGACACCATCTCCCTGAATCCATCAACCAGACTTTTTCAAATCTGAACATCGACCTTGAGCATTCCCTCGCATGAGTCCCAACAGATGGGCATGCGGTCCGATCTAGATCTAGGAAAAACACGAAATACATACAACATGAACATCTCCCTTAATTCAATAGAAGCCAGGAACCGATCTGTTAGGAAAAATGAGAGACGTGTTTATTCCATACGCCCTAGGCTCTCTTATATAGGAGAGTAGCCTACGGGTAAAATACATAAAGAGTCCAACGGGAAAAAGAAAATACGAAAAGTTACAAAAGAGAAGAACATATATCTCTACACCCCCCCTCAAGGTGGAGCATAGATGTCAATCATGCTCATCTTGGACGAACACTTCTGGAACAACCCTCGAAGTAATGCCTCGGTAAAGAAGTCTGCAGTTTGGTCCCCTGAGCTAACATGGGATGTTGAAATAAACCCCTTTTGAATCATATCTTGTATGAAGTGACAATCAACCTCAATGTGCTTGGTTCGTTCATGAAATGCTGGATTATTTGCAATGAATAGAGCAACTTGATTGTCACATTCCAGAGTCATACGAAAAGGGACTTTTATATATAGATCTGTAAGCACAGCCGTTACCCACATCATTTCTGTACTAACCTGGGCCATAGCCCTATATTCAGACTCAACATTGGATCTTGCTACAACCGTTTGCTTCTTGCTTCTCCATGAAACCAGAGAGTCTCCGACATACACAACAAATCCAGTGGTGGACTTCCTATCCTTAGGACATCCTGCATAATCTGCATCTACACATGCTGAGATAGTAATCTCCTTGTCTTTCTTGAACAACAGACTTGCACCTGGAGAAGACTTAAGTTACCTGAGTACCATAAGTATAGCATCCATATGTACCTGACGTGATTGCTCTATGAACTGGCTCACCCGACTCACAGCAAAGGAGATATCGGGTCTGGTAATAGTAACATATAGAAGCTTTCCCACCAGTTCTTTGTATCTTCTCCTATCCACTTCATCAGTGTCGTCTTCATATAATTTCATACTGGGATCCATGGGTATAGTGGCAGGTCGGCAACCAAGCATTCTTGTTTCACTCACCAGGTTATTGACATATTTCCTCTTGGTCATTACCGGCCCATGAGGATTTCTGGTGAATTCCAATCCCAGAAAATATCTAAGAACTCCAAGGTCCTTGGTGGCAAATTCACGACCCAGCATTTCTTTCGCCCTCTGAATTCCCTGTTCATCATCACTTGTAATCAAGATATCATCTACATACACCATAATTACAATAATACCTCTGGGTGTCTTTTGTACAAACAAGGAATGATCTGCATTGGAACGCCTGTACCCTTGTTTTTCAAACAGGTCTGAGAGCTTCTGGAACTAAGCTCTGGGGCTCTGCTTAAGGCCATAGATAGCCTTGTGAAGTCTACATACCTTAGAACACTCCCCCTCAACAGCAAAATCAGGTGGCTGTTGCATGTAGACTTCCTCCTGCATGTCACCATATAAGAATGCATTCTTGACATCTAATTGGTATAGTGGCCAATCACGAGTAACCGCAACAGAGAGGAGGATTCGTAGGGTGGAATGGCGAGTAACCGGCGAGAATGTATCAAGATACACCCCATATGTATGCGTAAATCCACGAGCAACCAAGGTGTGTCATGTATCTGTCAATGATGCCATCTGCATTCTACTTAACTGTAAAGACCCACTTGCAGCTCACTGTAGACACATCACTAGGTACAATAACAAGGCTCCAGGTACCTCTTGATTGAAGAGCAGTTATTTCTTCTTCCAGGTATTCTCAGAACATACCTCAGGCGAGCTAGATGATGAGCGGTGACCATGAGCAGAAGCAGGCCTACGGGTATAGTGTAATGGCAATGGGGAAACATGAACGGTAACAGGAGGTGTAGAGGATGGTAATGGTGGAGATGGTAATGGTAGTGGTGGAGGTGGTGATGGTGGAGGTGGTGATGGTGGTGACATGTATACAGCTTCAGTAGTGTCAGAGGATACCAAGTGATCACATGTAGAAGAGAAGTACATAACAGACTCGAAAAAGGTAACATCAGCACTAACGAGATATCTCCTGCACAATGGATCATAACACATGTATACCCCTTTTGTGTTCTGGAGTACCCAACGAAAACACACTTGACAGCCCTAGGAGAGAGCTTGTCAATCCCTGGAGACAACTGATGGAGGCAACCGAGCCAAACACACGAGGAGTGATAGAGAATAATTCTTTGTCTGGAAAAACAAGGGAGAAAGGAATCTTCTCACCTAAGATAGACGACGACATACGATTAATGAGATAACATGCCGTTAAAACAGCATCGCCCCAGAAAAAATGAGAGGCATGTCTCTGTATGAGAAGCGACCTGGTGACATCAAGTAAATGACGATGTTTCCTTTCTGCAACCCCATTTTGTTGGGAAGTATATGCACATGATGTTTGGTGGATAATCCCTTGAGTTGAAAAATAATTGGAGAGAGTATGAGTACAAAATTCCAAACCATTATCACTTCTCAGAATCTTTAAAGATATAGAAAAAACATTATGAACTTCATTGATGAAATTTATGATAATATTCCCCGCTTCAGATTTATTCTTTAACAAAAACACCCAAAACACACGAGAGAAATCATCCACAATAATCATATAAAACATGTGTTCCTGATGATCAGGAACACGATTGGGACCCCAGATAGACATGAAACAACTCAACTTGGAGGTACTACTCCGACACTGACGACTGGGAAAGGTAGACCGATGGTGCTTTCCGAACTGACAAGCCTCACATTGGATGGACGTGTGAGGCGAAACCTGGGGTAACACACGACATAGTTTCTGAAGCGGTAGATGTCCAAAGCGCAAGTGCCACAATAATGGGGAGACAGATCCAACAGGTAGAGAGGAGGCTCCGCCGTAAGTGATCCGACTGAGACGATATAGGTCGCCTAGCTCATAGCCACACCCAATCACGTTGCCCGTAAGGATGTCCTGAAAAATGAGAGATGGATCAAAGATTACTCGACAATGTAAATCTTTTGTAAGTTGGCTAATGGACAATAAATTCATAAAGAAATCAGGTGCATGCAGCATGTTCTTAAGGTGCATAAAAGGTGTCGGGCTAATCTCCCCCTAACCAGTGATAGGAGAATGCGTCCCATTGGCAATAACCACAGTATGGCCTGGAGAGACCTGTCGGTAGGCTGTAAGTAGGCCTTGATCATGACACAGATGGTGTGTGGCACCAGAGTCCATAATCCACTTTAACGTATCTGATCCACTACTGCTAGTAACTGCATAAGTGCTACCTGAGGTACTGATGGATGCAGAAGCAGCAACATCGGGGTGACTATCAGAAGCAGGTACTGATGCAACTGGGCCAGATGGAGGAATAATGCCCCTCAGGCGGGCTGCAAGGTCATCAAAGCGTTGATCTAGAGATGAAGCAGATGGAGGCTCGATCTGTTTAGCTACTCGTGCAGAAGCAGGAAATCCATGTTTTGAGTAGCACGTGTCTTCAATATGCCCATAACGATGGCAAAAAGTGCATGACGACCGAACACGACCCCCTCTACCTCGAGGTCCACGACCACGGGACTGATGATGTCCTCCACGACCTCGATTCACTGTCATGGCTGAGGCGGTCTGATTTGCAGTGGATGAAGGAACAGTAATACAACTCAGTCTGTGAAATGCTTCCTCTATCGGAGGAACAGTGGAGTCTGCCAAGATCTGGGAACGTGCGGCCTCGTACTCTGGATCTAGAGCCGCCAGAAATACACCAACCATAGTGGCATTCTGGTAGGTCTTCTGTTGCTCAGGAGTGGCTGCAAGGGGCATGAAGCTGTAAAGCTTCTCAAACATTCCTCGTAAAGATGTGTACAATGAGTGTAGAGGATGTCTATTCTGCTTGATGGTAAAGATGTCATGTTGGAATTGCAGAATCTTCGTTTCATTCTTTGCATGTGAATATGTAGCAGCCACAATATCCCACATTGCTTTTGCAGTGGGCTGATGGAGAATATCATTGGCAATCTCAATTGCCAGGGTTCCTGATAGACAAACCTTGGCATATGCATCATCTGCCTCCCAGTCTTCTCAGCAGGCTCTTCTTCAGTAAGAATGTGCTTCTTACCGGTTGACTTAATCATACTCATGAACTCCATTGCCCATAGTTCGTAATTTGAACCATTCATCTTCACAATAAGCGTTGGACCTCTGAATGCGCCTGTAGATGGGATGTTTGCCTTGCTTTCTGACATTATGATAATGGAAGACTAGAGTAGTAGACTGAAGATATGATCGTCTACACGGACATTAACGGGTTTAGTCGCATGTGTAGACTCAAGCAACCAAACCCATTAATTTGGAAACACGCGCGTGGAACGAGCGCTGGAGCCACACGCGCGCTGACCTAGGGTTGCATGCGCCCGGAAATCAGGAGCTTCACACGCAAAGGAATGTGCACAGATGCGCGCACAGGAGTACGCACAGGGGTGTGCACAGCAACACGAGGGATGGCGCACAGATGCGCGCACAGACGCAAAGGAGCGTGCACAGGCGCACAGGAGTGCATACAGGCGACACGCACAGGCGCATCAAGGCGCGCACAGGGAGACTGGTGCGCAGGGGCTGGCACGCGCGCAACTTGCACAAGAGAGCGGCGCGAGACCGAGTGGGGCCGAAGGCGGGGCCGGGGCGGCGCGAGGCGGGGAGGCACGTGCGCGGAGGGCTCGAAGGTGGTGTCTAGGGTTAGGGTTTGGTTCGAGAACTCCGGTCTAGGACCGTCGCTCTGATACCATGTTGAGAAAAATGAGAGACGTGTTTATTCCATACACCCTAGGCTCTCTTATATAGGAGAGCAGCCTATGGGTAAAATACATAAAGAGTCCAACAGAAAAAAGAAAATACGAAAAGATACAAAAGAGAATAACATATATCTACACGATCCAGTCAGGATCTCAAGAAGGTGTTATGCCAGGTGTACCTCCTGTTCATGACATCCAACAGCTCCAGCCCCAGCAACCCAACACACTCCATGAAATCATCCGAGCTCGGAATATTGCCCCCCACTATCACTCATTTGATCTGAAGTAAGTAGCATCACTATAAAGTCCTCACCGACCATCCAAGGGGTGTTCGAATCTAGCGACCTTTAATTCCTTCCACAAGATCGAATCACCACCCCCAAAGACAACAGATACCGAAGTAAACAGAATTCTGCCAGCTCTGGAATTGTGCTCCAGTAACACATACACGGATCTGAGACGTATAGTTTCTTCTACAAATGAGAACAAATCAACATCCCACGCCAGAACCAAGCAACCCAAACTTCCCACAGTTGGAACTGCCCTGAGCTCCGAAAGTCTAGGATACCTCAACGACCTCCAGGTCAAAGGGTCTTAGCTCGCAACCTTAGATTCCTTCAAGAACACCACATCTGCACGTCAAGAACACAAAATCCCTCCAAACATCCTTCTCTTCTTCCTATCCTCCAGCTCCCTCGCGTTCCAAGAGATGATCTTCATTAAGATCCACTCGGAGGGTTACAGACAGGTACGAATACCCCAATACATTCTGCAACTGTGTGTGAATGTCGACCATAGTGTTCAGAGTACCACCAGTTTGTTCCTCGCCCTCTGCTCGACTCTCCACAGTCGATGTTGTAGGCGAGGTGGCCATAATTGAACCAGTGCCCCAGTTTCTTACATTTTTATCTTCCAACTCCCATTTCAAGTTGGTCTCCCCCTCTACAACCATGACGGGTGAGTCCTTCCTCCACAAAGACGGATCAAATTGTCTCGAAGTCGAGCTCCCACGTCCAGACAAAAAACCAACTGGTTTTAAAATAGATTCGACTTTCTTGTCCATCAATAGGCGCACTGGACCCCCTCCAACCCGTGTGGTGCGAGAGTTTCAAGAAGGTCCTCCACATTTACTACTATGACGTCACAACCCTTCCTCAGACCAACATCATCCATCTCTGAGTTATCAAGGTCAACTCCACCTATACCATCCTTCGACGACTCCCCAACTAGACACAAGAGCTTCGGTGCATCTTGGAACCCTCCTCCCAAGGTTAGTGTCGTGAATCCTCCGCCTTGGAGAACTTCGCCCAAGGGTGGGGCGAGAACCAGGAACAATCATTTAGAGTCGGCGAACAAAAAATCTCCCGTGAGTTTGTCAAGTTTAGGAAGGGGTCCGACCAAGAACCATACACTTGAGCACCCGATGGGTTCAAAACAAGGTATGAAAATGAGCATCTCGGGAGGCTCTCCTATCTAAAATCGAAGGTAACAATCATGCCAGGATCCGACCTCACTTCAAAGGCGACAGTTGTATCTCTACCCATCGAAAATATTGCTTCTTCAAAAAGAGAGGCAATCTTCTCTCTAAAAGGGGAAACCCTGTACTGGATATTGTATTATTTGATCAAAAGTAAGGGAGGGAAAACATCCATTCAGCACAAGAATGACGTGAGGACAACAACTGTAAGGTCGCAACGATCGTCGCCAGCTGTTGCAACGGTGACGTCGCTACCATCAGCCCAAACTCCGTTGATTTCGACCTGGAAGATGGAACCATTGAGGAAGGAGACGCCTGCAAAACCGAAGGCGAAACCCCATGAGGTTATTCCACCCTCGTCAGGTAGAGGCTGAATTCAACCTTTCCGATACGAAAAACCGTCTCCAGTGGTACCGACCTCCAACTCCCCTTCATCGACACGAGGACATCCCATCCTTGCTCCGGGAGCAACCCCACTTGAAGAACACACTCATCCTCCCTAACTTTCTAAACGCATCCTTAACAACTTGCAGCCCCTGGCATCGGATCGGAAGCCCCTGCGCCTCCAGCAACCACTGTGATGGGCCTGCTCCATGCCATCTCGCAACCGCGATCCCCACCAAAGCATCGATGGTAGAAACATGCCACCGCCATTAGATAGGAACTCCGACAACTCTTCTGCCTCCACACCACGTACACATGTCGTCTCCGAGAGCCAAATCGCATCCTCCACGTACCCAGATGTTCGACCAAATTCCAGTATCTCAGCCACCTTCCTCGGATCCCCGTTGGGTCCCTCCGCAATCATGACACCATCCACGGGGTCCACCTGGTTCTCAAACTCCTTTCTCTGTCCAAGGCCGATGTCAACCGCCATCTTGGAGGACCCCAACGAACAATCTTTTCGAAGATGCCCCTCTTCATGGCAGTGGTAGCAGACCGTTCTCTTCGGCAAGGCCCTAAATGTCGAATTTGACCGAAATTTAGGTCATTTCGGTCATTTTTTGTACTAAGGCCCTCATATTTCGGTCGAGTTTCAATTTCGACAGCATATCGATATTTGACAGAAATTCAGCCGAATTTCGTTGAAATTTGAGGCCAGTCTTCGCAGGATACCATCTCGCAAGATGACACGTCAAGCCACACTGCAGCACCGACGACGAAGGGGAGCGGTCACCGCCGTAGCCTGCACTTCTTCTCCAGCCCAAAAACCTCCAAAGGTGGCCCTCTTCCCCAACTCTCTTCCTGACCTCTTCAGCCCCTGAATTGGTGATCGTCCGACAAGCTCTTCCGGGAATTAGAGGCTCTTTCCCCCTTTCTGACACCTTTCCCTGCTCCAGACCCATCCTTCGACCTCCCACCAAAATATTTGAATATCGAAAATTATTCTCAACATTTTTCTTTGTGAGGACTTTATAATAAGCCATAGCGTACAAACAATAAAAAAAAGTACCCAATCTTATAAAACTTTTGGACAGTAAAGAACAAAGCAAGAACTCTCAATGATTTTCCCTTATTTACTTCTAAAACTGTGATATGAGTAGAAAAGTTTTTTAAGCTACTCGTTTACTTCAGTAATGGGTGAATAGGGCATTTTTTAAGTTCATAAAAGGCACATGACTTTTGAAACTACTATACTTCACTTCATATAAAAGTAACTTAATATAAAGTTGATAGTAAAGGTAATCTGAATTGGTCATTTGGTTATTAACAGGTTTTAAATCTAAACAATTGTCACGAGCTAAAGGGATATGAACAACTGACCACTCGGGATGATAAATCATTTCCGATGGACAATTCAGTAGTCAACAAAGAATCAGGAATCCAGGGTTCAACTTCTTACAACTGTTCTTCAAAAGATCTACTTCATAAGAGATGAACTAATACATAAAAAGGTTGTGCTATTATCACAAGACACCTAATTCTCCAGCTCACCACATTGGATAAATAGCTTGCATAATTGAACAAAATTAAACTGCCACAACATTAAACTAGCCAAGTGCACATATAGGCTGAGATAAGCATATCGGACTGGCTGAAAAGAATGATGTGACATGTAACATATGAATCCAACCTTCTCGGAAAGTGGATAGGATCCAAAAGTTAGACAAGTAGAAAAATCCTCAACGTTGACTCGTCCACTGTACCACATAAACAATGTGAGTGAAAATATGCATCACATAGAAGCGCATAAAATAAATAAAAATGGCATACATGCCCACTTAAAATTTGTCGATTTTTTTGGAATCAGTCTCTCAGTATGCAAATCAAGGCATAAACTTTTTCTTTGAGAACATTAAAGAGATGCCAGGGTAGGTGTCCATCAATGGTGTAAACTATTGCTACTGATAGCGTCTAATACTTCAATCATGCTTAGTAGTGGGTCTGTCCAAGATGACCATATATCGATTGTGTCCATTACGCATGTCCCGTATTCAAAAGACACATTCTAACACCCATTTTAGTTTTTTCAGTAGGCACTTCCTCTTGCATTTGCCACATGTATGATAAAATATCCATTGGCCCTTCTGTACCAGAAACCTTAGGCACTCCCTATCATATGTACATGAAGATGAGAATTTGCAAGGTATCTTTCCACAGGATATACCTAATATGCTCGCGATACTAACAGTTCAGCTAAGCATTTTCTTGTTAAATTTGCCATTTCCCAATACAAAAAGAAAGCAAATAAGTTGATAAATATGGTATTTGCATCAACCATAACCGAGTTATTTTAAAGGAAAATTCTATAGAATCTTTAACAAAATAAGGAGCGTACCATGCTATTGTGATAATTGTACCAATCAAACCAAAGCCCTTTTTAAATAAAATCTCGATTAGAAAAACAGCAAACAAGAATGTCCAGAAAACTTTCATAAGAAAAAACCACAGATTCCAAGACAAAATATACATCAAAAAATATCATCTAATAATTTAAAATAATTGACAAATGCTCATCTAAGTATGCAAGATTTGCTATAAAAATGATGTCAAATGATTGGCATTTTTAAAATCATTAGACAAGCAAAATAAACACCATTAACTTTAATAAATATGTGTTGTCATTAAATCATCAAAACAAGGAGGGGATAGGCCTGGAAAAGTAGTTGCAATTCATGACAGATTATGTTGCATCTAATGATCTACAAAAATAAAGAAAATGTTTATGCACATAAATAAGTTTACCAGGAATTAGGATTCATGGCCAGAAACTGGTCCAGAAATTCGACAGCTCCAAGTGTGGCTACGTTGAACATCTGCAATGACAAAAAGGGGGGATGTGTTATTCCTAGCAGATGATTTATTTATTTATTCATCAAACTATGCATAGAAAATGATATGTTGCAAAATTCAAAGAAATACTATAGCTTATTATGCCATAATAAAAAAATACAGTGTCGTGAAAAGAAATCAAAATTAAATTCCAGAATTACTTTGGTGAAATTTAACATTATCAACTCGACAAAATTTACTAGTGTAACAAACGATCAAGCCCAAGCCATTTTTCGGCATTTAAGAATCAATGGAAAACATACTAAAAGTCTATATTAGGCACTCAAGTTTAGGTAAAGTTAGCATAGTATAGTCTAGCACTGCAAACACATTTCTATGACCTGGATGGTGGGGGATGTTAAGCGTAACAAAGTTTGGTTCAGAAACCTAGTAAAAAATGGCAAAGCCTTCTCTAACTATAAGTAGGGTCGGTTACATGGATTCTTATTCAAATCCATGTTGAAAGATTCGACTATTTTTACGCCGGTTGTCAACTACCTAACGCAACCCCACAAAAGGGGATTTGAACCCTGATTTTTTGAATGATTGGCACGCTACACTACCACCAGACCATTTAAGTGGGGTTATAAACCCGGTTAACAACAAAAATTGCACCACATATGATATATGAACAAAGACAAATCCAAGTAGAAGAAAATGAATATAAGGAAAAGTACCTAAACTAGAGACTCACCCTGCTGACCCATGCCATTTCAACCATATATGCCGACGGGTTCTTCTGCAAAAAGGGTAGAATGCATCACATAAAAAAGATACAAAAAAAAATCGACCTTACTAATACTACCACCAAACTTCTCATGTGCAGGAAGAGGATACATGATACATTATACAAGCCCCAGGTTGGACCTTGAAAATTGACATATGACAGAGAATGTCCCACTAGGACTAGCACCGGTTGCCCATTGGTTTTCCTTCATATTCCCTGTTTGGTATTGATTAGGGAAGGGAAAGACTTGACATGTCCTTTCGCATGTGAAAAATTGCATGACATTCAGTAAAATTACCACATGAAAAGCAAAAAACGAAAGAAAACTCCACAACTTAAGGGGTAACAGCAGGCGGAGCACCCATGCACCCGAATGACCAATCACAATTTGACTACCAATAATGTGAGATAAGACATACTTGGCCCCAATAAGGGCTCTTCCGAGATTTCACAGTGAAAGTTTGAGTCCTCAACCAAGACACAAAAAAATGCCCTATATATTTAGTTAAGATTCTCGTATTTATTTATATTGTTTATTTCTCTTGTCTTGTTTATGAAATTTACCCTTTGAGCTTTTCTCCTATATAAGAGAGCTCTAAGGTTAGATGGAATACAACTTTTCATTCTCTCTTTCCACATGGTATCAGAGCAATGGTCCTAGACCGGAGCATGTGCCCTAAATCCCTACGCCCACAAAAAAACCTACGCGTCCGCGCGCCTACCCTCCCTGCACGCACACCTGCGCGCTTGCGCATCTGCGCGCTTGCGCGCCTCTGTGCGGGTCTGCACCCGTGCTGCGTGCCCCTGTGTAGGTTTGCACCCGTACTGTGCATCTGTGCGCCAGCGTGCACGTGCGCACATGTTCGGGTCTGCAACTTTGTTGCACGCCTCAGGCCCCTGGTTGGGCTTCGGTCAACGTTTAGGGTGTCTTGATCATCTAAAGATTCCCTAGCCTTCTGAAGGAGTCTTCATATAATAGAAGTGGTTGTGATATGAGTCTACTCCCACAATCACCTTCCCATATGTCCGTGTAGACATTCAATGTCCAAGTATACAACCCCAGTTTGAGAAATAGTTGTAATCATGTTAGACAACAAAACAGATGTTCCATCCCTAGGAGCCTTCACAGGTCCATCACCCAATGTGAAGATGGATGGAACTAACTATGAATTGTGGGCCAAGCAGTTCATGAGTCTAATGCAATGCAATGGCAAGAAGCACATTCTTACTCAGGAGGAGCCTGCCGACAAAATTGGGGTTAACGCCTCATGGGAGGCAGATGACGTATATGCTCACGTATGGCTATCCGGGACTGTATCCATGGAGATAGCTAATGATATCCTGAGTCAGCCTACTGCAAAGGCTATGTGAAACATTCTTGCCGCTACATACTCTCCGGCGAAGAATGAGTCGAAGATAATACAACTCCAGCACGATATCTTCTCATCGAAGCAGAATGGGTGTCCCCTTCATACCCTCTATACTTCTTTGAGGGGTATGTTTGAGAAGTTACATGGCTATATTCCCTTGACTGCTACACCAGAGCAGCTCAAGGCATACAGAGACTCTGTGATGACTGGAGTTTTTCTAACAGCCTTGGAACCTGAGTATGATGCAGCCCGTGCCCAGATCCTCACCGATGCTACCATACCTCCAACGGAGGAGGCATATCGCAGATTGAGTAGACTGTCTATATCATCTGGTAGCACTTTACAATCTCAGACATCTTCAGTATGATAGCATCACGTGGTAGAGGAAGCCCTACACCATATCGTGCTAGGGGAAGCGTCGGTCGTGGCAAAGGAGAAGGTGGTCGATCCCGTCAGCAGTGCACCTATTGTCACAGGTTTGGCTACTCAGAGGAAACCTGCTATTCTAAGCATGGGTTTCCTGCTTCAGCCTAGGTTGTCGAGCATACACAACATGCTGAGAGTTCACCACCTACATCTGACCAGAGATCTAACAAGCTTGTGGCACAAATAAGAGAGATTATGTTGGGTACCTCTGGGTCAACCAGCTCTCCTTCAGGGTCCTCAGAGATAGCTGCTTCAACATCGACATCCACATCAGGTATAGAATATGCCTTTACTAGTTGTTACAGGGCATATTTGTCAGAATGGATCATGGATTCAGGTGCTTCTCATCATCTTTGTGGTGATAGAGGCCAATTTAGTGTGTTTCGTCCGACTCAGTCTGGACGATCTATTGTGATAGCAGATGGGACACACTCCCCCATTACTGGTCGGGGGGAGGTGCAGTTGACTTCCGCACTGAGGCTTCCGAATGTTCTTTATGCTCCTGAATTTTCTATAAATTTATTATCAATTAGTCAAATCACCAAATACTTACATTGTTGTGCCATATTTGATCCATTTGCTCTTGCGTTTCAGGATATACTAACGGGTAAGGTGATTGGAACTGGTCGTGAGCAAGGGGGCCTCTACAGATTAGTGTCGTCTCCATATATTGGTGCCCCTTCTCTTCGTACTGGAACTGTCTCCCCATATATGTGGCATCTTCAATTTGATCATCTTCCTTTGCAAAAGCTGAGTCACGTTCTTCCATATATTTCTCCTCACTCTACTTTTCAGTGCGAGGCTTGCCAGCTTGGGAAGCATCATCGGTCCACGTTCCAAAGTCGTCGGGGTAGAAGTAGTCATGGTCTTTTTGAGTTGCTCTATATTGATATTTAGGGTCCCAGTCGTGTCCCAGATCATCAGGGACACAGGTTTTACCTTGTTGCCGTTGATGAGTTTTCGAGATTGTCTTGGGTCATTCTGCTCAAGAATAAGTCTGATGCAGGTCATGTTATCCAGTCCTTTATAATGAAATAAGGAATATTTTTTCTGCAAAAGTCAAGTTTATTTGTTCCGATAATGCATTAGAATTTTGCAGTACGCAACTATCTCAATTTCTTAGGTCTATTGGCATTGTGCATCAGACATCTTGTACATATACTTCCCAACAGAATGGGGTGGCAGAACGAAAACACCTCCATATGTTAGACATTACCACAACTCTTTTGATTCAGAGTCATGCTCCTCATTCATACTGGGGAGATGCGGTTCTAACTGCTTGCCATTTGGTAAATCATATGCCCTCTTCGGTGTTGGGAGAGAAGATTCTACTCTTGATAGCGTTTCCCGAGATAGATCTTTCTCGCTAACGCCTCGTGTCTTTGGTTCTGTAGTTTTTGTTCATTAAATGTCTCCAGATCTTGACAAGCTCTCTCCTAGAGCTATCAAATGTGTGTTTGTTGGGCATTCCAAGACCCAAAAAGGATATCGTTGCCTTGACCCAGTTCGACGAAGATACTATGTTAGTGCTGATGTTACCTTTTCGAGTCCATTATGTATTTTTTCCCATAGGTGACAGGCTTACTACTTCAGAGGATGGAGAAGAGATCTATATGCCACTTCCTCCATCATTATCATCTACGATACCTTCTCCACAACCACCTCCTCCACCGCCACCTCCACCACCACCTACTTTCTTTCCGCAGGTGTACCAACGACGACCCCCTGCTCATGTGCCTCCTCCGTCATCCAGCACGCCCAAGGTATGATCTGAACATTTGAGTTTTTCTGATGGCACTGGTGATTTGCATGTACAGACTGAGGTATAGGACGTGGATACTATGTCTTCTACATTTACTGAGGATATGGACAGCTTATTGCACTACGGCGGCAGAAACGGGCATGCAATATGCATCGTATTGGTTCTCATGTTTCCTTGGGGCATCTTTCCAAGGATTTTCAGAGATTTGTTGTTGGTTTGTCTGCCGTGGAGATACCACGATCATACCAGGAGGCTCTACAGAACAACCAATAGAGTCTGGTTATGGAGGAGGAGATGGTAGCTTTACAGTCACGAGGTACGTGGAGTGTTGTCTGTGCTCCACCAAGTGTGTCTATTGTTGGAAGCAAGTGGGTATTCACTGTGAAGCATCGGGTTGACGGTACATTAGACATATACAAGGTCAGATTAGTTACTCGTGGGTTCACCCAAACCTATGGGGTGGATTATCATGACATATTTTCTCATGTTGCACATCACTCTACCCTGCGAATTCTTATTGTTGTGTTGTGGTTCGAGATTGGTCACTTTTCCAATTAGATGTAAAGAATGCTTTCCGTATGGAGATCTGCAGGAGGAGGTATACATGCAACAGACACATGGGTTTGCTGTTGAGGGGGAGTCCAGTATGGTGTGTCGTCTTCATAAAGCTATTTATGGCCTTAAACAGAGTCTGAGGGTTTGGTTTCAGAAGCTCTCAGAGTTGATTGAACAGAAGGGTCTGCAGATCATACTCTCTTTGTTAAGAGAAATCAAAGGGGTATCGTAGTTGTGTTGATTTATATTAATGACATTGTTATCACTGGCAGCGATGAACAGGACATTCAAGCAGCTAAGGATTTCCTTGGGCAACAGTTTGATACCAAGGACCTTCGCACGCTTCATTACGTCCTTGGCTTGGAGTTTGCACGAAATCAACAGGGCATGGTTATGACGCAAAGGAAGTATGTTATTGATCTTCTATCTGGGACCGGCACGATAGGATGTAGACCAGCTACTACTCCAATGGATCCTAATGCTAGGATCTATGATAATGACTTTGAGGAAGTGGACAAGAGACGATACAGAGAGTTGGTAGGAAAATTATTATATGTTACTATTACCAGGCCTGTAATATCTTTCGATGTGAGCAGAGTGAGCCAGTTTATGGAGCAACCCAAGTAGACATACATGTATGCAGTGTGCATGATCTTGAGATATCTGAAGACATCTCCAGGTGCAGGTCTTCTTTTTAGAAGAGATACTTCTCTTACAGTTACTGGGTGTGCAGATGCAAATTATGTTGGGTGTCCTAAGGACAGGAAGTCCACTTCAGGCTTCATTGTTTTTGTTGGTAGCTCATTGGTCTTGTTGGGAAAAGAGACTTCGTTGTTTATTCAGAAAACCCTAGGCTCTCTTATATAGGGAGAGACCTTAAGGGTAAATTACAGAGAGGTCTATAGAAAATAAAGAAATAACAACAAACTCCATAAAGAGATAATAACACTACTAACTATTTCTACACTCCCCCTCAAGGTGGAGCATAGATATCTATCATGCTCAGCTTGGACGAACATCTCTGAAATGGTCCTCTGAGCAGTGGCTTGGTAAATACATCTGCAGTCTGATCTCCTGAGCTCACATGTGCAGTAGATATCAATCCTCTCTGGATCAAGTCCCTAGTATAATGGCAGTCAACTTCAATATGCTTGGTCCTTTCATGAAAAGCTGGATTGTTGGCAATGAACAATGCTGTCTGATTGTCACACTGAAGCTTCATAGGTAGAGGTACCGCTACATGTAGATCTTCTAAAACTGAGCGAACCCACATCATTTCCGTACTGGCTTGAGCCATGGCCCTATACTCGGATTCGACACTGGACCTTGCCACAACAGTTTGTTTCTTGCTTTTCCAAGAAACCAAAGAGCCTCCAACAAACACTGCAAACCCTGAGGTTGATTTTCGGTCCTTAGGACATCCTGCATAATCTGCATCTGCACATGCTGAGACAGATAAGTACGTGCCCTTTCTGAATAGCAGCCCTAAACCTGGAGAAGACTTTAGATACCTCAGTATCATGTATATAGCATCCACGTGAACCTGTCTTGGCTGCTCCATAAATTGGCTCACCCTGCTAACTGCAAATTGAATGTCTGGGCGAGTTATGGTGATGTAGAGGAGTTTGCCCACCATCTCTCTATATCTCCTCTTATCTACTTCATCAGTATCACCATCATACAGCCTCACGCTGGGATCCATAGGAATACTTGATGGTTTGCAACCATCCATGCCAGTCTCAGTCAGGAAGTCTGTAATATACTTCCGTTGGGTCATTACCAAACCTGTGCATTCCTTGCAAATTCTAACCCCAGAAAGTATCTCAGGGTCCCAAGATCTTTTGTAACAAACTGACGGCCAAGGAATGCCTTCACCTTTTCTATGCCCTGTGCATCATCTCCTGTAACAAGAATATCATCCACATAGACCATAATAACAACCGTACCTGCCGATGACTTCTGGACAAACAATGAGTGATTGGCATTTGACCTCTTGAATCCTTGTTGCTCAATCAGGTTGGACAACTTCTGGAACCATGCTCTGGGGCTCTGTTTGAGGCCATATATCGCTTTGTGAAGTCTACAGACCATATCCTTCTCCCCCTCAGCAGTAAACCCAGGTGGTTGCTGCATGTAGACTTCCTCCTGCAAGTCTCCATACAGAAATGCATTCTTGACATCTAGTTGAGATATACTCCAATCACGGACCACAGCAACAGATAAGAGAATACGAAGGGTAGAATGTCTCTCCACTGGAGAGAATGTATCCATGTAATCCACACCGTAGGTTTGCGTAAACCCACAAGCGACCAAGCGTGCTTTGTACCTATCCAAGGTTCCATCTGCATGGTATTTGACTGTAAAGACCCATTTGCAGCTCACAACGGATGCATCAGAAGGTGCAGGGACCAAAGACCATGTGCCACGAGACTGCAGGGCCCTTATTTCTTCTTCCATTGCTAATCGCCAGCATTCATTCTGCAAAGCTTCCTGGTATGTCCGTGGTATATCCACGGAAGACAAAGCTGTGGCAAATCTCTGAAAATCACCTGTGAGACGGTGAAAAGAAACCTGTAAAGCAAACGGATAAGTGGCACATTGCCGCTTCTGTTTCCGAATAGCAATCGGAACATCAAGATCATCATCTGCTGTACGAGATGGGCTAGTGTCTGCCTGTACTGAAGGATCCTGCACATGTACCAAACCTGACCCGTCAGTAGTAATGCCATCTGAACATACCTGAGGCGAGATGATCGGATGTTGTGTGGTCTGAGCAGGACCTGACCGGCGCGTATAGAATTTCGGTAACGGTGATATGATAGGCCGTGGATTGGGTGGAGGTGGAGGAGGTGGTGGGGGTGGTGGAGGTGGTGCTGGCGTGGAGACAGACACAGGGGAAGACTCAGGTGTACTCAATGTAGGTGGTGGAGGAACATAGATATCATCAGTGGTAGTGGATGGTACCATTCTGTCACCTGCAGGAGAGAAATACATGACAGACTCAAAGAAAGTGACATCAGCACTCACAAAGTATCTCTTAGTTGTGGGATCATAACACCGGTAGCCCTTCTGAGTTCTGGAATAACCAACAAAGACGCACTTGACTGCTCTAGGAGAGAGTTTGTCAAGTCTGGGAGATAGACGATGCACAAAAGCAACAGTACCAAAGACACGTGGAGTTAGTGAGAATAACTCCTTATCTGGAAAAATAATGGACATAGGTATCTTTTCACCAAGGACTGAGGATGGCATTCGATTGACCAGATAACAAGCAGTAAGAACAGCATCGCCCCAGAAAGAAATAGGGGCACAACTCTGAATCAACAATGTACGAGTAATATCTAAGAGATGGCGATGCTTCCTTTCTGCGATACCATTTTGTTGTGAGGTATATGCACAAATGGTTTGGTGAATAATGCCCTTTGATGACAGGAATTGTGAAAGTAAGCGTGTACAAAATTCAAGGGCATTATCGGTCCGAACATATTTGACATTTACAGAAAAGACATTGAACACTTCATTAATCAAGTTTTTGATCACATTTCCTGCTTCAGATTTATTTTTCAAAAGAAAGATCCATGACACACGAGAGAAATCATCCACTACCACAAGATAAAACCTGTGTCCCTGATGATCGGGAACACGACTTGGACCCCATATATCTATATGTAACAACTCAAAAGGGGAGCTACTGCTCCGACTCAGACGACGTGGGAAGTTCGACTTGTGATGCTTTCCAACTGACACGCTTCACATTGAAACAAAGAACTAGGAGAGATCTGAGGCAGAAGATGGCGCATTTTCTGAAGTGGAAGGTGACCAAATCGGAGGTGCCAAATGTAGGAGAGATTGGTCCAGCAGAATGAGAGGAGACACCAGCATATGAATCCCGAACCAGCCGATATAAACCATTTTGCTCAGAGCCACAGCCAATCACCTTGCCCGTGAGTATGTCCTGAAAAATGAGAGAAGACGGGTCAAATATGGCACGACAATTCAAATCCTTCGTAATCTGACTAATAGATAGCAAATTCATTGAGAACTCAGGAGCATGCAGAACATTCTGTAATTGCAAAGTGGAGGACAGGAAAATCTCCCCCTGTCCAATAAGGGGCGAATAGGTACCATCTGCTATCTGCACTGAACGTTCGGGAGGAATGTCCCTGTAGGCCTGTAATCTACCTCTATCTCGGCAGAGATGATGTGTGGCTCCAGAATCAATAATCCAGTCAGATATATCATGAGATGTAGTAGATCTACCTGAGGAGCTTGCGGCTGCGGAAGAACTGGTAGAGGTAGTGGCAGCAATATCTGAGGAACCATCAGACGAATCACCAGAAGCATGTGGCATAATCTCTCGGAGACGGGCCACAAGTTCGTCAAATCGACTATCTGCAGTAGAAGTCAGTGGAGACTGAGAGTGCTCTGCAATACGTGCTGATGCTGGAAATCCATGCTTCGAATAGCATGTCTCCTCCGAGTGTCCTGTGCGATGACAATAGGAACATGTCTGACTAAAGCGACCACCCCTCCCGTGGGGTCCACGGCCACGTCCACGACCACGGCCAGATGGTGGTCCACCTCTCCCACGCGAGACTGCCATCGCTGAAGGAGGTGGAGTAGAAGAGCTGGAGGAGACTGGAATGCGGCTAAGCCGTCTGTAAACATCCTCGACTGGAGGAATAACTGCATCAGCGAGAATCTGAGATCGAGCTGCATCGTACTCTGGGTCAAGGGCCGCAAGTAGAACACCAACCATGGTGGCGTTTCGAAACGCCTTCTGCTGCTCAGGAGTTGCAGTCAGAGGGATGACACTGTATAACTTCTCGAACATCCCTCTTAGGGATGTATAAAGAGAATGGAGAGGTCTGCCGCTCTGCTTCATTGTGAATATGTCGTGCTGAAGCTGCAACATCTTCGTCTCATTTCGCACTTGCGAATATGTGGCGGCAAGAATTTCCCACATTGCCTTAGCAGTGGGCTGATGGAGGACGTCGTTGGCAATCTCCGTCGTTAAGGTGCCGGACAACCAGACCTTTGCATAGGAATCATCAGCCTCCCATGAGGCATAGATCCCAGTCTTCTCTGCGGGCTCATCCTCGGTAAGAATATGTTTCTTACTATTGGACTTCATAAGGCTCATGAACTGCATCGCCCAGAGCTCATAGTTAGACCCGTCCATCTTGACTATTGGCGCAGGACCTTTGAATGCGCCGGTGGAGGGCATATCAATTTTTGATTCTGACATACTGCCGCTTGGAGAAGAACTAGGATATGTAGACGTGATGCTGGATGTCTACAAAAACTGCATCGGATTTGAGTACGTATGTAGACGTTACGCGCTCAAATCCATAGAATGGATGTGGAAGAAACTAGGGCACGCCTAACAAGAGACTGACAGCCCTTTCAGCAGCTAGGAGCCGCTAGAAGACCTTGTGCGTGTTGCTGTTCACGCACCCGGAGGCCGTGCGCGGGCAGCAGATGGAGATGCCGCCTATTGGCGGAGGCCGTTGGGGGCTGGGATCCCCTTCGGCGGCTGGCAGGGGCTATTGGCGGAGGCCGCTAGAGGCTGGGATCCAACCAGATGGAGGGCTGGATCCAACCGCGGCGAGAGAGAGAAGGAGAAGGCGGCGGCGATTGAGGGCTGCCGCTGGAGATGGAGAAGGAGAAGGCGGCGGCGATTGAGGGTTGCCGCTGGAGAGAGAGAAGCGGCGGGAGAGCGGCGGTTCCGAGAAGAGGGAGGCGGGTGGGGAAGGGGCGGCGGGAGGTAGGAGAGCCCTAGGGTGGCTCTGATACCATGTTGGGAAAAGAGACTTCGTTGTTTATTCAGAAAACCCTAGGCTCTCTTATATAGGGAGAGACCTTAAGGGTAAATTACAGAGAGGTCTATAGAAAATAAAGAAATAACAACAAACTCCATAAAGAGATAATAACACTACTAACTATTTCTACAGGTCTCATCGAAGAGTAAGAAACAAACTGTTGTTGCTCGGTCTAGCGCTGAATTGGAATATAGGGCCATGGCCTAATGGAGTATAGAAATGATGTGGGTCAAGTCTGTCCTGATTGATCTAACGATTAAGGTGCCTCTTCCTATGCACATCAAATACAATAATCAAGCAGCCTTGTTCATAGCTAATAATCTAGTATTTCATGAGAGAACAAAGCATATTGAGGTAGACTATCACTACACTCGTGACTTCATCTAAAAGGGGCTTATTTCAACGTCTTATGCTGCTTCAGGTGATCATATTGCAGATATGTTCACCAAAGCTCTTGCAAGAAGACCATTTCATCACTATTATTCCAAGCTGAGCACGATAGATATATGTGCTCCAGCTTGAGGGGGAGCGTTAAGATTCTTATGTTTGTCGTATTTATATTGTTTATTTCTCGTGTCCCGTTTATGTAATTTACCCTTTGAGCTTTTCTCTTATATAAGAGAGCTATAGGGTTAGATGGAATACAACTTTTCATATTTCTATTAGATGCATATAGTAAAAGCCGTTTTTGATATGTGGGTAAAAACTCTTTGTATTCACTAGGCCGACTGAGCACAGGCAGTAAGCTTCTCCGTTTTGGATGGGAGTGCTAAGGTTTTGCCATGGAGGATGGAGATCCATTCATTTTTGGGGGGTAATCCACACTTTTGACTATGATATGATGTTACCGTCGGCATTTCTCTAGCTTGACTTCTCATGTCCAATGTTCAAAAATCGGCCTAGGCAGCCGCATATGTGGACTCGGATCCTCAAGCTCACCGCATATGCACTATACGTAGATTATACGTTTCTTTCAAGTTCTTATCTTCATAATTTCATTATATATCACAATGTTATATATCATATGCATGTCACAACAACAACAAAGCCTTTTTCCCACAATTAACTAGGGTTGGCTACATGGATTCTTCGCCTCCAATCAGATCTATCTTGGATCAATCCCGGGCTTATAACCACAAAACAAAGATCCCTTCGTATAGTCTCTTTCCAACACTTCTTGGGTCGTCCTCGCCATCTCTTAGCCGGCTCAACATCCCAACACTTGCATCTCCTAACTGTTGCATCAACTGCTCTTCTTTACAAGTGACCAAACCATCTAAAGCGATTTTCTCACATCTTATCCTCGATCAGAGCCACGTCAACTTTCTTTCTGATTGCATCGTTCTAAATCCGATCTTTACATGTGTGTGTGTCCACACATCCACCTTAGCATTTTAATTTCTCCTACTGCCATTCTCTGCATATGTTTATGTTTCACAGGCCAGCATTCAGATCCATAGAGCATAGCAGGTCTCATGGCTGCTTCGTAAGACTTTCTTTTAATTTTTAAAGGAATTTTCTTATTACATAGAACAGCAGAGGCTGATCTCCACTTTATTATTCTATTAGTAACATCTCCATCAATTTCCCCAGCATGTTGCAAAATAGATCCCAGATATCTAAAAGAATCTATATTTCGAATGTTATCGTCACCAATCTTCAGCTCGATTCCTTCACCATTGCTTCCATAAAAGGTGCACTCCATATATTCCATCTTAGCCCTACTTATACGAAATCTTTTGGTCTCCAATTAATGTCTCCAGACCTCAAGCTTCCCATTTACTCCATCTCTAGTCTCGTCAATCAACACAATATCATCAACAAATAACATACACCAAGGTAACTCATCCTGGATGTGACTTGTCAACTCATCCATAACCAAAGTAAAAAGAAATGGACTCAAAGTTGAACCTTGATGTAAACCAATATTGATGTCAAAGTAGCCAGTCTTCCCACACGGGGTCCTTACACAAGACAAAGCCCTATCATACATGTCCTTTATGAGGTTTATATATAGGACAGGTACTTGTCTCTTCTCCAAAACTCTCCAAAATATCTCTCGTGGGACATAATCATAAGCCTTCTCCAAATCAATAAAGATCACATGGAGATTCTTCCATTTAGCCCATGTTCAGGAAGGCGCTATGCGATATTCAGTCGGAGGGGTCACTGCATAGAGAGTATACCGTATGCGGGAGAGTATGCCGGGAGTATGCGGTTTTATGCGGTTTGATATTTTTTATTATTAAAAATATAAATTAATATTTAATATTATATTAATATCCTCAGTCGGGAGAGTATGCGGGGAGTATGCGGATTTATGAGGTTTTATGCGGAAGAGTATGCGATTTTATGCGGGGAGTATGCGGTTTTATGCTATTATGCGAGTGGGGCTATTAGGTTTTAGATTAAATAAAAAAAAGTTCTATCAGAAAAGCGGCCGAGTATGCGGCCGCATAGGGGGTATACTTGGTCGAGTATGCGGGTAAACCCGCATACATGGTCGTTTCATCATACTCGGAGCAACAAGGCCTCCGAGTATGAGTATGCGGCCGAGTATGCGGATTATTCGACCGCTTTTCTGAACACTGCTTTTATCTATATAAATCTCCATTGTTCTCCTCATATGGAGGTTCTTCCTTTTAGCTCTATAAATCTCCATTATATGTATGTCAATTTAGATAAATTCATCAGTAAATATATTTATTATACTTCTTGTATGTATGCCTTACCTTGCCTCCAGGAAAAATGTCTCGATCCGCCTTTCATTTTTTTCAAACCTTGTATGTAATAGACACTGCACCCTCGCACTCTTACAACATAACCCGATTAATACCCACCCTCGCACCCTCACAGCAGAACCCCCTCCCTCGCACACTCAACTCTAATCCCAAGCCCTAGTCCACGATAAGGATCCCCCCTCCGATGCTCTGCCTTGCAGCTCCAAAGCTCCACCTTGTTGCTCCGGTGCTCCGCCTTGTAGCACATGTTGCCCCTCTGGTTTGCTCCATCAAGGCTTCAACCCCCTCTGGTCTGCTCCTCCGCCTAAGCCGATCTGCCACCTTCTACTCCTCCGCCTCCCTCTGGAACCTACAGCTGCCCTCCGCCAAGGTGTGCTATCCATTTCTACAACGTCTTTCACTTGTAGAGTGCACGAGTTTATGTTGTTGGTGTTGATTCTAATGGGAAAGCTATGAATGTGTTTGTGCTAATTTTCGAAAGGGTTTTCCTGCTATGAATGTGGGCTAATTTTCAGGAATACATTTATATCTCAAGAAGAGAAACATTATTGAGAATGATTACATATGCTTGTTTTTAGTTAATTCTTGGTTAAACACGAAGCTTTTGGGTGAAATCATCAAGGGCAAACATCCTTCACTTTCGAAAAAAATGAAAGAAAGTTGGGGATAGTGATAAGCTAGGGATTGCGATATATGATACTAGAATGCTGAAATGCTGGATGCTGGAATTATTAAGTCCTAAATACTGAAGGGACACTTCACTTATTGCAGTATTTAACCCTAAATACTGGAATGCAAGATCTGAATTATTTGGCCAAATAATACAGATCTCTGAACTATTTAGCACAATTTTTCTAGTTTTGTAGAGTTGCAACAAAATAAAATACTGGAATCCGATAATCATATGCAATGTTTATAATAGGGAATACTGGAAAGTCTGGAATACAAGAATATTGGGATCCAATGTTCATATCAAATGTTCATATTGCTTATATGATTTGTTTATTGTTTATATCTAATTTTCTGAATTATTTATTGTTCATATCCAATGTTCTGAATTATTGTTCGTATTCAATGTTTATTGATTATATCCAAATTTCTGTTATTTCTGTACTTATTGTTCATATTCAATGTTCATATTGAACCTTTGTTTGGGCTAAAGTTCTTAAATATTTTGTTATAAATATTTTGATTCTCTTTAAATGAATAAATTTTGGAAATCCTTTGGTTGAAATCACATTGTATAAAAAAGTCTTCACTTCATATTTCTTCCATGTTATAATTTTTGAAACATAAATATCTTATATTTAATTTTATAATTATTATATTTTTAATTATTTTTATATTAAAATAATAGAAACCGCATAACCATCATATACTTCTACCCCCCTCCTCCTCGCTTACTCGCGTCAGACCGCCTGACCGAACGAATATAACATACCGACTTTCTAAACCTTGCTCATGTCTTCCACAAAACTCGTCCCTCCCCCTCCCTAAAATGAAGAAACCAGTGATCCATATATTGCAAAACACGGGGGATTTCTAAAGAGGTTGATTGCAAACCTCAAAGATGCCCAACTTCATGATAATAAACTTCGTCACAATTCTCACAAAGTTTAACCCAACATTTGATTGTGTCACCAAAGTTTACAGGAGATTTCATGCGATCCCTACAAGAGCTGCTAAAAAAATTCTTGACAACGGAGATCTGAATTTTTTTTTTGAAGCTCAACGGAGATCTGAATGATCAAAGGATCCAAGATTTTTTACTAAAGGTAAGGTTTTTTCCCAAAATTTCCTTAAAGAAAGATAATCCATGAACATGCAATAGAGATAGACTGAACCATGCATCAAAGCTTATAGTTTTCATTGCATTATTTCATTGTGTCATTGCCATGGCTATGTGGCAATCGATCCACGGAGATTTTTTGGGGAGGAGACATGGAGGGGGGAAACTAGTAGTAGATTAAAGTGATACTGTGATAGCAAGGGAGGAGAAAAGTGCCGAGTGTTTCTGGTTGTTAAGATTGGTGAGAAATTCTGCCAGGATTTCCAGCGTTCTCTAGTACATCAGCAGATTCTATGAAAACAAGGTATAGAGTGGGCACTTCGATGGATGATGGAAGCTGCAATTGCTCATGATTGCATCTAGGGATGAGCATTGGATTGGGCCGGCCCGGCCCAGCCTGAAGCCCAACCCAAAAAGCCCGGCCCGGCCCAAGCCTAAACGAACATTGGGCCGGGCTTGGGCCCAATTTTTAGGCCCAAATTTTTTTTGAGCCGGGCTAGGGCCTGGCTTGGCCCAGCCCAACCCGGCTCAAGGGCCCAACCCGAAGAGGCACCGAACCCTTCCCGTATCCCACAGGTATAGAAACTCTCACCTGTCATGCACACTCTATTCATGTATCCTGTCTTCATACAATGTTTATAAATCAAGAAAGTTAGGTGTGGGACATATGAGTTGATGATCATTGTATTTCATTTCAGAATTAATTTCCTTAATCAGTTTATGGCTTAGATTCTGGTGGTTATTCTTGAATTTTTTAGTGTTTATTTTTTCCATCAGAATATTTTCTATTATTGAATCTTTACCCAATATAGGCATTATGCTCATTTTTTAACATGTACTGCCTGGTGCACATGTTGTTGTTAACTATGTAAGTTTGGTTCACTCTTTCAATTTCTGTAACAAGAGACGTTTATGGTATATAAAATTGAGTGGACTTGTATAAAATGAGAAATCATTTCCGGTAGAATTGAGTTTAGTTGTTTCACAAGTATTATGGCATATGTTTTAAACAATTTTAGATCGTATAACTTGAATTGAGATTTACTTTGAACAAACACTCAAAGTTAATAATATATAATGGGTGGAGATGGGCCGGCCCGGCTCAAGCCCGGCCCATAGGAATTGGGCCGGGCCTGGACTTGGGCCGAACCAAAAAATTTTGTGGGCCTAGGCCCGGCTCAAGGGCCCGAAGTTTTTAAGTAGGCTTGGGCATGGGCCCTTCGAGGTCCGGCCCAGTCCGACCCATGCTCATCTCTAATTGTATCACATCATGGAAAAGCACAAAAATATAATGCATTTCCAAATGCATCTTTTCTGAAAGACGCTTTGAATATATCTTTCAATGAGAAACATCAGTATATGTTTTAAATTTTAATGGATGATGGAAGATATCCCTAAACAACACTGGAAATCATGGTCATATAAATTTCCCCACTTAATGTGCAAAAAGAGTTGGTTTTTGCCATATGAATATATAAAAGTGGATCCATTAGCATCGGCAATTCAGAAAGTTTTTGCAGGCTACAAAGTCCAGGTAATTGTTTTCTATTTTTCAACAAAATAGAAGGTTTCTGAGATAATATCTTCATTCTCTTTTAATGAGGCATCATCACAAGGTATTTCAGCACAAGGCATAAAATAACACCCCATCTCAACCTTATGCAAACTCGTTAACTATCATGGTTTCAAATTTCAACGGAATTCCATCTAATTTCTTTGAAATTTTCTTTTCTAAAGGTCGCCGAAATCGAAACACTGTCTTATTTCTCTTTCCGGGATTTCAACGAAATATCAGCGAAATGTCAAGGCAATTTCATCAAAATTGCATGTCGTTTCGGTGAAACAACAAAAATAAAGAAATCTACCCTTCGCTTTCATAGAATTTTGCATATATTAATGGATTTTCACTTATTTATTCGTCAAGGTGTTGAGTTGTTAGAGTGATTCCATGGTTTGAAAAAGCTTCTTTTGTTAGTGTTGGAGAAAATGAATTGCATGATATTCATAAGACCCCACGGCTCTCTTATATAGGGAAAAGCACGTGGGTAAATAACAAGAAAAGTACATGAAAAAATAAAATAGAAAAAAATAACACAAAAACTATATAATAATCTCAACACCCCCCCCCCCTCAAGCTAGAGCATATATGTCTATCATGTTCAGCTTGGAACAACATTTTTGGAAAGGACCTCTAGTAGACGCTATGGTGAATATATCAGCAGTCTGATCTCCAGTGAAAACATAAGAGGTAAATATGAGACCCTTCTGAATCATGTCTCTGGTATAGTGGCAATCCACTTCTATATGCTTTGTACGTTCGTGGAATGCAGGATTATTTGCAATATAAAGTGATGTCAGATTATCACATGGAAGCTGCATAGAAAGAGGTACATCAATAGCAAGATCAGACGGAATTGTCCTAACCCACATCATCTATGTGCATCCTTAAGCTATGGCCATGTACTCGAACTCTGCACTAGATCTAGCAACCACTGTCCACTTCTTACTTTTCCATGACAACTAGTGATTTGCCAACGAATATAGCAAACCCAGAAGTGGACTTCCATCCCAAGGGCATGCTGCATAATATGTGTCTGCACATGTTGTGCCGTCAAGAGATGTGCCTCTGCTGAATAAAAGATAAGTACCTAGTGAAGACTTCAGATATCTCAAAATCATATAAACAACATCCATATGCACCTTCATGGGTTGCTCTATGAACTGGCTCACCTTGCTAACAGCAAAACATATATCTGGCCTGGTGATGGTAGCATATATGAGTTTCCCAACTAGCTTCCTACATCTCCTCTTATCTCCTCAGTATCCTCATAATATAATCCCATACTTGTATCCATAGGAGTAGTAGACTTGAACTTTGTCATACATGTCTCTAATAGAAGATCAGTAACAAACTTCCTTTGGGTCATCACAAGACCACGTTGGTTCCTGGCGAACTATAATCCAAGGAAATATCTGAGATTGCCAAGATCCTTGGTCACAAATTGTTGACCTACGAACTCCTTGGCAGCCTGAATGCCCTGCTCATCATCACCAGTGACAATAATATCATCAACGTAGACAAGAATAGCAATTGTGTCCTCTGAAAAAGTAAGTGAGCCGCAGTGGACCGAGCAAATCCTTTATGCTCTATCAACTCTGAAAGCTACGGGTACCAAGACCTCGGACTCTACTTCAGGTCGTAAATCACCTTATGGAGCCTACACACCTTCCGAGACTCCCCTCAGCAGCAAACCCTGGTGGTTGCTTCATATAAAGCTCCTCTTGTAAATCACCATATAGAAATGCATTCTTCACATCAAGTTGGTAAAGAGTTCATTCACATGAAACAACAACTGATAGAAGCATTCACAATGTCGAGTGTATGGCTACTAGAGAGAATGTATCTTGATAATCCACCCCATATATATGGGTGAATCCATGTGCTACAAGCATTTTCTTGTAGTGATCTGAACTACCATCAGCTCTGTGCTTCACTGTAAAGATCCATTTGCACCCCACAACCAATGCACCTAGAGGAGTAGAAATCACACTCCAAGTACCACGAGACTGCAAAGTGGTCATCTCCTCCTCCATGGTAATTCTCCAACTGTTATCTTGTATGGCATCTTGATATGTACTCGGAATAGTAACAGATGAAAGGTCCATAATAAATCTCATGTACTCGTCTGAAAGATGGTCCAAGGAAACATGCGCAGCTAGAGGATGTGTGGCACAATTGCGACAAGGTTTCCTCAAGGAAACAGGTATACTAAAGTCATCAGCCTCTTTGTTCGATGGTACCAGCACCTCATGTGTATCATCATGTGGATCAAGCATGAAACCAATGCCATCAGTAGAAACAACATATTCATCACATACTTGGGGCGTGTTGGATGACGGGGAAGGCACAGGAACATAGGGGCAAGTCGAAGACCTGCGAATGTAAAACCGAAGTAGGAACAGTGTCAGGGTAGATGGAGGTGGAGGTGGTGGAGACGGTGGAGGTGGAGGTGACTGAGACTCAATATGAGGAGATGGTGGGGGAGGTGAAGGAACAACGATATCCTCACCAAAGTAAGCATTCAACAATTTGTCACCTGTTGAAGAAAAATACATAGACTCAAAAAATGTGACATCAGCACTAATATAGTATTTTCGCCCAATAGGATCGAAACATCTATACCCTTTTGGGGTACGAGAATAACCAACAAACATACATTTAACAATTCTAGGAGAGAGATTGTCACGACCTGGAGTAAAATTGTGGGCAAAAGCCACAGATCCAAATACCCTGGAAGTAAGGGAGAATAAATCCTTCTTGAGGAAACGCAATAAAGAAAGGGACTTTTTCTCCAATGACAGTAAATGGCATGCAGTTCACTAAGTAACAGATAGTGAGAACCGCATCACCCCAAAACGAATGAGGAGCACGAGTCTGAATCAAAAGAGTACTCATAACATCCAAAAGATGACGGTGTTTACGTTCAGCAACATCATTCTGCTGGGAAGTGTAAGCACACGAGGTCTGATGAACAACACCAATGGAACTGAGAAAGGCAGACAAATGTAAAGTAGAGAATTCCAAGGCATTGTCACTGCAAATAAATTTCACATTAACAGAAAAATATTCTTGATCTCAATAAGAAAAGATTTAATAACGGGACCATCCTCAGACTTATTCTTTAATAAAAAAACCCCAAGATAATCTAGAGAAATCATCCACAACATTCATATAGAACTGATGTCCTTGGTGATCGGGAACATGACAAGGACCCCCATATATCAAAATGAAGTAACTCAAACAGATGAATACTGTGACGACTCTGACAACTCGGAAAAGAGGAACGATGGTGGTTCCCCAGCCGACACACCTCACACTCCAAGGTAATACGAGAGATCTGCGGGAGAACATGGCAACTTCTGCAGAGGAAGGTGTCCAAATCGAAGATGTCACATGAAAGGAGACACATATCCAAAAGGAATAGTAGCAGCACCAGCACACGGAGGTTGAACAAGTCTGTAAAGCCATTGTTCACAACCACATCCCATCACCCTGCCTGTGAGTATGTCCTGAAACACAAGAGAGGATGGATCAAATATGGCACGACAATATAAATCTTTTGTAATATGTCTAATAGACAAAAGATTCATCTGAAATGCTAGAGCATGTAAAACATTCTAAATATGCATCGAAGGAGCAAGAACAATCTCCCCCAGACCAATAATGGGTAGATGATCCATGTTACCAATCCCCTGACCAATAATGGATGCGCTTGGCGCAGATACACAGGCACAAAGCACAGATGCTCACAGGACGCAGTGCGTATGCACAAGGCAAAGATGGGAGCAGGGCACGCGAGCGTGGTGCGCAGGGTGTCGCTCGAGGGATGGGCGACGCTAGAGACAATCAGCACAGGAGGGCGATGTTGCACGTGGTGTTGGTTGGGGCGTGCATGGGGGGTAGAGGGGGCGTAGGGTAGGGTTAGAGTAGGATGATACAGGAACCTCGGTCTAGGACCGTTGCTCCAATACCTGTTGGAGAAAATAAATTGCATGATATTCATAAGACCTCGGGGCTCTCTTATATAGAAGAAAAGCATGTGGGCATGGAAGGCCGTATCGATATCGATATCGTTTCGATATCGTACCGATACGATATTTCGACGATATATCGCCCATATCGACGAGCCTTTGTGAAGAAAATGCCTAGAAATCGGGATATATCGCCATATCGATGCCCATATCGGTCACATGTCGATATCGATATATCGGCGATATATCGCCAATATTTCCTTCCATGTCTGTGGGTAAATAGCAAGAAAAGTACATGAAGAAATGAAATAGAAAAAAATAGCACCAAAACTATATAATAATCTCAACAGTTAGTTTCTAAATTTTAGATCTAAATCCAAACTAAATCAGTTAGACTATTTAAGAGTTAAATTCAAGTTTTAATTGAAGATCTTTATATTTTTGTTCTTTCTTTATTTTGATAAATAAATTTGATTAGTGGTTATTATATGTATCACCTCATTCTTATTGAATATGAGATTTTCATGGCCTTTGCTTCTAGTTTAGCACATAGTTCTGACTCTAGACAACACATTGCTCTGCATATTAACATGTGTGACGATTATGGAGGCAATACTATTTCAAAACTTATATTTACTTCTATCTGACAAATAAATGTGCATTTCTATTTTATTTATTGACATAAGAATATTAAAAAATACTTTTTTGGAAGAATTCAAGTTCGGAGTGATTTCCAAGATTTCCGACGATTTCAACAAATTCCACCGAAATTCTCCAAAATATCTCTTTCCAGACCAGTAAAACAAAACCGTACAATCTTAACTAACTAGCCCGATTTAAGATGGCAATTAAAGTAAAACTACTAGTCCGATATCAAAACAAATTCTATAACAAATAATTGTTAGAAAGATTCAAGCACAATAGGGAAAACATATAAACTACAAAGTGCATAAAAATATACCTTTTCAAGTTGTGAAGCTTTTGTAAAAAGCATTACATCACCAAAAGAATGAGATGTCTGCACAACATTCAACGCACTTGCAATGGCATTGCTTGTCTGTTAAATTCCAAAGACAAGAAACAGAGACAACACGTCAGTTCTGTAATCCTCTGTCAACATGTTAGGATTACGCCAAACAGTTGATTTTTCAGAAAAATCTATAAAGTCCCAAAACTGCCGAGAAATCAAAACTCGGATGTCCTGTGTTGAAGAACACCATATATCATTACTTCAGTAAACAAACATTATGTGAAATCTCTCCTAAAAAGGGTATTTTTACAATCATGCCCCTGTATTATTTCATTATAACATTCCAATCCCTCACTAATTTATATCTACACCCAGACACACGTATAGTTACTAACCGTTCCATGGCATACCTTAGTGTTTATCTTCCGTCAACTCCTCTCGTTGACATTATCGAAATCCGTTAAATGTTCAAAAATTTGACTATCTCGTTCCAGCACATTTACAAATGGTGTCCCTCCTACTATCTCCTCTTATAATCTCCCTCTAACGATGTCGCCCTCCATCTTGACTAATCGGAATTATTCAGTAAGATATTTTTAATTATTTAATACATATAATTGTACATGTATGATCGTTGATTAACAAGATTAAAGCCCTAATTGAATTACAATCATGCTTTACACATTTATCTTTTACTTTGCATTAAAGCAAAGTACGAAGAAACACAAAACATATAATAAGAATTATTTTTCATTATTCGGTCGATTATTTGGCCCCGATATTCTATTCGGTCACCCCACAGGGTAGAGTAGTCGGATCGACTAATCAATCCAGCGGGTGAATATTGCAACAGTGACAACAATGAACACCATCGTCGTCCGGTAGCAAAGCTTGTCATCCGGCCCAGCTCGTGCCCTAAAGAAGAAGAAAGGGGCCGGCAGAGTCGAGGAGGGAGGGGTGGTTCGGAAGGGGAGGTTTATGGGGAGAAATGAGGTTGTGGCAATGACGAGGGGAGGTGTGGGGTGGCGGAGAGGAAGATGAATAAAGAATATCAACCATTAGATTTAGTTTCATTAGATTAAACGTGATTGCCAAGGAGTATGGACGTGAATAGAAATTATGCACATGTCAAAATGTAATTATAAAAGTATACATGGGTATGAGGTAAAACTCTCAAAATACTTCATGTAAAGCCTTCTTTCGTAACATCTATATACCTTCTTTAAAGCTGAGTTTTTCAGCTTCTGATCGACACGTGGCATGATGAGATCCCTTTGCAATGTTCTTTTTCTCCCCTCCCCGCTCTTGCCGAATTACTGCCACGTTCCCTCTTCTTGTATGTTTCCGTGATTTCGAGCGACTGCCACATTTTGCGGTTAACACCGTCCTCGGGACCAACTTCACCATCAGCTTTCGGTGATTTATTATCACAACAGCTCATTCTCTCCCTCCTCTGTACAAAGTTGGCACACATTTCTCCTCCTCTGTTTCTATCTCTGCGTGTGTCTTGGGTCATCCCTTCGCCGCTTAAGAACATCTCTCACGAAGAGAGAGAAAGAGAGAGAGCGGTGAATGGTGAAGAGGAGGAAGATCAACCTCGGCGTCTCCATTCGCCTCTCCTCCAAGTCCCTCACCTTCTACTACTGCTGCTGCTGTCGGTAGTTCCAAACTCCACTTCCTTCCATGGGTGTTGCTGCATCCTCCGCCGTGGACTTGGATGGTTCAAGACTGGGGGACCTCCTTGAGAGCTGTGTGGCTTCGGTACTCCTCCATCTCGACCCCCCCTCCCCCCCGAGATTTGCGGGGCCGCCAGGCTCAACAGGGCCTTCAGGGGCGCGGCTGCGGCGGATTTCGTTTGGGCCTCCAAGCTGCCCGACAACTACGCCTACCTCTTGGACATGGTCGATGATAAGAAGGAAAAGCTTCTCATCAAGAAGGAGATCTATGCTTTCCTTTGCCACCGGAATCCCTTCGATGGGGGCACAAAGGTTCCGTCTTTTCGCTTTTTTCGTGAGAAAAATTGAGTCTTTTCTTTGCAATTGTCGTCTGTTGCGTGCTTTCCTGTTGTATGCTCTGTTGGTTTTGTGATTAGATTCGGTTCGACATCTCCCGACTCTGGGAGATGTCTTCCTGTGATCTTTCCTGTGTGATGCTTTCTTTGTTCTGTAAGTCAAGTAATAGTCAATATTAAAGACTTGATTTTTTTTAACCGAAGGATATCAGAGTTGTAATTACCTTTTCTTATTCAAAAAGATGGGAATAAAATATTTGTTCCCAAAATAAGGTTATCTTCTTGCTATCAGATACTTAAAGATTAAGTCGAGAGTGTGATCTATTTGGTGATATTTTTTCTTCTCCTCTGAACTCAGGTGTTCAGGCTGGAGAAGCATAAAGCAGGGATTTGTATATTTATCTCTTCCAAGGCATTGGCCATTACTGGAATCGACGATCAGAGATACTGGAATCATCGTTTCTTCCATGTTTGTATGTTCTCTGGATCTTCTTTCTGATATTTGTTTTGATTTTTCTTAGGATACAATATGAATTTTGGTTTACTAACTTCACAGTTTTCCATGATGACTACATATTTACTTCCCTATTCAGTCACTTCTACCCTTCACAGTTGCTTCGTTTTGTGAATGTCCTTCATAAAATTCCCTTATTATAATTACATTTACTGTTCTCTATGAGTAATCTTTTCTTATGTTATGTTCAGATGAATCGTGTTGTGATCTTAACTTGGTATTGTGGATGTCAAGGATAATTGTTATAGTTAGCTAATTGAAATATCCTGTAAATAATCTCTATAATAATGCCGTGTTCTTCTTTGAAATATTGCTTAACTCATGTTTATATTATTCCTATGTTTTTCTTTGTTATTGATGTCAAAAATTTTTACATGTTACTATATGTACATAAATGTACCCTGTTTATAACACAACTGAACGTGTGGCTGTTTATTTTTTACATTTGCATATCAAAAAATTTTTGGCTGTTAATATTTTGCTTATATTATTATATATACATACATAACTATTTGGTTAACCAATTACGCTATATGTCCATATATTTAAAGTCCATATCGAGCATAACTTAATATGTGTTTAGTGTTATATTTATTGTTATCATGGCTACATTTCATCTATTATGCTTTTAGATTAGAACACGCTTTCTATGACTGAAATTAAAAAAAATTATTGCAATATCATCTGCTGTAATAATATAGATGAATTTGTGATATACATACATATATATATGTGTGTGTGTGTGCGCGCGCGCGCACCCTTCTATCCAAGCATGTATTTGTTTTTGCACTTTGTATTATAAATGTTCATATATTTTAACCACTTTCCTCTGTCATTTTCATAACTGCATATTTTATGTGTTGTTTATTAGTTGATGTTGGTTCAAACGTTATCGTTTGGGCCATTTATGTTACGAATTTTTTTCATTATTACATATTTTCATAACTGGATATTTTCTCGCATGGTACATTACTTTTTTATTTAATAATTACGCCGTCTTCTCTGCTAATCTGTTATTGTATTATGATGCGTTGATTTCCTTAGAAAAGAAGGCTGCATGTTTTATTTTCTTTTTTTGTTCAATCACTTCTACCAATCATAGTTGCTTAGTTTCACGTATGTCCTTCTTTAGATTCCGTTATTGTAATTACATTTACTTTTTTGACCCAATATTCTTTTCTGGGGTTATGTTAACATGGATCATGCTGTAGTCTTTATTTCGTACAAACTATTCACTTCCAACGATATATAAGTTGTGGTTGTGGAGGGTAGTTGATATAGTTATCTAATTGAAATATGGTGTAAATAATCTCTATATTATTGATATGGTCCTCTCTGAACTATTGTGTAAGTAATCTATATATTATTTCTACGTCCCTCTTTGTTTTTCATATGAATATTTTTTAAAATGTGATCATATGTACATAAATTTTACTCTTAATTTTTCCGATGTTCATATTAAGAAATTCCCTTGATTGTTAATATTCTCCCTGTATTATTATATGCATATGAACTACACTACATGTTCAAATATTTAAAGTCCGTGTCGAGCATAACTTAAGCTTTGTTTGGTTGCCTTATGTTTTATTCTCTGTTTAATTTTACATGATATGCATTGATTCGAATTACATTCCACCGAATGTTAATTGTTTGCACAAGCTTGGGTTTATGTTATGGTGATTGCTTAATGAATATTCTGCGTAGTTCTGTGCTATATTTATTGTTACGATGGCTGCATTTGCTAAATTATGCATTTAGATTAGAATATGTACTCTTCCCGTAATAAGTCAGTTGAATTTATGAAAAAATTGTATGTGATGTTTAGAGAAATTTGTATATGTGACTTCCTTTCGAAGCATGTCTTTACTTTTGTACTTATGTTATAAATGGTCGTGTATTTTAATGACTGCATGTTTTAACTGTTATTTGTTAAATACTGTTGGTTCATACGTTATTGTTTGTAATAGTTGTTTCTATAATTCATCATTTCATTTCCATTGGTGGCTGATAGATTAAAGAGCTGATGGGGTAATTTTGTTTTGAACGTCATTGTTTTCGAATGCTAACTCCATGTTATGTCTGAATTCCATGTTCTCTAATTGTTAGTAGTTATTGGTGTGTTTCTTGTGTGATAATCATGGTTGCACTATTTGTGTTTTAATTTAGAATTAAATTTGGTGTGATTTGTTAATAAAATACTTATTACGTTAAACATTATTCTTTCGATATTGTTTTTACGAATGGATGTTTTATATTGTCGTTTAACATATAGACGTTAATAATAATTATGCAAATTCTACTATCACCCGCCTACTATATAACTGGTCCTTTTATTTCAAGTGCTGATGTAATGTTGTATTTTTTAATAATTGTTTAAATATTATCGTGGATTAATCATAATCTTCTGTCTGTTAACATAACTCTGCTTTCATTTTTCCGCCGCGAAGCGCGGGTAACATCCTAGTATACTATAGACAATGAACAAATTTTATATTCCAGTAACCATAGAATAATATCTACCTTTATCACAAGTCTAACCGTGCATTTTCCCAAAATTCCAAACCAGCTTAAATGTTTATATGTGGGGGGAGGAGGGGCTTTTTATTAATCAATTCATATTGATCAACAAAAAGATAGAACTTATTACTCCATCTATTACAAATAAAATCGTTCAAATCCATAGAATCAATAACACAATCGGACATGTTCTTGACCTAAAAATTAACCAGTGGTGTTCACACTTGAAAAGGCTAGCCTCAAGATGGTTGAGGCGGGGTGAGATGAGTCTATTTAGCATCGAGGCAGACGCCTCATATGGTATTGACAAGGTGTGTCTGTCAGAAGTTCGAGGCAGTCTAAGGCGGTAAGACGTTTTGCTAGGCATTTTTCGAAATTTAAAGCATTTTCTAAAGATTTCAATTGTCTTATTAGTAGTTTTAAATGCTTATAAATGTCTAGTTGTTTAGGATATATATATATATATAATGAATGATTGATATGTTAATTCTCTTCATATTCATATTGAGTATTAAACTTGTCTAATTATTTCAATAAATTCTTGACATTACACTTTTAAATTCAAATTTTTCAAATCTCAAAGAAAAGCGAGTGTGTAGGAGAGATGACATAATGAGCAATGTAATGTACTAATGAAAAAAGATTAAATTCAAGATCTCAATGTTGTCGTATATTATATATTAGCCACATAAAATATACATTTTATCAAAGTACATTTAATCGTAATTTTTATGCACCATAATATTTTTTGGTGAAAAAATGTGTTATCTTTTATATGTTAATGACAATTAAATGATTCCCTTTTTATTAGGTAGAAACTTAGTACAAATGTTTTAGATTTATGGAATTAAAATATCGTTTTTTCATGGTCTAATATTCATAATTGCATCATAGATTCATAATTACAATGTTATAAATTATATATCTGTCAAATTAGATGATTTTATCAATAAATATTATTATTATATTTTCCGTAAGTATTCTATACAAATAAGGGCTTATGCCTCGACCACCTTGAGGCTATGTCTCACCTCGTCTCGGAGAGAACACATCGTTCCGCCTTTCGCTTTTTCAAACCTTGTTCACACATAAAACAAAAAGGCAATGTGCACCACTTTGGAAGTTAGTACTAATTTCACAATACACATTGCATTTTTTCTATGTCGTGATTGGTATTCCGCAATGATGTAAGTAATAAAAGCATGTCATATTTTTAGTAATTGGTAAGGTAATTTATAGAAAAAAAAGATTTCTTGTATTTCTTTAAGAATAAGAATCTCCACTAGAAGGAGACTTTCATAAACTATTTGATTTAGTTTTGATTTGCCTGGGAATGACACAATAAATATGTTTGAAGGTGAAACATCCATGTAGCTAGGGATGAAAACGAACGTAAGCTTATTCGTATCCGATCCACTATCGTATTCGCTTTATATATTTTTTGGCATTCGTATTCATTTTAAAATGGATGCGAATATGGATATCACTTTGACACTCACTAATATTCGCATTCGTATTCATATATTCGTTTCCGTACATAAGTATAGTGATAAATTTATTTATAACTATGTGTAACAACATTTTATGATTGCATTTGTCATTGTTGATATAATTGTTATGAAATTACTATATATGTTATATCTATTTTATGTGTAAACCATCCTAAACATGTATGTTTTAGTTAATCTATTGAATATTTCTATTATTATTTATATTCGTTTTACATTCGTATTCATTTTTAAGGATATGGTAATACAATTTTCACATCCGTCAATATTCGTATTCACATTCGTATTTTAAAATGGATAGGGATATGACTATACCTATATTTGTATCCATATGCGACTGTTTTCATCCCTACATGTTACCAACCCCACTAACTTTGTATTACTTAATCCATACATAACAACAAAAAGGTAAAACATATTACTCATTATCGATTACAAATAAAGTGGTTCATATCCTAAAAAGCAATAGCATGACCAGATGTATGCATACATAAATCAGAAAGCAGTATGCACAACTTTGGTGCATGCTTTCTATATGGTGATTGATACATACAATAGTCCACAGTGACCGTCAATTGTAAAGGAACGTCATAATTTTCAAAGTGGTAAGATATTTAACAGACAGAAAAAAGAAAAGAAGTCCACCCCATTTCAATGTCGTGCTAAACTTTTAAAGGTAACTATGTGGTACATGATCGGTAACATTCCTTCCAAAGTAGTATGGGTAAAGGAACTGAATAAATCATGTTATCTTTCTATCCTTGAATCACATTAGCTTAAAACTACATTGAAATTGTTGGAGTATGTTGGAGTATGTGTCACTTATGTTGTAGATGGTAATTGGATCCTTCCAGGATCCAATTGCCACATCATAAAATTCAGACACAGCATTTCTACCTTTTAATGTTCATGACATTGAAATTGGGTGTAAATTTCAGGAACTTTGCTGTAATTTACATAAGATTTTTCAGATTTCTTCGTGAACAAGAACTTCACTAAAAGGAAATATTTAGAAGACGGAAACAACTGGACTTGCTTAGATTTATGTTTGCAAATGAGGTAAAATAAATCTGCTTGCAGGTGCAGCGTCCATGTAGCCACCTCCGCCAAGAGTGGAGAAAGTCTTGATTCCGTTTGGTTACCACTTACCAATAACATTCAGCATATTATATCTATTTTACAGTTTAGTTTACTAGCATCATATATATCAATATTTAGAACCACCAAACAAACTAAATAAGAATTTTCTTTTACAAAAGAAAAATTAAGAATAGGCTAACCTTTTCAGCAAAATGCCTGGCATTTTCCAGTTTGCTAGCTGGAGGACTGATGACCGGAAGGTATTCAACCTGCTTAGTGAAAAGAACACCTCGAGTACACTAGATTGAATATAAAGATAGAAATGAAAAAGAATTGCAACAACATTAGTAGCGATAGACGAAATTCACATCTACGCCTTCAGCAAACTAAAAACACACACCAATGAGATGACAGAAAAATAGTCAACATTTAAAGGAATGGGCGCCATAAAATATAGTGGCAGTTATAATAGTAATATTAACAAATGATACTTCTACTCAATATGAAGCATATGTATGGCTTGAACCTGTCATGGAAACAAGGTTACAAAAGTGATTCACCTAAAGCACCTCAAAGAAGACTAAATCGGTAGCTTTTCAATCGCTACACAAGCATTGCTAAGCAGCTCCCTTATTGTTGAGATATTGTTTACCTTTTGTTTCTTTTATGTATTTTATATTCTTTCCATCTTTTTTATGTAATTTTCCCAAGGTTGAAGAAATCGGTAGTCAGTACTCTCGGTCGACAGAGTTCTAAGGATTAATCGGCAGTCGAGCGACTAATTGGATTTAGTCGGTCATTAACCGATTTTGAATTTTTTTAATTATTTTAAATATATAAATCTGTATACATATATTCGTATATATTTGCATAGATTTGTACATTTTCTATACTATCATAATGAAACAAAAGTAATTGACTTTAAATATAACATTAAACATATTAGAATAATTTTGCTTTAAAAAGTAGAAAAAATAAAAATAAAAAACTCGATGTAGAATTCGGTCGAGTAGTCGACTTGCTACGAGTCAACCACCCCCTCCCCCACCCCACCCCACCTCCCCCCGATTCGACTAGTCGATCGACTTTTTCAACGGATCTATGATGAATCTCTGCTTTATCATCACTTTACTCCTTATTACCCTCGGAGCACAAGCACTTTAATTCAAATCTTCATTGATTCCTCGTTATTAACAACTAACCCTCTTCCTGTAAATAACCTAATTATTGTCTATAAATTAACCCCTTTTATTTTATTTAGTTATCTTATTAAAAACCCCTAAAATTGGAGTAATTATTGTATATATTTGTTCTAGTGTTAAAAAGGAATTAAAAAGACAAAAATCACAAAACCACTAAAAAGCAGTGTTTTTATTCACTAAAAACTTCCTAAATTTTTGCTTTGTGTATTTGATCTTATTTGATTTTTTGTCCAACACGAAACTTGTAGATCTCCTCGAGATCTACAACTACTTTTACCTTTTTCCTAATTCTGCCTCCTATTTCTTTTTGACACTCTCTTTATTTCTTCTTTTCCCCTAATTTTCATTGGGCCATGTGGCACTCCCTCGAGTCGTCACGCGGCCTAGCTCTCTGGCTGCCACGGGCACTCCTTCCTCTGCCCTTGGATCTCCCCCCCCCCCCGGCCTCCATCTCCATCATTCATCTCCGCCTCTTCCCTGGTCGTTCATCTCACTCTGCCCACTTCCATCCTAACCGCCCCATTTGCCCCCATCTCATCCGTTAGATGATGGTGGATCCTACGGTCTAGAGCCTCCCACATTTCCATTCTTTCCTCAGCTATAGAATGATTCTCCTAATCGCATCTGAACAGCTCGCTCAGGTCGATCTACCAGTCACTCGATCAGATCTTCTGATCTGATCTAGGTCGCCCGTCTGTACCTTGATCTCTGCCCTTGGATCAGCTCCCAGGATAAAATCCAAGCCCTCGCTTCGCGCCTCATCCTTGATCGTTGGATCGCAAGATCCAACGGTCTAGAAGGCATATCCTTCCTCCAACCGATCCTCTCTCTCTCTCACACGTAACTCTCATCAAACACCAATACCCTCTTCCTTTTTTAGCTTCCACCACGGCGACATCTAAACTATATATCGCAACCCCCATATAGCCCTAAGACTCGTAACCCTCGCCAACCTTCAATGCCCATGAATCCCACTTCCCTCACCAATCAACCGTTGCAAAACCCTCGATGACACCATAACACCCGGAGTTCCACCACCTTAAATAGTCATCTTCCGCCCACTTCCAATGCGGTCCACCAATACACGGGTTGAGGCCTAGCTTCTCTCGCCCCTGCGGTGACAACAGCGAGTCGAATTGACGAGGTGATGATAACCTTCATACCCAGGTGTCGACCCTTGGCATCTCCGTCCAAGTCACGGTGGCTTTGCCACCGTCGAGCTCTGAGGTATGACTGCCCTCGACGAGCGAAGACCCCAAGGTATTCTTGACCACAACACAAGCCGCATCCCCCGCTCGAGCGATATCTCCAATCAAGTACCCTTCCTCCCATTTTTTCTTTGATTTCTTCTTATTTTCCCGCGCACACACTTCATCCAACCAACAATTCGCAACACTCTCACCTTTACCACATGACCACGATCTTCACCGATCACCATGTTCACCTCCTCACTTCCTCTGCAACCTCCTCTATCCCAAGCCATCTCTGGGACCATCATTCTTCGTTCGACGCCTATCATTCGCTTCCCTATCGCCTTGTCTATCCACCCCGTTAACCCCTATTGCAGGTACCCTTCGATAGCCAGACTTCATGCAAAGCTCCGTTCTAGAACTCCGCCTCCGGCGTAGATTCATCGGCATCTCCTTCCAATCATCCCAGCGACCCCTCATTCCATTGACCTTCATCGATGGGCGTTCCTGGATAACTCCGGACCTTCCAAGTGCTCGAACGGGGTCAGTGGAGCTCTGTCTCCCTCGTTGGAGCTCTATTCGCACCGCCAACGTTACGACGGAGGAGATACGCCATATCGTGCAGGTGTCATTGGATGGCACCCCTCCGACGGCCATCCAACAGCTGGGAACTAGACACATTGCCCCCGTCGAAGCATTGAGGCTCGGTGGGACCGATCCCCCGATCGAAGCACCTCGGGACGCAACATGGCTCGATGCTCCTACAGCAAGACCAAGCCACCACCCGAACCTCTACCCTCTCCTGAGCCTAGCCCGCGCACGAGTAGAGCACATGCAGGCTGGGTAAATTGCACTCATGCCCCACGACTTTTCTGGAATTACGAAATGGTACAGTCCAGGCACGTGTGCCTCACGTGTCGCGCCTAGGTAAATTATATAAGGGCCTCGCTGACTTTTGGATATTACAAATATTCCCCAGCAAAGGACCTTTTTTGCTTATTTATCTTATTTTATTTCCATATTTTCTTTGCATTTATGCCCTTGCACTCTTTACACAATATCTCGAGCATACTAACTTCGAATTGGATTATTTCAGTTTTATTGTTTTGCTAATTTGATGCTCTTCATAATGACATGCTTCTTTCTTGGATATGACACCTTATTTTATATGTTAAATTCTAGGTTCTCATTGTGTTAACTGCACCTTATTGAATTGTCATTGTTAGAGCTATGATCTATCTTTATACTCAAGTAACATTGAAATTGATTCTCTTTATTTATGCTCAATGATTCAACCATTTGTAGCCATTTGTAGAGCATATTACTGCTTGCATAATCATACAAGCATTGCATGTCATCTTGCATCTTTTTATATGTCTAAAATCTATATCAAAATTGCTTGTTGTCCATTCATTACATCATATTTTCTTGCATTATGTGCCTCGATTATTTTCCATAAATTGATAAGAAAATGCAAGCTCATTTTGTATGTTTCATAGCCTTGCATCATCATTTGCATCAAACATTTTATCAGCAGACATATTTGCATTATTATGTGATGTGCCCCTTTGTCTGCATGAAGATGACCTAAATCAGAAATTATAATCACTCGAGTACTCAAAAATCTCTGATAAATCAACGAGGAGACCCATGTCCTTCTATTCGACCTAGGTAAACTAGTCAAGTTATAAATATTCTACATATTTAAATGTGTGGTATTCTGCATGATGATCGAGATCGTCTCCTATACTACAAAAATAAAAACGATCTTTTAAAGAGGCAATTTAATGGTCTATCAGTCTCCTCTATATAACCCTAAGATCTCATGAATAGATAAGTTATTGTTTTCTCCCAACTTGGTATCAGAGCGACAATCCTAAACCAGAGTTCTCGTGCCCCACTTGTGACATATCCCCCACCAACCTGCCTCGCACACACCGTACACCACCGCCACCACTCGCGCGACCCCCTGTGCGGCATTCAACCACCGCCAGCACCCACGCAGGGCACTAGTTGCTGCCACACGTAGCAGCAACTCTCCGAACGACTTCCTGCCGCTATCGACACCAGTTCCATATATACACGGCTAGGTGGAATGGCAATCATTTGCATACCTTATACTCTTCGCTTCGAAGCATGTTTGAGAAGCTTCATAGCTTCATGCATGTTACTACTTCCACGGAGCAGCAGATAGCATATAGGAATACCACGATGGTTAAAGTTTTCTTGGCAGCCTTGGATCTAAAGTATGAGGTCCACAGCTCTAGGCATGACCATGCCTCCCATGGAGGTCTACAGCTGCTTCAACAGGCTTCTTATCCCACTCGATGCCACTACACATACCTCCTCGGTGATGGTTGTATCTCGCGGCAGGGGAGGTTCTACGCAGTTCAGAGGAAGTAGTCCTCGTGGTAGCGGTGATGGACGCCAACGTGTTACCTGCACCTATTGTCATCGTCCAGGACACTCCGAGGACACATGCTATCAGAAGCATGGTACCCCGCATCTACTCAGGTGAGAAGATTGAGCATCCAAACACTACGACTCCTCAAATAGATCCACATCTTGATGATATTGTCTCCCGTATACAGGAGATCATGACTCATGGTGTCGGCACCACTACAGGTTACTCAGATGTTGTAGCTGATGCTAGAGCCTCTTCGATCTTCTCATGTATAGCATATGATTTCACTAGTGGCAGCATGGTAGATATGACAGATTGGATCATGGACTTTGGTACTTTCCACCATCTGTATGGAGACAGAGCCTAAATCAGTTCTTACAAGTCTATATCGCCTGGTAGATGGGTCGCCACTATGAATGGGGTTTACTTACCCTTCACAGGACATATTGAGGTGCATTTGACGTCATCTATGCACATGCAACATGTTTTATATGTTTCTGATTTTCGGATGAACTTGCTTTTTATTAGTCAGATTACGAAGGATCTGCATTGTCGCGCCATCTTTGATCCCTCTTCTCTTGTGTTTCAGGACATACTTACGGGCAGGGTGATTGTATGCGGTCGTGAGCAGTTGAGGCTCTACAGACTGTCGAACCTTCTCATGCTGGTGTCTCTACTATTCCTATTGGACCAGCCTCATCGTACCTGTGGCATCTTCGTTTGGCCACCTTCCTCTACATAAGTTGTGTCGACTCCTACAGATTTCCGTGTGATCTTCCTTCTAGTGCAAGGCTCGCTAGCTTGGGAATCATCACCGCTCCTTTTTCCTGATCGTTGGAGTCGTAGCCCGTACTTAATTATTTGAGCTTATTTACTTAGATATTTGGGGTTCGAGTCGTGTTCTCGATCACTGGGGACACCATTTTTATCTTGTTGATGTGGATGATTATTCTAGACTTTCTTCGATTTTTTGTTAAAAAACGAAACTGAGGCTGGGTCTTTCTTTAAAATCTATATTAACGAAATAAAGAATATTTTCTCTGCTACTATCAAGTATTTGCGATCTGGCAATGCCTTAGATTTCTGCATTTTATAACTGTAGAAATGAAAGAATGAACTGCATTATTGAGAGGTCCTAGGGTTCTCTTATATAAGAGAGAAACATGTTGGTAAATGACAAGACGAAGGAAAAAGAAATAGATAATATGAAAAAAAAACAAGAAATATAACAAATATTTCAACACTCCCCTCAAGCTGGAGCGTAGATATCGATCAGGCTAAGCTTGAAACAACATCTCAGATATTGCCCTCTTGGTAGGACCTTAGTAAGAATATCTGCAGTCTGATCCCCAAGCCGATATACATAATGGCGATAAGACCCTTATGTATCATGTCACAAGTATAGTGACAATCCACCTCTATGTGATTGGTCTTCTCATGGAAGGTTGGGTTGTTTGCAATGAAAAGAGCACTCTGGTTGTCACATTGGAGGTGTATGCGAAGAGGCACCTCTATGGTCAGGTCAGTAAGAACAGATCTGATCCACACCATCTTTGTGCTAGCCTGCACCACAGTCTTGTATTCTGACTCAGCACTTGATCTGACAACCACGATCTATTTCTTGCTCTTCCATGAAACTAAGGAATTCCCTATGAACACAACAGTGAAGCTCGAAGTAGACTTCCTATCCTTTGGACACCCAACATAATCTGCATCTACACATGTTGTAACTGAAAGAGATGTACCTTTGTTGAAAAGAAGTCTCGTACATGGTGATGTCTTTAGAATTACCTCGGAATCATATGGATTGCTCCATATGTACCAGTTTGCATTTCTCCATAAACTGACTCACTTTGCTCACGGCAAAGGATATACCGGGCCTGGTAATAGTCATATATAAGACCTTGCCAACAAGCTCCATATACCTCCTCTTGTAGATCTCCTCAGTGTCATCATCATAGAGCTTCATGCTCGGGTCCATAGGAGTAGTGACAGGTCTGCAATCTGACATGCTAGTCTTTGAAAGAAGATATGTAATGTACTTCATCTGGGTCATTACAAGACCTCATTGGTTCCTGGCAAACTCTAATCCAAGAAAGTAACGTAAATTACCAACGTCCTTGGTCACAAAATGCTGACCTAGGAAATCCTTGGTAGCATGAATGCCATGCTCGTCATCCTCTGTAACAATAATATCATCAACGTAAACAAGAAAGACAAGAGTATCAATCGGGGTCCTGTGCAGAAACAAAGAGTCATCGGCAGTCAATCGCATAAACCCATGTTACTCTGTCAAGTCCGAGAGATTCTGAAACCATGTTCTTGGACTCTGCTTAAGGCAATAGATAACCTTGTGTATCCTGCAAATCTTCTGACACTCCCCCTCAGCAGCAAACCCAGGTGGTTGCTGTATCTAGACCTCCTCATGTAGATCACCATAGAGGAAGGCATTCTTCACATCTAGCTGGTAAAGGGGCCAATCTCGTATCACAACAACAAAAAAGAAGAATACACCATAGAGAAAGGCATTCTTCACATCAAGCTTGTAAAGGGGCCAATCTCGTATCACAACAACAGAAAGAAGAATATGCAGAGTAGAATGTCTAGCAACTGGAGAAAAAGTATCCCGATAGTCCATGCCATATGTTTGGGTAAACCCACATATCACAAGTCTTGCGATATAGCGAACCACACTGCCATTTGTGTGGTGTTTCACAATGGACACTCACTTGCACCCTACAATGGATGCACCAATAAGAGCTGAAACAAGACTCCAAGTACCATGCAACTGTAGTGTGGCCATCTCCTCCTCCATGGCTAACTGCCATTGACTGTCTTGAAGAGCCTCCTGATATGTCTGTGGTATCTCCACGACTGATAGTACCAAGGTAAGCCGCCGGAAATTCTCTGACAGACTGGTCAAGGAAACCTGTGTTGCAGGAGAATAAGCAGCGCATGCACGTCTTTGCTCTCACGGAGCAATTGGCACATCAAGATCATCTGCCAAGTCCCGACCCTGTAAGTTCCCCTCTTGATAGGGCACCTGCTCATTCTATATGGAATTTTCTGCTGAACAGACAACTCGATAGTGTCGTCAGTAGAAACAATGTACTCGTTACATACCTGTGGCGAGATGGATAATGGAAAAGACCTGGGAGCAGAGGGAACAGAGCGAGACCTGCAAGTAAACACCAAAAACTGAGTCACAGTAAGGGTGGAGCTATAGGAGCAGGTGTAGAAGCAGGAGTAGGTGTAGGTGGCGATGGTGCTGGTGGTAGTGGTTGTGGAGGTGGTGGTAGAGCAGGAGTAGAGGGAGGTAGTGGTATGACAGTAGGAGGTGGAAGCATGTGGATCTCAGCATCAGAGTCTGATAGGGCTAGTATGTTACCTGTAGGAGAAAAATACATGACAGACACGAATTAAGTAACATCGACAATGATAAAGTATTTTCGCCTAAGTGGATCAAAGCAATGGTACGCCTTCTGGGTACGAGAGTAGCAGAAAAAAAACGCACTTGATAGCTCTGACAGAGAGCTTGTCATGACCTGGAGAGAAATCATGGACAAATGCAACAGAACCGAACACACGAGGTGTAAGTGAGAAAAGATCCTTCTCGAGAAACACAATCCAGAAAGGAATCTTCTCTCCCAACACAGACGAGGGCATGTGGTTCACTAAATAGCATGCAGTGAGGACTGCAACACCCCAATAAGTGTGAGGAGCACGAGTCTTTATCAACAAGGTTCTGATCACATCAAGTAAGTGACGGTATTTACGCTCGACAATACCATTCAGCTAAGATGTATAAGCACATGAGGTCTGGTGAACAATGCCAAGAGATCTAAGAAAGTCATAAAGTTGTAAGGTGCGGAACTCTAAGGCATCAGAACGAAGATATTTGATATTGGTAGAAAAAATATCCATTATCTCATTAATAAATGATATGATAACAAATCCAATCTCAGACTTACTCTTCAATAAAAAGACCCGTGAAAGTCTATAAAAATCATCGACATCAACCAGATAAAAACAATATCCCTGGTGATCAAAGACACAGTGGACCCCAGATATCAAAATGAAGGATCTCAAATAATTGAGAAATGCTCCGACTCTGGCAGGACGGAAAGGAGGAACGGTGATGCTTCCCATGTTGGCATGCCTCACACTGGAAGGAGGATCTTAGGGAAATATGAGGGAGAACATGGCACAACTTCTGTAGAGGAAGGTTGCCAACACGAAGGTGCCAGGTGAGACTGATCCATTAGGTATAGTAGAAATACCATCATGAGGAGGTTGGACCACTCTATAGAGCCCCCACTGCTCACGACCACATCCAATCACCCTACTCGTGAGTATGTCCTGAAATACAAGAGACGAATGGTCAAAAATGGCATGACAATGAAGATCCTTAGAAATCTGACTAATGAAAGTAAATTCATCTGAAAGTCAAGAGCATATATAAAACATTCTGAAGGTGTATGGACAACATGAAAAGCACCTCCCCACGTCCTATAATAGGTAAGTGATCTCCATTAGCAATGACAACCCAACTACCATGAGGTATGGTCCTGTAGGACCTCATTTGCGCTCTATCTCCACACATATGGTAGGAAGCACTAGAGTCCATAATCCACTCCATCATATCTGCACCACTACTACCAGTAAAAGCGTAAGCGATACTTGAGGAGCTCAAAGAGGCTATGGCTATGGCTACAGTATCTGTAGTGGTGGTACCTGCAATAAGAGTCATTATCTCTCAAATACGAGAGACAATATCATCCAGGCGAGAGTCGATCTGGGAAGCTAGTCCCTAAAGGCTCAATATGTTCTGCCATGCGACCAGAAGCAGGATAACCATGCTTTTGGTAGCATGTATCATCTACATGTCTTGGACGATGACAGTAAGTGCACGGGTCGCATTGATGTCCACCGCCTCTGCCATGAGGGGTGTATCCTCTGGACTAGGTCATCCATCCTTGGCCACAAAAATCGACTAATGCTGAAGAGGGCGAAAGAGTGGTCGTCGAAGGCATGATAATCCGGTAAGATGGATATAGGCCTCCTCCATGAGAGGTATGGTAGCTCCGGTGAGAAGTCGTGTATGCGCTACATCATACTCTGTATCAAGTCCGGTCACGAAAACTCCAACCATCATGGAATTCATATATGTCTTGTGCTGCTCTGTGGATGGCGTAATAGACATGTAGTTATGAAGCTTCTCGAACATGTCACGAATCGAAGAGTAGTACACGTACAGAGGACGGCCATTCTGCTTGACCTTCTAGATATCAAACTGTAACTGAACAATCTTGGCCTCATTCTTCGCTTGAGCATAGGTGTATGCCAAAGTGTCCCACGTCGCCTTGGCGTGGGTGAGCTGATTCAAAAAATCATTGGCTATCTCTGTGGTGAGGGTCTCATACAACCAAATGCGCGCATATGTGTCATATTGCTTCCAAGAAGCATCGACCCATGCCTTATCCGTTGGCTCTGGATCTGTCAGGATGTGCTCCTTATTGTTGCACTGCATGAGGGTGAGAAACTGCATAAACCACAACTCATAGTCCCATCCATCTTTGCGATTGGAGTCGGGCCCTTGAAGGCACCAGACGAAGAAAATATATCACCCTTGTTCTCTAACATGATGGTGAAACGACCGAACAACAAAACTCAACTGGATAGTAGACCGATATGAAAGTGTCTATACAATCATATAGAGGATCGGTTTTATGTGCAGGCTCATACAACCATCCTTGTCAATCTTCATTACACGTTAGGGGCCGGAAAATGCGACTTATGGGTCTGAAATCATGTTTTCTAGTCAAAATCATATTGTTTGAGACTGCAATTCAAACCGCAGAGGTACATGGAGAAACACGGAGGCACGAGGAGGCGCAAGAAGGTACACGGGAGGGTTCGGCGGTAGCCAGGGACCTACGCGCGGGGGATGTTGGGACCGACGATGTTGGGTTGGGGCCGACAGTGACAGGTTGGGGCTGACAACGGATGGGGCCAACAGCGGCTTGGGGTGGGGGTCCCACGTGGCAATCAGGGAGGGAAGGGTAAAGGTTGGCGGCAGCGCGGTGATGTGTGAGAGGGGTCGGTGGGTAGGGTTAGGGCTTGGATGGGATACAAAAACTCCAGTTGGATAAATTACAATGTAGAAATGAAAGAAAGAATTGCATTACTGAGAGGCCATAGGGTTCTCATATATATAAAAGAATCCAGTTGGATAAATTACAAGATGAAGGTAAAAGAAATAGATAATATGAAAACAATAAGAAAGATGGTAAATATCTCAACAATAGATGTCCGAGTTTCTCGAGTCTGTTGGCATCGTACACCATACCTCGTGTGCCTGCACATCCCAGCAGAACAGTGTTGTCGAACGCAAACACCGTCATTTACTCGACGTGACCCGAACCCCTTTGATTCAGAGTTGTGCTCCTTACTCTTACTAGGGTGATGTAATCCTCATACCTTGCTACTTGGTGAATCGTATGCCATCATCTGTTTTAAAAGAAAAGATCTCATTCTAGTGTGAGTTTCTCGAGAAGGACATGTTCTCCCTTCTACCTTGAGTGTTTGGTTGCGTGGCCTTTGTTCACAATCTGACGACTGATAGTGACAAGCTCTCTTATAGAGTTGTCAAGTGTGTCTTTGTTGGTTACTCTCGTACCCAGAAGGGGTACCACTGTTTTGATCCGCTTTAGCATAAATACTTTATCAATGCTAATGTCACCTTCTTTGAGTATGTTATGTATTTGTCTATTACAGGCGATAAGTTGACTCCATCTGACTTTGCTGAGCAAGGAAGGACATATCGATATCGACATCATATCGATACAATGTCGATACCGATATATCGCCGATATATCGGCGATATATCGACGCATATCGCCGACATCCTGTATCCATTGGTCTATTTTGAGATGTCGATACCCGATATATCCATATCGGCGATATATCGGTGACCTGTCGATACCGATATATCACCGATATATCGACGATATATCGCGATATGGCGATCCCTGCTGCTGAGGAGGTACACATGCCTCCTCTTATGGTTACACCACCCCCGTCACCACCACTGCCACCACAAATACCTTGACTAACTTTTTGCCACGTGTGTTTACTCATGGGTCTCACATTGTTCCCCCTGCTCATAGGCCTTCCCCATCATCCAGCACGTCCCAAATATGTAATGAGCATATTGTTTCAAATGATGGCACTATTGAGTTGTCTATGCAACATGATTCTTTACAGGATGAGCATGTCCCCTCTTAGGAGGGTAGTTTACAGGTTCAGGAGGTGGTAGATGATCTAGAGGTGTCTATTGCTCTACGGAAGCAGAGACGTACTTGTGCTACATATCCTTTTGCAGCCCATCTCCTTGAGCAAACTCTCAAAGGACTTCAGGAGATTCGTTGTGGAACTATTCGTCGTGGAGATACCACGGATATATCAAGAGCCCATACAGAACAGTCAGTGGCATCTTACCATGGAGGATGAGATGATCGCGCTACAATCGTGTGTCACTTGGAGCATTGTTAAAACTCTTAAAGGAGCATCTATTATTGGATGTAAGTGGGTGTTTACGGTGAAGCACCGAGCAGATGTCAGTGTAGATCGCTACAAGACGAGACTTATGGCATGTGGGTTTACCCAGACATGGGGTGGACTATGAAAATACCTTCTCTCTAGCGTCTAGGAATTCTGCATTGTGTATTCTTCTTTCAATTACAGTCGCATGGGATTAAACCCTATATCATCTAGATGTGAAGAATGCGATTCTCTAATCTCTATGGTGACCTATAAGAGGAGGTTTACATGCAGCAACACCTGGGTTCACTACTAAGGAGGATTGTCAGAAGGTTTGTGGGCTTCATAAGGCAATCTATGGCCTTAAGCAGAGTCCAAGAGCATGGTTCTAGAAGCTCTCCGACTTGATAGAGCAATAGAGGTTTGTGAGATCGAGTCTTGATCATTCACTATTTGTTCAGATGACTCAAAAAGGTATCGTTGCCAAACCTATTTATTTTGATGATATCATTGTTATAGGAGATGATGAGCAGGGCATCCACATTGCTAAGGATTTTCTAGGTCAGCAGTTTGTAACTAAGGAACTTGGCAGACACTACTTCCTTGGACCGGAGTTTGCCAGAAACCATCAAGGTCTCGTAATGACCCAGAGAAGTATGTTATACAACTTCTCTCTGATACAGGCATGGCAGATTGTAGGTTTGCCACAACTCCACTAGACCCAAGCATAAAGTTGTATGATGATGACACTGAGGAGGTAGACAAGCGGAGATATAGGGAGCTCATTGGGAAGCTCCTATATGTGACCATCAACACGCTAAATATATACTTTGCAGTAAGTAAAATGATTCAGTTCATGGAGCACCATAGACAGGCACATATGGATGCAGTCCATATGATTATGACGTATCTGAAACTCACCTAGCACTGATCTTCTATTCATCAGGGGTACACCCCTTACCATTACAGGTTGTACATATGCAGATTATGCAAGGTATCCTAATGACGGGAAGTCTACTTCTGGATTTGTAGTGTTCGTAGGGAGTTCCTTGGTGTCATGAAGAGCAAAAAGCAGACAGTGATTGCCAGATCCAGTGTAGAATCAGTGTACATGGACAATCAGACTACTCTCTTCATTTCCAACAACCCAACCTTCCATGAAAGGACCAAGCATATCGAGGTAGACTATCATTATACTCGAGACATGTTACAAAAGGGTTTCATCTCTACCATTCATGTTAGTTTAGAAGATCAGATAGCAGACGTACTCACCAAAGCCCTAACTAGAGGGTCTTTCCGAGGATGTTGTTTCAAGCAGAGCATGATAGATATCTACATTCTAGCTTGAGGGAGAGTGTTGAGATATTATTTATCTTTTGTTTCTTTTATGTACTCTATTTTTTCCATTCTATTTATGTAATTTGCCCAACAAGTCTCTCCTCGATACAAGAGAACCCTAGGGCCTCATGAATAAGCAAGTTATTATTTTCTCCTAACACTTTCATAGCATCGTGGACATCATAGAGTCTATCTCACCAATCTCCAAGAGATCAATATCTTGGAACAAGGATTGTAGCAGTATATACATATGCAATATGAGACATGGTAGGGAGTCAAGATCCAATACTAGCGCTAGAGAAAGCATTATGCTTCTTACTCCAGCCAGCTGACGAAATTGTCATCCAAAAATGAAGAGTCTAATGGTGGGGTTTATATCATCATTCTCACAAAGACATTCTACATTAGAAATATCATGTGCTTGAAGATGACTGACAAGGGATGCGAACGGTTACGGATATATCCGTATCCGATCCATCAATGTATCTGTTTTATATATATATATATATATATTGACATCCGTATCCGTATCCGTTTTAAAATGGATACAAATATGTATATTGTTCTGATATCCGCGAACATATGTATTCGTATCCGTATATCCATTTTCGTATATAACTATAGTCATAGATTTATTTTTAACCCTATATAACATAATCATATACATTCTTTTACCATATTTGTATAATGTTTATTATACAAACACATTTATTAGATTTATATCATTAGTTTTCCATCCAAATCGTATATATTTAAGTCGATTCTATAGAGTATTTCTAACATTACTCGTATGCGATTAGTATCCGTTTTACATCCGTAACTGTTTTTTAAGGATATGGTAAGGTAGTTTTAATATCCGTCAATATCCGTATTCGCATCTGTATTCGTATTCAAAAATAGATAAGGATACGGTAATACCTATATCCGTATCCGTCCGTTTGCATCCCTATTACAATTCTGACAAATATGAATAAAGGGAAATCTCCACAGCAGTACCAATAACAGTATTGAAAATTAGCCCCATAACAGCACTCCTTTCTGAATATGAATAATGGGGAAATATTCAGACTTTTCATGGCAAGGAGCCATTTAAAAGAAAACTTCGGTGTCAGTTTCCTTGTTAATGTAATCATAAAAAACACCCTTTTCTCAGGAAGCCTTCGATGATCCAACCACCAGAACAGACCTCTGCAACTCTCCTACATTTCCTTAAACCCATATTCCTGATATTGTAGTTTCCACTCTCACGAGAATCGAGATCCATAAGAAAAACATGTGGTTCGATATTAGGTGTAACATGACACATACCCTAGATTTCAAGAAAGCCTACTCGAAAGAGACTGAACATAGGACGTGATTCAACCTTGACATGGATGACTCCAACACTCCACCTTTCAAAGTATAGAGACACCCCAACACCGACAAGCCCACAAAACTTGTCCATTCATGACATCATTTAAAAATCTTGCATTGATGCATTTCTATTGCTCCTACGGCCAGGCATGTCCTCCAGATTTGAGGAGAAAATGAAATTACCTTCACAAACCACAAGTACACTTAATGGTGAATACTGGCACCTATCTTAAATCCTTCTATTAACCAATATCTATCTACCATGATAGTTAGACTTATATGCGCAAAAGCACAGCTCGTTAGATTTAAAGTTACACCACCACCACGCGAATCCAAACACACCTTCCAACTCAGAAAAAACTCACCCTTTCATGTAACTACATATACTCTGACCTCCCCACCAAGTCAATGACCACAAAACCATCAAAGGGGTCCCTCCCCCCACATGCATTCACACTATCACAGCACTTCATCATGGACTCCTTTAAACAAATGATGTTGGCACTCCTCCTCCCCCACAAAATCTCCAAACAATCCTCTTTCTCCAATTCCTCATCCCCCTTCTAACTCATAGTCAATATGCAAACTCACACCCCTTCCCTTTCCATCTCTTCACCAACCCTACTAGCTCTATGAACCATAGTTCCTCCTCAAAGGAGCACAAAACCCCTTTCCATTCTCTGGAGCATCATCCCCTTGAAGATGACTGACAAATATGAATAAAGGGAAATCTCCACAGCACTAATGATGAATCTGTGATTCATTACTTTTAAAAGTTGACAAATATGAATAAAGAGAAATCTCCACAACAGTAATGATGAACCTATGATTCATCACTATAAAAGTTGAAAATAGAATTTTGTTCCCAAGAAATAATTACATTTAATTATTTAAATTACATTATCAGCATTAGTATTGAAATTTAGCCCCATAATAGCACTCCGTTCTGAATTTGAATAATGGGGAAATCTCCACAGACTTTTCATGGCAAGGAACCCTTTAAAAAGAGACTTTTGGGTGTCAGTTTCCTTGTTAATGGTCATAAAAAAACACCCTTTTCTCAGGAAGCCTTCGATGATCCAACCACCGCGACAGACTTCTGCGACTCTCCTACATTTCCTTCAACCCATATTCCTGATATTGTAGTTTCCATTCTCATAGGAGAATCGAGATCCATGACAAAAGCATGTGGTTCGATATTAGGTGTAGTATGACCCACACCCTAGATTTCGAGAAAGCCTACTCGAAAGAAACTGAACATAGGAAGTGATCCAACCTTGACATGGATGACTCCAACAACCTTGACATGGATGACTCCAACACCACACCTTTTCATGTCTACAGACACCCCCACACCGACAAGCCCACAAAAATAAGTTCATTTATGACATCATTTAAAAATCTTGCATTGATGCATTTCTACTGCTCTTACGGTCAGGCATGTCCCCCAGATTTAAGGAGACAATGAAATTACCTCCACAAACCACAAGTACATTTAATGGTGAATACTGGCACCTATCTTAAATACTTCTATAACCAATATCTATCTACCATGATAGCTATATATGCACATATAAAAAAGCACAGCTCATTAGATTTTAAACTTACATCACCACCACGTGGATCCAAAAACACCTTCCAACTTAGAAAAACCTATCACCCTTTCATGTGACTACATATACTCTGACCTCCCCCACCAAGTCAACAACCACAAAACCATCAAAGGGTCCCTCCCCCCACATGCCTTCACACTATCGCAGCACTTCATCACGGACTCCTTTAAACAAATGATGTTGGCACTCCTGCTCCACCACAAAATCTCCAAACAATCCTCTGTCTCCAATTCCCCATCCCCCTTCTAACTCATAGTCAATATGCAAACCCACACCCCTTCCCTTTCCACCTCTTCACCAACCCTACTAGCTCTGTGAACCATAGTTCCTCCTCAAAGGAGAACAAAACCCATTTCCCTTCTCTGGAGCATCTTTCCTTCCTGCACAACCCTTGGTGCATCCCATCCTCATGTAAGTAATCCCCCCCACACCCCCCAAACACAAATGATCGTGCCTGGCATTCCGCAAAGCAAACCATTGCCCCCCCCCCCATGAAATGCGGTCCCCTTCCCACCTCAACCATCACATCAGTATCTACTGTAACAACCCGTGCTGCTTAAAGATCCTAACCCCTTTCACATATCCTTGGGTGTTAAGCAACGGTAGTCTCAACTCTCAAGGCAAATGCAAAGGCTATAAAAGATAGTCAACCTCCGACTTCAGAAAGAATGGGTCCTCCGGTGATGTCTAAGTGAATGCTTGCAGGGGAGGCTTGATATGTATCCTGGGTGAGTCAATCTATTAACACGCTTTGTGTGTAGTTTGCTTTTGATTATTAATATAAAACAAGGTACTACGCCACACCTATGAGAGATAAGATAGAATTAACTAGACTATAACGAACTAATAAGGCTGCTTCAATCTATCTGCACCTCCCTGTTTGGGAAAGGTGATGACTAATTAAAACAATGACGTATGCAATGCCTTTCAAAGATGCAAGACGTGGAAGAAGAAAACCCTAATCAAACCTAAGGTAGCAATTTATGAGTACTCACAATTGGATCTTCCTCTCTCTTAAATTATTCTGGATCTTTTGTCCACCATTCTCAATAAGCAAAATAAATATATCCATTGAAGATGAAATAGTGAGCAATTCCTTTGCATGATGATCAAGGAAACGAAAAAGAACAGAGGATTTCCTATAGTTCACCTTTTGTTTGGAATAATGTTATGGGTTAGGCATTGAAATATTTCTTGCATAGTTCATAAAAAAACAAGCGTGGAACAGGTAACATGTTGATAAAAATGCCTTATATGATAAATGTGAGCCATTTGATTGGTTCGTCATGGGATCATATTCCACAATGTGATATTCTGTGTTAAAAATGTACACTATGTCATGGCTCTCCTTAATTCTTGGATTATGTAAGCTAAACGGATATATTGTCAATATAGTCTTGGGTGGGCAACATTATCGGTGCATGTGTTTATTTCAGTCAAAAAATTGACACAAATAAAAAAATATGAGAGCAGACCACAAGCATACCTCCATGAAATTATGAAATTGAGTGAACATTCGGAACATGAGTTTCATCAAGGATATATTGCCCCTAAATCAGTCAGATTTGTCAGATGCCAATAAACAATAGATTTATGGATAATTTAACAAATATGCAAAAATTAAAAAAAACAACTTCAATGCCATAATGGTGCTTACGTGATCATCCAGGTGTACATAACTACTTACTTTACAGTTTCTACATCTAAGACTACAAATCCCAGGGGCAATATGCTGAATGCTCTTAGGAAAACAAAACTCTTTACAAGAATGGAATTCCAGAATCCGGTTTAAAGTAATTCATGCTTGAACTTTGTGGACCCTTTCAAAAATATTTTTCTCAAGTTTCTGTAAAAAAAATATCGAGGAATTTTTTTTTAAGCCAAGAAAGGGGGAGACACTCAATGGCATTCACCCTTGGATTTTATTAAAGGAAGGAGAGGAAGAAGGAAGTACAACAAAACGTGTTATGCGCTCCAGGAGCTTAACGAGCTCGACACCTGTACTTTTACATTTTCCAAATAAAATCTCTGACCCGCGAACAGAAGAGCATTCCTGGCAAGCCAGATGGCCCAAATCGTAGCCAACGGTCGCAACAAATCCCTTCTTTCCCGCTGACCAGCCGCCACCAGATCACCGCAAAATGCCGCCACGTCCGAAGTGCTGAACCAACGCAGGGACAGGTCGTCCCAAAGGGGCACCACCCCCCGACAATAGAAGAAAAGGTGCTCAGTCATCTCAATCTCCGTGTCACAAATAAGGCACCTGTCGGAGACAACCCCCAGAAGTCTGGTACATCTGTCCCGCGTCATCAGCCTCTTCCTCATGAACAGCCACAGAAAGAACCCGATTCTCTCAGGAAGGCCCAGCACCCAAAGGAAGGTGCAGAACCTTGCCAAAACCGCTGAGAGGGAGGGTGGGGGTCTGGAGATAGCAAAGTACGCTCTACAGACCTTGAAATCCTTGTCGCGCCAAACCCAATGATCACGCCCCGTCGAGGGGCCCATCATGTCCCTCAGCACGTCCAGCAACCGCATCCAGTTCCCATCCACCCAGCATGAGACCACACCAACGTCTGGATCCTCCGCGAGAACAAAGAGGCGAGGGAAACGAGAAGAAAGATCCCCCCCCCGTCCAATTATCTCGCCAGAAAGCAAAGCTCTCGCCATTCCTCAGCACCGGCCTAAAGAGCTCCTGGAAGTGGCGCGAAACCTTGAAGATACCCCTCCAAAAGAGAGAGTGCCCCGCCACCCTCTCTCCCAAATTGTGCCCCGGCGCCACGCCACTAAGCGAGTAAATCTGGCGAAGGAGCCTGGTGCAGAACTCCTCACCTTCACCCCAGGTCATCACCACCCACTTCAGCAGGAGCGCCTCGTTCAGTGTGTCCAGACGGCGCACCCCGAGCCCGCCCTCGCACTTCTGCCTCGTGATGTCTTCTCAGTTTACCAGATGCATATCAGACTACCCCTGGCCACTCTTGCTCCAAAGAAATCTCTGCATCATCCCCTCTAGCATCTTCTTAATTCCAACCGGAAGCAACCTCGTGGAGGAGTAGTAAACAGGCATCGCGGACAGCACAACCTTCAAAAGAATCAACCTCCGGCCCTTGGAAAGGATCTTCGCCTTCCAGCCCGCCAGCCTTCCCTCAACCTTCTCCACCAAGGGAAGCCAGTCAGACAGTCTCGATCTCCCCGTGGTGAGCAGGAGCCCCAAGTAGTGTATCGAGAGGTTGGCCCGCGGCGTACCCATCGCCGAGCAGCAAAGGTCCACCTCATCGTCACTGAAAGAGAACCCGCACAAGCTTCGATTTACCAGCATTCTGCCTCACCCAGACATATCACTGAAGAGCTCAAGCACCACCGTCATCCCCCTAGCGTCCTCAAGATCACCCTCAATAAAGAAGATGGTGTCATTTGCGTACTGAAGTAGGGGAATCTACAAATCACCCTTCGAGAAGCCCCTTGTGAGACCCCCGTGTTGCACCTTGTCCACCATACAAGCCAACACATCCGCAGCAATGATGAAAAGAAGGGGGGAAAGGGGCATCCCTGCCTCACCCCCCTTTGAGGTTGGAAAAACCCTCCCTCTGGGCGACCATTAACGAGCACCGTCATTGACGCGGTTGTCACGCACCGCCTCATCCAAGTAATCCAATCGGTCGGGAAACCTCTTCTGTGCATAGCCGCCCAAAGAAAGCGACAGTCTAAAGTATCAAAGGCCTTCGAGAAGTCAACCTTCCAAAGCAAAGATTTATTTCTGCATCTCTTCCAGTCCGCCACAATCTCAGCCACTATGACTAAAGAATCCACAATTTGCCTACCGGGGACGAAAGCCGACTGAAAAGGGGAGATGATGTGCTCCAGGACCCTGCTAAGCCTTGTCGCGAAGACATTGGCAACGATCAGATAGATGGCATTGGAAATAGCATTGGGTCTGTAGTACTCAATCATGTTGGCCCCATCAAATTTTGTAAGCAGAATAATGAGAGCTTTGTTCACCCGCTCAAACCCCGCATTGCAGCGGCAACACTCATGAACCACCTCAAGCACCTCTCTGCCAACCAGATCCCAGAAGTCTCTGTAGGAGACAGGGAAGCCATCAGGACTCGGCGCCCCATCACCGTTGAGATTCCAAACCACCGTCTTTAGCTCCTCAATAGTCATGGCCTGAGTCAAGCTGGACGCATGGGCATCCGAAAGCCGTACCACCCCCTCTCCAGACCATCACCAGCGCCTGACATGCCCCCTCACTGAGAACTCTCGAAAATGGTCCGCAATAGCATTACCAAGCTCCCTATCTACCTCCACCCGCACGTCGCTGACGAACATAGATCTGATAACATTGGCCCTCCGCCTACCGCTCGCGACCCGATGGAAAAAAGCTATGTTCGTGTCTCCCTCCTTTAGCCACCTGTGTCTAGACCTTTGCTTCCATTCCGTCACTCTCTTTATATCTTCCAATATTATTTTTCTCTGCGCCTCAGCCCAGAGAAGCATCTCATCAACCAAAAGCGGTCACTCATCCTCCAATCCGTCGAAAAGGCCAATCTCTACTTCCGCCTCAGCCTGGCTCGCCCGGCGAGCCACCCTCGAATCCCACTTGAACATGCAAAGACGCACCCGGAGGGAGTCCAGCTTCCGAGCGAACCTAGCAACTGCCGAGCCAGTCACCACTACGGAGCCCAGTGGGTCTCCACCAACCCTCGGAAGGAGTCCTCAAGCAGCCAAGCCTTCTCGTATTGGAAGAGGCCCCGAGGAAGCGAGGCCTCTCCAGAGTCCCTAAGAATGGGGGAGTGATCCGACCAGGAGCGAGGCCTGGCAACAACAGAAGACAGGGGGAAAGCCTCCATGAACTCCGCTGACGCCAAGAAGTTGTCCAGACGAGACCTGGAGCCAGATCTCCTCCAAGTATATCTAACATCCGAAGCATCCAGGATCCTAGCATGTGAGCTGGTTGACCCAGGAGATGGCATGATCTTCCTAAGACGAGCTACTAACTCATAAAACCTCTTGTCAGACCCAACAGAAGAATTGTTGCCTTGTTGGATCTGTTCTGCCACGTGTGCTGAAGCAGGAAACCCATGCTTAGAATAGCATGTTTCCTCTGAATGTCCAGGCTTGTGATAGTAAGTGCAAGGCTGACAAGGAGGTTTACTGCTCCCTCCTCTTCCACGACCTCCTCGACCACGAAACTGTGTAGTGCTCCCCCAACCACGAGATGTTGTCATGGTTGAGGAAGTATGAGACATGGAAGAACCACCAGAAGAAATAGAGAATCTACTCAGTCATCGATATGCCTCTTCCATAGGAGGTATAGTTGCATCGGTAAGAATCTGTGCTCGGGCTAAACATCATACTCAGGGTCCAATGCCGCTAGAAAAACTCCTGTCATCATGGAATCCATGTAGGCCTTGAGCTGCTCAGGTGTAGCAGTCAAGGGAATATAACCATGTAACTTCACAAACATACCCCTTAAAGAACTGTATAAGGTATGGAGAGAACGACCATTCTGCCTTGAAGTGAAGATGTCATGTTGAAGTTGCATAATCTTTGACTTATTCTTCGCCGGAGAATATGTAGAGCCGAGAGTATCCCACATAGCCTTTGTCATGGGCTGACTCAAGATATCATTTGCTATCTTCATGGAGATTGTTCCAGAAAGTCATACTCGTGCATATGCATCGTCTGCCTCCCACGAGGCATTAACCCTAGTCTTGTCGACAGGCTCCTCCAGTGTGAGCATATGCTCTTGCCATTACATTGCATTAGACTCATGAACTGCATGGTCCCCAGTTCATAATTAGTTCCATCCATCTTCACAATGAGTGTTGGACCTTTGAAGGCACTCAGGGATGGAATATCTGTTTTGTTGTCTAACATGATGACAACAATCTCTCAAGACTAGGATTGCAAACTTGGATAAGAAATGTCTACACAGACATCTGAGGGGATGGTTGTGGATGTAAACTTATACCACAACCACTCCCATGCCTTGAAAACTCCTTTGAGAAGTTAGATTGTGATGCTCACGAACGCAAGCGTGCGGGAAGCAGAGGTGCGCACAGTCGCTTAGAGGAACAGGTGCACAGATGCACGCGAAGTAGAGGCGCACAGGCGCATCGGCGCACAGGCACATCGGCGCACAGGTAAAAGGTGCGAATGCACGCAAGTCAGGCACAGTGCGCGACTGCACGCAGATAGGCGCAGGGCACGAATGCGGACAGGCCCACAGGCAGAAGGAGCAAGCGCTCTAGGGCTCAGGCACGCGCGAGGTCGCAGACGATGGAATGTACGGCAGCGCGAGATCGCAGGCGCGCTTGCGAGCGCAGGGAGGGCGATGCAGTCCTCGCGGCAGCGGCGTGTGGGGCTTTAGGTGGGGATGGGAAATTAGGGAACATGTTCCGATCTAGGATCGTCGCTCTGATACCATGTAGAAGTGAAACGGAATGAAAAATTGCATTCATCGTATCCCTAGAGCTCTCTTATATAGGAGAAAAGCTATAGGGAAATTACATAGATACCCAACAAACATAAAGAAATAACTAAATAACATATATAGAGATATAAATATCTCAACAGGTTGACTTAATGAGATCGAGATAATCAAAGCCCTATATCGTATACTGTCACAATATAAGCACACATCCTCTAACCAGAGACAGATGTGTTGTTGTATGTCTGAGTATGTACATTTGAAAAACCAACAGGTTGATGACCTAACCAAGGTCTATATACTGGCGAGCTGGTGTACATATGAGGACATATGAGTAATACGATCTCTCAAAGGGATCATACAGGTTCACTTGTAAACAAGAAGACATGAGCTCACTCATGAGGTATAGGGATCGATCAAATTCCATGCATGGTCGTCGTGCTTTGGAAGCATGAAAGAAATTTGAAGGTATGATATGTGCTTTGGGAAAGCATATGATCGATACCAACTCCCAATGACCAGGACTGAGAAACTTGATGAAACCCTAAATATGACAGTGTAAAATTGATCTATATCTTCGGGTTTATCATAGGTCTTCCAGTATGCATGATGTACAGGTATTAGGAATACCCGAAGGTGATGTAATCATAAACGATTGTATAACCATGACGCTTCCATTATGAGGAAGTTATGAAACAGGTCTGGATTTTAGTGACTCCTCTCAGTAAAGAAGCAATCTGATCTTGGTCCAAGTGTTGGACATAGATCTGAATGAGATTCAGATGCAATAAGAAGATTAGATTTGCGGTCTTGATTTAATCAAGCATCTATGAGATGTCCATGGGATCTGGATTTGAGATGTGATCTCAATATTCAAGTCACTACACGTGGAACATACAATCGCTCTGTCCTTATCTCCAAGAATCTGCAGAGAAAGCGCAATATTCTTGAAAGAGTTCAGTAATAATTCCATTGTTAAAATTATATTCAAGCATGGATATGATTTAATTACCATGAATAATGTGAATTTGATTCATATCTTTTGGATGCACGAGAATGATTATCCAATATAACTAAATATGATTTAATTATTATGGATATGAATAATGTGGATAGTATTATCCAATTATTCGCATATATATATTATAAATGTGATTTATGATATATAATTGAGAGATTAATCGTGATTTATATTTGTTGATTAATTATTGATGAGTACCGGATTCACATTGTATGATTAATTGAAAATATGATTACATTTTGTTTTGGGTTGTGAATGTGATTCACATAACTCAAATGGCATGATTGCAATCTTCACAAGATAATTGTGAATTATCATTGTGAGATAATCTTGGAAATTACAAGAGATAATGTAATATCATAGCTTGGAATGAGATTGATTCATCCAATTCAAAAAGAGTGGACGGCCACATTGTGACATGTGGTTTGGTTGATGTCCCCCCTTTCAAGGGATAAGTCAATCTCTTCCACCATTATCTCCAAGATTAGATGATTTAATTTTGAAATTAATTATATTGATTTATCAATATATTAAAATTAAATCAATTGTTGTTTTTAACAACACAAATCATGGTTGTTGAATTAAACACAAATCAACATCAATCGTTGATTTGGTGTTAACCAAGGATTGTGATCCATGGGCTCCCAAAACCCAATAAAAGACGAGGCCACTTGCTCTTCGATTACACAATTTTGACAACGTCTCTCTCTCTTTCTCATTACTCGCGCCAACCCCTCTCTCTCTACAAGAGTGGTCATCCACTCTTCTCATAGAGAAAAGGTTATCTTTGTCGACGCATCGCCGTTGTGATGCCGTTTCGACGACTCTCAGATCTCCGTCTTCTTTGGTGCATCTCGCACGTGAAGAAGACGCTCGATCTCGTGAGACAAGATCAGGAGATCCATTGCTTGGATCATCGACTCGGATTGCGAGAAGCACGTGATTCATCCATGCGCTCGCAAGCGTCTCCTCTGAAGGATCGGACTTGAGACAGGAGATGTCTTCTCTTAGAGGCTTGATCGCAACCACGCTACAAGAGGTATTCTTTTACCAATTATGTGGTTAGATGAAACGATCCAAGAAGTGTTTTTGAATAATGTGGTTTCATCAATTTAAAAAAAAATAAAATTCAACTGCACTGAGCAACTAATGTGACTAGTTACTTTCGATCATATATGATACGATCCACATGCTTCCGTAATGCACTTGAGGATTCTTCCATAATCCTTCACAACGATCTTGTAGGAGGCAAGATACCGAAGATGCTCGGAGCACAGGAGTTGCTCATTTCCCAAGATACGAGGATGCCTACAGGGAACGATCGAGATTTACAACGACCGAGCATGAAGGTGGGTACTCTACAAATGGAGCTGGAGCTGACACAGACCAGTGATGGAGATGTTGTACTCATGAGGGATACATCAAGAACAGGAGCTGACGAGGAACCTCCATTTCTCACGGTGAAAACCAAGCCATGGCACGACGCGTTTGTTCATGAGAAGAACAAGGCAAGAAGGGAGGCGGTGCAAGCGTGTATCATCCTTCCAATTGAGCAGCATCAGGAGGTGCATAGCGAATGAAGGATCGTGACGGGACGCCACTGCCGAAGTAATGCTCGATTGAGGACAATCAATTCTTCAGATAGGGGAGGCTTGTCACACCCCCTTAAATTCGTAATCGAAAATGATCGTACAAACACGTAGGAGATGCACAAAAATGATCGATGGAGTTGACTTCATGGGAAGTCTTGAATACGTGAGTATTACGGAGGTTATCCATGAGAGTCTGGAAGCACAATCGTACGTGACAACAGAAAAGCATTACATAGGACATGGACTCGGTAGCAGGGTGTCGTAGAGCTTGTAGCAGTACAGGCACAACGAGTACATACAGCATTGCAGGACATGACGATGGATGCACGCAGCGAGTATGTACGTGAATGCAGAAAGGGTGGTATGCAGTGAAGCAGCATGCATTAAGAGCAATGTGGTACGATCACATCGGTGTACGCACGAAGGCGTACGGTATCAGTATTGATGCGTGGCGATCCAAAAAGGCATGGAGCGTTATTTAGCATGCTCGGTAGTACACGTACGAGAGTGGTCTGAGGCCACTTTGGCGAAGTTATGGAAGACTTCCCCTTAGCATGTAGACGCTAAGGAAGGGTTTACCGCACAAGAGTCTGGTGGCCCTCCCTTCGGCACAAGACCGAGTGTTCGGCAGTACTCGGTGAATTATGGCAAAGCTACATCAACAAAGTGTTAAGGCACAAGTATGTTGATGACTGGACAGTTGATGTAACGTCAACCGTACAGGAAGATGAAAGGACAACAAAGGAGACGAAGAGACAGGAAGATGAAAAGTTGTTGCAGAACGCGAAGGGTTGCCGAAGAACTCGAAGGGTCTCTTGTATCTTAATTATCATTATTGTAGATGTAATAATGAGTGTCCCTAGGGTTGCCTTGAGTCCTGTATATAAGGAGGAGTGGTAGCTCCTTTGTAAACACACCACACCCACTCCAGAGCGAGTTTCCCCTCCTAATAAGAGAAGAGATTTGTGCTCGTGCTTGTGTGATTGTTTGTGTGAGTTCTTGAGCGTTCTTGAGCGTGTTTTTGAGAGTGTTCTTGAGCAATCCGAGAGTCGTGCTTGTGCTTGTGTTTGAGTGTCGGTGCGTGAGCAAGCAGGAGTACGAGAAGAGGTGGAGCGTGTCCGTGATTGTTCTACTCGGGAAGGCTAGTTAGCTACGGGTTAGCTAACGCCGTACAGGTCGAAATCGATAGCGGGATTTTGACCATGTCACAGTAGGCACAGACTACCACCAGATCATTTAAGTGGGTAAACAAATCTAGAAGATGACAAAGGAAAAAAAACATTCAATCCACATACCTGCTACACAAAAGTGCAATCAAATGTATTGCCTTCTTGGAGCTATGATATATGATTTAAGGTAAAGTGAGATTGTATAATAAAATAAAGTGGTCCGCCCTCTCTAAATCTCGCAGGATAAGAGATTATGCACCGCACAGCCAATTTATAAATTATGATATATGGTGTTCAGTCAGAGGACTCAAACTGGCAAGTCTAGTTCTATAAATAAATAATTGAAATCATAGGCATCAAGTATTGGAATAGGTAAATAACATCAATATATTTCTATATTTTCCAGAATTTGCATTCGGACATATACTTTATTGCATATAAGGTCTGAAATAAATCATAAAAACACCCAAATATATATTATTGAATAAAGTAACTATATATTTTGGGTAGCTGCACCATGGACACATCATGTAATACTACAAATGGAAAAAAAATACATGAAGATACGTGACTAAATAAGTGTAATCTTATCATGGCATTATGCAAAAAAATCTTTTAATATAGAGCTCTTACCAAGATTGATCGAAATGTACATGGGGATAACGAACAACAACAGGTTGAATTGGGAACCCGGGGATAAATGCACCAAGTTTAAATGAAATTAAGACCCTTCCATTACTAGTTGTACCCTCTGGAAACAGCAGAACTCTAGGAAAGCCGTTGGAAGAAGCCTTCTGTAACATCCATACTCAAACAAACCCGAACTCGTCCGATTTTGGGTCTAATGAACCTAAAAACGTTGTTGGTCAATGCCAAACAACCTAAAACGGTCAATTTATTATGAATCAAAAGTCGTTCGGGCGAAATCGACCGAAAAACGGTCGCATCGTAGAGCGCGCCGTGAAAAACCGCGACGCAAATTCGGAAGCCGCGGAATAAACCGATACCATCATTAGATCCGATTCGACGAAACAAGACCAACGGAATCGACCGTTCGTCAATCGGAGGTCGTTTGATATTTTTAAGTTACAAAATTTAATCTTAAACAAAAACTAATATGAATATTAATGAAAAGAATTTTGGTGCCATATTGTCTCTTTTACTTGTGGTCATGTATTGAGAATGAATGTCATAGTTGCGAGAGAAAAAAATTTCCTGTAATTTGCGACTTGTGCGATTAAACATGAATGATATCTTGCGAATTGCGCGTAAACGGGTACCCGGATCCTGGGGGGTTCACAGTTTGGTATCAGAGCAGTGGTACCCCGATACGCACATTCGCGGTATTAAAATTCCGGTCGCATTAAGTTCTCGAATAGCGACAGTCTTCTGACTTGTCGTGAGGTCGAGAAGGGAAATATGACATTCATATTCAATAACCACAGATGTCACCAATTTCATTAATTTTCATCTTATATCCCAAGAAGAGAAAAGCATTTATATCTGTCTAGGGCATCCTTATGACTAATTATGGTTCTCATGCAGAGCCATGGCATCTCGACCAGGTCAGGATACTTCTGATCAGCTGGCACGCATACTGAGCACACTTACCGATCTTCAGCAGCAGCAGGCTGCTATGAGAGGTCAGCAGGAGCAGATATTGGCCCAGCAGACTGAGATTGCCGACAGGCAGACGGACATGGAGATGAGATTTGAGGACCTGTCAGATTTCACGTACTATCCATCCCATGATGGGATACGACAGGACCAGCACCAGTCCGTTGAGGTGGAGCAGCCTCATCCTGATGATCCACTAGAGGACATTCCAGAGCATGGAAGAGAGGAGGTGCAGGAGAAGCTGGCTGGACTGCATATCACTTCTATCTCCGAGGCTACCGATGCTGCGGAAAAGTTCGAGGACATCAGAGGGAGACGTTACGGGAGCTCGTCTGGAGCACCGCCTAGACCGCGGCGATATTTTGGGCCGATACGTCGACCGTTTCAGCAGCAGAGGTCAGCCAGACGGTTCCGACCTACAGGTTCGACATTCTCTGGCAGTGCTCGCTCTTCTCCATCGACTACTCTAGGAGGAGCACTTGCCGGACGAGGTACAGAGTCCGCTCGACCATCTGGGTCGCAGCGAGCAGATAGACCACCTGCAGGACCAGCTCGGAGCACGGACACAGCTACTCCATCTACTCGACCAGTCCGGTGCCACCGATGTCACGAGTGGGGACATTACCGTGCACAGTGCCCACAGGCTTCTGGCGAGCCTCAGCCACAGCCTCAGACACAGCGTCCAGGGAGTTTCCGTGGCAGGAACTCCAACTTCAGGCGACCGCAGCAGCAGATACAGACGCAGAGTGTGGCAGGATCTAGTGCTGCATCAGCCAGGCAGGGGCAGTTACACGCAGTCACTGAGGAGCAGGCACGTTCAGCCGCTACTGTAGTGAAAGGTATGGTCTCAGTCTTGGGCCGACCTTTCCATGTTTTATTTGATTCCGGCGCGACACACTCTTTACTTGCTTCGAGGTTGCTTGTTTCTTTAGATAGAGTTGCAGAGACGCTATCGTCTCCATATCACATCCGAGGGCCAGGTGGCCAGTTATTTGTCATATCTCTGATAGTCAGGCACTTACCCGTACTGATTGGCGGTTACGAGATGATCGCAGACTGTCTACTCCTGCAGCTTGATGAGTTCGACTTGATTTTAGGCATGGATTGGCTATCCACTCATCATGCACTTGTTGATTGCTTTAGGAAGACGGTTGTCTTCAGGATTCCAGATCTACCCGAGTTCACGTTTGAGGGTACTACACATGACTCCACCATGGAGTACATTTCAGTATTGCGAGCCCAGCGACTTGTTGATCAGGGTTGCGATTCATATCTTGCTTTTGTTCGGGAGGTGTCTGATCAGGAGCCGATGATACAGGACATCCGAGTAGTCTCAGAATACCCTGACGTATTTCCTGATGAGTTAACAGGGCTACCTCCTGAGAGGGAGATTGAGTTCGAGATCACATTGTTGCCAGATACACAGCCGATCTCGATGGCACCATATCGCATGGCACCAGCCGAGTTGAGGGAGCAGAAGGTGCAGTTGCAGGAGTTGCTTGACTTGGGATTCGTGAGGCCGAGCACTTCACATTGGGGTGCTCCGGTTTTATTTGTCAAGAAGAAGGATGGATCCATGAGACTATGCATCGATTACAGGCAGCTGAATAAGAGAACGGTGAAGAACCGTTATCCCTTGCCACGTATCGATGATTTGTTTGACCAGCTCCAGGGATCTTCGGTTTTCTCGAAGATCGATCTTCGCTCAGGTTACCATCAGCTGAGGATTCGCGAGTCGGACATTCCGAAGACAGCCTTCAGGACTCGCTATGGACACTACGAGTTTGTGGTGATGCCGTTTGGGCTCACCAATGCACCTGCGGCTTTCATGGATATGATGAACCGTATCTTCCGTCCATACTTGGACAAGTTTGTAGTAGTGTTCATCGATGATGTGCTCATCTATTCACGGAATGAATGGGATCATGCGAATGATCTACGGATTGTCTTAAATACATTGCGGGAGCACAAGCTATATGCCAAGTTGAGCAAGTGTGAGTTCTGGTTATCCCAGGTCTCATTTCTCGGGCATATCATTTCTGGAGCAGGCATTGCAGTTGATCCTGCGAAGATAGATGCAGTTATGTCTTGGGAGCAGCCCAAGACAGTCACTCAGATTCGGAGCTTCCTCGGATTAGCGGGCTATTACAGACGCTTTGTCAGCGGATTTTCACGCATCGTCCGTCCATTGACACGATTGACGCAGAAGGGAGTTCCATTCATTTGGGACGATTCATGTGGGCAGGCCTTCCAGACACTGAAGGAGAGGTTGACTACAGCGCCTATTCTTGCTCTTCCTTCAGGCACTCAGGACTATGCAGTCTACACGGATGCATCGGGAGAAGGTCTCGGAGCAGTATTGATGCAGAGAGGACAGGTGATTGCTTACGCATCACGACAGTTGAGACCGCACGAGCGGAACTACCCCACACATGACTTGGAGTTGGCGGCAGTTGTCTTCGCCTTGAAGATCTGGCGCCACTATCTATATGGGGTGAACTTCGAGATTTTCACAGACCACAAGAGTCTGAAGTACATCTTTGATCAGAAGGAGCTGAACATGAGGCAGCGTAGATGGCTCGAGCTGCTGAAAGATTATGATTGCACGATCTCTTACCATCCCGGTAAGGGAAACGTGGTGGCTGATGCACTTAGCAGGAGAGCACATGCAGAGGGTACGGCGAACTGGCTATACACGTGGGATACACTTGCAGCTTTGAGTGATTGGCATCCTCAGGAGAGCACATCCATTTCTACCGCCGTACCTCCACGATATAGCAGTCTTTGGGATCGTATTGTAGAAGGCCAGAAGACTGATCCTTGGATTCATGATAGATACATGCGCGCCGTCAAGGACGAATTTGATGACTTTGTTGTGATGGAGTCTATTTTATGGAAGGCAGGACGGGTCGTTGTACCCAATGATGAGCAGCTTCGCAGAGACATACTTGATGAGGCACACAGTTCACGGTTATCTATCCATCCAGGCAGCACGAAGATGTACCGTGACCTGCGTCGACATTTCTGGTGGGATGGAATGAAGCGCGATGTGGCGCTACATGTTAGCAGATGCATGACCTGTCAGATGGTTAAGGCGGAACACAGGAGACCGCCAGGATTACTGCAGTCTCTCCCCATTCCCGAGTGGAAGTGGGAGAGCATTTCTATGGATTTTGTCACAGGTCTGCCGAAGACACCAGGTGGCCATGATTCTATTTGGGTCGTTGTTGATAGGTTGACCAAGTCAGCCCATTTCATACCTGTCAACACGACTTACACTTCATCCAGATTGGCCAAGCTTTATGTGCAGAACATTATCAGGCTGCATGGTATACCACGAGAGGTGGTGTCTGACAGGGATTCGAGATTTACATCTCATTATTGGCATCAGTTCATGTCAGCACTACAGACAGAGCTGAAGATGAGTTCTGCTTATCACCCGCAGACAGATGGGCAGAGTGAGCGCACCATTCAGACGCTTGAGGATCTACTTCGCGCATGCACTTTGGAGTGGAAAGGGTCCTGGAAGGACCATCTGCCGTTAGTGGAATTCACGTACAACAACAGCTATCACTCCAGTATTGGCATGGCACCATTCGAAGCCCTATACGGGCGGAGATGTCTTACACCTCTCAGTTGGCGGGAGGTAGGTGACCATGCTCTCTACTCCGTAGATCTCTTGGAGGAGACTGCGAGAGCTGTTGATCTTGTGAGACGGAGGCTTCTGACGGCACAGAGCCGCCAGAAGAGCTATGCGGATCGTCGGAGGAGAGACTTAGAGTTCCAGGTAATCTAATTATTTCTTCTTTTATGACATATATATGTCCAAATTAATCTCATATTAATGACACTCCTATCGATTATAGGTTGGAGATTTGGTATTTTTGCGAGTATCTCCCATGAAGGGAGTGCAGAGATTCGGTGTTCGTGGCAAGTTGGCGCCGCGATATGTTGGACCTTTTGAGATTCTAGCTAGAGTGGGGAAAGTGGCATACCGAGTAGCCCTTCCTCCACATCTTTCAGCTATTCATGATGTTTTCCACATATCCAATCTGAGGAAGTATGTCCATGACCCTCGCCACATTATCAGTTACGAGAATCTCGATGTAGAGCCGGATCTGACCTATGAGGAGAAGCCTGTCCAGATACTTGACCGTGCCGTGAAGAAGCTTCGCAGCAAAGAGATTTCATTGGTCAAGGTTTTGTGGCACCGACACGGCGTCAAGGAAGCGACATGGGAGACTGAAGCCGACATGCGGGCACGATACCCACAGCTATTCTGATGTAATCAACAAAACAAGCTTTTGTAATTAGATACATTATAAATATATGGCTTGTTTTCTCTTTGAGGTTTTTATGGGTTCAAAACCCTTTGAGGTTTTTATGAACATATGGAATTTAAACAAAACACCTAATAGCCTTAACTCGAGTCTCGAGGACGAGACTCCCTTTGAAGTTTTTATAATTGTAACATCCATATTCAAACAAACCTGAACTCGTCCGATTTTGGGTCTAATGAACCTAAAAACGTTGTTGGTCAATGCCAAACAACCTAAAACGGTCAATTTATTATGAATCAAAAGTCGTTCGGGCGAAATCGACCGAAAAACGGTCGCATCGTAGAGCGCGCCGTGAAAGCCGCAACGCAAATTCGGAAGCCGCGGAATAAACCGATACCATCATTAGATCCGATTCGACGAAACAAGACCAACGGAATCGACCGTTCGTCAATCGGAGGTCGTTTGATATTTTTAAGTTACAAAATTTAATCTTAAACAAAAACTAATATGAATATTAATGAAAAGAATTTTGGTGCCATATTGTCTCTTTTACTTGTGGTCATGTATTGAGAATGAATGTCATAGTTGCGAGAAAAAAAAATTTCCTGTAATTTGCGACTTGTGCGATTAAACATGAATGATATCTTGCGAATTGCGCGTAAACGGGTACCCGGATCCTGGGGGGTTCACACCTTCCTCTGAATTGAGGTCCTTGAAAAAAAAATACGTATCAAATAGCTAATAAAAGGATGACATGTATACTATTGACGTCATAAGTGTGTTTGTTGAAGGATCTTGTAATGACTTAAAGGTAAATCACATACATAATGTTTGTGCCCGCTTAAATGGTCGGGTGGTATTGCAGTGTGCTTACCACCCAAAAGATCATGATTCAAATCCCCCTTGTGGGCGTTGCGTTAGGTAGTCGACAACCAATATAAAAAATAGTCGAATCTTTCAACATGGATTTGAGAAAGAATACATGTAGCCGACCCTACTTGTAGTGGGAGAAGGCTTCACCATTTTTTTTTCCCCTTTAAAAGCGGGATGGAACTATTGTCGACATTTGTACAGATGAAGATATTAAAAAACTACAATGGAGACCCAGGAATACTCTTACCTTTATTTCATGAACTGCATTCTTTCTTGATGATGCCGAAAATCGATCAACGTATATAACCTGTACAGGGTATCCCAAAAGGTAAACAAGACAAACTCCTATAACCTTTCTTTTTTGACATCATCAAGAACGTGTTTCTGAAAGTATGTTCAACTGGAAAAAAAGTTACCTGCATTGCCCTAATGATTGTTCCAACAAAAGGTAAGGAATCATGAGATTCCGAAGATACCATTGTTGGGAACAACTCATAGAAGAAAAAAATTGGCTCTATGTAGGAGACATGATTGGAGACAATAATGGGTGCAGTCTCCCTTGATACAGGCTTGCCAATTCTCTTAATCCAGTGATATCTGATACAAGGAACCATTGGAATTTATCAATGTGGCTGAAATTCCACATAAATCAGGACAAAGCACGGAAAAAGACAGGCACACTGAACCAGCCTTTGAAAAAAAATAACATGCAATGAGTACATATTTTCTGCTCTATCATGGTGATGATAATTTGATGAGACTTCAAGTTCTTGGGAGTAATTAACCAAAATGACATTGATAAAAAAAAGATTGTGTGAGTGTTTAAATAATGCCTCGTATTGAAAAGCAGTAACATGTGCCTCCAACCAATTCTAGAGAACAAATTTCCCTTAAGTAAATTCCATCAAGTAATTCGCTGCAATCACTCAGAAGAGTCTTCTTAATTCATGATATATTCAAACTACACAAATTACTACAGCATGTGGCATAGTTAACAAAGTATTGCTTTCAAAGACCAGTATATAGTAGTATAAAAAGAACAAGGCACTGTAACATCGAGCCATAAAAAGAATCAACTATTCCTATGATCCAACAGTGTGTTAGCATAAGACCTAAGAGCGATGTGCACAGGAAAACAAAAACAACCGAAATCAAGAAACATTAAAAATCATAAGCAAAATTCATCGAATATCACAAGCATCTAAAAAGACACTCCAACTAATTGCAAGTACTAACAAAGGAAATCCAAGTTAGTGACAATAAAGTACTATAGTGTACACAAAAGGCCAACTAATGGGTCATGATTGATGAAGTCCCTCGCTTTTCAAATGTAAAAACACCGGCAAAAAAAATCAAAATCAAAAATCAATTGAAGATCATAAGCAAAATTCTTCAAGTATCACAAGCATGTAAAAAGACATTCCAAAGAAATGCAAGTGCTAACAATGGAAATCAAAGAAATCCACGTTAGTGACTAAATTACTATAGTGTGCACAAAAGGCCAACCAATGGGTCATGAGAGCTGAAATCTCGCTTTTCAAATATACAAATTTAGTTAACTTGAAGCTAGCAACATAACCATCCATCATTTTTTTCATTCCATACAACCATCAATTTCGATAATTTTAAGTTTGCATCCCCTTTTCAGGTCTTCTTACTCCTTCCAACCATATGACCGCCTTTGTCTACTGTTGTCTCTCCTCTTCTTACTCCTTCCAACCATATGACCACCTTTGTCTATTGTTGTCTCTCCTCTCCCTTTGCTGCTATTGTTATTCCCCCCGCATGCAACGAGAACCTTTTTTATATCACAAGAAAATAATAATCCGTGGTATATCTTCTCTCAATCTCATAAGAACCTCTATAATAGCATCCTTAACGATACATCATATCATGACCACCTCCCTCATCCCTAACCTTTATCAGGGGCCCTGCCTAAAGCCATCTCAATATCAACTGTGTTGAGGACAAGGTTCAGCTTGTAGGCCTTCTTGTACCACACCCTCAACCGGTTCGAGCTCAAGTACACCCTCATCATGCTCCATTACGGGATCTCCAAATTCAAATCTCTTGGCATCTTCGCATTCGAACCATCCAGACTAACTCCAAGATCAAGGTCCAACATCCAATAACCATTCACTTATGTCCCTTGAATCTCAACTGTTATCTAATGGTCCTGGTTACTTCATCTATTCCACATTGATCGTCATTGTTGACCACATAATCTATTGTTGTTAATGCTCCATTACTGCTTCACCACATCATTAATCTCGCTCAAGGGCATACACATCCACTTTCCACGATCTAAACTAAGTCTTTGATTGCTTAATCAACAAGTGAGTGTCTACCCTCTCTAGAGATCCGCTTGGATTCGGGATAGGAGGTTTGTTTAGGTTGTCACCTTCACGGCTTCACCTAATTAGGGCCTTCTATAGCCCATAATGCATGATCGACACTCTCCCTTCTCCCATTAAATCTCAATGCTCCGTATCACCTGTTATCAATAAATCCTTCGAATTGAGCCCCCCACTTTCTGTATCCACATCCTAAGTTTAAAAACCTACAGATAGACCCTTAAAATTTATAGTAAAGTGGGCAGAGCATGGTTGCGGTGTATTGAGAACTTGGGTAGTCGAATTGAGAAAAAAGGGATTTAAACCCTTTAAATGTTTGATCTACGCTAATAGATCGTCTTGATTATACTGTTCTTCGCCTTTTGTGCTTCCTCTAATATTTGTAAAGTTTTTTATATGCCTTTCATTTTTAGTTTTTGTCCTTAATTATTTGCAAGTACTTTAACTGTTGGTGTTGGTGCTGGTATGGAAACGAGGGGGATGGCCTCAATTGAGCATCAAAATGGAATGAGCTCCTAAATCCGGCAACAAATGGATTGCTGTCGGCAGGTACTCATTTGCAAATCATATATTTGATTTTTGCCTTTCTATCAAGTCCATGTCTTTCGCAAAAGTTGTGATAGCTTTCACTTATTTTATTATATCGAGTAAACTCATTTATTCCCTCTCTCATTTAGTTAACTAAAATTCATTTCTATCACTTTTAGGGTAAAAAGGGCGTGAGCCCGGATTGGTGTGCACCCACAAATTCATTTGTCATTTAATTATTATTCTTTTGAAAAAAATTTAATTATTGATAAGAAAAATTACACTAATATCATTTAAATGGATTATTTAATTCATGCAAATTTCACTTTAGTCCAGCTCAAAATTTATTAGTTAAGATTTAGCCCTGCAGCTTAGTATAATTATTACTTAGTCATTGTTCTTAGTTTTTTAATGGAGCACTGTTGGAGTATATGTGTCACTTATCATGTAGATAGGTAAATGGATCATTCCAGGATCCACTTACCACATCCAATGATTAGTCCCACATCTACTAGTGGTGGGACATGGAATGTCTATGGAGGCTATATAAGAAGCCCTAGACATCCTATATTAGATGAGAAAGTCAATAGACACATATGGCCCTTTGAGGCCTTCTCTCGTGATTTTATCCTGCTCCTTAGGGAGTAGGGTTCCACGTAAAATCCCGAAGTCCTGTCTCGTTTATTTTCTATCTCTGATATTAGCTTCCACATTCTCTCATTTTCTAACATGGTATCAGAGCGAGTTCGATTCTCCAGGATTTTATGTTCTTTGTTTTGTTCGAGATTCGAGTTTCAATTCTAGGAATTTTATTGAAACCCTAAGTATGTTAAAGATTTGTTGAAAATTATTGTATACAGATTCGTCCAAGTCTAAGTTTATAGGATTTTGTCAAAATCCTAATTCTTTAGGGTTCTATGTTCGGAAGATCAAAACAGCCACTCTCTATTTGGGTTTCTGGAAACCCTAATTCAAACACACAGTTCTACATTTTCCACATCAAGCCTCGTGCTCGAGAGCAGCCCTCCTTGGTGGCAACCCCAATCGGAGCCCAACGATCTTCCTCCAAGCAAAAGCCGTAGCCACAACTGATAGGAAGAGCGCCAGTTCGAAGACAACTAGGCGACAGCAAACTCCATCAGCGGTGCCACCGCCCCTTCACCTTCTTGCAGTTCTCCATCAGCATGCTCTAGCAGTGGCGAGGACCGCCTATCTCAACCATCCCATGCGGCGAAGCGATCATGCCATCTCCCCGATTCCTCAGGCGGCGCAGATCACGGCGGAGTTGGCATCTCACGAGAGGCGATAAAGTTGTTCTCCACGCGGCTGCAGCTGCACCTTCCAGGTCCCCGTTGGCCCTCCATCTCCAGGTCGACTCCAAGAAAAACGAGCCACCAAGAATCCTTGAGCATCTCCTCCTCGCAATAGCGGCACTCTCTAGTGTGATGCCCCAGCGGCGATCTGGACCTTCTCCAGATCCAGGCAACGGTTGTCATCGCGTAGCGCACCTCCACAGCACAGGCAGCGCCGCATCTTAGCATCTCCATGGCGGTGGTGATATCAGTCATCCTCTTCCAAGCAGCAGCAACAAGAGCCCCGTCGGGATGGCGATCTTTCGAGATAGGGGTTCCCAAATGGGAATCCTAAATAGGAGGGCACAGTTAGGCCGAAGCATTAAAAAAAGGGGGGAAACGAGATTTTGTAAGTTGCTCATGTGTAAAAAAAAGAAAAGGGAAGAGGAGTGCTTCTCCTTAGGCCTAACAAGTCTGTTTTGTTTAAAAAAAGGAGAGAAAGAAAGGGGAAAAAAGGAGTGCGTACAAAAAAACCGTACGCATGGAGAAAAATTGTAAAAGCCAAAAAAATTGAAACGGTTTATTTGCAAAAAAAGGAATAGTACAAAAAAATCGTATGAAGAAGAAAATATTTATTGATGAATTTTAATGTAAAGAAGAAACGCCAAGAAAAAATTGTGACAGCTTATTGTTTTCCTCATTTTCTTGTTTTCTCCCAACTTTATCGATGTCATTATTTTCCGACAAGTATGGGAGAAAGCGGGGGTATTGTGTAGGGTCACATGTCAGATTCAGATGTCATATTCTTCGTATTCTAGACCAGTCAGATGTCATACTCTATAATTCAGATATTCATACTCGACGTTCAGATTCCGAGTCTTCAGTTTGATTGCACATGTTTTTCATCATCATTTGTGTGGCCCCCGTCATTGTTTTGGTCTCAGAGATTTCATGTGATCCATAAGCACTCGAGAGTAGAGACCTCATTCCCTATGCCATGTGGGCTACGTTTTTCATGTGATATAGGGTTTTTCATGTGGTATCATAGGAACTCTAGAGTAGAGATCCCATTCTCTGAGTCAGTATAGGAGAGACCCAATTCTCCGACGAGGAGATTTTTCAGACTCCATTCTCCAGCGACCGTGAACTCCGACGAGGATGTCTCCTCGACTTTTCCAGTTCGACCCTTTCAGAGATGGAGCAGTTGTCCACATGATGTGGGGGCTATAGTTCTCCAGGAGGAGACTCATTTTCAGTTGCAGTGATCCTAACAGGAATAGTGCCGAGCACGTGCTCTACGACGAGGAGATTCAATTCTACTCACACTACGACTTGTTTGTTCCTTCTAGCCCACAGCCAAGGCTATGTAGGACATCCTAGCTGCCATATACGAACCAGCCAAGAATGAGAGCAAGATCCTCCAGTTGCAGTATGACATATCATTGACCAAGCAGAATGGTCCTCTGATTTGTGTGCAACCTCTAGTTTGCATCCCCAGACGATGGTGTGTTGGTGGCACAAGCACCCATCTACTCCAGGCCATGGCAATGAGAACCTCTAGTCGAATGTCTCTTCAGCCCAGATCGTGCAAAACTCCTCCAGACAAAAGAGTTCCCATCATGGGAACCCTAGTTGGTGCAAGCCTTGCGCATCCCCATCGCCCTATCGTGCAGTCGCACATTTATCAATGCCACCCTCCTCCATCTCCAGGGTATCTCCCCTCTAGGCCGCATCTCTCCAGCAGGCGGAGCTCCATAGTGGAATTGCCCTCCTTCCTCGATCTCCAGGGCAGTGACATCAAGTGCCATGGCGATCTCCAAGGCACATCCTTCAAACTATCACCTCCAGGCAAAAGCCTCTCCTCACATGTGGCGCTCCACCCAGTTCCAGATGGCATCGTGCAGCCATGTCGCACCTCCTCATTAACAAGGTTCAGAAAGTCGGTATGCGGTATTCGTTCGGTCAGGCGGTCTGAAGCGAGTAAGCGGATATGCGGAAGTATATACAGAAGTATATGCGGATTATGCAGTTTGTATTATTTTAATAAAAAAATTAAAATTAAAATAATAAATTCAATTATTAGACATTTATGTTTGAAAAGATAATAATAGATGAAATGTAATGCATGGACTTTTTAGTATGACATGATTTCAAGTAAAGCATTTCAAAAATATAAGAACAAAAACCTATTATGAGATATAACAATAAGAAATCAATTTTTATTAGAAACATGTTTTATATTGCTATAAGAATTAACTAAATGAAATTAGATGAGAAGCATTATATTTCAACCGAATTAATAATTGAATTCCCTTTTATCGAGTGTTAATGAGATGACAAGTAGTTAGGAAATTTAACAAAAGTTTTTACAGAATATGTGAACAAATGAGAAAAGTATTGAACTAATAAAGCAAATAACTCATAGATATATTTTTCACGGAAGAAGATGTATCAGATTCTAAAACTAAAGTATATTGAAATCAAATAAAATAAATAAGGAGAACATGCAACATCTGTGTTTAAACCATTAAATAAAAATATTTTTTTCGGAAGCAACATAAAAATATTTTCTATAAACAGTAATAATTAAATAAATAACATTTATTTTTTACAGTTGGTGTAGTAGTTGAATCATGAATGGCAAAACAACAACCGAAGATAAAACATGAAGGGAGGGGGTCTATCCAAAAGACAGCAGAATATGCGGCCGCATATGCGCCAAAACCGCATATAGACCGAATATTGCATATGTGGTTCGGTCCGATCACCGACTACGCATATGCGGCCGCATATGCGGTCGCCTGGCCCGCTTTTCTGAACACTGCTCATTACCGCATAGCCATGCACCTCCTTGCACCCTCCCTTCCAAGCGGAGCTTGAAGTTTCAGGCCGAGCCTGATGCTCCAGGCGACAGCAAGAGCAAAGTCCCATCGAGGCGGCTCCAATGACTGGTTCCCAATCGAGGAACCCTAAATAGGATTGGGCCCAATGTTGGGGCCCAAATTCTTTTTTGCATATTTCGAACCCAAGAGAGCCGGGTTGAAAGAAAAAAAAGAAGATAATAGGCCAGAAAAAAGGTGGACTGTTTTGGGGGAAAAAAGGGAGAAAGAACTGAAAAATATCTTGAAAAAGAGGTGCGTACAAAAAAACATACGCTTTAAAAAAGGGAGACGGCTATATATAAATATATAAAAAGAAGAAGAAATAGCGAGAAAAAAATGCGAGAAGAATAAGTCAAAAAAATGAATGAGATCGACTTATTAATTTTTGTTTCTCCTTATTTTCTTGTCTTCTCCCATCTTTGTCGATGTCATTGTGTTCCGACAAGTGTGGGAGAAAGGGGAATATTATGTACAATTAAAGGCCTGTTTCAGAATCCGATTCTCAAGGCCATATATTCCAAACTCTATAGATGTTCAAATTTCATACTCGACGATCAGATTCTGAGTCTTCAGTTTGATGTGCACATGTTTGCCATCATATGTGTGGTCCCTACTTTTTTTGGTCTCGTAGTTTTCATGTGATCCATAGGGACTCCATAGTAGAGATCACATTCTCTATGCCATGTAGGCTAGGCTTTTCATATGGTTTCATAGGGACTCCAGAGTAGAGATCCCATTCTCTGAGCCGGTATGGGAGAGACCCATATTCCGACGTGGAGACTCATTCAGTTTCAGTGACTCCGACAGGCGCAGTACAGAGCACATGTTCTCCGACGAGGTGACCGGGTTCAACTCACACTCCAGCTCGTTTGTTCCTCCTGACTTGCACGGCATGAGAAGCAACGTCCTCGACAGCAATCGACAATTGTGTTTGCGTTGGGTTGATATTGTTTGTAATGTCTTGTATTGTAAGTTTGAGATTTCTTTTGTTTGTCCAAGTTGAGCATTGCATGCTCCAGCTTGAGGAGGAGTGTTGGAGTATATACGTCACTTATGTGGTAGATGGGTAAATGGATCCCTCCATAATCCATTTACCACATCCAGTGTTTAGTCCCACATCTACCAATGGTGGGACTTGGAGGGTCTGCAGAGGCTATATAGGAAGCCCCAGACCTCCTGTATTAGGGAGAGAAAGTTGAAATACAACGATAAGTCTTTTGAGGCATTCTCCTGTGGTTTCATCTCGCTCAAAAATGTCGGTGTTCTTTCTTGTTTATTCTATTATCACTGATTGCGCTTCTGCATTTTAATATTTTTAACAACATTCATTACCCTTAATCGACGTCTTTTATCTAAGATTAGGCACTAAGTTAGGGTGGGGGTTAGTCTTTTTATGTGATGCTTGTTTGATGCCAATTAATGGATTATTGCAGTTCCAATTGCGCAATGTATGAAGGACAGATCCCCAATAGGTTTCGCCCTTCGGGTGGTGGTTGTGGGTTAAGAAGAGCTTGTTTCCATGTGATTCCCATAAAGAATGTGATTAGATGCTTTTAAAATAATATTATGGGCACGGTTCCAGAGATGGCGGGCAGCACACTCATGCAAGGTGAAGCCTGGGGTGGTACCAAGCACAGGATCTCGGCGCAATAGCTACAAGATGGGCCAATTCTTATGGACACGGATTCTGATGTGGCGAGACATCTGTTGATTTTTTTACGAAAGCGTCGCCGTGCAAGCGCGCTTGACTAGGAGATAAGGGAGCTTGAGCATGACCATGAAATGGAAGATTTTGAAGGGTCAAAAACTGGGATGGGAGAATGGAGGGAAGGTTTAGATTCAAGAAGGGCTGGCAGAAGGTGCGGCTCAAGAAAACAATGTGACCCCTATAGAGAAGAATTCAGCTAACTACATGACGGTGAGCTCAGGATAAGACAAGGCAGTGAGAACTGACAAGGGTGACGTAGAGAGGTTGTTCAAGTTAAAGGTTGCCCAAAGGGGTAGGGGTTCAAGTGGGGAGGGTTTCCCCTTCAATTTTCCAATGAAGTTTTTACCATGGAATGTGCAGGGTCTGGGCCAATCGGAGAAGCAGATGGCGGTTGGGTCTATGTCAGCCTCATGGAAGATTGATGTGGCTTGTTTGCAGGATACTAAGATTGGTTCATGGGATCCGGTAAGATGGGGTTCCACCTTAGGTAGGGATTCAGTGAGATGGGGCTCCACATCAGTTACTTATTTTAATGAATTCAAAGCGGTTATCGGCAAATGGAAGTTCAGGGGGAATTGTTGTTTCCTGGAATGGGAGCTTTTTCAACATGGTTGATGAGGCGATTAGGGAGGCGACGTCATCTTGCTCCAGGAAACGAAGCTCCTTTCTTTGACGGAGGGAGAGTGGAGGTGCTTCGGAGCAGGTGGCGTGGACCAGTTCTGAACTTTGGATGGGTCGGGATCCTCGGGGGGGGGGGGGGGGGGGGGGGGGGGGCTGCTTGTGGCTTGCCACTCTTCAAGTGGTCATTCATCTCCATGGCTCGGGGGCGGCACATCTTGACGGTGGTCTTGGCCAGTACGTCCTCTTCTTTTCAGTTGGCTATCTCTTGCGTGTATGGTCCCTGTGATGGTGGTTTACGAGGAGAGCATTGGGAGGACCTTCTGGAGGTTGGGCGTTGCATCGGTAGGACCCCCTGGGTGGTGGGAGGGGACTTCAACGTCACGTTATTCACTACGGACAGACCCGGTGGTAGGGGGGCCAAGACTCGGGGTCTGTCGCCTTTGCGGACACCATTGATTTGCTCGGCCTCGAGGTGATGATGTTGGGGACGTCAGTTATACCTGGAGAAACTCTAAGGCTCGCTCGCATCTCGACCGTTTTCTCGTTTCTGGTGAGGCTTTGGAGGCGTTCCCCCTGACTTCGGTGGAGGCCAAACCCCGTTCGTGTTCTGACCACAATCCTATCGTGTGGTGTTCGGGCGAAGCCCAGGTGGCGCAGGGCCTTTTCAGATACGAGAAATGCTGGTTATTGGAGCACAACTTCTGGAAGATTGTGTCTTCACACTGGGCGGAGGTGGTGGTTTCGGGCTCCGCTGCTTATAGGTTTGTTCAAAAGTTGTCTTCCTTGAGAGTGCGTCTTGCGGCTTTCAAGAGGGAGTCGAGGGCGACCAGGGCTGCTGCTAGGAGGGTTACGGAGGAGACCATTCAGAAGTTTGATACGCTGGAGGACCTCAGGGAGCTCACGGCTGTGGAGATCGAAGCTCGTGCGGCGGCTCAGAAGAACCTTCTCGTGGAGGAGGAGAAGCGCATCACGGAGTAGAGACAGAGGTCGAGAAGTAACTGGCTTCGGGAGGGGGACGCTAATACGTCCTTCTTCCACCGTATTGCAAATGGGAGGCGTAGAACCAATGCCTTGCGCTCCATTGTCATCGACGGGATCTGCGTGGATGGTAACGAGGAGATGGGTCATGCTATTGCGACGCACTTCAGGGGCGTTTCCTCGACTACCATCCCCTTGAGGTGGAAATGGTTGGGCCGGGGTACCAGGACCGTGGCGAGATCCGCGTGGGGGGACCTGATCCGTGAGGTTACTTTGGAGGAACTGAAAAACGTTGTCTGGGATCTCAACGACAACGCTGCGCCTGGCCCCAATGGCTTCCCGGTTTCGTTCTACAAAGACTTTTGGGACATTGTGGGGCAGGAGGTGCTTGAGGTGGTTTTGGAATTCTGTCAGGGGAAATTGGGTTTTGATCGGATCAACCGCGTGCTACTCGTCTTGCTTCCAAAGTCTTCGGCGTCCTCTTCTATCGAGGATTTTCGTCCTATCGCCATTTCGAATGCCCTATACTTAATCACCGCGAAGGTCCTTGCGGTTAGACTGAACGTCCTCCTTGGGAACTTGATTTCGCTGGCACAATCTGCGTTCATACCCGGACGTCAGAAATCCAATTGCATCACGCTTGCTTCTGAGATTATTGCGGATTGGCGGCGGAGGGGTACGAGCGGCGTCCTCTGGAAGGTGGATTTTGCAAAGGCGTACGATAGTCTTGACTGGAGGTTCCTTTGGTCTGTGCTGCGAAGGAAGGGCTTCCCCGACAAATGGATTTCTTGGATTAGGCGTTGTGTCACCACGATGTCGTTTTCGATCTTGGTCAATGGTCGATCGGAGGGGGGCTTGGTCCAACCTCGGAGGGGGGTGCGTCAGGGGTGCCCCCTGGCGCCTATGCTCTTCATTCTTGCGGCCGATGTTCTGTCCGATATTGCGGACTGTGTCGTCAGTCGTGGCTTCTCTCGCGGCTTCTCGAGGGAGGGGTTAATGGTTCCGATCATCCAATACGTTGACGATACCCTCTTCCTCATCGAAGGGGGTATTGAGGAGGCTAACGGCATGGCGGTGGCTTTAGAGATCTTTGCTGAATTATCGGGGTTGTTCAAGAATGATGCGAAGTCTATGTTCGTTCCTTTTGGGCGCGCTGAGCAGCTTGCTGATAGCCTCGAGATGGTCTTGGGCTCAGGGCGTGCTTCGTTACCGCTTGATTATTTGGGCACTCCTCTGATGTTGGAAAGGACTAGGATTCGTGATTGGCTGGGGGTGGTGGAGAAGGTTGAAGTGAGGCTGTATGGTTGGAAGGCCATTGTCCTCTCGAGGGGTGGCAGATTGGTCCTTTTGAAGGTCGTCCTCTCCTCCATCCCCATCTTCTTTCTATCCAACCGTAAGATGCCTGAGCGGATTCGGGAGCGGCTGGAGAAGCGGATGTGCTCTTTCTTGTGAGGCAACAATGCGGAAGGGAACAGGCGTATCCATCTGGTGGGGTGGGAGGATATCACGCAGCACAAGATCAACGGGGGCCTGGGGGTGAAATCGCTGGAGCAAATGAATGATGCGTTGTTACTTAAGTGGGCTAACAGGATTTGGGGGCCGGGGGATGATCTTGTTTGCTCGGTGATCCGCAAGATATACGACGAGAAGGGGGCGCCGCCTTCTCTATCTGCCATCCTCACCACCCCGACCCCCTTCTGGCGGGGTGTGGTGAAGACTTTCATGAGCAACATCGCCTTCTTTAGACCGGTTCTCGGGAGGGGGGACTCCTTCTCTTTTTGGGCGGGCGATTGGTCGGAGAGAGGGGCCCTATGCTCTCGTTTCCCCCGGTTGTTTGCGCTGGCTGGAGAGAAGTTCTGCTCGGTTGCGGATTGTTGGGCTGATGGTCTATGGTACCCAATTTTCTCAGCTAACCTCTCCGACCAGCGATTTGAGGAGTTCTTGGCCTTACTGGAGGTCGTGCGGGAGGTGGGGCCTCCTAGTGGGGGGCGGGACCACTGGTATTGGACGGAGGGACCGTTCTCCGTCAGGAGGGCCTATGGTGCCATCTCCAGACCGCCGCCGGCCAACTCGAAGCTGTTTCGTAGAGACTGTGCAGCTATCTAGACTCTCAGGCTTCCTGAGAGAATTGGTGTCTTCCTTTGGTTGCTAAGGAGAAAGAGGCTGATGACGCGAGACCGGTGCGTCAGGCTTCTTGGCGTTATATTGGACAGGTGCTTGATCTGTAATGCTGCGATCGAATCGGTGGAACATCTGTTTTTCTTATGCCCCATGGTCTCTCAACTATGGCAGGAGTTGGGCTCCGATTGGTGCCGCACAGACGACTTTCAAGCCTTCTGGAACTCGATCCACGCGAATCTGAACAGACCTAGGGGAGAGCGGCTGTATCCCATGGCCGTCCTATGGGCGGTGTGGCGGGGGAGAAACGACTTGATGTTCTTGGGTCAGCGTTTTTATAAAGAAAATGTGGGGGTGTTCGCTAAACGCATGGTTGAAGATTGGGCCCTGTAGCGTTCTGGTTGTAGTGCATTTCTGTTTTTCTCTCGGTTTCTCTCTATTTTGTTTTGAATAAATAATTTTGGGGCGGACACCATTGAGTGTTTCTCCCTATCTTTTAGACTTCAAAAAAAACATGGTTGATGAGGCAGTCATGGTACATTCGAGTTTCGACGAGTTTGATGAGCAAGGGTGATAAATCTCCCTTCGTTGTTGCATCGGCGTATGACATTATCGGGACATCCACGGATGTCGTGTTGTGGGATGAGTTGCAAGAGATTAGAGCCAGACTGGCACGTTGTATGCGAGGATAGGCCAGATGGGAGAGGCATGCAGGATCCTGGATCTGGTTTGTTTGGCAAAGTAGTGGAGGAGCTTGCTCTAGAGGTTCTGGACGTGGCAGATTGCAATTATACTTGGAGGAACTCGTCATTTCGATCATGGAATGATCTTTTTTCTATCTGTTGAGGCCTTGGAAAAGTTTAGCTTATCTACGATTATGTGTCTAACAAGATCAAGATCAGATCACAAGTCATTGTGTTTTAACTCTTGCAGCGGTATAAGGTCGTCATCTTATTTCATAGGAGAGCTTTCGGGATATGGTGACTACTCTCTGGTCGGGGTTGGAGGTGGAAGGTTCAACTTCAGTGAAATTTGCATTGAAGTTGAAGGCATTGCGGCGTAGGTTGTCGGTGTTCAAAAAGGATTCACACTCTGAGCAAGAGTTGACGAAGAATTAAGCGCAGGATGAGTTGATAAAATTAGATGTACTGGAAGACGATAAGGGTTGGATGAGGAGGAGCTCATGAGTCGTGGCAGGGTTCAGAGGAACACGGAGGAGGATAGGAAGCGAAAATGTGAGTGGAGACAAAGGTTGCAATAGAAGTAATTAAAGGAGGGAGATACAGATACTTGATTCTTCCATACGGTGGCTAATGGTAGGAGGATGAACTTGGTTCACTTTGTGGTGGTTGGGGGGAGAGGAATTTCATGGGGAGGGGGAGATTGCGAGGGTAGTCACAGATTACTTCAGGGACATGAGTAGGTGTCTTCCAAATTGCGGGCCACGATGGTTGGGGAAGGGGGTGAACCATGTTTATAAATATGGTGGAAAATCGTTGACAATATCGTTTAGGATGATGGAGGTTCGTGAGGTTGTTTTTGGGTTGAATCCGGATGGTTGCCTTGGGATGGATGGCTTCATTGTCTTCTTCTTCAGGGAAATTTGGGATCTAGTTGCGAAATAGGTGAACGGAGCAAGGCCGTAAATGTCAGTTTCGATCACTATTTCGGTTACCGGCCGAAACGGAATTTCGGTCGAATTTTGACCAAAATTTCGATCATTTTTTGGACCAAGGCCCCCATATTTCGATCATTTTGGCAATTTCGGTTGAATTTCGATTTCGACTGGATATTAATATTCAATAAAAATTCGATCGAATTTCGCTAAAGTGTGAGGCCATGAAAAGGAGTGGTTACGGAATTTGTTGAGGGAAACTATGACTTCGATCGAATCAATCGAGCGTTTATGTTTTTGCTCTCTAAGAAGGATGTCGTGGTAAGAATTGAAGACTACATATTGCCGAGGCTGCGTGATTACCAGCGGGTGGTGGAGAAGGTCGAGACAAGACTGGCAGGTTGGCGCTCTTCATTGCTATCTCGGGGTGGTAGATTGGTGCTCATCAAATCCGTCCTCTCCGCTATTCCTATTTACTCCCTATCGTCGCGCGGTTTGCCTAAGGGGATTAGACGGCGCTTGGACAAATGTATGAGGGGATTCCTTTGGGCCAGGAATGGGTCCGCAAGTCGAGGGATTCACCTGGTCGCTTGGGAGGACATCTCGCGTCCTAAACGGGACGGGGGCTTGGGTGTTCGGCGGCTGGAGATCTTGCGGGACGTTTTCCTTCTCAAATGGGCGTCGCGGCTCTTAGGCCGGGAGGAGGGCTTTCTTGTTCGATGCCTTCGCAGTGCGGCGGGTAATGCATTTCTCTCCGTCTTTGATGGTAGATCACACTCTCAATCTCCCATCTTTTGGCGCGAAGCTTTCTCCGTGTTCAACCGCAACCGATCTTTATTCCGACCTTCTCTCGGCGATGGCTCCTCCTTCCGCTTTTGGTCCATGGACTGGTCTGGCAAAGGCATATTCAAGACCATTTTTCCAAGACTATACGCTTTAGCCAGGGACAAAGATGCATCGGTGGCCTCATATTGGTCCAACGGCTCCTGGTGCCCGATTCTGGTGGACTCTCTCTCCTCTCATCGCCTGGCTGACTTCTCTGCTTTGATGTCACTTCTCGGGGACGCCCCTACTCCATCGGGGGGGCGAGATCACTTTTATTGGATCGACGGGTCCTTTTCGTCGTCAAAGGCTTATTCCGCACTCCTCCCCATCATTGGCCATTCAGACGTGTCCTTTCTTAACCACTGCAAACTCATATGGGGTCTCAAGCTTCCGGAAAGGATTGGCATTTTTTTGTGGATCCTTAGGCGTGGACGCCTTCCTACTCGCGACCGCCTGGTAGTAATTTCTCCAACAGTTCCCATCTCTTGTGGCTTATGCGACGCGGCTGTTGAGACGGCTGAGCACCTCTTCCTTCATTGTGAACGTGTGCGGCCTATATGGGAGGACATTGCGTGGCTGAATCTTTCGTCGATGGTATCTTTCTGGGAATGCATGGCACGCGCTGCAAATCATCCGAGGGCGCTGAGACTGGTTCCCTTCGCACGCATCTGGAGTATATGGCTGGCGAGGAACAAATTCCTCTTTGCAGGGCAGAGATTCTACGTAGAAAACATTTGTATTGACGCTAACCGTCTTTGTTCGGATTGGTCTCTTGAGTAGCGCGTATATGGGTTTGGGGCGTATGATATCAGGATTGATATCATCTTCCCCTGTTCTCTCCTTTCTCCTTAATCTGTAAGTTTTTCTTTCTTTTTCCTCAATAAAATCTTGGGGCGAACACCTACGGGTGTCTCCCCCTCTTTGGAGTGTCAAAAAAAAAAGAATTGAAGACTACAAACCAATTGCATTATCCAATGCGATTTACTTGATTACGGCAAAGTTGTTGGCCATTCGGTTAAGTGGTGTGGCGAACAAGATCATCTTGTTGGCTCAGAGTGCTTTCTTGACGGGTAGACAGCTCATAGACAGTGTGGTTCTTACCTTTGAGATAGCGGCAAATTGGTACAGGAGGACGGCAAAAGGCATTTTGTGAAAGGTGGACTTCTTGAAGGCCTATGATTGTGTGGACTGGCGTTTCATATGGGCCTATCTATACATGTGTAGATTTCCTGATAAATGGATCTCGTTGATGAAGAGATGTGTCACGACCACATCTTGTTATGTCCTTGTGAATGGGCAGCCAAAAGGAGGGTTCTTTCAACCTCATCGTGGTGTTCATTGGAGTTGTCATCTACCGCCTCTTCTTTTCATTCTTAAGATTGATGCCTCAACGATCATGGTTGTTCTTGCTATCTCGGGAGGTTTCAGCAACGATTATTTGAAAGAGGAGATTCTTGTTCCCATTCTTCGATACGCATATGACACAATACTTTTTGCAGAGGATGGCACCAACAGTTGCATAGGTCTATATGTGGTTGTTCTAGATATCTTCAGAGCGGTCTTTGGGTTGAGACTAAATCAAAGTTCGTTCCTTTTGGACTGGTGGATACAGAGATTGATTTGTATGCTTGGCAGTTGCGTTCGCCGGGTAAGGATTTGTCATTGCGCTATCTTGTTAAAACTATGGTGGTTGGACGGATGCGTGTCGCAGACTGGTTGTCGGTAATTGAGAAGTTCGAACAGAAGCTGGCAAGGTGGAAGTCTATTTGCTTGTACATGAGTGGCAAATTGTTGTTCTTGTGTTTGGTTCTATCTGTGATATCTTTTGTATCTATCTTCTAAGCCGATGCATGTGGGGGTACAGAAGAGGCTCGAGAACATCATAAGGCAGTTCTTCCGATCGTCATCTGGGCGATCTAACGGATTACCTCTGGTGGATTTGGAGAATGGTGTCGTATCCGAAAAAGGATGGAGACCTTGTGATGTGTAGTCTAGAAGAGATGAATAAGGCATTACTTAAAAGGTGAGTCGCTTGCGTCTAGGGCGACTACAATAGTCTAGTTTGTGTTTTTATTCGGAGGATCTATGGGGATGGGCATTCCTTTCTTGGTCGCGAGAATCTAGGTCTAACACCTTCATACCTTTGAAGAGACATTTGTTGCATGATGTGGGAGATCCATCCTTTCTTGAAACCTGTTGTTGGTGACATAAATGGGTTTCAAGAGTGAGGGTGTGACGCTGGATGTGAGGTTCCCGTGACTCAAGGCATTGGTGAAGCACCCAAATTACTCTGTGGTGGAGGTCCAAGATGGGTGTTCTTTCTTTCCACGGTTTAGATCTAAGATTTTCGATCAATGATTGGAGAAGCTTATGGTCATGTTGGTGTAGCTTGAGGAGGTGGTCGGTCCCACAGACGGTCACAATTGTCAGACATGGTGTGATAGTTCATTTTAGGTTTGAAAGACGTATATAGGGCTCTGAAGGGCCAGGTGGTTTTTGACCTGGGAGGGTGCGCGGCAGACTGCAAGCAGATATAGAAGTGGAAGGTTCCAACTCGTGTAAAGGTATTCTTATGTATCTTTAGGACTGTTGACCAAGAAAAGATTTGTGTGTTTCCTTTAGATGAAGGATTCAGTATGCCCCATGTGTTCGACGAATAATTAGAATGTTGATCACCTCTTCTTCACTTGTGGGAGCTCTGCGGAGGCTTGGAGATGTTTTGCTAGCTTCGGGAGCTCCATTGGGGCGGATTTGACTGGTACGAAGGAGAGATCAAAGTGTGTGGTAATGTTATCAATACTTTGGTTGGCTATAAATGGGGTAGTGTTCCGTCAAGATCGCTTTTATGTTGAAAATGTGGTGATACATGCTAATGCGATGGTTGAGTTTTGGAACCTGTAACATGTGACCTGTTTTTCTGTATTTACTCAAACTTGTGATAGGCTCGTAATAACTTTTGGTGATAAATGGTGAAGTTTTTGGGTTTCCACGTATACGGTGGAGGCCCTTTTTTCTTTCAAAAAAGAATAGTATCATAAAATATCATAATTATGTGATTTCTCTTGCATTCTATTCAAGGGCCCTTATGTGGCTTGATTAAGCACTCCAACCAGCACAATAGCCCTAATTACACAGGCTAAGAGGGCATTTTATGCATATATGCATGCTTCTTGGTGGATGTAGCTCAGTCTCTTAGTACTCACTTAGGAACCTTGGTTAGGTAGCTTGGTCACAAGTCATCGATTATATGGCCTCGGACAAGGAGCTCGATGATTAAACCATTGGTGGCAGCTTGGCCACAAGACTTTGATTATGAGGTTACTTCGGTCGAATCAGACCTTGGGTAATTATTGATCCCTGCTCAGCTAGATTGGGTCTTTATCTAGGGTTAAATGAACCTAAATTGGTGTGGCTTACTTGTGGGGACGTAAAGGTGACATGGAGCGCTTATAGACTCGATAGTTGTATCCCCATTGTTTGGGGTTCATTATGAAAATTCAACGAATGGTTATGATGTGTTTTCGCTAGCAGTTCGTTGACGAACGATCATGAGGACTTCCTTCAGTCGTTTACATCTCTAATGTCTAAACAAGTATATGGTGTTACACAGATTCCAAAGAGGTCGTTATCAATTATCTTATTCAGAGTTCTCACAACATTCTATCGAACATACAGTGTAGTACTTTCTAATCTTGTCTTGGTGGCACTCGATTTGCATTATTTAGATGAATCAGTTGTATATTTTACAATATTGGATGAGGTTGTTGTCTATGTTAATATGCCCATAATTCATATTTGATGGTATGTGGACATTAATTAGAGTTTAAGGGAAAAGTAGGTTGTGAACTATGACTAGGAGTGTTGATCAATTCTTATGCATGTGCCTCGATCGATGATTCAACATGCACATACCTCAACTATGGCATTCCACCTAACATGTACATATGTGGTTCATAGAACATTGTCAGTAAAGAACAAAGGTGTCAAAGATCTTTCCTTTAGCCATGGGCTACGTCTATAAGTTTGTGGCACACCCCTTGGTGTTCAAGGAGATGATGCCTTCCTCGTCATACGCATATTTCGTTACGACAACTTGCCAAGAAACTAGTGTTCACATTGGTGCTTGGAGTTAGCGAAGGATGGGGATGTTAAGGAACTATAAATCATTGACCCACCCCATGTGAACTGTAGAAAACGATAACGTGTGAGCGTAATCAGAGATAAAGGATAAAGAACAATAAATAATACCATGACTTACGTGGAACCCTACTCCGTAAGGAGCGGAATGAAACCATAAGAGTAGCCTTCCAAGGATCGGATATTCGATTATTGCTTTCTCAAAGAATACATAAGGTATGAGACTTCTTATATAGCCAAACTATAATGATAACATCCCAATAACATACGATGTAGGACTAAAATAAGTGCATGTGGTAAATCGGACCTTGGAGAGATCCAACTACCCATCTATGTATGCATACTCTAACATGAACATTCATGCAATATAAGAGGAGATTGATGGTGTATGGCATACGTGATGGTCAATATCCCTCGAGATAGCCACCTATCATGGCAAACCATGATAGAGGTCAGGCATGGTTGGAGATGTGCTTAGGAGACATACTCCCGACATTATTTGGAGAGGCTTGACCTTAAGGAGTTTGTAGTTGTGTTGCCAAAGCTTTAATGAAGGATGGTTGTTGGAAGCATTGTTCCCACGACTCCCATGAATGGTACAAAGGGCGAAGTCGGTCTCCCCATTTCCCACCTCAGGACTCGTGAGGGGAATATCTAGTCGCACTCACAGACGATCTTTTCAAAAAGGGAAGCGAGCATGTTGCAACCTACTGTAGCACCCTCCAAGTGGAAGGAAACTACTACCACAGAAAGATGGAGGTGTGGGATTGAGATCGGGTATGGTAGAAAGGTGAATTTTTTTGGAGAAAAACAATAAGTTTGTGGTGCCCTGATGCTCGCCATCGTTTAGGAGATTCTGCATGAAGAAAGAACCCCCATCCCAGTGACCATAAGAAATAAAGAAGGATCTCGGAGAGGACAAATCCTTTGATGGTGTGGTGTTGCTTCTTTGATCATCTTGCAGAATATTCGATTCACAATTGTTGATCGAACAACGACATATTTGTACATTTATTGAGTGTTGTTCTAATAGGAATGAAGACTCCTTTCCCATGGAGGAGAGATGGGGAAATAGCTCTCCTTGCACTTTCTACAGGGTGTCATGGAGGACACCTAGTATCTGCTTCGCGAAGATAAGATTTTCCCTAAGATGGAGAGGAGACGCATTGAACATTCATGATTGAACTCAGTGATGGGGATGGATCCGTAATGGTGGAAACTTTAATGGGATCTACTTTGAAGAACAGTTTCGACTTCTAGGAAGGCCTCGCGTGGAGACCTGAAACCTTTAGAAGGTGCTCTAACGAAGAGGAGCCACGAATAAAGCATGTCATGGGATAAGCTTGGCTTATTGTTATGTTCCCACAGATGGTGTCAAATCATGGAGGTGAATACCAATGGTGTGGTCGACCTTCATGTCCCTCGTCAAGAACATGTACAATGGAATGAGAGCACAAGCAATTCATATCAATGATTTTTTCAAAGTATTCCACCATATGTGGGACAAATCATCAATCGACGTGTAGGTTCAAGGACAATAATTTATCTATTATAATTATTCTTATGGTTAATGACCATAGGTCCACCAATCAGGAGGGTGGAGAAAAGGCAATAGTTCTCCTCTTTTATGAGAGAGGATCTGAAAGGTGAAAATGAATGATGATAGGGCTTCCTCTCTTCTTCCTTTTATACGGTAGGAAAAAGGGAGTAGATGATGAATGATTCTGATTTATTCTTGACTATTAATGGCTCTCATCGAGGATCTTCGCGTGGCTAATAGAGATAATCACAGCGATTGCTCTAACCACATGTCTATCGAGTGCTAAATTGCTAATCTTCCTCAATCTATAGGATTAGTTACTTCATTTGTCCAGATATTTGTTGGTGGATTACACTGAGCATTCGATGCTCGATATTGGATCTTTTTTGTTGCCCAATGATATAGTTTAGTGTATGTTGCTTTGTCTGGTACATCTTGCAGGTGACACGTAACAAGTGGATTTTTATCTCTTATCACATCAAGAGTTGGAGTTCTATCTATCACCACCAGCCGTGTAACACATGATCCCACTGTAACACATGATCCCCCCTTACAGTGAGGTGCGACATGATAATTTTAGGGTTTAGTATTTGCATATAGAAGAACCATCTCAATATCTCTCCAAGAGCTCCAACCTCCCCCCACCCCACACCCCACTCCCCCGCCAACCTCCCTCCAAATAGCAGCCAGACAATTCTGACACGTCTTGGAGATAAATCAATCAGTTCCAAAAAACCATTTCCTAGAAAAATGGCCATTTCCAAGAAAACACAATTGCATGCTACCCCTCAAAATAAGTTTTTTCAGAACTTTAGAGCTCCACAAGTATCATATACAAAAATAACCTCAATATGCCAAGCAATCCAACTCCAGAATTCTCTTCAACTAAAATGTTAAGTAAAATTCGAAAGTAGAGAACTAAGATTTTTTTTCAAGAGTTGACCTCAGAAAATAAGAATATTACACATTTATCCTACTATAATAACTAATAAATAAATCTTTAGAAACTACTAGATAAATCGTTTCAAAATAATAAGTTCAAAATACATAATTTGAATAATCAAATTGACTTAACCAAGGAGGCCAACCAATCAAGAACAAAGACTCTCTGTCTCTAACTAAACTCTTACATTACAATCTAAATAATAGAGGTCAAATGTTCCTTTCTTCTACAGTTGACCTCCGAATATAATAGAAATACCTATCCATGATGCTAGAATAACAAAAAATAATGTTTCGCACACACCCCAAATCAGTTCTTCCAGACACCTCTCTCTCTCTCTCCCTCTCTCTCCCCCTCTCCCTCTCCCTCTCCCTCTCCCTCTAACTGATTCATTCCTGTTTAAAACGGGTTATACAATGGACCTATCTCCAAAATGGAGGCTACCCACTAAAGAATAAGTCAATTAAAAGTAGAGGCGGTTAAACGGGTTATACAATGGACCTGTCTCCAAAATCGAGGCTACCCACTAAAGAATAAGTATAAGTTAAAATTAGGGGCGGTTTTCTCCACTGAATAATCAGTCCTGACAAAGGACGGTCTTGATTGATCGGTCCACATTCTTATTAACTATCAATCACATTACGTGACCATCTACGGCAAATCGACGAGTTATCCCAACTAAACACGATTCTTTTCGAGCGATTTTCGATATCCAACTGCACCGAAATAGCCGATTCCCACAATCAGCTTCAGATCAACAAAAACATTGGACCTTTCGGGACTTACCCGAAGGAAAAGAGTATGCCCCGAGAGCAGATCCTGGTGATCCACATGATCCGGCTCCTCCACCGGGGCATCGGCCTCTCCCTGTCCTTCCACCCTTCCAGCGCCAGCTTCGTTGCGAGGAACCCCGCCGCCAGCGCGAGTCCGAACAGCACGAGTCTCACTGCCGCCAGAGGCAGGCACACCACGATCTTCGCCCACTCGTACGCACCGCTGATCGCTGCCGTGTGGTTCCGGAACGGGTCGATTGTGCACGGCGGGCGGCGCATCTCCGCCGCCACCTCCGCCGCCCCGAGGAAAGCGAAGGGGTTAACGCCGCCGTCTCCGCCGGCGGTGTAGGAGGGAGGGGCGGCGTCGTCGATGTGGAGGACAACGTCGGAGGGGAGGAGAGGAGCGGAGAGATTGGCGGCGGCCATTGGATGGCGGCGGAGTTAGTAATTGGGGATTGGGAATTGAGGGAAATGGGCGGTGCTAAGAGCGGATATGCGCGGGGAGAGGAGAGCATTTGATGTGGGGGTGGGAGTGGGAAAGCTTGCGGGAACATGAAAGGAACGTGGGCTGTTTATGACTTTTCAATTTTTGAGTTTCTTTTGGACGTCGGCTGAAATATTTCCCGGAAAGGGTTCCGCTGACTGCAGACAGCTAAATTTGAATAGTTTTTTAAGGGATTTTTAACTCACGAATCCTATAAATTTTGTAAATTGACTTATCTTGAAATTTTATTATTCCTCCCACAACTCCTTAAGCTTATTTTACCTTACCATATGGACCATGTCGTTAATTTTACTTTTACTTAAGTCAATGATATGGATTAATCTAAACAGAGATGAAATTGATGGTGGATCTTCCACCTCCTCACCTTATTCCTCTTCATCTTCCTCAATTCTTCTTCTTCTCCTCATCTTTATTTTCTCTCTCTCTTGACCTCATCTCCATTCGTCCACCAATTCGCCGAAAATTTCAATCTCCTTACAGTGGGAAATCATCTTTTGTTGGAAGCATGGTGTCTTTCTGGATAACTACCTTGGTTTTCCTTTGACAAACAAGAATTTGCTCTCCAGAGATTGGAAAAATATAATAGATAAGTTTACATCGAAATTACAATGTTGGAAAGCAAAATTTCTTTCGCTTTCGGTTAGGGTTTCTTTACTTAACATCTCATTAACTCCATTAGTGATTCATGTTATGTCTTGCTTGAGAATACCAATTGGTGTTGTCAAAAAGATTGATCAGATTAGGCGTAGATTCCTTTGGGCAGGGAACTTCAATTTGAAGGCCAGTTCTAACATATCCTGGTCGAAGGTCACGAGACCCCTAGCTAATGATGGATGGGGGATTATCGACTTGAAATTTTTTAATGAAGCCTTGCTCACCAAGTCAGTTATCACTACATCAGATCATAAGAAGCCTTGGCTTTCTGATTTAAATAGTGAAACCAGCTTTAGAGGGGTTCCTATATCTATTTGTACGGGTGCAAAAGCATCTCACTCGTTGGTATGAAAAAATCTCCCAAGGGAGCTTCATCCCTTCTCCTGGTGGTGACTAAAATACTAGGCGAGGGCTCATGTATGTGTATTTGGTTTGATCCTCTACTTGGTAGGCCTCTTTTATGGATTAAATTATATATCCTTCGTCCATTTATCAAAAATCATTTTGTCTCGGTTGAGGAGGGTATTAAAACTTGATCCTCTCATTTTAATTGGTTTAAAGATTTGGAAGGGAGGATACCCTTGGGCTTATGGAACTGGACTGCTGATCTCAAAACTCATCTACAACAAATTCATGAGTCTATATGCATGGGTGAAAGGGACACCTTCTCATTCCCATCAATGAATTGTCAACGTGACAAATCAATGGTAAATCATCTTTACACACTCCTTGTGGATGGGGGCGTAAGGTCCTCGGTTAATCCTAAAATTCAGAAGAAAATTTTTTATCCAAGAATCTCATTTTTTGTTTGGATGTTGGCACACGGAAAAATTATAACTCAGGATCTTCTTGGTAAATTAAACATCACTACAATTAATTGTTGTCATTTGTGGAAACTTAATCTCAAAAGCTATCATCATTTATTTCAAGACTATGTTAATACATGAAAGATGCTTGATTGTTTTGGTTTGGAGCCCAATTTTGAAAATTTTATGGCAACTTCACGAATGTTGGTAATGTTTCCTTTGCAAAGGTAGTCTGGTCTATTATTGTGTTACTAAGATCACAATGTGGTGGTCAATCTACAACGGATGTTGCAACCTGGCTTCAAACGAAATTCCCTTTAACTATAAAACATCGTTATCTGAAATTTTAGCAATTTGCACAATCATGATCAGATGATTGTTTGATGGAATTCTTGGAAAATTTAGAAAATGCTCGACTGAGGAGAGTAAGTCCTTTCATTGATTGCCTCTTTGCATTCGTGTATTATCACTCATATGTTTCAGAGGGTATGGCACATGAGGCTTCTCCGTCTTCCGGTGGGCGTGCTGCCCTTCTTGCTTGCGGGTCGTCAAAGATGAAGATCCTAGCTATCAAGGAGCCCCATAACTTTTGACCGCTCGGTGGGTTCTTCGGTCGCCTGGTGGGATCTTCGATTTGAGACTATGACGCTGCTGGATTTTTCACTCATTTTTTATTTATATCATGGTTGTTTTAGAAGTGTGACGGGTGCTTATTTTTGTAATCATGTTATCTTTACCCCTTATGCTGGGTGACACTTTATTCTAGCTTGTATCAAACTAAACTTTAGGGTGTATATCTGTATCTATAAGCCTTTTCTTCATGTGGAATGAAATTTGAATCGTTTATCTAAAAAAATTGATCGGCCGTTAAAAATTGCTTGATCAATTCTATGACACCTTGCATATAATAAGAACGCAAAGTAAATGACATATTTCAAACCTTGAACACTAGATTTAATTGGTTCAAAGTCCTTAAAATAAGGACAGTGTAGTGTTTGAACGATGAGGTGGCTCTTTGGTCAGATAAATTTAAGCATTTTTTCCCAATAATGGAGTATCTACAAATTTTCACAAACTATTTTGATCTAGCCTTCTTTTCATTTAAGAGCATCGTTTTCCTTTGGATTTAAGCATAACAAGTTAGTTTCATAGGGGAGAATGTGTATGTTTGTCCTTCACCATGTTAACTGAGGTTTTTGTTGTGAATCGCAGAAGCGGAACACACACAGACGATCACACATACAAGCAAGACGACACACATATTTATAAGGTTCATAGGCAACTGGGCTACGTCCTTAGGCATCGACAATCGGTTTACACTATGCGGAGAAAGCAGAAAGTACATAAGTTACATAGAGCCACTATTCTAGGGAGTTTATATACTACTCCCGTACAGATAGATCCCTGATACAAACGGATCCATATATCCAAATACAAATAGAACTGTTAATATCCCCGTCTTGTTAAGGTATTGGTACAACAGAAAAGGGTGCCTATGACAGATTTTCAACTTGTATCAGATGGTTAAGATTTAAGTTATATAAAAGTTTTTCTATACAAAAACACCCTTGAAATTTTTAAGCACATCTTCAGCGAGCGTGCTTTCATAGTAAACACATTAGAAGTTTAGAATTGATTAACACACCCCCTTATGATGCATCCCACACCAACTTTCTTGCGATCACCACAAAAGGAAAGGAAAGCTTCATTAATGTATGGAAAATAAAATCAAAATTAGCAACTACATGATGGCTTATTTCAGAAATCAAAATGCAAGGGCGTGTTTTACGAAAATCTAGCTAAAGACCTTGTTGATTTGGAGAATAAGCACCGGAATAAGTGGTCAATTTCCCACCAGGCATGGTTCCCAAAAGTAGGGTTATTCACATCCTCATCCCATTATTACACTTTATTCGATACTTATTCATATATTTATTCCACCTTACCTACCCTTATTCCACCTTATTCTCCTTATTCTTATCTTTCTAGCTGAACAGAGAATAGATTATTATTCTCTGTATTTTCTATCCTTATTCCTGCTTATTCCTGAATCAAAAGATCAATAGCCCATTAGTTTCATGAGTATATGCGTAACTAATCGCAAGAGAGTTAGAGAAAGATGATCTACTTCATCTAGATGCAGTGAAAAGCGTTTTAATTAGAAGAAATTACAAAAAAGAGCCCCGATTATGTATAGCTTCTCAACTAAGGACCTCATTTTTCAGATGTAACTAGAGTATCATATTCTTATTTTTTATCGCAAATGCGGGCCTTTGTAAGGTTTTATAACTCTTTTTTTGTTGACGTTAAACCTAAAAGTTGAAATTTCGTACACATCCTTGTCCATGTTAAAAAATGAGATCTTTAACTGGGAATCAACACATTATTGAAGTACTTTTTCAAAAAAATTACCCTTATAATTATCCATTATTTGAGCGTAACCCGCTATATTTTCATCGTATTTTGGAAGGTAATCCGGGAGTAAATCAGCAACCAAATATGCTCTGCGTATAGTAGCTCTGAGGAACTGTGAGGGGTATGAAGGGACTGGACCCGTAAACAAAACACATGTTTTTATTATGATTATCATGAGCGATGTATAGATGAAAGTAAACAAGAAATAAACAAGAAATATAAGCCATATAAAGAGCAAAACGCATGAAATCTGAAAGAGAAAAAGGGAACCCCAAGGGAATCTCAATCTTCCCATATGGGAATCATGAAAACAAGATTCAGCATATTTGTATGTATATCTAAACATATACGTGAATAAAATCTACCATGTTGGCGATCTGGTCATAAAGAGGAACGCATATTCATATTTATACCAAGGAAAAAAACCTTGGGATTGCATGGATGGAAGCACAGAGAGAGAGGATGGCAAAACCTAGTGTTGGAGCATAACTCGTAAAGCTTCCCTCTGGGGGAGAAGACAACAATGCCAACCTCGGCATCGCAGAGCACAGAGAGCTCGCAGGCCTTCTTGAGCAGCCCATTCCTCCTCTAACCTGCCTACTCGTTGTGTTCTCTATCCTCTTCATCTGCGTCTTCCCTCTCACCATATCTGTCATGCAGTTCTCCTTCTCTCTCTCTCTTTATATATATATATATATATATATAGGGAGCACTTGAATTGAGGTGGCACCTTTCCTTGATCAAGGAAAGGTTTCATCTTAGGCCGTGGGATGAAGATTGTACGAAGGAGATTGAAACCACTATGTGGTATTCGTGACAACTAACATTCCTAAAAAGAGGGATTGTTAAATTAATGCTAAATAAAATATTACACGTCACTAATCATTCTATATTTAGCAAATAAGCATTGTTAAGAACACAGCATTTCGGCAAAATCTCGGTTGATTAAAAGCAACTTATTTTGAGATAATCTGTTATGATATTACACAATATTGTGCTATTTTACATCATTATGTCATATTTTACATCTAATAATCTAACGCTTATACGGAAAAAATGCTAAGAGACGTATACATAATTTAAACATATTAAGTAAAAAAATTACATTCGGTTGCGTAATAAAATACTAAATTGAAAAAGACATTGCAAACTCTCGTATACGCATATACATAATTAGAAATTTATACATAAGGAAATGTAACATTGAATTACGTTTTATATCTATAATTTACACGATCCAGACGACAAATACAATTTTATAAAATATTTTACAATGTCATTATGATAAATGTAGAATATTTTTTACAAACTTTTAAAAAAGCTTACCAACACTTTTCATAATTTACGTATAAATTGTATATTTTACAAAAGGCTACACTATTATGTTAATGTATATGTCAATTAATATATGAACGTAACGTTTAGGAATGTATATTTATTTTCTTAGAATCTTGATCACCTATACTTACAATTGTATGTTAATATATTACAAATGTAAAATTTATTTTACAAAATTTGAGTGTATTTTACCGAATTCTTTTACATTTTGCATTAAGTAATTGCCAATGTTGCATCTATTTTACATTATCAGTCTATAGTTTACAAAAGCATGTTATATTTTTACATCTTCATCTTATATTCTACAATTTGAGTTTCCGCTTGGTTTTATGTTCCCGATACTACAAATAAAATGTGAAGATATACATGGTACAAGCTGACAATGATGCTCTCATGGTGAAATTTAAATTATATAACATATTAAAAATTTTATCTTTGAAATTTTTGATGCTTTCAATATAGAACATAAGCACTGATAACTAAACAATGTATGAAATCCTGAATTACGGATTTGAAAAACTAAATTAGTGATTTTATATACAACAGGAAAATTTCGCTTTAGAATGAGATTGCAGATGATATGAATAATTTTTTGCGAGAAACACATGTCTGATTCAAAGAATCAAACGCTAAACGCAAAAATAAATCTTTTACATTATAATTGTGCATAAAGATTGATGAAAACATATACTGCAATTTTAAACAAAGGAAAAAAAGATGAAGAACAAACATATTGAGTATATGAAGATAAAATACTGACATGTTTAGACTTGGAGAAGATAAAAGCAGAAATGATTCTCAAAAGCAAAAACTATCTACCAATGGTTGAAGAGCAAAGGGAAAAGGGGAAATGAAGTTTTCGATGATTAATTAATTAACAAATTAATGATTACTCATTGATTAAGATAAACCAATTTGAAATTTAAAAATTCAAATTCTTTCTATTTTTAGTCAATACCAAAAGCGAGCTCCCTTTTAATTTCAAAAAATACAAAATTGCCAATAATTCAAATAAAGAGTTATTTGAGTAAATTGAATCGAATTTAAAGAAATTAACATATGAAGTATATTCATAAAATAAATTTACAAGAAAACCTAATTTGAAATTAATCAAAAAAAACCTACCGCATAAGGGCGACGACGGCAAGGCGGGCGATCTTCTAGCTATTCGATCCAGGAGAGAGCTTCCACTCGAGAAATCACTATCTTGTGAGAAAAGAGTGACATCAGGCGACGATGGAGGAGATGCAACCCAACCTGGTTGAACCAACGATGGAACGGGATGAAGACTCAGATCAATACAGTGGGCGTGCGAATATGGAACTCCAGATCCATCGGCCGAAGCAGCAAATCAAAAGTAAGTATATTTTCATTATTATAGGACTATTTTAACAATTTTAGACAAATTTTATCACTGGTAACTGATATGAACAGAAGGACAACAACTACAATTTATCAAAACAAAGGAATCCGATGTTGATAATGATGCTCTGAAGCTTACTGATGATTTTGGAAGTATGAGTACTTATTTTTTCTTACATATAAATTGGGTTTTTTATTTGTAAGAACAAAATCACCGATTATTTCAAACACAATATATTTTTTCTCTTCTTTAGGCAAAGGTTATGTACAACATAGGTGCTACATTGAACATTTTGTTCAGTTCATTGATAACCATAGACCCATGCCCAAACAACAAGCACTACTGTCAAAGACAGCTTTTGGGAGAATAATTAACATTAGCCATGTTGACATACAAAGAAAAAAATCTTCAATGGTTGGTTGAGCAATACCAAGGAGGCAGAAATTTCAGATTTGGGAACAAGGTAGTGAGTTTCAGTGATGAAGAAGTTGGGGCAATTTTGGGCCTGCCAAGCTCCGGATTTTCAATAACAGTGAGAGGAAGACACCTTCAATGGAAATCTTTTATATCTCACAAAATGTTTGCAGAAGGAATGATTTTCAATAGAAGGAAGTTGAATAACATACTCGAGGACTACTACAATAGAGATGATGACAACTCTGTCTCTATTTATGTTACATGCTTGATACTTTTGATGTTTGCGACATTCCTTTTCCCAGACAGTTCATATTCTTTTCCGAAAGATTTGCTACACTACGTAGAATCACTTGAAGATACAAGATACTTTAACTGGTCTGGGGCTGTAGCAAGGATGATACTATTCAACATGGATGATGTTGTGAGTAGAGTACAGAAGAGAAGAGCAGGTTCATCAAGGGTAACTCTTGGTTACCTTACAGGATGTGTTGCCTGCTTATATGTGAGTATTTTAAAAATATATTTTATTAAATGATAAGAAAAATTATTAATAACACCAATGTATCAGGTATGGATGATAGAGTACTGCTGCAAGGATCTTGTGGTCAGTAGAGATCTTAGGCCACGAATAAGGAAGTGGGCTGGACCAATCAAAGGAGTTTCAAGAGCATTGGTTTCAATAAGTTGTGAACAAGTAAGCTTTTTTGAGATGATTAATAAAATACTGAATGACTCGTAATTTGATTTTTTTTCCAATAATAAATTATCTTGTTTATATAGATATTGCCTGCTTTACAACTTCAAAAAAATGAAATTGTAAAGATAGGATCAGACGAGTATGTCTTTCCTTTTGAGAAGTTTACAATGGATGGTTTTGCGGTTAGAAGACCTGAAATTTTGATCGTAAAGCCAATCCCAGTACCAGATGATACTTTAAAAAGGAAAGGAAAGCAACAGCTGGGAGAAATGACTGTCCAAAAAAATAATGATTGGGTTTCCAGTGCAGACATTGAAAAAAAAAAAGAAACAAAAAACATGTATGTGTGATGCGTTTTCGATTGAGATAGAGGAGCTGAAACAGAAGATCAAAGAAATAGGTGAAACATATAGAATAAAAGTTGAAGAACATATCAGAATAAATTCAGAATTGATGAAGGAGAATTTTAGGTTGACAACTGTGATTACGGAGCTGAATGAAAAAATAAAAATGGTTCCTGATCATGATATGAATGATCTTGGTCATAAAACATTAGATTCAGAAGAAACTTTGGAGAATATATCTGGAAATAAAATTGAAGGTGACATTGATGACAATGACCAAGGGATGGATGCAACAACACGAAATGTATCTGATGTCAATGCAGGAGATTTGGAACCTAGTGACCCAGTTATCGGAGAAAGACTTCAGAAATTGATTATTGAAATCTGTGATGAAGATCCACTGTATCAATCTGAAGATACAACAAAAAAAGATTCATCTCTCAAGAGTGACATGCCTTCATTCGATCTGAACATTGGTGACCATTCAAAATCAGAAAATGAGAACACACAGCCTATTACCAAAAGAAGAAAGAGGGAAAAAATCACTGTGTAACAGAGCTCAATAATAAAAAGATTGAAACAAAGAAGAGAGGCAAAAAAATTTGTACAAGAAGCAGAGAATCAAGGGAAAGAGGAAATTGGAAGACAAGAGAGTGACACATGCAGTGAGGTAAGCCACTGAAAAATAAAACAAATCCTTTTATGTCAATGAATACACAACTATGTATATTATAATTATGATATCAACTGTTTCTAACCTTGACTATAATTGATTGAATAATAATCAGTATCTCTGCGATCTAGTAACTGATTTCATTGGTTATGAAAATGTGTCCGAATAGACAAAGAAAACGATCCAAAAATTTCTTCGCGATCCTGCCGACAAGTAAGTAATTTACCACAGATTTCATCTTTTGTATGTAGAAATCATTAACTTTATATATATAATCTTAATTAAATAAAATTCAACAGATTAAACGCCACATACTTCACTCCGGGAAATCGGAGTTGTAAAGGAAGGGATATTCACAACTTCTTGTACGAAAGAATGATTGAGGATACGGTACGTATGTTTATAATATCTACCATTTATATTTGTTTATGACCGAAATGTTTTTTATATTGTAGATAATCGACATGTTTATGGATGTGCTGCAACATAAATACTGCACAACTAATGATCTTGTCCCATTTGTATTCACACCCATATTTCAAATGGTGAGATTATGATTACTGATGTAATTAATCTCAAATATCTTTATTCATCATAATTTAGTATTATTACTTGTATTTTTTCAGCAATATTTTGTGAACCTGGTGGTCAATGCTACGGAAAGTGAATTTGATAAGCTTGAAGAGCTATACAAAGATGGATTATTCATGCCAGAGTTGGATAAAATCTTCACTGTTATCCACACAAGAAACCATTGGCACCTTCTTGTTACCGATTTTAAAGCAAGAAAGTTCCTTTCATACAATTCTATGAAAGGAACAAAAATCCATAAGAAGGATGTATTGAAATGGGTATGAGATAATTAAAGTTTACATTTTATTAAACTTCTTTTTTGACTGTTAATAACATTCTTTTTTATTTACATGTCAGCATGGATGGATTTCTGAGTACTTCATGGACAGCATGCCAGATGACTGCCTTGCAGGTTGGGAGATCATTTACGTGCAAGATTGCCCGCAGCAACCTCCACAGAGTCTGGATTGTGGGATTTACGTGATGAAGATGATGGAGTACTTATGTGAAGGAAGGGCGTTGGACTTCACATACGATGATATCGACAGATTCAGATCTGAAATAGCTTCATTATTGTTGACGTGTGGTCACATAGAGAACTCGGCGACACAATGATAAAGCTAAATGACATATTAGGGTTTTTTATTTTAAGTCAGAGCTATGTACTCTTTAATTTTCTTAAATTGTGTAGGTTTCCACAATTTCTTCTTTATAACTTCTTTAGAAACAAACATTTCATTTAAATCTGAGGAGTAACCTATGTTTGCATTGACTATGTGTTACATGTTGTATTTTTTTTTCCAAAACCTGGTTTTTTCAGCCGAGGAACCTGCCTTTAATTTCATCAACCATGATAGTACAAGCGGAGCCCTTCATGGGGGATTACATATAAGATTCATCTAGAACAGGAGATGATACAAAAAAGTAACTACAATACAATTTGTTGTTAAGTCAGAATCTGGTCTTTACAGACACAGCACAGAGTACATTTGCTTAGCCATATTCTTCACAGTAATTGGGTCTTCTTCCTGCTTGTATTTGCCTCCTTCACAATGACTTTCACGTATCCAATGGATACATGCACTTCCTTAGTTCATCGCCAAGGAGTCATCCGGCTTTAAGTACCCAATAATATCAGCTGTCCTTTTTCTTTTAGTGCCTCTTTCCAGTGTCCTATTCCTTTCTTGCAAATCAGTAATCCAGTTATGAATTGGATATCCCATCCAATTAACATTTATGACCCAAATTAGAGTATAATGCCTATTGATCACTCTTCCATCAGCATCCAGGAAATTTTTTTGTAGGGATAATAAGGCATTAAAAACTTCCATCAGAATCAATTTTGCATCTTCCAGCTTCCATTCTAACAGATCCCTCTCAGAGTTATTGTGGAAAAAAGATTCAATATTTTTCTGGCTTGGAATATCTTTGAAAAAGAAATAGTAGTTCTCATAAATTTTTGATTTATACAAATCAGGTGAACCCTTTTCTTCCGTAATCGGAGCATAAATTGACTCCCTTAGAAGCGAGCACTTTAATAAGTCAACAAAATCTGGCGTTGAACAGTGCTGAATATAGTCATTACTGCATCTGGAGTCAAAATCAATCAAAAGTTTCCAATAGAACTGGTAGATAGAAATAGCAGTCATGAGACCATCACCCGCATGGTATAGTTCATACCAGTATTCCATTAAGTCCAAGTAAGCATTCCCAACATCAATATATAAATCCCAAATTGATTTGACTCGGTTGATTAATAGAGAAATAGTTCTGTTCATCAGATTAAAGAACTGAAATTTAATAGGCGGAATAATTTCATCTATGTCGAAATTGTACTTCCAGAAGTCAAGCCTTGCTTCCATCATTAAGACTACACTTTTTCCCAGAATAAAATGAGCATTCAAAAAATTTCTTTGACTAATAAGACTCATTCTGTATTTGGCTGCCAATAATTTGAAGGGATAGACATTATCAAAGAATCTGGACTCTGCTATCCCAAGCCTTTTATATAAGAACATGAACTCATTCTCCTCGTTCTCCAACTCATTCATAAGCACATCAAGCAACGAATCTGAAGACTCGAGAAGGAAAAATAAAGCTTCAGATATAAGAACCTCGTGTTGAAATACTGCTCCTTCCAATTGCCGCCCGAACACAATAGAAGTCGCCATTCCTTTGATATGTAGGTTGACAACAATAGCATATCTCGCTTTATATATATTAAAGAAATGCCAAAGGTCACCTTTTGTCTCGAGAAAGGGCCAAAAAATTACTATCTGCTGCCGAAAACCCTGCTCCAATATCCGAAGTACTATCGTCATCATTATTTCCACTTTCCCATAACCATTCAACCGTCAGTATAACCGATGTCTGAAATTTGAAAGGACGTGTCACTCTTCGTAAAATATGATAACGCTTTGTAAAATAATAACGTGGTATGTAAAATATTGAATATATTTGTAAAACATGTGTGATACATTGCAACGCTCGATATATAAAAGACTTCCTTGTAAGATTAGAGTTTTCCAATGATAGAAAAACTTCTTCTACTTTAAAGATTAACATCACAATGAGGGGTTCACGATGATTGCTAATAATTAAAATTTACGTAAAGTATTTCAATTGGTAATTTGTATGGAAACAATTAAGTTAATAATGAAACTTTCAGCCAATAATCTAGTCGTAAAATAATGAAACTTTCAGAAACTTGCAACCTTTCATCAAAGAACCCTTCATCTAATTCAATCTTCCAATCAAACAAATAATTGTAAAATATTGTTACGTTTTGTACAGTATGATTAAGTTTTGTAAAATAATAACACGGTATGTAAATTAATGAAAAATTAGAGTTCTCCAATAATATAAAAACTTCCTATATTAAATAATAACATCACGATGATGGGTGCACGTTGATTACTAATTGTTTGTTAATCTTCATTAATGATTTATGGCCAACTTTATAATCAACTGGCTTACTCAATGTTATGATACTACCAAGGGATACATCTGAAATACTCAATGTTATGATAATACCAAGGGATACATCTGATCTGATAGAACATAAATAGATAAATTCAATGATATGATAATACCAAGGGATACATATGATCTGATAGAACATAAATATATAAATTCAATGATATGATATTAGCAAGGGATACATCTGATCTGATAGTACCTAAATAACACATTGTTTGAATTCTACAAAAAAATGATCGAAAAACAGGAATCATCAAACATACATATAAATAGATAATCTAAGTCTAATAAGCAACCAAACTTCAAAGGTCATTTGCATCCATGAATCTTTCAGAATATTTGAAACCTGCAGACACAGACAGAATAAAAAGGAAATTAAAAAGCAATATTAATATGGTTTATATTAGCTGTATAAAATGTGGCAACGAATTATCAAAAATATATTCTTACTTTATTAAAATTTGATCAAATCACTTTAATTTCATTCATTCTCAACTGCACAATAAAACACGAAGATTAGTGGAAAAAAACACATATCAATAAAAAACGAATGATAAATATTTACCATGACTGGCAGATTTGTTATAAGGACAATTCCTGGAATCGTGACCAACATTGTATTTGAGGCAAGATTTGCATTGACGGCCTCTGTTTCTTCTCATTTCAGTTTCCGATCTTATACGATTGCCAACGCCCTTAGGTATACCACCACGACCACTTCCTTTCGTTCTAGCAACGTTAGGTTCTTTAACAGCTGGTTCCGTAATCCTATCTGGAACATTTGTATTGTTCACTGTTGTAGAACTCGACGAAGGTTTGTTACTTATCATGCGATCAATGCTGCTACATAAATCACTTAATCTTTCTTTGGCAAATAAGAATATATCCTCATCATGTTCAACAGAAGCTGAAATAATATGAGAACACAATTGATTTAACTGACACGACCTTTCTTGGTGTGCAACTGACACATAAATAGGATAATTTCCTGATTTTTTAATGGATCTTGTCCACCTTTTCATTATATATTCCTCATTCAAACGCTCCATGTTCTGTATCTTCAATACTGCAAGTATGTGCCTACATGGATATCCAAAGAATTGCATATTCTTGCATTCACAAACAAGAACGTCGCTTTCCGCTGACGATGACACACATAATTCTTCATCAGACTTCCCAATATATGACACAAAATACTGACAGTAATCCAGGGAGTTCATATTCGTTCGAACATTAAGTTCCTTCACTTCGTTCAATTCATATCAAAATTTATAAAATATGAACTTGGTGTATATACGAACCATCTGTACCTCCATCTTCCATTTGAAGTTTGATTTTGGAGTGTAAACATCACCCATGTTATACATGTCATTCTCTCTTTCCCTGCGTCGTTGAATTGCACTTTGGAATCTACAGACAAATTCTAGCAAGGAGTTCTGTTTAGTGATGTGATGCTGCAAAAATGCATTCATACTTTCACTCCTCTGTGTACTACGCTGACCAGCCCAAAAAAATCCTTAAGATATAAACTAATCCATTTATATCTTATACTATACTTCTCGTTCAACCAGATATTAGATGAAAGATCATACTGATCAATTATCTTGCACCAATCCTGCTCAAATGCACTTATAGTTATACTTTTCCATACAACTATGGAAAACGCAGATAGAACATCGTTTATATCTTTAATCTTTCCAAGCTTACTTTTAAGCTTGGCCATTATATGCCAGGTACAGAATTTATGAACAGTATGTGGTAAGCATATCCTAACAGCTGCACAGATTGCCGGATCTTCATCTGTGATTATAGATACTGGATGTTTCCTCATTACTTCTAGAAATCTCTCAAATAACCACGAGAATGACTCGGTTGTCTCCCTGCTCATGAACGAATTCCCAAAGAAGATTGTGTAACCGTGATGGTTAACACCACAAAAAGATCCAAATACCAGGTTGTATTCATTGGTCCTATATGTTGTGTCAAAAGATATTGTATCTCCGAATAATTTGTAATCCTCAATGGAGGCACTATCAATCCATATACACTGAGTAAGCCTGTTATCATCATCGGTTGTGTACGCATAGTAAAATTCAGGGGTTTTGGCCTTACAACTTTCAAAATGTTCAATTAGAAGGTGCACATCCATCCCAATACGTTGTTTCTTCTCCTTTCTGTTCAAGTTATAAATATCTCGAACAATGCTACCAACTTGACCACTGGACATGTTTATGAAAGCTGACTGCTTGGATAGAGGTATATTTACATCATTCATTGACTTCACAAGCATCTTAGTGGCTTTTGAAAAACGTCTATTTGGTGTGAGGTATCTGCGTTTAGATGGAGAAACAAGATTGTGATTGTGATCAGGTTTAAAATTCGATACAACCCAATCATTGAGATCATGCCTATATGATACAGACATGAAAGCTTTGCACCCAGTCCTTGATATGCCAACACGGCGCTCCTCCTTATAAAATATACATTCATCACTCTCATCACTTCTTGCATTGTCCACTGACATTGATTTATCTGTATTTTTAGAAAACCCCTCTTTCCAGCAAACAAATGATTTAAATATAACTTTGCGCTCCTTGGAAATCTTATCTTTACCAACTCTAGAGCTTGCTTTCCTAACATTGAATCCAATCTCAGTTGCGTATGCCTCATAAAAGTTATATGCATCTTGAATAGATAGAAATATTTGGCCTATATGCGGTGTGATAGCATTGACGGAGTCACTGATAGAGCAGTTATCTGAAATTTATTACAAATGTAGTTGCAATAATTAGTTATTTTTAGTTTAAATTATTACCTGTACTTGTAAAATAATGACAAAAAGTATAAAATGATGCACGTATATGTGATTTAACTGGTATAATGGACTGGAATCGTCACCAATTGGACGATATCACATATGATCATATGATGTAAAATGATGTTCAAGATTGTAAATTGTAGGTCATTAATGTAAAATACTGACAGATAATATAACATGATACACTTATATGTAATTTAACTGATATAATGGACTGGAATCGTCACCATCTGGACGATATCACATATGATCGTATGATGTAAAATGATGTTCAGGATTGTAAATTGTAGCCCATTAATGTAAAATACTGAACTATACGACCAAATATACGTAATTTAAGTAATTTGCGATTTTTTATTTACAACAACATATAAATGAACAAAGGTTGCAAAGTTTTAAACATGGGTGTAGTTCAGCATACCTGTTTGATGTAAATTATCATCAGTTCGTGCCCCGAGTGCAATAAGTTCACCCTCTCCGTCAGATAACTAGAGATACAAAATATAATAATGTCACGTATTAAAATATAATAACGACTTCGATTCAAAAAACAGATCGTCTTTCAAGGAAAATTAAAATATTTCTGGAGATTTGCATACATAACATTATTACATGGAAATGAAAAACGTACATTACCTGGGCATTATCTCTGTAAAATTGAGGATCTGATGTTTCACCGATTTCCATTGAGTTTCACGGAGACATGACTCGAAATTCTGAATACTACTTCAACGAAACGTTAATGAAAATAACATATTTTAGGAAAAAAGGGCATTCCATTCGAACCTAACCAATCCGCTAGAAAATAGGAAACATTGATTTCCACCATATCAGTCATCAATAATCGCACTTGATAATTTTCTATAAATAGAACATCGCTAATAGAGTGTTAGTGGTATCGACTCTCGAAAGGCGGTTTTTACTATGACCGTCGATGATAATCGGACGGGTAAGTTTAAGTGTCGCACAGTGATTGAAATGAAGCGCCACCTCAATTCAAGTTTTTCCTATATATATATAGGGCTTATCCAGAGGGCACTGTGCCCATTTAGGATTTTTAAGCACGCGTTATCATCCGTGTGATGATGATCAAGCAGTTCTGAGTAAAATTGATTAATTTCTAAAATTAGCGCTAAGAATGAGTTGCCATAACCACCCAACGCACATTACTCGCAATTTAATTCCTTTTTTTGAGCATCTTATATTTCCAATTGTATCGAGTCCTTAAAAAAAGGAAGACGGTTTTGGAAAGATACATTTAAATCATCAATTTCGTATCGAAGAAATAATCATTGTACATTTGATCAGTAATGTAAATAATGTACTCAAGTAATTATGTGTTGCGAGATCAGTAATACTGAAACACTTGTCAGTATTTTACATATGTAATATTACATTGTACAGAGATCAGTAATTCATTCATGTTACTCAAGTAATACATATTCAGAACTCAAGTAACTATTGTTGTGAGATCAGTAATTAAGTATGCGAATTACTAATGTCCATACAATAAGTACTGATTACAAATGTCCATTTTACTGAAGTCATTTTGATTGTTACTAATGTTATAGTTACCTAATACTTTGAGTCTTACTGAAGCACTTTTTATTTACTTATATAACATTTTTAATTACTTATAATGTATCGAGTGTTACTGATGGCAATACATAAGTTACTGTCACATTATTTTTTATACTTATTCCAACTTATTTATTCCATTACCTTCTTTTACCTACAATTTATTACATGTTACTGATGCTTCTATATATCTTACTTGTTTTATTCTTTATTTTGAATTACTATCGAATCACACCTTCTTTACTTATGTAGCCTATTTAATTACTTGTAATACGTCAATTGTTACTGAAAGTCGCACATAAATTACTTAATTATAGTTATATGGTAAACATCTAAATTTCAACTGTCTTGTAGTCCATTTAGATGATGTTTTTTTGCTCTCGCTCCTCCGAATAACAGCAGCTTCTTCAAGACACCAAATTGTTGCATTATTCTGCAAGAAACAATAAGTTAATTTATATCCGTGAATAGTAATAATTGTATAAAGAAAAGCAACTCAGCAATGTACTCATTTCATTAAGAATCATTCAATGACAAGTAACATGTAATGAATTGTTAGTAAAGTTTGTTATATGACAAGTAACTTGTAATGAATTGTTAGAAACTCAACAATATACTCGCTTCAGTAAGAATCATTCAATGACAAGTAACTTATAATGAATTGTTAGTAACGTTTGTTATATGACAAGTAACTTGTAATGAATTGTTAGTAACTCAGCAATATACTCGCTTCAGTAAGAATCATTCAATGCTAAGTAACTTGTAATGAATTGTTAGTAAGATTTGTTATATGATAAGTAACTTGTAATGAATTGTTAGTAACTCAGCAATATACTCGCTTCAGTAAGAATCATTCAATGACAAGTAACATGTAATGAATTGTTAGTAACGTTTGTTATACAACAAGTAACAATTGTGTTAACATTAGTAACATAAAATATCTCATTAGTAAATTACTTAAATATATCAGTAACTCAATATATTTTCAAATTAACGCATAAAAAATAACAATTGTATTTACTGTAACTTTTTATTATATGAAATCAAAATACCTTCGATACAAAATCAACTAGGACTACAAATCGTGTATCAAAATGAATAAAAATGATATTGTGAATACCATTTCTCATATTTCAATCATACTTCTCGAATAAATATTGCTTACGATCAAAAATATGTATCATTCGTAATTGCTTTTGAAATATGCCGATCACAATCCATTCGCGAATTAACCATGAACGAAACCTAATGAAAAAATATTATCAAAGAAAAAACAACAATTAAAATGCAGGATCAATGAAAATATAAAATCAACAATTGAAATACAATACCTTTGGCGAGCGAAAATCGTCTCCAATCGATAATAAAACACAATGATTCGTGAGAACGATCACTCGATCCCCTCTCAAAATGTGACAAAATGGATTTTTTTCTCAATACAATATCAGACGATACCAAAAAAGTCTACTGCTATTTTGGGAAATTCATTAATATTCAAAATTAAAAGCATTGTCGCTACCATTGCCGTTCCTAAAATCATGGCATTAAGAGATTTAATCTAACGGTGGATAATACGGGCTCATTTTATCCAAATGGGCACAGTGCCCTCTGGATAAAAATCCTATATATATATATATTAAGAACATGGATCATATATACATAGATAGATAGATGGCATATATGTTGCAGATGTGAGCTAGAGAGATCCAGAAGGAAGAGAGGGAGAGGAGACTGATCCATTCGGTGATAGAAAAGGTGAATCCCCTAAGATACAACAGATCCGGCTCGGTTATTGATAGAGTGAATAGATCTGTCATTTCTTGAAATATCTCTTCTAATTCAAAATCGTGTCGTAACGTGTATCTGATTTTATTGTTATTCAGCATAACAAAAAAGAGAATCACGCTCTGTAGGATTTGAACCTACGACATCGGATTTTGGAGACCCGCGTTCTACCGAACTAAACTAAGAGTGCTTTTATGTATAGAGCGTTGCAGTTTGCAATGCATATCGAATCGGGCTATTAGAAGAAATATGAGTCAGAAATCTACGGGCCATTTCATGTTCAAGCGAGTTTCAATAAGACCATTGTCACTGTTACATATGTACGAGGCCGGGTGGTTTCTTGGTCCTCCGCTGGTACTTCAGGATTCAAAGGCACAAGAAGGGGGACACCCTTTGCCGCTCAAGCTGCAGCAATAAACGTTATTCGTACTGTGGACAATGGAGACGACTGCAGGTAAGCACGAAAGATGACTACATCCCACGCAAAGCAAGAGCTCGCTACTATGCGGGGGTGCAAAGCGGCTTGTGTCAGTTGTCTACTCTTTCTAACTGAGGCCGGATTCTCCGGTTCCCAATCTACCCCACCCCCACCCCCCGGGACAGCCCCCCCCCCATCCATATAGAGGCTATCGAGGACTGGGTTTCATCAAGATTGAGGCACAAGGATAAGTAAACAGTTAATACTTTATTTTCTCATTGTAGTTTACAAAATTTATTATCCGACCAAGGCTCTATATGAAATATAGGGATGAAACTAGCTCGGATATGTCTATTTCCATATCCATATCCGCTTCATCTATATTGAATATGAATTCGGATACGGATACTTATCGGATATGAATTTTGAAAACCATATCCGGTTAACATTCGGATACGAATTTGAATTGAATTTTCATCGAATCCGAATATGATTCGAATAAACAGCAAATATGAATATGGATCGAATATAAAGTGAATACGGATATGGATAAAATAAGAACCCAATACAAACATGATTAAAAATATATGGTATGACTTGCAGAGTTGCAGGCGTATGTTATGGTCCTTGTGGACTTATGTCCAACGCACATCCAATTAATTTTTTTTGAAATTATCATTTTTTTGGAAGTTGGAATCGTATGGTTGCCATTAGAATTTAATAATAATAAATGGTATAAGTGCTGAGTGAACAGGAAACATCCCATTATCCATTTGCTTGGAAACTAGCAAATGCTAAACGAGAAATCGGATATACTGATCCGAATCCGATATTTTTGACTAAAATCATATCCGTTTTCATATCAAGCATCTTAAAAATTTCATATCCGTATCCGGATTAGGATTCGATCATAAGCCAGATACGGATATCCGTTTTGATCCCTAATGAAATCTCTATATCACATGTTATATATTGATGACTATGTTTATATCCATTGCGATGAATGCTATATATATTGTTACATCATTAGTGATGGTACATATATTATTTCAATCCCCCACTATTTCAAATACATTTTTTGAATTATTTTAACATCCCCCACAAGTTCAAAAAAGGAATAACGAAATATAAGATATAAGATCATGGGTGGGATAAAACTGGAGGACTCTTGAAGAAACTCGAAAAATATAATGCATAAGACTTGGTGTCTTATCGACCATGAACCAAGTCATAGAGAATATGAATATGATTTCTAAAGGTTGGAGGAATTATAATTCCTATGAACCAATCCTTTATTTATGAAATCATTGACTCATATCTCGCATCACATTTTCTAATCTTTGCTGCTTATGCGGGTTGATACGTTTCGGCCATGCGTCTACCTAGATTTTCATGAATGCTCTAGAGATTTTGCGCAAGAATCTCATAGGAAGCGGCCTCACCTCCACACTCATATAGGTGGATCATCATCAAGTGTATACTGCTTTCATACACCACCCAATTTGGGCTATGATGTCCATTAAGAACGAGTATGTTCAACCTCACCACTTATGATACTATCATATTGTACACCATATGAATAGGGAATAACTTATAGTATCTTCTTAGTCATCTAGTGAATTGTTTATCCCATATGAACGTCCTTTCCGGGATCTCCGTTCATGAAGGTTGGGTTTCCATCACTTCTACTATTGATTTGGGCACAATCCCATTCCCCTCTATGTACTCTCCACAAGCTTTTTGCTAATGGTTTAGTTAGAGGATCAACCAAATTTAACTCTGATTTCACATAATACATGGATATTATGCCATGAGATATCTCATAATATTGTCTCTCGGACAAATATGCCTGCTTTTTCACATTATAAAATATTTTTAGCAGCATGGCTTTCACAGTAGAAATATTGATGACATTGGCTTCGTCCAAATGGAAAGATCTGCCCATAAGTTTCTCAAGCACATCACGAGTGCATGTATTCTCTGATGCAATAAGCTCTTGTATATCGAGCAAAGCATGCTTGCTAGATTAATTTGAAAAAATATCTCCGCTTCTAGGATAAGAATATACCCAATAGTAATTTTCGACTCATCTGAATAATTGAGTGAATTTACACCATAATATCCTTCAAGAACTGTAGAATCTTCATAAAATATTAAACAATACTTTATCTCTTCTTTGAGATATTAAAGCATTCAAAACAGAGCATCTCATTGCTCTCTTCTAGATCTGGTGTATACCTGCATAACTTTCAACAACATATGCAACATCTTGTCTAATGTATAAGACAATCAATAATTTGTGCATATCTAGTTTGAATCATACGATCACTTTTACTCTTCTTTTCCTTAAAAAATTATGCAGTAAAACGAATGCTAACTTGATTGCATTCAAAAGAAGAAATTTTTTTTGCAATACTCTTGTGATGGAGAAATATAGTTATTCTTTATGATACATTTATTCTCAAGATGGTATTTATTTGTCCCATGTCATTGAAATCAACAAGAGTATTTTAACATATTTGAAGATCAAACACAGACACAATTTTTTTAATACATGCTACCTTTTCTTGTGGTCAATAAGTGAGACATTGGATAAACAGTCCCACATTTTCGGATATTTCAAGCCTTTTATAATGACATCATTCAATTCTAATGATAAAAAAATATTCTGTGATTTTTTTTCAACAATATCACAAGGAGTCCAAAAATTATTCAATTACAATTAAGACGAATAAACCCATGGAGAAAAGAAATAAGGACGATTAAATCAATAGTATTCACACCCATTGAAAGAGCATATGAACACATATATAAAATATAACTATTGAGAAAAATAAATGCTACATTAGAGAGTCACAAATTTAATTTAGTATATTCTCCTAATCAAATACAAAAAACTTCATGTCTTTTGAAAAATGAAATCCACAAATTTCCATATTAGATTACCAACGTTATTGCAAGGAAATTAAATATTAAAAGATGAATCAATCTTGCATGTAACATGCACACTAGTTCCAAAAATATGGAATTTATCACCTATTAATAATCGTGCATGGAGTTGATAAAACCAATTAAATTCATGGTTAAATTATTACGAAATTATAGTAAGTGTTTGAAATATAATAAAATATCGACAATCCTTTTTTTCTTTTTAATCACAACAGATCAACAGATAATATTATAGTGACCAACATGATTATTAAGAGCATGTCTAATAATAAAACATACAAAAGCTTTGCAATGATTGTTTTCTTCTCTAAGGCTCAATAAAAGTTGCTCAACCACGACTAGATATAAGAGAGGGTATTTGGATAAAACAAATAAAGAACCCTCCAGAATCTGTTCTTAACATTGTAGGTGAAATTTAAGATAATAAATAAATATAAAAGGAGGGTTATAAATATAATATCGGATTTGATGCAATACCAATTTGATGACGAGATGGATCTTGCCGAGGCGTGTGAAATGCACTGACCTTAAGAATAGATTCGTACCTCCACGGAGATTCCGATGGTTCAATCGGTATTGGTACGACTACTCTCCAGGATACAATGGCGAGATCTCAACGGGCGTGCATTCGCCAACGTCAAGATCGATTGAGCAACACAGATCTTTCCTTCAAGTTGACTCATTTTAAACAAGTGAAAAGAATACAATTGTCTATATCTTACAAGCCTTTGCCGTAAGGATCAAGCAAGAGTAATGCATCAACAAATAACCTCAGCCGTTAATTAAAAGTAAATATGAGCAATGATGTTGCAGTTACAAAAAAAATCATAAGCAACACATTTACTTTCCAATCAAAACCATTAGACTAAAATATAAATTTGAAAATAATACCCTCACAGTACACACGTTATTTGTAACGTGTACAGGCAAATAAGTCAAGCTTACAAACCATTTACTTTTATTACATTCAATAAATAATATCCAGCAATGTCCAGTATCATTGCTCTTTGAAAAGTTTTAGCAATAAAAAATAAAGTATTTGAAATATAATAATAATAATAATAATAATAATAATAATATACCAATAGTTCGAAAAGATTTCATGCTAAACTTAAAAAAAAAGAAAAGATAAAGCTGCACATGTCCATCTATATCATGCCAAATCATAGATATTGACATGTGCTTTCATGTGATTAATAGGATTATGCTGACACGACCAACCATTCAAATCTAACTTCATCTTCGCCTAAATCTAGATCAAGAAAATGTAAATGACACTCAATATGATGGAGCTATGAGATAACTTTAAAAAATATGAAAAAAGAAACATATATCACGACTCAAAACTCAGAAGTATGAAAAAAGAAACATATATCATGCTTCAAAACAAAGCCACGCCCTCCATCGCGTATTGATAATACAATTAAAACAAAATCAATATATGTAGAGAGAGAAAACAAATCCGAAACTATGCACAAGAAAATAGTAGAAGATTCATGAAAGAAGCAACACCACGGTAAATAGTCCGTTGATAGCGGTGGGTGTCTACCACAAGGGAGACTGATGAATCACTAAAAGGATATCTTAATATGGTCAAATTGTAGTATGATCGATTCACAATTCTACAGAACCAAGTTGAATATCTTCGTGAAGACGGCTTGGCTTAAATTATCATAAATAAGTACACGGTCGAACTCAAAGATACGATATATTGATTGATTTAGTTATAGCTTAAATACCTAAATTAAGCTTATTAAAATGATATTTAGGTCAAAGAATACAAACACAATGAATGCATGGATTTTTATTGAATTTTATATGCAAGTTAACTTAAATGCTACATAATGAAAATGCAATGCAATTAGATATTTGTCACACAAGTAATGACATACAAAAGCTACAACTTAGCTCTGAACTTCGATAAAGTGGTCGATATATGATCCAAAGTGCATCCAAGTTATCAATGCATAAGATTTAGAATAAGTCTGACTTAATCAATATTCAGTGTTCAATAAGGTTTTGAATGATTAATTAAACCAAATTAAATTCTGAATTGATCAACGAAATCAGGCTTTAGGTTTAGTATTGAATGCAATTAAGATATGTCAATAGTGATAAAAATCAGATTATATCAATCATCAAAACCTCTCGAATTAGTGATTTGAAAATCTCAGAGTATATCAGAGGTTAATCTACATCACATTAAAGAGTCCGAAGAGAACTTTAAAATGAGTCAATATTCATTCAATTAGGATACAATATGCTCAAGTTATTAATTGTTTAATATAGGAGCATAAATGCAAATAAATTTGATATAAAACACACAAAATCATCACATAATTGTCTAAAATGAATCAAAATACAATTACAATAAGTAGGCTCATGTTTATATTTAAAGATCCCCTAGCGGGGTATTTCTAGAAATATTGAAGGCAGGTAGGGTACGGGTGCAAGAAACACATGTGATGCAGGCGACGCACGTGTACGGTCTCAAGTGCAAATCAAGGAACCTATGGGGGTGCTTCCGCAAAACTACCAAGGAGGCACGTACAGGGCACGTGCTGGGCGTGTGCAACCTAGGCTCGACAGGACGTGGAGGTTTGGGCGAAAGTGGCTCACTCTAATGCTTTGGTTCCATCGAGGCACGGGATTTTCTTTATTTCAATATATATTCGTTATTAATTAATTGCCATAATAATTGAATCCATATGCTTAATTAGGATAGAAAATCAAATAATAATAATTATTCGTTGAATGATTATTCATCTATTGTGCTAAGTAAGGGACAGTGAGAATTTATAGAAAAGTGGTGGTTCAATTCGATGTCCTCTAACAGGGAGTTAGAACACAAATGTGAGCTAAATAAATCAATGTATAGTCTATATCTCATTGGGAATACTAGTCAAAATGAAGATCCCATTATAAATGATAGAGATAAAAACATTTTTAGTTGGCATGATAGTGGGTGGTGTGGAAGCGATGGATCGGTGTTGCTATCACGAGCATAGGATCAAAAGATCCGACTATACATGTACTTTGAAAGTCACCTCTTTTCCGCGAATGGCAACTTGAAGGTGGGGTTTCGGTGACCTGGTAGCTCCTCCTCCGTGATCCCTCTCCTCTATTGAAGGTCGAAGGAAGTGGCTGACAACTTGGTGAAGAAGGTGGAGGGTAGGAGAGACGTTGGAGCTCTTTGGCGTGGCTTGACGGTATAGGTAGGGATGAGCATTGGGTTGGGCCGACTCAGCCCAACCCAGCCCAACCCAAGCCCAAACGAACATTGGGCAGGGCTTGGGCCTAATATTTAAGCCCAAATTTTTTTTGGGGTCGGGCTCGGGCTTGGCTCGGTCCAGCCTAACCTGGCCCAAGGGCCTGGTCCGAAGATGTCCCAAACCCTTCTCATATCCTACACGCCTGGAAATTCTAACATGTTGCATGTACACTATGTTCATGTATTATGTCTTCATACAATGTCTATAAATCAGTAAATTCAGGTATGGAACATATGAGTTGATGGTCATTTTATTTCAATTTAGAATTAATTTTCATTAATTAGTTTATGATTTAGATTCTAATGATTATTCTTGAATTTCTTAGTGTTTATTTTTTCCATCACAATAATTTATATTATTGAACCTTTACCCAATATGGGCATAATGCCCATTTTTTGAACATGCAGTGCATGGTGCATCTGTTGTTAAATGTGTAAGTTTGGTTCACTCTTTTAATTCCTGTAATGAGAGACGTTTATGGTATCTAACATTGAGTGCACTTGTATAAAATTAGAAATCATCTTTGGTAGAATTGAGTTTTAGTTGTTTCACAAGTATTATGGCATAGGTTTTAAGCTATTTTAGCTCATCTAGCTTGAATTGAGATTGACTTTAAACAAAAACTCAAACTTAATAATCTATAATGGGTGGAGATGGCCCGGCCCAAGCTTGGCCCATAGGAATTGGGCTGGGCATGGGCTTGGGCCGGACCAAAAAAAAATTGTGGGCCTAGGCCCAGCTCAAGCCCTGAAGTTTTTAAATGGGCTTGAGCATGGGCCCTTCAGGGCCCGACCTAGCTCGGCCCATGCTCATCCCTAGGTATAGGCTTGTCGGAGAAGGAGGAATTCAAAACGGCTCTATCGAAGTTCCAGGCATTGAGGCTTCTTTGAATACCTGCAGGCGTTAGGAAATAGATAAAGCAAAGAAGAATACGTAGATGGCTTTATAGGGTGAAATGAAGGGTTGTGGGGATGAACAGAGCTTTGCCCTAACGGGTCCCTCTTTGTTGCAGGAAGAGCAAAGGAGTCGGAGCAGAAGTAATCATGGAAGAGCGGTGATGATAATCAGAGTGGTCAGTGTAAATGATCGATGTTCAGTGATTGTGACTAGTGAGGGAATGATTAAATCAAAGCGAAGGTGGTTGTATGTAACAAATAAATAGGGGAAGAACAGAGGTGATGGTCAGAGGACTGGGGATGAAGCTTCTAGGGCTCTTGGTTGTCGCTTGATGAGCGTGGCTACGGCTCAAAGCTCACGAAACAAGTATCCTCAATGCAACAAAGGTTTGATCCTTTGAATCTCGTCTGAGAAGAAAATGATCTTCGCACCACGAAATCTCTCTTTCTGTCACAAAGGAGGGTGAGGTTGATCTGAAGCTTCTCTTGTAAAGGCATATAGATGGGAACTGAGGTTGGAAAGGGGGCTTTATTCAACCGTCAGGCAGTTGACAGAGGTGGAGTCAACCACTTCTGGTAATCTCATGTAAAGGAGAGGCTAGACAAAGAAATTAGGGTGTGAATGAGGATCAAAAGAGAAACATCGGGATACCTGATTCCTGGGAAGAAGACATGTATTTTAGTAGGCGAAATTAGGTGAAGATGGTTGGTGAAAAGTCGCGACTCTTCGCAAGGGCAACTGCCCGAGGAAGAAGACAACGCAACGCCGATGGATCAAGTGATCCAAGGGCTCGGATGAGAGCGTAATTGGGTAACGATCAGCCGCTTGATCAACTGATCAAGCAGTTTAAAATGAGGTGACTGAGGGTGGACCTGGACCATCTGATCAAAAGATAACAATACTCAAGATTAGGGTAGAAGGCTAAGAAGGGGCTGCCACATGTCATACGGAGGTTGGGCCATGTGGACCAAGCAGAAAATTAAGAAATAAATAAAAACATGTAAGCTAAAAATAATATAATAAATAGAGTCAAAATAAAAGGTGTTTATATATGAAAGTTGTATAATTTTTCAAGATCTACAACTTTCATGTAGAATACAAAACCAAAATACATCATATATATACATACTTAATATTTTTTAAGTATTCTTAATTAAATTAAAAACACTTCTTTTATTTATTTTGTTATTTTTGGTAGTTTTTGAAGGATATTGTGAATCCTTAAGCGCATCACGGAAGCGTGTCGATCGCATCGTATGCAATCGGAGCAACTAGTCGTACTAGATGCTAGATGCAACGGAAATTAAAAATTTTTAACTTAACGATGAAACCACATGATCACGAGAACACTTCTCGGATCGTTTCATCAAACCACAAAGTACAAGGAATACCTCTTGAAGCGTGGTTGTGATCGCGAGATCCCAAAGTAGAGATCCTCCTATCTTAAGTCCGACCCACGGAGAATGCGCTTGCGGGCACGATGATGAGTCGCGTCCTTCCCGCAATCCTTGACGAAGATCCAAGCGTCGAAGGCGAAGCAAGATGCTCTCCTCTTCAATATGCAAAGTGGACGGCCACTTGGATATTAAGAGAGAGACCACACGAGATTTAGAGAGAGAGAGAGAGAGTAGTAGTCTTCTACAACTCTAGATGATGTACCTTGGAGAGGCTACCCTAGCCCTCCTTATATACTAGTTTAGGATCCAATGGATCTCAATCCATGGGACACATGGATCCAAGGGCTATGCTTGGTCCATGATAAATCAATGGCTAGGATTGTTTGTTCAACAACAATAATTTAAAATCAATTAATCAAGAGATAACATGATAAATGAAGTGGAGTTAACCACCCTCCTAAAAAGGGGGGGGCGTCACCCATGAACCATTCATGGGTGACGCCACCCATGGAGGTGGTTTTTTTTTCTCTATTTTATTTATCATATTATTCCTTAATTAATCACAATAAATATTCACCAAATTAATTCCAAATTAATTTGTGAATATTTCAATCTTGCCATTGAATATTGTGTGAATCATATTCACAACCCAAACTAGTTAGTAAATTGCATTTCCAATTAATTAACAAATGTGAATCCAATCCACATTATTCATTAACAAATGCTGTTTACACAAATTCTCTCTCTTATATATGTATATTATAAATCATATTTATAACACACATATATCATGGATAGTGTTATCCACATTCTCTCAATCCTTGATAATTAAATCTCATTTAATTATCTTAGATAATCATTTTCACAATATGAATCATATTCATATTCAAGCTTGATAATTAAATCACATTTAATCATCAAGTCCTTGCTTGGATATTTCATCAAAAGAATTATTCTTGAACCCTTTCAAGAATAATGTGCTTTCTTCGCAGATACTTGGAGATAAGGACAGGGCGATTGTATTATTCCATGTATAGTGACTTGGATGTTGAGATATTATCTCAAATCCAGATCGAACGAACCTCCCACAGATGCTTGATTAAATCAAGACCGCAAATCCAATCTTCTCATTGAATCTGAATCCCATTCAGACCAATGCCCAACACTTGGACTAAGATCGGATTGCTTCTCTACTGAAAGGAGTCACTAAAATCCAGACCTGTTTCATCACTCCCTCGGAATGGAAGCGTCATGGATATACAATCGTTTATGATCACATCACCCTTCAGGTATTCCCAATACCTGTACATCCTGCATACTGGAAGACCCATGATCAACCCGAAGATCAAGATCATTTTTACACTGTCTTCTTCAGGGTTTAATCATTAAGTTTCTCAATCTTGGTCATTGGGATTTGGTATCGATCATATGCTTTCCCAAAGCATATATCATACCTTCAAATTCATGTCATGCTTCCAAAGCACGACGACCATGCATGGAATTTGATCGGTCCCAATACCTCATGAGTGAGCTCATGTCTTCCGGTTCACAAGTGAACCTGTATGATCCCTTTGAGAGATCATATTGCTCATATACCCTTATATGCACACCAGCTCGCCGGTGTGTAGACCTTGGTTAGGTCATCAACCTATTGGTCTGCCAAATGTACATACTTAGATATATAGCAATATATCTATCTCCGGTCAGAGGATGCGTGCCTATGCTGTGACAGCATTCAACATAGGACTTAGGTTATCTCGATCTCGCTAGGTCAACCCATTGACCTAACTAATCTGACACCTCCGAATCACTATTCCCATGCAGAGGACCTGCATCAAGAGGTCGGTCAGATATCAGCCTATGTGAGAAAGGATTGCCATCTCCTACTCAGGCTGGAGATCTCCACTTGACAATCATTTGACGGTGTTTGATGAGTCCTCCATCTAACTCCTTAGATATTCATCCAAACACCAGCCTCTATGATTCATTTAATGAAACAACAGCTATATGATCATCAAGCTGGCCATGGTACATAACCCTAATTGTACAGAGGGACCTTATAGTGCATTCATTCATATAATTTCAGAAAGGGAGTGAAACATCAATAACTTTTATTGATAAACTTAAATATTACAATAACATTTATTGTAAGAATGGTTCGCCCAGGGCTCACAAGTCTAACAATCTCCCACTAGCCCTCAGAACCATTCAGGTACAATCCGTAAACCCATACTCATTACATGCTGGTCAAAAACCTTCTGTGTCAGAGGTTTGGTAAGAGGATCAGCAATGTTGTCGGCAGAGGCCACCTTGGTGATGATGATATCACCACGCTTTTGAATCTCCCGAATGATGTGGTATTTCCTTTCCACGTGCTTGCTCTTCTGATGGCACCTGGGCTCCTTTGCTTGGGCAATGGCTCCAGTGTTATCGCAGAGTAACGGGACGGGAGTATCAGAGGAAACTACGCCAAGCTCCAAGATGAACTTGCGCAACCACACCGCCTCCTTTGCAGCATCCGATGCGGCAATGTATTCGGCTTCTGTTGTTGAATCCGCCGTAGTGTCCTGCTTCTTGCTTCTCCAGCTCACAGCACCACCGTTCAACAAGAATACAAACCCTGATGTCGACTTTCGATCATCAATATCTGACTGGAAGTCTGAATCTGTATATCCCAAGACTTGGAGATCACCATCCCCATAGACCAAGATGTAATCTTGTGTCCGTCTTAGATATTTGAATATGTTCTTTACTGCATTCCAGTGTTTCTCTCCATAGCAGGATTGGTAACGACTTACCACTCCCACTGCATGGCAGATGTCTGGCCTAGTACACATCATGGCATACATCAAGCTTCCTACGGCTGATGCATAAGGGCATCCAGCCATGGCCTTCTTTTCCTCAACACTTTGAGGAGCCATCCCTTTGGACAGATGGATACCATGTCCTAAGGGGAGGAATCCTTTCTTCGAACTATCCATACGGAATCGTTCAAGAATCTTCTTAATGTATCCATGTTGTGATAATCCCAATATTCTCTTTTCTCGGTTTCTGAACAACTTCAGGCCTAAGATGTAAGAGGCTTCTCCAAGATCTTTCATCTCGAAGGTATGGGATAGCCAAATCTTCACACTGGTCATCATTCCTATATCATTCCCAATGATAAGGATATCATCTACATAAAGCACGATGAACACAATGGCGCTCCCACTAAGCTTCTTGTACACACAAGGTTCATCAGGGTTTTGCACAAAATCATAACTTTTTATGGTTTCGTCAAATCTGATGTTCCAACTACGAGAAGCTTGTTTGAGCCCATAGATGGATTTCTTCAGCTTGCATACTTTACCGCCCTCAACTATGAAGCCCTGGGGCTGCTCCATATAGATATCCTCCTCGAGGTATCCATTGAGGAAAGCCGTCTTGACGTCCATCTGCCAGATGTCGTAGTCAAGAGATGCAGCTATAGCTAGCAGTGTCCTGATGGACTTAAGCATGACCACAGGAGAGAATGTCTCATCGTAGTCGATGCCTTCTCTCTGTGTGTAGCCCTTGGCTACGAGCCGTGCCTTGAAAGTCTCTACTTTCCCATCAGGTCCCCTCTTTCTCTTGAAGATCCATTTACACCCAATGGGTTTTACCCCTTTAGGTGGATCCTCTAGGGTCCATACACCATTCTTATGCATGGAGTCAATCTCTGACTTCATTGCTAGCATCCATCTATCCATGTCATGATCCGCAAGTGCTTCATCATATGAAGAAGGATCATTGTCAGTCTCTCCTGACACATGGAATCCATACCTTTCAGGTGGTGCAACCACCCTCGAACTCCTTCGAAGAGGTATGGGTGTTTCATCTTCATTTATCTCTTCAGTTTCTGGTTCAGGAATCTCAGAATCCTCAGGAGATTCAATGAGCTCCTCTACTTCATTCTTGTCTTGACCTTTAAGGAAATCATCCTCCAGAAATTTCACATCCCTAGAGACAAAAACCTTTTGGGTCTCAGGGTCATAAAGCTGGTATCCAATACCATCTTTAACATACCCAATGAAGTAGCACTCACGAGTGCGAGATTCTAGCTTACTTGCGTCCACGTTCTTTGCATGGACCAAGCATCCCCAAACCCTCAAGTGTTTAACACTAGGTTTGGTTCCATACCAGAGCTCATGAGGAGTCTTTGGTATAGACTTGCTAGGAATCTTGTTTAGGATATATATTGCAGTCTCTACTGCATATCCCCAGAAACTAAGAGGTAAATGTGCTTTAATCATCATTGAACGGACCATGTCCATGATGGTTCTGTTGCGTCTTTCAGCAACACCATTAAGTTGGGGAGTTCCAGGAGGAGTGAGATTGGAGACAATTCCATTCTCTTTAAGGTATTCCTTGAATTCATCTGAGAGGTACTCACCACCTCGGTCAGATCGAATCCGTTTAATCTTCCTGTCTGCTTGGTTCTCAACCAAAGCCTTAAACTCTTTGAACTTTTCAAAGGTTTCAGATTTATGACGTAGCAGGAAGATAAACCCATATCGCGAATGGTCATCGATAAACGTCAAATAATTTCGATATCCATTTCTAGTCGCGGTATTGAAGGGACCACATACATCAGTATGTATTAGGTCGAGAATACCCTCGCATCTCGTAACCTTGTTACGGAAAGGTGTTCTGGTCATTTTACCTCGAATGCAGTGTTCGCAGGTAGGTAAAGATTGAACCTGTAGAAAATCTAAAGGTCCATCCTTTATCAATCTATTGATCCTATCAACAGATAAATGACCAAGCCTGTGATGCCAAATCATGTTTGAATGATTTCCATCCTCCCTGGATCTCTTGGGGTTTTTATTATTAGTGGTAGTAACATTCATGACACATTCATCAATGCACAATTCATAGAGTCCACCAGAAGTCAAAATGTCATCCGCAATATATTTATCATAATGGTTTATGATTAATTTATTACAGAAAATGAAGGAATATCCATTTCTAACTAACTTAGATACAGATATTAAATTCCTTCTGACTTCAAGTACATAAAGACACTCTTTAAGTACTAGGACTCGACCACTAGATAATGACAGTCTGCACGTCCCGATGGCGACTGCTGCAACACTTGCATCAGATCCCATCTGGATAACTATCTCCCCATGCTCCAGATTCCTAGTTTCCTGAAACAAATGCAATGAATTGCATACATGAACAGAAGCACCAGAATCTACAACCCAACTTCCTTCTCGTCCAACGAGAAAGCTAGTTTCAATGATGAAAGTAGATTTCATACCTGCTGGGGCTTTACCTTTGTCGGTGGACTTCAGGTAATCTGGGCAGTTACGCCGCCAGTGCCCCGGCTTCTTGCAGTGGTGACAGACATCGGTCTTTTTCGATGTCATCAGTGTGGAAGCACTAGAAGATGAACCAACTCCTTGATTCTTCTTCTTTCTCTTCGAGGTTGGGCCCTTATGAGAACCTTGCTTCCGCCCGCGCTTTCCTCTCACATGTGCAACCATTGCACTAGCAGAGGGGTCGTCCTTCTTCATGACGTCTTCTGCAGACTTCAATGCAGCTAACAGCCCAGCGTTTGTGAAGTCACCTTTGTTCATGTGGTAAGACACAACAAAGTCGTTGAAAGACTTAGGGAGCGACAGGAGAATGAAATCAGCTTGCATTTCAGAATCCAAGTACGCTCCCAGGGTTTCCAGCTCAGAGAGGTACCCAAACATTTTGAGTACATGTTCTCTGACAGAGGTCCCTTCCTGCATCTTGCAGCGAATAAGCTCTTTCATCACATTGTAACGCTGTGTGCGGTTTATGTCACCGAACATTTCTCTCAGATTCAGCATAATCTCTTGGCAATTGTTCATTTCCACATGTTGCTTCTGAAGCACATTGGACAATGACCCAAGGATGTAACATCTTGCCAGATTATGGTCTTCATCATATTTATCATTATATGATTTATCTTCATCAGTCACAGGGTTTGCTATCTTGTCCTTGCTAAGCACGTAGGAGATGCGCTCTGCAGAGAGAACAAGATCCAAATTTCGGATCCAATCCGAATAATTTGGTCCGGTCAACTGGTTGACCTCTAGAAGCCTGCTAAGTGGGTTCATGGACTTCATTTTCTGAAATTAAGAATGCACTATATTAGAATATATATAAATATATATTCATTTTAAGAATAATTTGATTAAGGTATTTTAAATCAAATTTGTCTTGCTAGGTCAACTTTGAAAGATTATTCCCTAATTGTCTTTCAAAGTAAGAGATATACTTACCGCTATATCTCAAGCAAGATCTGGGATCTCCTTTCCTATCTTTGTCACATCCCAATAATATGAGAACTTGTGACTCCGATAAAAAGAAGCGGGAACTCATTCCGCCTTTGCAAGTCCAACTTGCATTCTCAATTCGGTCTTTAACACCCGGGCCCACCACGCCTAAGATGATGTTGACCCGTTGTTAATTGAACCAACCGTCAACAGGATTAGAACTCGCTATGCGCAATCCAATATCGCCCCAATAATATGAGGACTCGATATTGGGGTCACTACGCATACGGCCTTACTCTTTCGAGAAGCAAAGAGCCCGATCCAGATGTGCTTGCATACAGGAGCTGTCACTTCGGACAGGCGTCTCCTACATACAATCCCTGGCGACGGAAACCCTTCGCCTTGACGGGAGACCATGGATGTCACTTATGTGATCCTCCACCTCGTATTCAAATTTTGTAATTAATTATCGTGAATCATATTCACATAATTAATTCTTCCAAGGGAAATACACATCTATTCAAAATAGAGTGTTTATTGGATATGATTAATTTAATCATATTAATTTAATCATTAATCCAATCATCAACAAACATGTCTTTTACTTGAATAGTAGGTATAATCTCAAAATACGTATTATTCGAATTTTAATAATTAGAAAATACATATTGTCTGTCTCCGGTATTATACAATCCCTACCCGCTGTCATGGTCAGTACCGACGAGAGTGGGACGGACCACATACGTTGCAACCCGCGACCCCAATGCTCTCCGACTAGGCACCACATCCGCCTCGGGAAAGGATAATACCAGATAGACCATCATGTACTTTGAGATGTTCATCGGTTTCTCAACCGAAAATTATACCATATAATATAAATCAAAACATTTTTTATTATAAGGAGATTTGCTAGACAAATCCCCGATCCTATTCAAGCAAAAGGGTTTTTCATGTAAAAGTTGTCCTACAACTATTGTAGGATAAACTATAGTTTTCATGAAAGCAATGTTTGTTGATGAATCAATGATCAAGATCTAATATCTTATCATTGTAGTTTAGGCAAGTGTCATTCAATGAAATAATTATTTCTTTAAATATTTCACAAATACTTATCACTAATTATTCCAGAAAATTAACAATTAATTTTCATCATGATAATTGAATGACATATCACAAGGTTCAAGATCAAAATGTTAATTTCCAGCAGTGACCCCCAATCACTAAAATTAACTTATCTTGATCAATTTAAATCCAAAAATTGCAAACTCAGTTTCCAAAGATTGCCTATTTGATTTATTAAAGAATCCAAGTGATAATTCACGCATTTCAAGGCAGATTAAAACCGTAATCATCTCATTAATTACGTTCAAATCCGCAGTTCCCGCAACAGTGAATATAGTCATATTCAAAAAGCCATATCTTGAGCAAATAAAGTCCAAATTTAGTAAACTCAAGTCCTATGGTTTCCTTGTTTAATGGGGAACAAAATCCAATTGAAAATTTCGTGTTTAAACATTTTAAACAGTACGGAAAAATTCAATTAGACAGAGGTGCGAAAAATGAAATGCAGTAAAAATTTCGCAACCCTTTCAAGAACCAAATCATCTAAGGTGTATGGATCATATCCAAAACCTTATTCGACCTATGGCTCTGATACCACTTGAAGGATATTGTGAATCCTTAAGCGCATCACGGAAGCGTGTCGATCGCATCGTATGCAATCGGAGCAACTAGTCGTACTAGATGCTAGATGCAGCGGAAATTAAAAATTTTTAACTTAACGATGAAACCACATGATCACGAGAACACTTCTCGGATCGTTTCATCAAACCACAAAGTACAAGGAATACCTCTTGAAGCGTGGTTGTGATCGCGAGATCCCAAAGTAGAGATCCTCCTATCTTAAGTCCGACCCACGGAGAATGCGCTTGCGGGCACGATGATGAGTCGCGTCCTTCCCGCAATCCTTGACGAAGATCCAAGCGTCGAAGGCGAAGCAAGATGCTCTCCTCTTCAATATGCAAAGTGGACGGCCACTTGGATATTAAGAGAGAGACCACACGAGATTTAGAGAGAGAGAGAGAGTAGTAGTCTTCTACAACTCTAGATGATGTACCTTGGAGAGGCTACCCTAGCCCTCCTTATATACTAGTTTAGGATCCAATGGATCTCAATCCATGGGACACATGGATCCAAGGGCTATGCTTGGTCCATGATAAATCAATGGCTAGGATTGTTTGTTCAACAACAACAATTTAAAATCAATTAATCAAGAGATAACATGATAAACGAAGTGGAGTTAACCACCCTCCTAAAAAGGGGGGGGCGTCACCCATGAACCATTCATGGGTGACGCCACCCATGGAGGTGGTTTTTTTTCTCTATTTTATTTATCATATTATTCCTTAATTAACCACAATAAATATTCACCAAATTAATTCCAAATTAATTTGTGAATATTTCAATCTTGCCATTGAATATTGTGTGAATTATATTCACAACCCAAACTAGTTAGTAAATTGCATTTCCAATTAATTAACAAATGTGAATCCAATCCACATTATTAATTAACAAATGCTATTTACACAAATTCTCTCTCTTATATATGTATATTATAAATCATATTTATAACACACATGTATCATGGATAGTGTTATCCACATTCTCTCAATCCTTGATAATTAAATCTCATTTAATTATCTTAGATAATCATTTTCACAATATGAATCATATTCATATTCAAGTTTGATAATTAAATCACATTTAATCATCAAGTCCTTGCTTGGATATTTCATCAAAAGAATTATTCTTGAACCCTTTCAAGAATAATGTGCTTTCTTCGCAGATACTTGGAGATAAGGACAGGGCGATTGTATTATTCCATGTATAGTGACTTGGATGTTGAGATATTATCTCAAATCCAGATCGAACGAACCTCCCACAGATGCTTGATTAAATCAAGACCGCAAATCCAATCTTCTCATTGAATCTGAATCCCATTCAGACCAATGCCCAACACTTGGACTAAGATCGGATTGCTTCTCTACTGAAAGGAGTCACTAAAATCCAGACCTGTTTCATCACTCCCTCGGAATGGAAGCGTCATGGATATACAATCGTTTATGATCACATCACCCTTCAGGTATTCCCAATACCTGTACATCCTGCATACTGGAAGACCCATGATCAACCCGAAGATCAAGATCATTTTTACACTGTCTTCTTCAGGGTTTAATCATTAAGTTTCTCAATCTTGGTCATTGGGATTTGGTATCGATCATATGCTTTCCCAAAGCATATATCATACCTTCAAATTCATGTCATGCTTCCAAAGCACGACGACCATGCATGGAATTTGATCGGTCCCAATACCTCATGAGTGAGCTCATGTCTTCCGGTTCACAAGTGAACCTGTATGATCCCTTTGAGAGATCATATTGCTCATATACCCTTATATGCACACCAGCTCGCCGGTGTGTAGACCTTGGTTAGGTCATCAACCTATTGGTCTGCCAAATGTACATACTTAGATATATAGCAATATATCTGTCTCCGGTCAGAGGATGCGTGCCTATGCTGTGACAGCATTCAACATAGGACTTAGGTTATCTCGATCTCGCTAGGTCAACCCATTGACCTAACTAATCTGACACCTCCGAATCACTATTCCCATGCAGAGGACCTGCATCAAGAGGTCGGTCAGATATCAGCCTATGTGAGAAAGGATTGCCATCTCCTACTCAGGCTGGAGATCTCCACTTGACAATCATTTGACGGTGTTTGATGAGTCCTCCATCTAACTCCTTAGATATTCATCCAAACACCAGCCTCTATGATTCATTTAATGAAACAACAGCTATATGATCATCAAGCTGGCCATGGTACATAACCCTAATTGTACAGAGGGACCTTATAGTGCATTCATTCATATAATTTCAGAAAGGGAGTGAAACATCAATAACTTTTATTGATAAACTTAAATATTACAATAACATTTATTGTAAGAATGGTTCGCCCAGGGCTCACAAGTCTAACAGTTTTATATAATGAATAATGTACAATATATTATATACAATAATAAACTAGTTTTAGAGGATTTTTTATAATAAGAAACGCAAAAAATAAAGGGACTCTTAAACACAAATCAATCCAAATAATGATGATGAATCTGAGATTCATCAGACCAAGGTTCGAATCTTCCGAAGGGTCTCGAATGGGCCTCTGTTAGAGGTTCATCCCATCAAGTCAAAAAAATATGAAAGAAGCAAAAAAAACATGTACCTGGAATAATGTGGCTTCCCTAATGCATCAAAGTCACGTCATCACATGAACCGATTGTTAAGAATATGATTTCTAAAGAGATGGGACTCCTGATTTTGAAGTTGTACATGTTCTTTAAGTGATCTTTCTTCTCCAGTGGTCGCAAGAAATGGCCGACCACCATTATATATGGTTGTTTTTCTTTGACGTGTATCAGTAGTTGTGGTGAACGATCGCATATCCGCATCTATATTCGGGGACTCATCCCCACCAATCGGTATCCGAGCAGAAGCAATACCGGTCATTCATGTCCCAAAACCAACCTCATCCACCATTTCATATTTCCGTGGTCACTGAAATTATCTCTCTGAGAAATACTAGATGCAAGGATGCCAGAGGAAGCGGTGTTCAACTTCTCGTGATCAAGTCATATCATTACACAAGATATTCTTCCCTTAGATTTTCCTACTAACCATCCCAAGATTATGTTCTTCAAGAAATTCCAACTGGCTGCAGAGTAAATCAGTGCAATCATGATCATATTAAGAGATCTATCTGCTAGTGTTCCAGCACAGATAGTACAGCACACCATTACTTGAACCTGAACAGCAGGTCTATCAATCCCATAAAACATGAACTCTAACTTCTTAACTCCGTTGATTAATATCCTCATATTTTATGAGATAATAACATATCCTCAAATTTGAAGCTAAACTATATTAATACAATAAAATATACGCTATTCTCAGCCATATTTAGGTAGTCGCATATGTGAAGCTCGTTGAAAGGGTTCCAACTGGATTCAATAGAACAACAGCGATCCTTCTCCATTAGGAGATTTGCCTTATTGAGTGTGACGATTGGCCCCATCCTGCATCAAAATTGAGCTTGTTTTGTATTTGGATCTACAGGAAGAGTGATGGTATATGTTTCTTTTTTTTACCGCATGTTTATCAACTTGTCCCACGAAAGCAGATCTCGCAACGGAAGTCAATCGTTAGGCAAGTATGACCATTCCCCGTGACAGACGATGCTATTCTCTTCCAATGTTGTCTTCGTTGTCTGTTATCTCGCTTCTTATTTCCCTACCATCTGATGTTGTACTCCCTTTACTGGGAGCTCATTGTACTCACTCAACAGGGACTGCTATCATGTATCTTCCCTTTCATGATTAAATGAATGATACCCATAAAAAACATATGGGCTAAAAAGCAATGGGAAAATAGATAGAAATAACACTGCCTAACACGGTGACAAAAGCACATCGACAAACAGTAAACTGATCGTTGAAAACATGCTCTTGAATGTGCCGTATAAGTTCACAGGAAACTAAATAATGTCACAACATTAAAATGTGCCGGTTTCAGCGGGGATCAAAGGCTTACAGCATTTCGGTTTTAAGTCCTGTTGCTGGCTGCATAGGCAATCTTGATCGGTCTTCCACGTAGCTCTACCTGATTTTTGCTGATGGCCTTCTCCAAGGAGTCGTCGTCCTCAAAATCTATATGTCCAAAACCTCGAAATTTACCAGTCTTCTTGTTTATGGCAAATCTTACGGATGCGATTCTGGAAGCATCAAAAAGGCCTCGAAGGTCATCTTCGGTGACATCGAAAGAGAGATTCCCGATATATGCAGTGTAGCATCCTTCCGCCTTCTCTGGATCATGGAGGAACTCATGCTTCCTCTTTCTTTCAGGGTCTAATCTACACCTTTCCACTTTGATAAACCTGTTGCCCCTGTTACATGAAAAAAAACAGTGGCGTAAATGGGCTTCAGCTATTGCAATACAGAACGAGCAGAACAGGAACAGTGAGAATCTTTACATCTTTGTTCCATCGAGCTTGAGAGATTCTGTAGCATCCTTCCTTGTCTGCTCAAAAGAGTACGCATATGAGGTCAACTTTAGATCTTTCAATGGACCAACACACGTTAAATCAGTATCATAAGAAGGCAACAAAGGTTCAACGGACTTCTAGAACATGAAACTTGACAAACCAATAACTCGGGAAGCATGGGATATGAAATTGGAAATCTGCAGAATCTCTCCAGCACACAAAAAATGGTGAGCATTAATTTTTGTTTAAGAATGACAGTTCAGGTTTGAACGTTCTTTTTTTTGGAAAAAAATCTTCTTCAATGTTCAAAACGGAACTACTTGTACAAACCTTTGAAATCTGGTATAATTGCAGAACCAACTTCATCGTGTATGATTAGGTATCAGCTAAGGCCCTGAGGTGCATATCCATCCATGACATCCTATAAAAAATGCCATGCATACCCTCCTGTAGATCTTATTGTCAAACACATCCCTACCAATATCATGAATTACATAGACACCCTGTGGGTTTGAACCTGTTAACCTTTCTCCACAGAGATCCAACACCTCTCATAGGACTACCCTTGCTATTCACATAGTACTTGCTAGCTATGGTTAGGGCAGTGGGCATGTCTGCTGTAGATTTTTCTCAACATCCTACAGTATGTTAAATTATTACAGTGAGATGACTATAACGGTCTTAATGATTTACCACAAGGCTAAATTATCTCATATACACATTTATTACGCATCCCTCCTAATTGTTTTTACCTGATATTTCATCAAAGAACAGTACCCGTATAGTAATCGTTATTCAAACCCTTTTACATAATCAAATGCAAGTGATAATACAAAATGCACCTTAATCAAAAAAAAACCCAAGGATGTTTATTATGCCCCGAAAAAATCAAGGTCTAGGTTGGACAATTTTATGTGCTTGGTTGCTCAACAGCTTTCCCTGTCTCAAGTTCAAGGCTATTCTTTTCTTAAAACAAAACGAGCGGGCATCAAAATTAGTGCACACCAGTGTTCATGAAATCAGTCGCACAGGCTGCATATGCGGCCGCATATGCCTGTGCGGCATGCAGACCAAACCGATTTCATGAATTGGTTCATTACGCGCCCTCCCCGCATATGCGACCTGCATATGCCCCGCATATGCCCCCGCATACTGCTCCAGCATCTCCAACAAGGATTATGGTGTTGGCATTGTTGGGGGTGACAGCAAACCGATTTCATGAACATTGCATATTGCATTTAGATGTACATTTTTCATGTTAGGTATTTTTGCATTCGAATCCATTTGTTATTTTTAATCTATTTCTCTCAACATTATGCACTGGTCAACTTGGTCAACGCACTACGTGACATCTCATCATTGTCCCACTCAATGCCCCAAGCCCCCAGTTCAACTCTCCACCTGCCGGTCAAACCTTATCTTTTGTCTCATGCACCCTTTCGCGCCTCCTCTCATTTCCCACCCACATGCATCGCACATGAATACCCTCCACCATTGGTTCATGGAGATCTAACGGTGTCTGCACCTCCATCTTCCTCCAGCTGCATTGTCCCACCGCTGTTGTGCCTGCTCTGCCTGATCTCTGTAACACCATCCTCTTCCTTCATCAGCCAGACCATCATCTTCGTTCATCTTCCTTGGACGAACCACCATTTCACATCTGCTCTATTCTTCCCTAATCGCGTCTCTCCAACAATCCAAACCCTGATCCCAATCAACAACCCAAACCGTTGTTAGAAACCATCTTCCCTACGACTCTAACGAACCAATCGTCTTATCCATTCTTGATTGAAGCCACCATCGCCATCCTTCGATACCTTATCCCCTTGTCGATTAATCAACTCTATCATCTCCTCCCTATTTAACCCTACTCTGATCATCTTCCCCCTTGAATTTGTTGCCATCTTCGATTGAATCAAGGGAGAGAAAGAACTCAAAGGGAGAGACCGGTGACAGTAGTTCCACCTCTTTTGGGTGATGACCTGAGGCATGATCCAAGGTTACCCTTGGGACCTTGTTGATATTTCTACAGAATTGGCGTAGCTCAAGGCTTATCCGTCGAGTCTCTCAAGCGATCAGTAGAGTCGAGTGTATCTCCTCCAAATCCTATGCGATTACCAAGTAACCTCATATCATGAGCTTCTCCTTCTTCATATCTCTTCCTTCATGTTCTCCTTCTTCTTCAAAAGTTCTATCATCCATCTGCTACAAGCAAATCACTTGCATCGCACATTATCGTCCTCCCAATCTCCTCCATCTTTGAAACGACAACTCGTCTTCATCTCATGTATTACCTCTTATTCCCTTCTTCTTCCCTACCACAGCTTTCCAACTCTCGCCGAGAGCACAGTCGGAGATTCACTTCGTCCTCCACTTGCCACAGGAGCCTATCGCCCATCTTCCTTCTTGTGCTTCAAGTCAGACTGAGTCCATTGGACTTGAGCCTCATTCTCCTTGCAGGTACCCAGAGCACCGAGAGGAATCTCTGCCCCATTGACCCTTGGTCGTGTGTCGGCCGACGAAGTTTAGTAGCTCCTCCAGCAACATCTTCATTGGGTAGAGATGCAAGAACAAGAGGACTCACAGGTCAACATCTATAGTTAGCGTTGAAACAAGAACACATTCCATTGTCGTCGTTCGTTTCCACCCAAAAAAACAACTGTTAGATCCAAAGGGATACGGACGATCCAGATCATCCATGAGCCTTGGAACCAAGCCTATAGCTTCGAGGTCATCGAAGCATTGACCCTCCACTCGAACCGCTACCACCACGTGCGTCTCCACGTACAGGCGGGAAAATTGCAGCAATACTCCCGACGCTTTCCAGAATTTGAAAGAACCTCAATCCAATCACGTGTGTTGCGAATGACCTTGGTAAATTTGCACCGGTGCCCTTCTGTAATTTACCCCCGCACGGGGGTATTCTTACAATTCTCTGGACAGCTGGATTTACAAATTGCAATAAAGTCCTACATTAGGGTATATTTGAGAGCATTCTATTTATTTTATTTACATATTATCTCTGAACTACGATTTGATATATATTGAGCATCCAGATTTTTACATTCTTCGTGTTGATGTGATCCTTATTTGATTCCCTTTTACATAGAACAATCGATAATTCATCTAGAGGTGTTATTTGACATTGATGAAATTGATTTATTCTTTCCTGATATCGAGCACATATATTCTAAGTCATTGATTTGTCGTGTTCAATAAATTGCAGATAATTTGGGGAAATTAATTCGCTATCAAATCTATTGATTGATATATTCTGGAATTGATTAAGGGGATGGCTCACAGATTAATTGAACTACTCAACTCTTGGCTTGTACCTGCATATTTAACTCACATCTGCATTTTTGCATTATCATATCTCATCATATTTCATTTTATTCAGCATTTAAAAATCCAAAAAAAATAATAGCATTTATTTATTGCTCCACATAGCATAGCATTATTTTATTCTGCATTAAAATATTTTGAAAATTCATGCATCATATTCCTTTTTAATTAATTACATATGTTCATTTAAAAATCCTTAAAATATGATAAAATACAAAAATCCTAGATAAAAATAGTCTTTTTTGAAAATCCAACTTTCTGAATTATTTGAGAATTAACCTAAACCCTCACATTACATCATTAAGTCGACCTTGGGACTTACATAAGTAAAATAAATAATTTGATAACATTAAATTTAATTGTGTATTACTTTTAGTGCGGTAAGTTTTGAATAATCCTCGATTGTCCGATTACAATAACACAACCATTCTAGCAAGGGTAGCTTAGGGTTCTTAACTGAGAGAGACAACGGGGACGGTGACACATGCAATGTGCGTAATGGCAGCACCACTACTGGCATCGACGATATTGGTAAGTGCTCTCGTGCTGGCATTGGGTGCTCCAACGATGGCACTAAATGCTCCAACAATGTCCGACATTGCAGAACAGAGGTTTGGGAAGCTTAACTAAATGTGGTGTGTCTGAAGGTTGGGGCTAACAAGGTGCCAGAACGAAAGAGCACGGCAGGAGTGGCAACAACAGTTCTTGAGGAAGGAAGTTGTGCCGGTTACAGTGCTGGCATGACAAATAGGTTAAGTACTAGTAGAGGAGATTATGGATATGGTGAGAGCATGGCGAAAGGGTTGCATATTGGCAGGGAAGATGGCGACAACCAAGGTTTAAAAAAATGAAAGGCGGAATGAGACGTTTTCCCTGGAGGCGAAGCGAGATGTGGCCACGAGGCGGTCGAGGCGTAAGCCTCGATTTGTATAGGAAAATTTTACAAAAAGTATAATAAATATATTTGTTGATGAAATTATCTAAATTGACATATATATAATATATAACATTGTAATAGATGATGAAATTATGAAGATAAGAACGTGAAAGAAAGGATATGTAAATTTCTTAAACTTGTCTACTAAATTTCTACCCAATCAAAAATAGAATCATTGGCTATAATTGTCAAGTAGCAGAGATAACATATTTTTGCTAAAAATATTGTGGTGCACAAAAATTATAATTAGATGTACTTGTTATATGACTAATATAGTAATATATAAAATATGGAAATATTAACATGCCCTGAATCTAATATTATTTTTTCTAGTTGGTATATTACATCGCTTATTATGTCACCTCTCTTAACATTAGCTTTACTTTAAGCTTATAGATTGTGTATTTAAAAGTGCAATATTAAAAATTACTTAAAAAAATAGAAAGTTTAATGCTTAATATGAATATGAACAAACTTAAAATTCCAAGCATTCATCTTCTAAATATATATCCTAGACACATCTAAAGCTACTAATAAGACAATTTAAATCTTTAGAAAATGCTTTAAAATCCAGAAAATGCCTCACAGAACGCATTGTTCTGCCTCGACCACCTCGGATTGCCTCGACCTTATGCGGCACAAGCCTCATCAATACCATCCGAGGCATCTGCCTCGAGGATAAAAAGTCCCGCCTCGTTCTGCCTCGATTGCCTCAACTGCCTCGAGGCTAGCCTTTTCATACCATGACAGCAACATTGGAGCCAACAACGGAGGTGGTGGTAGAGGTTCTAGCGTGGCCGACTAAGGAGTTTCACCAACAAGGATCATGGTGTTGGCATTGTTGGGGGTGATAGCAAAAATGGTGGAAGTTCGATGGAGGTTGCCATGAAAGATTTAGTGGATTTTTCAACTTCAAATTCCAGGAGCATGCCTTTGTATTGTTTCAGAGATTGTAAACCCCTCGGATCATGCATTATTTTCACCACGTCTCATGTATCTGAACAAATATGGAGCATCTTGGTAAGTGCTTCTTCAATCTATGCACATATTTGGTCACCTTTTGAATGAAACTCTTTCAATTGAAACCTCCCTGTATACCTTGTAGTATCGCGAGATCGTGAGAGTGTCATATACGCCATGCTCTTATACAATTGATGCAGAAAATAGGGAGAGTAAGAGGAAGAAGTGATCACGCTTGCAACACAATATTTTGGTAAAGAAGCACATAGATGCGTGGGAGGGAAAGATGAAGCTAATAGGATAAATCTCCAAATTTTTATCAAACTTGAACTGTCTCATATGATATGAGATAAGGATAAAGCAAAAAAACCGAAAAGAAGGAGAAAGCAAATTTAATTAGGAGTGTCAAGAAAGCTCAATGAACTTGACTTAGGCGCAACTTGATATGAGATCACAAGCTGAACTCGAATAATTTAATGAGCTCGAGTAAGATGAAGGATTCATTATCCCTATCGACTTATCAAGCCAAGTTCGAGTTATGTCATGATCAACTTGCTAACTTGACTCGATAACTTAGTTTAGGTATTAAAACCCCAGTCTGTGTTGCAGTGTTACTGCCATGCAACCTACATCCCTAACCACCCCACAACCCCAGCTCTCTTTCCTCCTACTTTTCTCGCCTATAAATATCCAACCCAATGTCCGCTAAGCTATCTTTTTTTATAAGACAATGTCCTCTAAGCTCACAAGGAAGAGATCTAAGAATTGAGCTACATAAGGATCATTAATGAGATCAAGCTTGAGTTAGTCATCCCAAGCTCAAACCTATTGAGTCCAAGTTCGATTCCGAGCTGGGTTATCGAGTCCGGGTCAGGCTGCCTTGACTCAGCTCAATGCAAGCGGCGGGAGGAGTGACGAATGGAGAACCGCTGATGAAGTATCAGCAGTTTTAAGGATCAGATAAAAAATGGGCGTAGTCGGCCATCTGTTCTCCCCATTTTCCATGGGCACTTATTATCTTCTGCCCTCACGAATAGACAACTTAAGCGAAGTAATTACTCCGAAATCAAGGTCATTCCAGCAAATCCATAGAACAATTCCATCTGCGTTTAAACCGTCAGCTTCGACGAAATTATCCCGATCGGAGCACATAAGGTATAATCGATACCTTGAAGGTGACGAAGGCGAGGCCGCGGAAGTTGCCGGTGTCGGGGAAGCGGGTGAGCTGGAGCTGCGCCACGGGACCGACGCCCTCGAAGAACGTGCGGATGTCGTCCTCCGAGGCGGAGTAGGGCATCCCACTCGCCACCACCTTCTTCGGCTCGTGCTCGACGTCTTCTCCGCCGCCCCCCTGCTCTCTTACACCTTCATCCTCCTCCTCCGGTGGGGTGGCGGCCGCGTTGTCGAGGGGCTCGGCGTCAGCAGAGGGTATAGGTTGACCCCACTTGTCCTTCCTCGCCTTCTTCTTCTTGGGGTTCTTCTTCTCCTTCTTCTTCCTCTTCTCTCCCTCGGCGGCGGCCATTCCCTTCGCTGCCGGCGGCTGGGGTTTTGCTTGGGTTTTGGGTAGAGGTCTAGAGGATTCGGATACTTTCGTGTGGGTATGATTGACGTGGAGAAATTATACAATAGCAGCGCCCTTTTTTCTTGAAAAGTTCAATCTTCCATTCATCTGATGTAACATAATGCTCAACTAGCTCAAAAAAATACAACTTTCCGAGACATGACATAGAATAGTGATACGTCCACCTTAACCTGCATAGTTTTTTCCAAGCAAATTATTCCAAAACATGAGATATTAAGGAAGTTTACTTTACAAAAATTCTTCACAACATCACTAAGATTTCTTAATGACCTAAATTTTATGGTTCAAATCGTGTCGTTGAAGTCACTAAAAATTGCTTTACCTTCGTGGTTGGAGAGAAGAAGCATGTCACATTGACTTTCAAAGGGAAGTTAGATATATCATATGCTCAAAGTCGGGTGGGGTTTCTAAACATAACAAATATGAGGGAAAAGCAAAAAACTACACGAGACAATAGAGGTTTGGTTGGGGTTTCGTAAAATCAAAGAAAATGATTTAGATGGAAAATAAAAATATTTATGGGAACTTCTTTCCCTAGAAGCTCTTATACACCTCTTCTTCCATAGAAACCATTAAATCGAAACCTTGACCATCACGTCACCCCCGCTCTTCTCCTCTTCGCATTCTTCTTCTTGCATTCCACGGCCTCCTTCCACCGCTTCGCGTCGCACGGTCGCACCACCTCACCCTTCATTCGCTCATCGCCATACCGTCTACACCCTCCTCTTGCCATCCGAGGGCCACCGACCACCTAAGATCCACCCATCTCCCTTCGCCCTTCATCTTCTCGCACCGCTACTCCTCCAGTCACTCTGCCTTCTCATCCGCCCTGACAACTCCCCCCATCGGAGCACTCCACCAACACCGCCGCCTTCATCATTGAACTCCTCTCTATGCCCTCGGCCCCTCGTCAGACCTCCACATGCTCCGCCCCCTAGGAGCTTTCGCCCTCGTACTTAGAGCCGCTCATCGACCGCCATCCTCAACACCATCGCTGCCTACCTTGATTCCAATTCGAGCCTTAGCCTCAGCCACCCAAAGCATCGTCGTTTGGCACGTGAAGGTTCGATCATCCGAGCCTTAGCCAAGAGCACCCAAGCCTTCCTTCGTCGCCACATGGATCCTCGGGAGCTCCGATACTCAGCTATGCCCCTAAAAGAGACCCCGACTTCAAGGATAATCCTACGGATGTCCCCTCTCTAGAAGCACACGTGGCACGAGCCCGCTTGGGGAAAAACTTCATCGAAACCCCCACAAGATTTGGTAAATAAAAAAAGGCTCATCACCTTTTATTTTGCAAATTTTCTTATTTTATTGTATTGCATATAGCACCATGTCCTTGAGTATTTATTCGGAACCTCATTTGGCATCATATTGTAATTTTAAAAATTACACTGTATACAACAATTAATTCTTTGTTGTTGTGGACGTTTAGAGTGATTTTGTGAGCATTATTTGATTTATTAATATTTATTAAGGAGAAAATTATCATATTTTACCCCATCATCTTTGGCGATTCATAATAAATCATTGATTGATCTAAAAATTCCCAAAAATTCACAATAGATATATTTAATTATGTTACATTTTGTTTCGAAAAAATCATTATGTTTGCACACATACAGAGGATATAATAAACTAAGTGATAATTTTGGTAATTGATTTTTAATATGTTGCGGATCCAATATTTTTAGGAGTTATTAATTTTCAAAATACATCTTGATTAGACTTATCTGCGATAATTTTAATTCCAATAAATGAAAACGTTTGCTAACTATTAAAACTAATTTATTAAAAATCACCCTGTATGTATTTTTAATTCATATTAAATTTATTGCGCATCCAAAAATTAAAGTAGCTTGGTTTTGCATATTTTAACATTCTGACCAAAATTTAGGAATTTTTGACATCATTTGATTGAAAAATACATTTTAGTCCCTAAACTTAGCTAAAATTGCATTATCATCATTAATTGCTTAGAATATAAAAAATGCTCCTCTGACATCCTAGCATCAAGATCATCTAAAAACTAACCTAAGGAGACAATGGCCTCCATGAGTTCAACCTTGTGCTTACCAAATAAAAAATAAATCTGACCACTCGCCTTTAGTTAATATTAATTTAAGTGGTCTTTTTTTAGTCTAATTGTCTGCCTGCAATGAACATCGTATGTTAATTCACCAAATTAGCGAACGGTGAATTTTGGGGTGCAGCATTGGGGAGGGGAATTGAATTGGTGAATCATACGGATTACGACGCCTTTACCTCTCAATAACTTTGCAAATTATTGACCCCTCCATGCATGATGAACTGGAGAGGTGCAAGCTCCTCGGTTGTACACGTCGCAAATGAGGAGTCCGTCGAACTTCAGGTAAAGTGGACACCTGCGATGGATGGGAGCCTTCTTCATTTGTTCAAGCACCACTTCAACATTTGTGATTGGGTTGGATGCTCCTTCATCCCCTGCCTGGCAAACCATTGTGTCACACTTCAACATACAAATGGGGAAGAATCTTGACAAGCCCGAACTGAACAATCAATGGAAGGGGATAAAGAAGGATTATACCAGCATTGTCTACATGATGGGGAAGAAGAAGTAGTGCTGGGATCTGATCTCATGTAATGTTATCACAACCGACGAGAATGCTTGGCTTATGATATATATTGACTATCTCCCAGCAATGCATTTATTCTTAGATGCTTATTTCACATACATTACATGAAATACCTTTCAGATTGATAAGGTGTTCAAGCCCTATAGGAGGAAGACATTCACCCATTATGACCTTGGAGATGTCATGGTAGGGGAGTACACTACTAGTGGGACCTATGCCTTCACTTTGCAAACCGCACCACCAGGATCGTCTGCGGCCATCTTCGAGGAAGACTCCTATACGCAACATGCATTCAAGGACGACTTGCAGGAGGATCTAGTCGCACTCGAGGTGTCAGACCCTCCTCGAGATGGGGGGAAGGCGACCGAGCCGACTCATTGGCAATGTTGTAGAGACTCAAGAGGACAACCATCGATCGGTAAGCGCTCCAAAAGCGATGACACCCCCCCCCCCAACTTCACAGATGTTGGAGAAGATGTTATTAGGCTCACTGAGTAGATGTTGGAACTGCAACGGGAGAATATTAGTGCCATGATGTTGAAGGACCTACACATTGATGTGGAGGAGATCCTCGACGAACTAGAGGTGTTGCTTCCAGGTGTTTCTCACGAGGCGCAGCCTGCGTGACCCGCGTGAGCAGATCATATTCAATCGTGCAAAGTCTATCCTAGCCAAGCTAGCCATTAGGTTGGGGTTCCGTTAAACAAGCCCCAGTGCAGTTTCTGGCTCTTCACACACTGTGGTCTATCGTATGTGCAACTTAGATGTCTTCTTTATCATGATGGTGGCTTTTTTGGTGATCCTTCTTTGTTGTTGCGGATTTTTTTTATTTTGGACATTCCATAGTTTAATGAATGTTTAATTGGGAGTTATAATCTTCGAACAACTTTCACATGAGTGATGTTTTTCTGTCTATGCATGCAACTCATGTGGAGGAAAAGTACATATTGAATTTGTGTCCAATGTGACTATGTATACAAACTCACATGAAAATGGAAGCCATTATTGTGACGCGGCGCAGTTTGGTCATGTTGAACATGATCTACCTTTGGGCACTCCTCTAGGAGAAAGAGGAGTAGGAAGACATATATGATGGTTACATTCCTTGTGTGCCGAAGCGCACATTGCCACATACATGTCACATATGGATTTCAAGAGATGTCAAATGATGGAGGATAAGATAGAGGACAAGATAGAGGCATTCAACACAATAATGGAGGATCTAAACAGTAAGACATCCCTCATCAAAAAGGAGATGGCGAATGGTGGGAGCTCCACGGATGTGCAACAACCGAAGGTACCCAAACCCAAAAGCTTCACAAGTACTCACAGTGCGAAGGGTCCTATGGGACATGAAAGTGTACTTCGAGGCGACCAAGACGAGGGAAGCTGAGAAGGTAGGCTTGGCATCGATGTACATGTCGAACGACATTAAGTTATGGTAGAGGAGTAGTGCAACAGACGAGGCGAGACTAAGGATCTCCAAGTGGGATGATTTATTCATGGAACTGAAGGCGTAGTTCTTGCCCAAGAATACTGTGTGGGATGCACGTGAGGCTCTTCGACGTTTAAAGCAGACATGTATTGTTCATGAGTATGTGAAGCAGTTTACATCTTTTTTGCTAGACATCAAGGACATATCAAAGGAAGACAAGCTATTCAACTTAACGATCGGGTTGTAAAGTTGGGCACAAGCCGAACTGCAAAGGCAGGGCATAAAGGACGCAATCGTGGTGACAGCTGCATTGGTTGATTACGGGGCCCAATCATGCCACAACACTGAAGAGAAGGCCTTTATTAGTAAGCCGAAAGCACGACCGAAGGACAAGAACAAAAGCGTTTTCAGGAGCCACCAACGAAGGAATGAGAGTACTACAAGAAGGAGCAATGAGGCGATTGAGGCGTAAGTCTTAGTTTGTGTAGGAAAATAATTAGAAAAAGTAAAATAAATATATTTATTGGTGAAAGAATCCAATCAAAAAGATATATAATAAATAACAGTGTAATATATGATGATATTATAAAGATAAGAACATGAAAAAAGAAGATATGTTAATGCCATAAGCCTTTCTACTAAATTTTTATCCGGTCAAAAGGAAATCATTGGCTATAACTATCACAAAAATATTTATCAAAAAGGGATTGGTTGTAGTTGTCACTAAAGATATATAAGTTGTTGATATGAATCATATGATTTGAATGTTATGATTAACCCATACGAAGAACGGTCTAATGTCCCCCCAGTGCCACCATATCTTACCAGTACAGAGGTCTCACAGTGTCCCCGTCCAAATTTTTTTCTTATATAGATATTTGAATTCGTACATAGTTTCGTATATGTTTAAGGATGAAATAGTAAGAGTTCACTAAAATAATTGAACATGTTAATGGTTATGAAAGATGTCAAATTTAAGCATTCACCTTGCATAAATAGATACACAACAACAAGGTCTTTATAAACATATGAAAATAGGAATAGGACTAATTATTTTCTTTAAAAAGAAATAAACCCTAACGCCTCGCCTCAACCTCCTCAGGCATCCGAGGCGTACGCCTCAATCAGGGGATCTGAGGCGATCGCCTCAAGGCATTTTCTCATCGCATCGTTTCGCCTCGAGCACCTTTACACCTCGAGACGCATTTTTTCAAACCATGAACCAAGAGCAAGAGATGCTTCATATGTGACGGACCACATCAGGCACAGGAGTTCCCAAAGTGGGGTCTGGACGAGGGTGGTTTTCGCATGCCCATGGGCCGCAAGTTCCTGGTGGATTATGTACACGCAAATATGGACACCTTTTTGGCACCATACCGAGGTGTCATCGTGCATCTACCATAATGATGAATCTCCGTTTAATCATCTTTATTCTACCATGTTAGCCTTAAAAACTCTAGTAAATACGTGTAAATAGGCTTAATTTAGCCATTTTTAGCATTCATGCATCATTGTGTAAAAAGTGTGTAAAATATGATTTTTAAAGCCAAAATATAGAATAAAGAAAAGAAAAGAAATAAAATAAAATAAAATATTACAAATATTTTATGACCCGAAACCCCTAGACCTAGGCATATCGATGACTAGGTCGACAAGGAATAAAGTAGGGGGAGATAAGGGCCAAAATGCAATAAAGATCCCTTTTATTTAATTCTTTATTTATTCATTTTTGGGATCTATTTTTAGTTCCACTTTTTATAGTTCAAATAAAGAAACTTTATACATGAAAGTTGTAGATAATTAAATATAGAAAAATACAAAATTGATTTCACACAAAAATAATGTACATGTAAAAAGTTATGATCTGAATGAGATTACAAAATCCCAACTTCCCAGACCTGTATCTCTCAAATAAAACTCGAAATGTACCAAAATCCCTTTAATTTGTATATAACTTTTAATAAGCTATTTAATGAAGGTGGTTTCATATTTTTCGGTGTTACGGTTTGAAAGTTGAGTTTTGGACCCTGTAGTATACATGTACCGATTAAAATATTCATTTTATTTATTATTCATTATTTTTATAATTTTACATTTTTATAATTTTGTAAATATTATTTGTAATATATATACATATTAAAATAGGAATAAAAACACAACTAAAACACAAAAATATAATGCGTATATTAAACACATTGGTAAAATACCTATAAACATACCTATATAGACTATACATCTATTTATTTAAGTTCATAATAAAATAAAATAAAAATATATTTAAGTCTATCAAAATAAGTTATAAACTTATAAAATTATAGCCAAAAAATAATAAAATTAAATATACAAAATAAAAATAAAACATTAAAATATATAGATGAATATACCTGTACATAACCCATAAAAGGGAACTTGTAATTTTAGACCCCAAAAAATAAATAAAAATCATAATAAGATAACTAATATAATAATAAATATTTTTCCTTTAATAAACTAAATTTAGTAAAATCATTTATTATTTTTAAATGAATTAACAAATCTTTTTCTAGGCTTTTTCCTGGTTGGTCCGCGTGAACCAACTAGGAGGGCTGGATAGTTGACCCGCGGTCAACTCTTTGACCCGCTACCTGTGACCTTGTCAGAACTCATTTTTGCTCCGATTCGTGAATTTTTCGAGGCATGAGCTTTCATCAAATAGCCACGCTCCCTTCTAGACTTTTACTCCCCAATAATTGAGGATTCACGCCGGCATCGCTCCTTGGGGAGTGGATCGCTGCGTCACTCCTACCATCTCGTTCTTTGAGCCGCTGAACCTCCTTGTACAAAACTGCCCCCAATCTTCCCTCTCATTTTTTTAACCCCTCTTGACCTAGTTTGGATCTCCTCGGGTGCTCCGGATTGACTCCTGTGACAAGGGAGCCTCCAGCACTCTCGAGTGAGATCCGACGAGGCCGGAGGGCCGGCTCCACCTCCATCTCCGGCCCATCATTGTGAGGTCTATCTCTGGCTTCTTCTACCATCGAGGTCCGTATTTTATTCATTTTTTTGCTTGTTTCGCTTCACCTTAGCTGTAGGATTAGATATGTGCCATTATTTTTTCGACAGCCACCCAACCAGTCACCCTTCGTTCCCCCTCGTCGGAGCTAGCTCCAGCGAGACTCCATTTCGCCTTCCCCGCCACCATTCGTTGTGCCAACCGTCGAGGCATTTTGCCCTCGATGGTTTAACCATTTTTGTGCAGTCCTTTGGAGCGCTCAAGACCAGATGGAGCGATTTTGAAGAAGGTCAGAGGTACCTGGAGCTCTCTAGCTTCCGTGCCGTCGTGGGAGAGATCCGGTGACCCTCTGGGCATCCCGGTGCGTCCAACACATTGAGTAGGGCTAGCTACTGAGCCTAACGAACCGAGCCAGGGCTGGGCTCGGACTCGATAAGCCAAACTGGGCTCGGGCTCAAGCTCCAGCTCGGTGGGCTCGAGCCCTTATCGAGCCAGATCGAGCTCCATGAGTCTGGAGCCGATCCCTTTATCGAGCCTGAGCCTCTTATCGAGCATGGTCTGGGCTCGATAGGTGTTTTTTTGGTGAAAAAGTGTTTTGCCAGGGCTCGAACGCGAGACCTCCTTTTTAAAGATCATCCACCATACCAGTAGGCCACCATCTGCGTTGTATGTAAAAGTTAAATTATAATATATATTGTAACATTTTGCTTGTTAATAAAAAAGAAAAAAAAATACTTAATATCTAGCTATAACCTATATTAACATAGATAAAAGGTAAAAAATCCAAGTCTACAACATAGTCCACCCAACATTGTTGTTACATAAATAACATAAACACATAATCCACCATTAACAATGTTACAAAACAAATACAAATAAAAATAAAAATCATTGAAGTTTCACGAATAGAATATATATATATATATTCCTTATCGAGCCCGTTATTTAGTTATTCAGCTGAGCAAGGCTCGGCTCGAGCTCAGCTCGATAATCTATCGAGCCTAAAAATCTGGCTCGAGCTCGGCTCCATTGCTTAATGAGCCCAGCTCACGAGCCCTTGTCGAACCGATCCCGAGCCTGGCTCATCGAGCCGTGACTCAATAACCAGCCCTAACATCGAGGGACCCTACAGGAGCATGCCTAGCCCTTTTGGAGTGTCAAGGAACGCCGAAGAGGAGAGTTCCAATCGGAAGAAGCTCGCTCAGGCGAGGCTTCTTCCTCGTTCATCGTCGCCATCTCTTCGTCGTCGGATTTGGAGCACCAGCCCAGGTCTCCAGCTACCGTTGGATGACGTTGCGCCCAAGCCGTCCGATAGTCTACGGCGATCTAATCGGTGGTCGATCCTTTATGAACCATCATCGCGAGCTCCGAGGACGACACGTGCATAAATGACCACATCAGGACCGTCCGCAGCACTATGCCTGGGTATTTTGCATTTGAACCCTCGCCCATTTTTGTATTTCGATATTAATATTTAAACTTTCCTTGGCTGTTATTTATTTTGTAATATTTGCATTTCACCCCCTATATTTTTTAGTTATTACAATCGAGTCCAGGCTACGTCACCTTACGTGGGAGACCACGTAAGGGACATTTTGCGGCCAGGCCCTTCGACTTTTGGGTATTATCGTTTCATCAAGGAACTATTTTATAACATTATATTTCTTTTGGGAATTTTGCAATATCAACCCCTAGATTTTTGTATATTACTTTCGGGTCCATGTCAGGTGCACGTGGCTAGACACTTGTTCTTTGGCGATTTTGCAGCTATAATCTCGCGTCTTTACTTATATATATTTAGTCTGGTAACTTTTTGTAAACGTTTAATATTTCTGAGAAATTTACACCGCTGACCCTCGAACTTTTTGCTATTTACAAAAAATGCCCTTAGTAGTAGTGTAGTTTCTCTTTGTTGTTTCTATTTATTTCATTCATCTATAGACCTCTAAAAAACCCCCAAAAATATCATAGTTGTCTGTTGCATTTCTCTATAATGACATGTTTTTATTTTACATTTTTGTAGCATCTTAATATTTACAAAAAATAAAAAAAACATGAATTTTCAACCCTGTTTTCATTAGAAAATACAAAAAAAATTATGAAACCTTTTTGAAAAATTCCGAAAAAATATATTTCATCTTTATTTTAGTATTTTACAACTTCAAACCAAAAATAACTAAAAATAAAAGAAAAATCTTAAAAATTGCAAAACCCCTAAAACCTTTATAAAAAATATAAAACATCCATAAAAAAATCCTAAAAATATAATTTCTGTTCCTGAATTTTCTTTATATTATTTTATTTATTTTAGAATTAAATTGGTGAATTTTGCCTCTGTTTGATATTTTTCATGTCCATTTTGATTTCAGATATTTATTTTATTCCATGTTTTGAGTATATGAGACTTTAAAAATACCATAAAAATTAGCAAAAATAAAAAAAACACAAAAATATTAGAAATATATAAAAAGCCAAAAAATATCTTATTTCCTTTTTTTGAATATTTTTTTATATTTTTATCTCTCTCCTACCTCTCTTGTATATATATTTACCCTATAAAGTTTTATTTCCTTTTTGAAAGAAAAACAAAATATAAAAAGAAATACAAAATCAGAAAATTAAAAATCAAAATATAAAAATATAAAAATATAAAATCAAAAATCAAATAAAAAAATATAAAATTAAAAACCCACAAAAAATAGCACATATAGACAACTGGATCACATTTATTTTTTAGCATCATTTGTGCCCGATCTACCTCTTGCTTCATGTGTTCGACACTCTACACTACCTGCACTATACATATCTTTTGTACAGTTATAATAACTTTTAACTCCACATATTGCTTTTCATTGTTTGATCTTTGTTGTGGATTAATTCTTGCTTTAATCCGGATTTCTTGTGGTCGATTCAACGACTGAGTTCCCGCCTTGTGTAGAACTTAAGACCACTCGATTTTGGGGTTAAACACGTAGTTCATGGCAAGGAGAGCTCAAGCGTATGCTAGACCTGAGGAATTATTCCACCACCGACTCTTGCAGCGCCACTCTTACGTCAAACGAACATTCGGGATATTGAAAGCGCTCTTCAAGGAAATAAGTGAGTGGTCGTATTACATCTTCTCAAAACAGGTAATGGTCATCAAGGCTTGCTGCATTATTAGTAATTTCATCCACTATGTGTAGGATGAGGACAAGATCTCGAGCGCAATCACCCAAGAGTCAATGGACGATACTGAGATAGTGGCTAATGGAGATGTCGAGGATGACATATTCGATAACGACGACGACGACAACATTGTTCACGTTCTGGAGGAAGACGGGTGAGCAAGGGAGTTACTGTGCAATGACCTCGTAACTGCTATGGAGGAGACTTGTAGTCTTACAGCTAGATTATCATCCACTGGAATTGTTTTGCTTATATTTCTAGATATGAGTAGATGGGTGAACTCTGCCTTCTAGCTATGTTGTATTTGTATTTTATGTTATATTTTATTTCTGTTGACTTATTTTCACGAACATTAAATATGTGCAATGTATTATAGATAAGCAACCACGTATTGGGCGAGGCTCAACCCCATGGAACTTGTACGTTGGCCAAAAGTTGACGAAATCCGAGAAGATGAACTGAATGAAACTTCTGCGGGAATCTACAGGGTTACAATGGAAAAAGGAGGGTGGACTGAGAGGTCTTTTTTGTTGTATTTAAAGTTGTATTTAGACTTTAATTGGAAAGTCTATGTAATTACAATTGGCATTCAATTTGGTTTCAATTGGGAAACCAAATGGTTTGGAGGGAAAGTTGGGAATTCCCAAATTTGAAATATGGGAGTTTGGGTGGAAGTTTAGTCCCACACCGGGGAGAACTAAACTTTTTGGTGGACTTATGTATGAGTTCACAACCCAAGCTCTTGTAGCAATAGTAGAGAGGAGGAATGGAGGACCACACACGCGCGCGCGCGCTCCGCTCCGCTCGGGCTCGGGCTCGGGCTCGGGCTCGGTATATCCCTCACTCGACTCGGTTTTTCTTCACTCGCAAGAAAAACCTCTCTCACGCCGTTTCTCTCTGGTTCTTCCTCTCGCGGACGAACGTCTTCCTCTTCTCCTCTCTCGGCTGCAGTTCTCTGAGGTACAATCGAGGACGATCCCGTTGGTGTGCGCCGACGACGATCGTGAACCGTCGTATCCTGAGAGCGGATCGCCAGTACCCTACGCACCGGTATTGTGGGGGCAATATCTTCTCTAAGGACAGTCCATTTTCATGGACGCTTCGGTGACTTCTAAACTAATCTCTGTTTTATTTTGCTTGCTGCAATACGTTTATTGCTTTACCCTTTCTGGATCATGCCCGTCTTTGTGTTTCTGTTTTTTTAATCGGTTCCTGTTTACATTGAATAATCGGATAATGATTGGGAAACATATGATTAATATGATTTTAATCTGTATCGTTTCTCTGTTAATTCATTTCGATCCGATTTTATACTGTTTAATGTATGAACTGGTAATCTTATTTACAACAATCTTAGAGAAGATATCCCGAACCGATTCTAGAATGTCGGAAACAATGTTTAAATCGAGGGTAGATATGACGGGTATGCCTGAAAAATTCGGTGGACAGAATTTTAAGCGTTGGCAACAACGCATGAGGATCTGGTTAACCACCATAGGGTTAATCTCGATGCTTGAAACTGACTGTCCTACGGTGGAGGCGGAAAACCCCTCACCCGATAACCATAAGGCGCAATCTGCGTGGAAGGAACGCGACCGTATATGTCATGGTTGCATCTTGTTGGCTCTGTCCAACACGTTGTTTGACGTATATTGTTCATCCACGCAGACTGCGAAGGGGTTATGGGAAGATTTGGATCGAAAGTATAACACCGAAGATCTCGGTATTGAGAAATACTCCGTAGCCAAATTCTTGAAGTTTTCCATGGCCGAAGGGAAGTCTGTTTCTGAACAGGCACACCAGTTTTTACTCTTGCTCCATGGTCTAGAGGATGCCGAAATGAAACTTCCAGAGAAGTTTCAGGTCATGTGCATCATAGAGAAATTTCCCAAGTCGTGGGAAGACTTCGGTATGACCCTGAAACATAGGAAGGGAAAAATCTCTATGGATGACTTGATGGTGGCTATTGCCATAGAGGAGGAACACAGGAAATAAAAACCTGTGCTTCCTGTTGATATTCAGGCTAAGGTCAACTTTATGACCTCGAAGGGCAAAGATAAAAAGGGAAAGGGTCCCAATAACAATAAAATGAAACCAAAGGGCAAGATCCAGAAAAAGGCAAAGAATAAACCCTGCTGGCACTGTAATCAGGTTGGCCATTGGAAGAAGGATTGTCCGTCCTTGAAGGCTCAACCTAAGGCTACAGACGGGAGTCCACAAGTGAACATGATCACTATGGGACTCGGGGCTAGCGAGGGGTATGTCTCTTTAAAACCTGAACTATACCATATCCATGATCCAAATGAGTGGCTCGTGGATACAGGAGCCAATGTGAACATATGTTCTGACAGAACATTGTTTTCTTCTTATCAGACCTGCAGCGGTGGGACTGTGAAGATGGGGAACGATTCTGCAGCCAGGGTGCTAGGGTCGGGACAAGTCAACTTGAGGTTCTCCTCTGGACGAGTCTGGACGTTGCACAGGGTGCTGCATGTTCCTGACATCAAGAAGAATGTGTTATCTGGCTCCATCTTAGTTAGAAATGGTTTTGAATCGAACTTTAAATGTAATAAAGTTGTTATTCTGAGACATGGTGTCTTTTATGGAAAAGGCTATTTGGCTGACTTTGACTTGTTATTTAAAATTAGATGTGATTCAGTAAACATTAATGAATTGAATGTTTTGAATGCTGAATGTTCTAGTTCTGTGTCTCAAGTTGTGAATAATCTTGAATCTTGTGATCTGTGGCATGGTAGATTGGGTCATGTAAATCTAAATTCGATTAAAAGGATGATGAATTTAGAATTGATCCCTAAACACACAATTGATAAAACTCAAAAATGTGAGATATGTGTGCAAGCAAAGACACCTAGGAAGTCTTTTCAGTCTGTCTCTAGAGATAGTGAGATCTTAGATCTAGTGCACACGGATATCTGTGAGTTTAATGGTGTGTTGACCCGAGACAATAAGAAATACTTTATCACCTTTATAGATGATGGCAGTAGATACTGCTATGTATATCTAATGAAAACCAAGGATGAAGCCTTAGAGAAATTTCTTATCTTTAAGAATGAGGCTGAGTCACAAACAGGAAAAGTGCTTAAACGCCTTAGGTCAGATAGAGGAGGTGAATATACCTCTAACTTATTTGATGAACAATGCAAATTTTTTGGCATAGTTCATAAAGTTACAGCCCCATATTCACCACAATCAAATGGGATAGCAGAACGGAAAAATAGAACCTTAACTGACATGATCAATGCTCTCCTACAGAGTTCTGGACTTCCAACCTATATGTGGGGAGAAGCCTTGAATACGGCTTGCCATATTCTGAATAGGGTGCCTCCAAGACATATGGAAAAGTGTCCTTTTGAACTTTGGAGAAATAGGAAACCGAGTTTAAGATATCTCAAAGTGTGGGGCTGTCTCGCTAAGGTTTTAGTCCCAGAACACAAGAGAAAGAAACTTGGTCCTAAAACTGTTGATGCGGTCTTCTTAGGTTACTTATAAAATAGCTATGCATATAGGTTCTTGGTAATTCGGTCCGAGATACCGGGCATAGATGTCAACACTATTGTTGAACTCCGTGATGCTACCTTCTTTGAGGATGTCTTCCCATTGAAGACTGGGATTCCTCAGAATCTGACCATTGAGGGCGCCTCCACATCAGGATCTATTCCAGACCAAGTGGAAAGGATATCGAATGTGGGGGTTGAGACTCAACCTGAACCCAATGATCTTTCTGAAGAGAATGAGCCAAGGAGGAGTAAAAGACCTCGGATAGCCAAGGATCTGGGTAGCGACTTCGTTGTCTACCAGATCGAGGGTGATCCACCAAGTTACAAGGAAGCCATGGCTTCATCCGAAGCAAAACAATGGAAGGAAGCCATAAAATCTGAGATGGATTCCATTATGGCTAATGGAACTTGGGAGTTGGTTGATTTACCCAAAGGGTGCTCTACTATTGGGTGCAAGTGGGTGTTTAAGAGAAAGCTTAGACCTGACGGATCAATTGAAAAATATAAAGCCAGATTAGTTGTCAAGGGCTTTAGGCAAAAGGAAGGTATCGATTATTTTGATACCTATTCCCCTGTGACTAGGATGACCACAATCCGGATGCTCATAGCATTGGCATCTGTATATGATCTCTCTATCCACCAGATGGATGTGAAGACCGCCTTCTTGCATGGCGATCTTGAGGAAGAGATCTATATGGATCAACCTGATGGGCTTGTGACTCATGGGAATGATGGAAAGGTTTGATAGCTTGTCAAATCCCTTTACGGATTGAAACAAGCACCAAAGCCGTGGCATGAAAAATTTGACAAGACTATTTTGTCATGTAGCTTTAAGGTTCATGAATCCGATAAATGTGTTTATTCCAAGGTGAAAGGTGATGAGTGTATTGTCTTGTGCCTATATGTTGATGACATATTGTTGTTTGGATCACATATGAGGATTATTAATGAGACTAAGGCTTTCTTGAGTAGCAAGTTTGAGATGAAGGACATGGGTGTTGCTGATATGATATTGAGTCTCAAACTGACAAGGTCAGTTGATGGGATTGTAGTTTCTCAATCTCACTATGTTGAGAAGGTACTTGAGAAATTTGGATATCAAGATTGCAAAGCTGTAAGCACTCCTTTTGATTCATCCAAAACACTATTTAAGAATAAAAGTGGAGTACCTGTAGCCCAGCTAAGGTATTCACAAGTGATAGGAAGTTTAATGTATCTTGTAAATTGCACGAGACCTGATATTTCATTCTCGGTTGCAAAGCTGAGTAGATACACTAGATGTCCTGACCGTACTCACTGGGAGGCTCTGGATCGAGTACTAAAGTACTTGAAGGGAACTACCTCTCTTAGTTTGCATTATGGTAGACATCCATCTGTACTAGAAGGATACAGTGATGCAAGCTGGATAGGGAAAATAGAGGAGTCTGGGAGTAATAGTGTTACAGGGTATGTATTTACCTTTGGAGGCGGTGCAGTCTCCTGGAGGTCTGTGAAGCAGACCATTCTAGCTCGATCTACTTTTGAGGCCGAGCTGTGTGCTTTGGACACCACTGGAATTGAGGCTGAATGGCTAAGGGAACTTCTGTCTGAAATTCCCATGATAGGTCAGCCTGTTCCTGCGATCTCGGTACATTGTGATAATATGACCACAATTGCCAAGATCAAGAGTTCAAAGTTCAATCAGAAAACAAGGAGACACATACAAATCAGACTTAAGACGTTAAGGGATTTGGTATCTCGAGGAGTGTTGGCTGTGGATTTTGTAGGATCCAAAGAAAACACGGCAGATCCGTTGACTAAGGGACTTGATAGATCTTTAGTCCTAAAGTCTAGGCTTGGGATGGGACTGAGATCCATTGGGAGTTCCTCTACAGTAGCAACCCAACCTATCTGAGTGGAGATCCCACAAAGTAGGTTCAATGTGGTAATAACAAGCTGTTTGGAGAACTGGTTGGCACTCTAAGTTTAATGCGTAAGCATGAGTGTCTTATCCCTGGAAGCCTGAGTGCCATTTAAGCTGCGAGTTTAGGAAGAGCGTAGGCTCTGAATGGGTTCAAGCCTTTGGGTAGGATGTTAGCAGTGCATCCTTGGAGAACGCCACCTATGTGAGTGTTACTGTGGGCCGCAGTTAAAGGAAGAGGGTCTTTCCTTAACACACTCATGAAACAGGATAAGGGTGCATGGCCTTTAAGAGCACCAACCCTGAAGATTGTACCAAGAACAACGCTTTGTTGTTTCTACCGTACACTTTAACACCAAGGTCTGAAGTTCAAGACGTAGTTCACTTCGTTCATGTTAAAGTGAAAGTAGTAAACTCAGGTAGAGGTTCAAACCGGAAGGTACCTTTACTGAAAGCAAAGTGTGGGCAACCGAAAGAAGTTTTTTAAATCCTTTTGAATCTCCTTTTCAAATTGGTGAATTCGTGGGGGATTGTTGTATTTAAAGTTGTATTTAGACTTTAATTGGAAAGTCTATGTAATTACAATTGGCATTCAATTTGGTTTCAATTGGGAAACCAAATGGTTTGGAGGGAAAGTTGGGAATTCCCAAATTTGAAATATGGGAGTTTGGGTGGAAGTTTAGTCCCACACCGGGGAGAACTAAACTTTTTGGTGGACTTATGTATGAGTTCACAACCCAAGCTCTTGTAGCAATAGTAGAGAGGAGGAATGGAGGACCACACACGCGCGCGCGCGCTCCGCTCCGCTCCGTCTCCGGCTCCGTCTCCGTCTCCGTCTCCGTCTCCGTCTCCGTCTCCGTCTCCGGCTCCGGCTCCGGCTCCGGCTCCGGCTCGGGCTCGGGCTCGGGCTCGGGAGAGTCAATTCGGATCTCGGATCTCGATACTTTTTCTGTAGATTTCATTTGGTAAGTCGATTAAATTAATCGTGTACGATTAATTTGGTAAGTCGACCTAAATGGGAATTCAACTCGCCATTATGGGCGCGTTTTTTGGGATCCGAAAGGATGCGTTTTCGGGACGCATTTTTGGAAACCAAAGGTCGCGTCTTTAAGACGCGAGACCCTCTATTTATATCCCTCACTCGACTCGGTTTTTCTTCACTCGTAAGAAAAACCTCTCTCACGCCGTTTCTCTCTGGTTCTTCCTCTCGCGGACGAACGTCTTCCTCTTCTTCTCCTCTCTCGGCTGCAGTTCTCTGAGGTACAATCGAGGACGATCCCGTTGGTGTGCGCCGACGACGATCGTGAACCGTCGTATCCTGGGAGCGGATCGCCAGTACCCTACGCACCGGTATTGTGGGGGCAATATCTTCTCTAAGGACAGTCCATTTTCATGGACGCTTCGGTGACTTCTAAACTAATCTCTGTTTTATTTTGCTTGCTGCAATACGTTTATTGCTTTACCCTTTCTGGATCATGCCCGTCTTTGTGTTTCTGTTTTTTTTAATCGGTTCCTGTTTACATTGAATAATCCGATAATGATTGGGAAACATATGATTAATATGATTTTAATCTGTATCGTTTCTCTGTTAATTCATTTCGATCCGATTTTATACTGTTTAATGTATGAACTGGTAATCTTATTTACAACATTTTTTGGGGAATTTTTATAACATTTTCCCTACCTTATGTTTCCGTCCTCTGAGTTTTCAATGCAATAGAAAATGAGTACATCGGGCGCAAATGATGATCGGCTACGTTCTAAAAAAGGACCAATGTTGCTGCATCAAATATGGATGAGTAACTATTATGTTGGCATGTCTTAACCGATGGTTGCGACAACATTCGATGCACGAGGCTTGGGCTATCTAAGCGTAATTTTACCTTTTAATTTTTCATATCACTTTTCTTCTAACAAGGAGATGTCTTTAACAATATAGTGCAGAATTATTAAACGAACAACTGAGAGATAGATTTTCTCATTTTACATTTGAGTTAACCAGCTAGAAATGGTAATGTTACACTGCGATTGGACGAGGTCCAACGAGCACAGATGTTATTACCCAGAGGATGTCTTCTTTATCTTTGAGGACTCGTGCATACACGAGGATGGCGAGGATCGATGTGGTACACGCGCCTCAGAGATGTAAGTTAGAGCAGTTAACAAAAGTTTCTTATTCAAAAAGTGTGTAACATCAACCAAATATTCTTCTTTCCAAAGATCCAGTGGATACAAAGTGAATGCATCATCAATGCGACTAACTATGGAGTCCTTGGCTGTGTAGAAGTGCTCCTGGCAGACATAATCAATGTGATGGAATTTTAAAAGGAATGTCATGTGGAGTAACTAAAGGAAAAATATGCTACTACAAGAGAAGGAGATACTGATTGTGCACATGATCGGCGGATCAACATCAACACATGACATTTTCGACGAAGTAGTGTGTGATTGTAACTTCTACTTCATATTAAATATCTGCAATACCAAGTAAAGAGATACCAACAATCGGGTGTGAATACTATAAGATTATGTTGGCATATATGTATTGACAAAGTGTATGTTCAAGTATCCGTTTCTAAAATAAACATAGACATGTGTGCCTTGATTTATACACATATAAACTATCCATATATGTGTAAAGGTGCACGTTGGTTGTGTGGCTACAAGATAGGAGTGTTATTAGAGGGAAATTACGAATAAAGTTTGGGATTGACATTATACGCTACAGAAGCACCTGAAGTACTAAACAGAATATGCATGCCCATTAACTGAAGGCCCTGGGCTCTCCTCTCAGTCTCGCTCGGTCTCCATGCTTTCCTATCAAACTCAAGCCCCGTCCAAGCCGCATTTAGTGGAGACTATCGACAGGAGGACTCGAACCTCCACGATCTTTAGCACAAGATTTTGAGTCTCGCGTGTCTTTTTCCGGTTTATTGGTTTTGTAATGAAAAGTATAGGGTTTTGTCACCTCTCCAACAATTTCCCCATTAGGTAGAATTTTGTTGGCCCAAGAACTTATTTGCTCAGGAGAGACTGGTCCAGTTCGAAGTTGTTGATGTTTATACCGATCGATCATAGAATAGAACTTATGATTCATTCAGATCAAGTTTTTTTAGGAAATAAGAGAGAAAATGCCAAGGTGGATAACGTCTATAAAAAAGGACCAGTAAGTAAACACGTGTACATACATGTGTTAGCATTGAGAAGCCAAGGTGAAGGTCGGTGAATATACAACTATCGTGAGAGGTGTGTGTGTGTGTGTATATATATACACACACACACACACACACACATACATACATAAAATTAACACAAGTATATTATAGTGAGGAATTCATAGCTGTAGAAGTGAAAGATGAGTCGTATTTCATCCGTAGCAGATTGGAAACTCTTCGGTAATGTTCCAGGTTTGTTACCTATTTAAAAATTTCTGGCATCATTTCGTATTACTAATCAGGGGCCGAGTAATCTATCTCTATAGGTTGTTCATCTTACCTGATATAATAGGTCAAGATGGGATATATCTAATGGCTTAAGTTCCACAGATTATGTAGTATGTATGCATAATATATTAATTGATGTTATTTGGATATCAAAGGCTTACACTGTACTTGGCATCAAACCCATAATAAAGTACAATTTTTCAAAAGCTAATAGTCTCTATAAAAAATGGAAGAGAGGAAGGAAACGGAGGGAGCTTAACACTAGGCAGGTCATGTCTATCTATGATTTTCAAGTCCCCTATGTGGATTATGTTTTATTATCTATTGACAAGTCTTAAGTTAAATCACTGAAGATCGACAATTGATTTTTTTTGAAAAAAAATAATAAAAGAGAAGAAGAAGATTTGGTAGAGGTTGAAAGGTTTTAGATGATATAATATTAGAGGGCTTGTACGGATGTGTAGAAGATGATACTAAAGTACTTAGTTATAGACATTCAAATCCTTACTCAAATAAGTAAAAGGCATAAATTTTAGGTTATGAAACCACCTGTAAGCATATGTATTCAAATTTATTCGTATGTGACTTGTTGTCTTCTATAAAAAAATAATAATAATAGTAAATATTGCATAGTTTAGGAGGAAAGTTTTGTCTGTAAGTAGTTATATGAGTTTTCAGTGCCACTCCAGTGTATTGACTATAGAATTGTGACTTAGACAGAATGATGGACAGAAAATGTTGAGATTTCGAGGATTTGTTTACTAGTGGAAGTGCGGTGACAACTTAACTGTAAAGATTGGATTTCACATGAAACCCTCAAGTGAGTGGTCTTAGGCCTATTTTATGATATAACCCCTATTTTCGCAGGTAATGGTAATATTACAGTTTTTGGAGCCTTTTGATTATACAATTGCACATGTATATTTTAGTTGGATAATCAGATAAATTTTATTATTACTCCAGATGATGGCAACTTAGTAAATTTCATATGAGTATTCGAACTTAATGCACAGTTGAATAAGCTTAGTTTTACGGTTGCATATTAAAAATGTTGGATATCGATAATGTTTTCAGTATTCAATTATGTCGTTTTATTACCACAGAGTTTCTGAAATATAAGCAGATACGTTCAGTATGACAATATGATTCAGACTTCATAGATTTCTCAGCTTATAGTTATATTACTAGTGATCAGAAAGCATGTCAGAAATAATGACCACCACAGTAGCTCTCAGACATGGTCATGAACTAGCCATCAGATATGGTGATGTCATCAGATATGATCCTGAAACATGCCATCAGATATGACAACCATTAGATGTGATACAGAGGACTTTGGTCCGCATTCTGTATACACATAGGCTTTGGGCCCTATGCAGGGTGTTCTTTTGCCTTTGGGGCTGTCTACGCGTATGACTCAGTTTGTTTCAGCGTTCATGTACTTAGTACGCTAGCCACAGTGGTGTCGTTATAACAGTTGAAAAACAAACATTCTCGTTTCTGCAAGATTTTCAACAGCCAAATAGTAAATTAATTTCAGTTTGTTAGCTTGATATTTCAATTTTTGTACAACATTATTATTTTGCAAGGCTTCATTTTTTTTATGAAATTGTCATATTATAGCATTACATTGTATTTCAACTAGCCAGCAAAGTTACCTTCAAAATTAGTCAATATATTTTCTTACCAAGTGCTTGAGACCTACTCGCTGGGTCTAAGCTCATTTTGAGTTTAGACTCAACCCTCTGTTATTAAATATTATTTACAGACACATTAGGAAAGGAGCCATAGGAGACGCGAGGGAATGAAGTAAGCCTTTTGCAAACAGTGGAACTTTCACTCCATCCTTGACATTACAGAAATTTTTTGGTTCTTCAGGTAAAATAGTTAGTAACTTGAAAGACTAATTATTTTTGGGTAAAGTGAAAGGACTTGTATATGAACTTTGACAGTAGATGATGGTTGTACATAAGGAACAATGTAAATGTGTTTGGTGGTGAGAATGGGGATTATGACTTGGTTGGATGTGATGGTGAGTTGAAAGGAGAATGTTATGCAAAAGTTTTTTTTATGAATTGTTTCAGGTACAAGGCAACGTTTGGGAGTCCATAAAATAGAAGAATTGCTGTCGAATTTTTATAGAAATGCTAAATTATGGTTAAGATGATCAAGCAGTTAAATGTCGCACTCGTCTCGGCTAGCGGTTCGGGTCGTGACAGTGATAAGCATGTTCAGACGTAGATTTCATACTATATCTCGTGTATTCACAATTGTAATAGTATGATCTTATGGATCTTCATATAAAATAAAATGGGATAAATTATTCTGCGTGTAATTGTAATGATACATAAGTCGGTTAATGGTGCTTCATACCGGACTATACTACTTCCAAATAACAACTTTAACTAACTTACAAACCTTATTCCTTATCCCTCATGTCCGAACCGAATGAAGAATTGCACTTACCTACCCTTATCCTACATTATCCCCCTTATTCTTATACTTCCAACGATCATGAATAGTGCTTATTCCAGCTTATTCCCCATTCCTATTCCCACTTTATTCCCCAACTGAACACCACCTAAGGGTTCATGATATGTATTCTATTTCAAAACCATCGTTATTAGATTGTATCGAATTTTGACAAATCCGTTAAATGGATTTGAGCCGATTATTATTAAAATACGACTAAATCTATTTCATTAATCCACTAATATATATATATATATATATATATGCATATATAATATGATGTGTCACTTAGTTATTCATGTGAATAATTACTTACTAATATTGATAAATTTTGAAAATAAAAGCTTTCAAATTCTGTTTACAATCTCCCTACTCAAGTATCATTTTATTGATATGCAAATTCAGTTAAGAAAAAGAAAGGAATAAAAAAACTCCAACATCAATTGCAACGAATTCTCCTTTATTTACATCAATGTATACATAATCATGATCCAAATGCCAGGAGCTACAAATCAAATGAGTCAACTAATTGAGGACAATTTGTAAATGTTAAAAACTTGATCTAAACCATAATCCGGTGGATCGAATTGGAGAAGGATTTAATGGTCAATGAATTAGATTGGATTGGGAAAAAAATCCAATATCTTAAGCTTGGAATGGACACGAATTAGGCTAAAATATGATCCGTTCAATTCATATGCACGGTTACTTACTAGACATTATATTTTTAGCATCTTGTCCAATGGAAGAATGTAATCACGATACTACTTACCACGAAATAAATGGATGTTTATTCCACATCCAAACATGCAAAGATATTGTCGTGTATCCAGTGGTAATCATTATCAAAACTAATGGTCTCGAAAATAGATTTATTTCATAAAAATGCTGAGAAAGATATATCTATTATAAGCTTTTTAAAACTTGTGCCCTTCCGAATTTTTCCGATAGCACTTGGGCCTTTAATCTTTTTACAATTACACTTGTTTTCATATATTATTATTATTACAAATTCTTAGCTGTACACTTCTATTATTACACACATGCATCTATATCACACTAATAGACTGGAGATTAGTGTGAATTTTGTAAGATTATAAGGCCTTTGCGGCTCAAGCTATAAATACTATTCGCACCCTTGGTGGATCAGGGTATGCAACGAGAAGAAGTTATGATGACTGCTCTTCCATCACTTGATACATTCGAGGAGGGATCACCTGGAATGAAAGAACCGAAATTGATTCATGAAAGTTTGATTGCTGAATCACTCCCCATCGGTATGTTCCAGCTCCATTTAGATAATGAGGATCTAACTTTAGATTATGTTTTCATGATGATCCGATGCAAATCGAAGTAAGTCATTTTTTCTCCTAATCCTTGTTACAATATTCCATGTTTAATTTTTTCACATAAAAAGCGATAGATTTCTCGCTTCATTATTTTGGAAAATTGTGCACTTGTGTCTTTTTTATTTATTTTTAAATAATAGTTATTCTTAAACTTTTTTTAGTTGTATTTGTGCCTCTATGTAGAGACGAAGTTAGGAATTTTTACTTGGAGCGGGGGAGGCAACTTATTGAGACTATATATATAATTTACCATTGTTACTATTTCTCATTATAATTAGTAAAAATGTGTTTACATGTGTATTTCACAAAGATACCCTTGTAAACTTACAATTTCATATAAATATCCTAACAAATATTATACCGACAAAAAGATCCTTACGAAATTCTTCAAATCAAAATACACTTTTATTAACAATATGTTAAGTTATACAATTAAATTAAATATTTTTAAATAAGTAATATTATATCGCTTCCTAATGTAGGAACGTATAGTATGTATACGCGCGCGCACACACACACACGCATGTGTGTGTATGTATGCACTTTGATGTCCACATATATTTGTGCATGTATTTGTATATTTGTTTTAAAATCTAGCTGTAGATATATTTTTGGTTAAAAATAATAAAATATTTTACCTTTTCCTATATTTGACATAGTTTTTATGGAATATATATATTATTTTTGTATCGTAATAAGTCATTCAATTCATATATAACATATTTCCTAATACTATGGCCTCCCTAACATAAGCGACAAATTTCACTGAATATTTCTCTTTTATCAAAGCTTTGTTTTTTTTCTTGTGATATTGTAAATGTTGAAGTGAATTTTATCTTATATACAAATTTGTGGATACGTAATACAATATTCATATTCGTTAATATCAACAATGACATTCATAATTATGTAGATATAGATATGAAAATACTTATATGCTTTCCCATAACTGACCATTTATATAGTCATTTTGGTATCTTTTATAGATTGATATTACTCTTTATACTCTAGATGATTGTCTTAACAATTCCACCTTTTTTGTTGAGTTTATTTATTTTTAAATGAAAGTATTTAAAAAGATATAAGATAGGTATTGTACAATATGTAAATGCTAATAGTCAATTGCATGCTAATAGTCAATTGTATTTTTTAATAAAGGAAATAGTTTACCGTAAAAAATGAGTCTATAAGGATGTTTTTAAAATCTATCATATTGCATCCATTTTAAGTGTACAATAATAAATAAGTTATTTATTACATAATAATTTTTATGTTAGAATTAGTGGCGTATGTCATATTTATGGATATATCAGCAGTGAAATATCATAATATGTAGTGCTTATCCATCACTGTTGTTTTGAATACGAACTAATCATCACTATGAAAACTGTGGTAGCTCCGTATTTCTATATGGATCATCAATATTGATAAAACAATATGTATTACATTTATCCTTAATTTCATGTATAAAAAGATCATTTCATGCCGAAATAATAGGTGACATTAACAATTTAAAAAGAGACGTAATTGTGATGAATTAAAAAAAGGTCACTATGTAGTTACTTTGTGTCATTGCATTCATGTCATATTATTGATTTTTTTATTGGGAGATGGGATAGATTAGGGATGCCGTCAGACGGATACAGATATGGATATTTGTGTTCCCATATCCATATTCATTTTTAAATACGAATGCAATGCGTATATAGATTGAAAGATGAAAAGCATGTTACCATCCATAAAAGATGGATATCAATCTAAAACGGATACCGGTCACATATGAACAATACTATAAATACTCTATATAATAGCTTAAATATACATGTATTGGATGGAATACAAATAATATAAACATACCAAATGTTCTTATATTTTAACAATTATACCAGATATGATAAAAGAAGGAATACAATTATGTTATATAAAGTTATAAATAAATGTATAACAGTATTTAGGGTAAAATGGAGGCAACCCCTAGGGGACCTATCTTGGCTCCCCAATCATATTTTCCCCAATTTTTTTATTTTTTTTTGAAAAATGAGTCCATGAAAACTCATCACTGTATCCATATATTATGACATTCAAGTTTCGTGAGAAACAGAGACCCCTACACAAAGGTTTTACAAACCGGATCGGACATTGAACAAGTCAGTCTTCAGTTCGTTCCAACCAGTCAGACCATCGGTCCCAACCGTTTGGACCGGTGATGATGTCAGCATGACATCATTATTCCTATTAACTCAGGAAAAAAAAGGTGCAGGATTAGTTTATTGAGTTTTTTGAACCAATAAAAGTGGATACATATATGTAAGTATGTATTTATATATCAATGAAATAATAGTTTAAAATGTCAAATCTTTCAATAGAATAACATGATTGTCTATTTCGAGTAAAACTCTACAGAAGTTAGTCATATTTCAAGCATTATATGTGAATACAATATTGTAATCATTTATTTACAGTTACTTCTTGAAAAATACTATAAGAAAGCAGTGACACAACTTATATTCTAAAAAAGAGAGGGGCATATTAACTGATATTGTAGAAGTTAAGAATGGCATGAGTGATAAAAATCCTATTATTTCATTATTTAAACCTTTATTTTTTGAAATTTATCAAACTTAATCCCGGTCAACCCTGTTTGACCACCCGAGTCAAACTGATCCGACCACCTGTGAGACATATTTTTTATTGTTATTTTTCGAAATTAATTATATAAAACCAATCGAACCGAATAGGTCGGAGCTGGTTCTCGGTCCAACCAGTCCGGTTTTTTAATCCATGCTCCTACGACCTACATGTAGACAATCATATTTTAATGGTCGTAGAATTGTCGAAATCGGTCTCTTCTGGATGGAGGTCGTAGGAGTCCCTGTTTCGTAAAAATTTGGATCGCATAATTCATGGATATATGAAAATCCACAGAAGTATTTAAAAAAAATTGAAAAATAGGAAAAATAGGGTGAAGGGAGCCAAGTTAGCTCCCCGCAGGGGCAACCCCATTTTACCCCCATATAAATGGATATATCAATTCAGATATAGATTTTGTTGGTATGAATGTGATATCGATATCCGTATCAATTTGAACAGATGCGGATACGGATATCATAATTTGTATGATATTGAGAGATACAACTTGTAAATGGGAGATGGAGGGGCATTATATACAGCTTATTATTTTTCATAATTAACTATATCTTATATAAATCGTATTCTATATAATAAAATATATTAGTATATAAATCATATTCTATTATAATAAAATATATTATTATATAAATCATATTCTATTATAATAAAATATATTACATAGAGCGAATTAACTTGGAGTGGCATGCTTTGGACGGTATGATTATATATCTTCTCGTAACTAACTTTATTTATCAACACGCTTAAGTTTGAAAATGCATAATAGATATTATCGAGTGATGCGTAGATGTAATGATTGTGGGGTCTAGAATTAATGCACAACTTGCTTTGGAAGATAGACTTGACGGTGGGGTCTAGAATTAACAGGTAGATTCAACCATCTTTGAAACATAGGCATTTTTTATTTTGTGGCACTTTAAAGTCTATTAGACTATTACTAAATCGGCATGCAGTTGTTAGAGATGACAACTATTCACATTCTAGCTTCACGAGGCCCTGACTTAGATATAGAAAATAAAAGAGTAATTATGCAAAAGTTCCTAAACTATACACCCGATTTCGATCTCATACTCGGACTTTAAAAAGGTAAAAATATGATACATGATCTTCAAGGTTTATCTCAAATTGATTTTAGAGTAATGTGATTTAAGGTTAGAAAGACAAAATGAATAATTAAAATTCAGTAGTTGCAGGTTTGCAGCTTATATTGCAATATATCATAAAGATCGAGTACTATATTGTTATATTTTAAAGTTCATGTACAACGTTAAAATCCTATTTATTAGCTTGATTATCAATATTTTACATAAACATCGTCAAAAATATCCCCTAAAAATCATTTTTTATATAAAAATGCATTTCCGTTACTGTGATGTTAAGTAATGCCATTGGATTTATCTAATGTTTTTAATAAAAAAATGAGTTTTATCGTAGCATACTTTTTTTAAACACCTTATCGTTTAAATACTTTTTTCTCGATCCACCATTCAAGATCCTCTCCACTCTCCATCACAACTATTGGCCAACTTAATTATTTGGGCATCCCCGACTCAATCAAAGCTCTTGAGAATATCTTCCCTTTGTCTCCAAATTTCACAAAGTTATCAATGAATTGTTTTTATCCTCGATTCTGATATTCGAAGTGAGAAGTTCAAATATTTACTCTCTTTGCTTCTCGATTGTACAGTAACAAATTAATAGCTCACATGACATTTATATATTTGCTAGTCCAAAGTGGTTGATGGAGACGTAATGGAAAATTGTCCAATCCAAGGGTAGGTATAATGTCATAAAATTCTATGTAAGATTGTGAAGTTTGCTTAAATCTGTGTGCATTTTTGAATGTCGGAGGTGAATTTTTTTCACTGTCAAAATGAATGGTTACAGAGGGTCAATAAAAAGAACATGAACAATCTCACAGTCCATGCATGCTAGCAATGTTATACTTGATATCGCAAGACTAATTGCAGCATGGTTGAAATGAGATAATGTGAGATGTAAGTTTGATCAATTTTGGATCCCAAACGAAGATACTGATGGAATTTGTGGATTTAGGAGATATATGAGTTGCTTTTCAGGATGAAGTAGATATGACCTCTCTTCTTGCTTGTCATATTTTTTAGGAATTTTTATCCAACAGACCCTGTAAACTTGCTAAATGACCTCTACGACCTTTGAAACGTCTTAATTCCCCGTAGCCCCTGTAAACTTGCTAAGACTTACCATATAGATCATGCGGTTGACTCACAATCCATTTGACCGTTAAAACTAACCGGATCCGTGAATTTCTTTTCCATAATAACCATTTTGTTTCTCAAAATTATACCATCCCTTCTCCCTCATATCTCCTCCACGACACCCCCTCCTCCCCTCCCCCACCCCCATTCCATCCTCGATCACCACCTCCTCTCCTTCCACCGCTCCTCCTCCCACCTCCTCTCCTCCGCATGCTGTGACTCTAACTGCCTCCATTCCTCCGTCTCCTCCACCTCCTCCCTCACCCACCCATGCCTCCTCCCTGATTACTGAGGCAAATGGATGGGTAGCAGTGGGTATGTCCAATGGAGATCATCCGTCGAACTGGAATACAGTGGGACGGGAGCCTTAGAGATGAGTTCGACTTCTTGGATGGGGGGACGGGTGACATTCTTTGAAATTGAAGGGCATATCTGGAATCAACTCTGGACACGGTTGGAAGAGATTTCGATGTAAGGGTGGAATGGAATATCAGAATAAAAATTTAATTCTAATACAGGGTGACGAACAATTGAAGGATCAGTAACAACCCTCTCCATCTTGCTTTTTTTCTCACCCCGACCTCGCCCCTCTCCACACGCTACCCAAGGGGGGTTGCACAGGAGTTCTTCATAGGCTACAGAGACCCCAAGGTGCTCCAACACCCCTCCTCATGCTCCAACGATCACTACTTGCTCCTCGTCGCCACTACAACACCTTTCCATCATTGAAAGGGGAAGGAAGAGATAGACGGATGAGATAAGAAGGAAGGAGAGAGAGAGGAGGAGGAGGAGGAGGTGGTGGTGGCCGTTGGATCTGATGCAGTTTTGATTAATCCAATCCTAAACCCAAGCAAGTTAACTCAAGAAGTCTCAAATTAACGGTAGGAGTTGTGATGTAAGACAAAGCAAGTTTACGGGACCGAGGAGGGAAATACGTTGTTTCAAAGGTCAAAGAGGTAATTGACAAAATTTATAGGGTCTGTCGGGTAAAAATCCATATTTTTTATAAACATTTTCACATTGAATGTTCAAGAGCTACAATATAGAAGAATCTAACTCACGAGTTAACATGCCATGATTGGGCAACATGTAGTTAGGAGGCTCTCCCGAGATTGTTGTGATTGAGATGAATGACTACTCTTTGATGTTGATGTCAATATTACGAGAAAGCTCCGATGGAAACCCACATGCGATATGGTCGAAACAATCACCACAAAAGCGACCCTGCGTGGTGACAAGTACAACTAATGCCATCAAAATGGTCACCCCCTTCGAGAGCATATCCTATGCAGTACTGCAGGTATGTTGTAAAACTGTGGGTTGCTTGAGCCGCTCAATCTTGAGCGAGCGGTTCACATGAAATCCATCGGTAAGGGCCCACAAAACACCGAATTCGTGTGAACCGTTCGATCAAGATCGAGTGGCTCGGTGGCCCACGATTTTACAGCAGTCCTCTGCAGTACTGCAGAGGATCTGCTCGCCTCCCCCTTCACACATGCATAACTCTTTCTCTGTTTTTTCTTCTTCTTCTGAATTTGGCAATTACCCTTCATGTCTACAATGGGTTTCGACAATGTTGTAAAATTTGTCCGACTAGGAGGTCCGACTTGTCGAGTTAGTGGGGTGGCTGACTGATTACTGACAAATTTCGACTAGGCCCACTAGTCGACCAATTTTTGCTTGGAAATAACATATTTTTTAACTTTTTATTTTATAAAAAGCAAACGTATTATAATACATTTGATGTTTCATATATATTCAATGACTTATCTTATTTCTTCACGATAACATAAAAAATACAAATCTATGTAAATATATAAGAATATATGTAAAAAAAATTATACATTTAAAAATTCAAAATCAATTAAAGCATGATTAAATCCGATCAATCATCCGACTGATGATTAATCTTAATCAGCGATCCAATCGACTTTTACAACTTTGAATTTGGATGAGGTGCTTGAACTTCAAAATATTCGATGATAACCCCACCTGAAGCGGCGGATGCCAGAGGACGTCAAGGACAAATCTGTAAACAACTTCGTAACTTGGGTACCTCACGCAAATTCCGCTCACCTGTAAATCCACCATCCCATAAATACTCATTCCCGGGAAAGTTAACAGGTGCGAGAGCAGTAACAGTGGAGAAGGGAGATGCCCCTCCTCTCAGGGATCTGAGTACCCCTCTTCCTCCTCCCGCCCCGTCGCCGGAACCCTAGAAATCCCGTGCCGGAACCCCAGAAGCCATGAATCCCCTCACTCCTCCCCCTCCCCGCCGCACGATCTACAGCGACCGCTTCATCCCCAGCCGCTCCTCCTCCAATTTCGCCCTCTTCGACCTATCCCCTCCCCGCGCGCCGCCGCCCCGCGGCGACGGCGCCTCCAAGGATGACCTATCATCAGCCGCCTATACCGCACTCCTCCGCTCCGTCCTCTTCGGCGACTGCACCCCCGACTGGCACCGCTCCGCCAATTGCTCCCCCACCTCCACCTCCTCATCCCCCTCCACACCGAGTAGGAATATCTTCCGTTACAAGACCGAGATGCCCAGGCGGCTTCCCAACCCCGCTGTGCTGTTTGCCGGTGACGACACTATCCCGGGAGGCGTTCCCAGCCCCCCCAAGGCCCCTCGGAAGGTCCCTCAGTCTCCCTACAAGGTCGTGGAGCGCATCTGAACCCGAAATTCGCTTTCTTTTGGTGTTTGGATTGTCGATCTGATTTTCTTTTTTGTTGGGTTTTCAGGTCCTGGATGCCCCCGCCTTGCAGGACGACTTCTACCTGAACCTTGTGGATTGGTCGCCAAACAACGTCTTGGCCGTTGGGTTGGGAAATTGCGTATATCTGTGGAATGCATGCAGCGGCAATGTTCGATCAATTTCCGTCCCTAGATTCATGTTAATCGTTTCTTTCTTCATGTTATTTCAAGATCTGCATTGTGGTTGGTGCAGGTGACGAAGCTTTGCGATCTTGGGATGGACGATGGTGTGTGCTCCGTGGGGTGGGCACAGAGGGGCACCCATTTGGCAGTTGGAACAAACTTAGGGAAAGTGCAGGTACTTCTTTATCGGTTTTAATGACGCATGGGTATTTGTTAGCTATTATGGTTTTCCTCAAAAACTGTTATTGAGTACGGTATTGGTATATATATAATCAGGCGACTGTGTTTCGGATGGGTTTGGGTGAGGTGGCGCAAGGTACCGTGTTCTGCAACACGGAGGCATTGAGAAAGCACCGGCAGGATGGGATGCTTTTGATGGGTTGATGGGGGGTTTGTGGGAGGGGCACCATAGAAAGGGAGTTGGACATTTTTTGGGCCTGGGTAGTGAGAGCGGAGAAAACTTCAAGTTGAGGGAGGATACGTGTCCAATGAAGATTGACTCCTGTATAGCAGGTTGGGTTATTTTAGTCTTGAAATCATACTTTATAAACTTGATTCTATACATTCTATACATTAATTCTGAAATATATAAACACATTGCTTCTTTAACCCTTGCTCACCTCTGTGGCCATCCATTGGGACCTTATACTCTCGTGCAGTTGTGTTCATCGTGGTTTCTCTTTTTTATGAAAGCTTAAGAATGGATACTATAGTTACTTGCCTTCCGACAACAACAACCACAATGCCTTGTCCCACATTAAGCATGGCAGGCTACAAGCATTCTTTGCCTTTATTCATATTTATTTTGGGTCATTCTCATGCTTAGATCCAAATAAGATCCCTTCAAATAGTCTCCTTCCACACGAACTAAAGATAACTAACCCTTGTCACTTCGGAGAGAGAGTTTTATGCGGCTTATGACTTGACACAATCCATCTATCTTATCTGCCTAATGGGTTGAGAGAAGGTTTCTTGTTACGTGATACTATCTTGTGGAAGGTTTGATCCGATCCCGCCCATGGAGTGGTAAGTCATTTTGACAAGGACTTTCCATGTAAGTCCTCTCCGCTGTAATATGCATGATTTTGAAATTCTATAAATATGTTACTAAAAAATAACGAGCCTTCCTCGCCCTCTGCTAAATGGCTCAACATCCCAAATTTCGCATTTTCTAACTAATGCATCACCCGATCTCCTTTGCAAATGGCTAAACCATCTTAAGTAGTTTTCTATCATCTTATACTATATGGGAGCTACTTCTACTTTCTTTTTGATTACATTGTTTTGAATCTGATCGTTCCGTGTATGACCACACATCCATTGTAGCATTTTCATTTCTTCTATTGTTATTCTCCGCACATGTTTATGGTTCACATGCCAAAATTCAGATCCATGAGGCATAGCATGTTTTACGATTACTTTGTAATACCTTATTTGATCTTTAAGGATTTATCTTATCACAAAGATCAATATAGGATGCTCTTCACTTTAACTAACATGCATTTGTTATATGAGTAACATCTCCATCAATTTCACCATTATGTTGTAAAATAGATCTCAAGTATCTAAAAGAATATTTCTTCCGATTGTTATCTTCTCCAATCTTTACCTTGATTCTTTCATCATTGCTTCCATCAAATGTACACTCCATATATTCCATCTTATCCCTACTTATAAGAGTTTCTTTAGTCCCTATGCACGCTCAAGCTTCTTATTTACTCCATGTCTAGACTCATCATACGACACAATATTATCGGCAAACAACATACACCAAGATACCCCATTCTGTATGTTGCTAGTCAACTCATCCATAATCAAAGTAAAAAGGAATAGGCTTAAAGATGAACCTTGGTGTAAACCAATGCTGATGTTAAAATAGTCAGTCTTCTTAGACTAGATCCTTACATAATATTTTTTTTGATCATAAATAGGGGAGGCCGCATGATGGGGCTCACCTCAGGAATTCATTGATACTTGAGACATAAGTTACAAACAAAAAAAAATAAATAAAAGAAACATAACAGTCCGCACACTCATGTTGTTCTCGTCAACAGTCTTCTAACATGGTTAAGGATATTTTCGGTGTAGAAATGTTGGCCCTTAAATATGGTCTCGTTTCACGCGCACCAGATTGCCCACAATAACATGTATGTCGGGGATGCATCATCTTGAGAGTTGCCGTCCACCGCTCTAATAGAAGTCTAGAATGCCATCAAGTCTTCGACATTCAGCCATTGAATTCCAGCCTCTTCCTATATCAGCGACAAAGTACGACATCAGAACAATAAATGCTCAAAGTACTCTTCATCCTCATTGCATCTTGGGTCCTTACCTTTGACATAATGCGACCATGTCATAAGATCCAAAGTAAGAATTTAATCTTATGTTGGATTTTTGACTTCCAGATTAGCGTAATGTCTCGATCTTGCTCCGTCTGGTTCCCAGTTTTCCTTGCTCCAAAAAATTGTATGTCTTCTTGGCACTAAACTTCCCCGATGTCCACATGAAATGGTCTCTACCGCCAACCGGTCCACCCACTCCTCGATGTTAGCAGTAATGGCAGATAGTCCTGAAATTGTTGCTCCGAAAGAGACACCGTGAAACAAGGGCTCCACATACCATCCAAGTATGTCTTCGTAATGCTACCTATATTGTCCATGGATATGCAGAAGAGGTGCATGAAGCAGTCCTTCAAGGGTCCAAGGCTCGCCCAATTATCAATCCAAAATCGAAATGATTGACCATTGCCAAGCACAGGGTGCATCGCCTCTCTTACCTCAGGCAGAGTGTCCTTCAACCCCAACCAAAGGGAGGAGGGGCCTCTAATGTGCGGCATCTGCAAGTCCCCCTGAATCAAGTAGATCTTCCACAACAATCTAGAAGTTAGATCTTCCTCAACTCCCCACAAGGTTTTATTTATGAGTTGAAGTCTAAGAATGTCGAGAGCACCTTCCTTCTTCCTACGAGTTACTGTTTCCCATCCCAAGTGATGTATCCCTATGTGTTTTTATTTACCATCCGACCACAAGAACCTCCTCATAAGACGTTCCATCTGTTCACAGACTCCCCTTAGCAACTTCCTAGCTGAGTAGAAAAAAAAAAGGTATCGCCGATAACACATGTTTAAGCAACACCACCTTTCCGCCTTTGGATATGATCTTGACCTTCCGTCCCGCTAGTTTATTTTCCTATCTCTCAAACACCACATGCCAATCCGACTTCCGAAGCCGACCAACCGGTAAGGGTAAACCAAGATAAGAGATTGGTATGCCCCCCCTTCCGCACCCCAACGCTTCTCCCAGCCTCCTAGCCTCCTCCTGCCCCAAACCAATCAGCACAAACATGGACTTATCCCTATTAATACGGAGTCCAGAAATGTCTCCTTACCTCTCCAAAATCTTTGACATTCGTTTAGATTGTTGCAAATCATCCTGAAGAAATAAAACTGTGTCATCAATGCTTTGCAAAATTGATACCGATATGTCGTCCTTGTGGAATCCAGAGCGCATCCCATCATCCTGCGCTAACTTTACCATAACCACTAAATCATCGGCCGCAATGACAAAGAGCAGGGGAGCCAGAAACCACCCTTAGGGCGTCCGTTCACCAGGACTGCGAAGGAGGCTATCGTAATGTATCTTTTCATCCATGAAATCCAAAGTCTCGGAAAGCCTCTCTTCTCAAGCGAGGTCCAGATGAAGCGCCGGTCCAACCAATTGTAAGCCTTCAAGAAGTCCACCTTCCAAACTATGCCCTAAGCCTGGTTCCGTTGTCACTTATGTATAATCTCGGAGACCAAAACCCATCCATCCGCCATAACTCATAAGCCTTCTAGGGATAAAGACCGATTATTCCAGAGAGATGATATCATCCAACACACTTCACATACTGTTTGCCAAGACCTTCGCAATGATGAGGTAAATACCATTTGAGAGCGCAATTGGTCTGAGATCTTCGACTCGTGTTGGGTTGTCCCTTTTCGGCATCAAGAAAATAAGCCCCTTGTTCAGCCTTTTAAATCCATGTTTTCCATCCCTGATTTCTTGCAAAACCTCCATTACGTCACCCTTGGTGACCCCCCAAAATTCTCTATAGAAGGCGATCGAGAAGCCGTCCAACCCAGATGTACCGTCCGCATTCAGAGCAAACACCGCTTGTTTGGTCTCCTCCTCTGTGAAAGCCACTACAAGCGTCTCATCTTGTGGTCTCGAAATGTTATGAACCCCTTCCCTTTCCATCCCCACCCCTTCCTGGTGGTCCTTCTGCTGCAAGTAGTAAACCAATTCTTGAGCGTTCTTACCAGTTCAACGTTGCCTCTAATTTCCACCCCCCATCAATCCTAAGGTGGTGGATGAAATTATGCATTCTTCTGTTACTTGCCACCACGTGGAGGTATCTCGTGTTCTCATCGCCCTCCCTAAGCCACTTTTGTCTAGAGAGCCGTCCTCATTCCGCTTCCTGTTTACTATCCTCAAGTTGGATGTCAATTAGGCATTTATTTCCTTGCTCTGCTTCCTCTACTGGCAGGTCACATATGTCCTCCAACTCGTCTAGTCGGACCACCTCCTCTTGGGCTAGCCTCCTAGTAGCCCTTCTTGTTTTAAGAGTCTACATATTAAACTCCCAGAGATGTCTTCATAGGGAGGAGAGCTTAGCTGCAACGCGTGTCATCGTCGAACCGGTAGGGTATAGCTCTCCCTAGAAAGATGTAACCATCTCCTTGAAGCCATCCTCCAATAGCCTTGCACGTTCAAATCTAAGGAAGTTTGGAGGGGCCTTATCCTCACCGGAAGACCAAATAAGCAGCGTATGGTCAGAGTACGAATGAGGGAGGGCCCATGCATGAGCCAACAGGAATCTTTGCAACATCTATGTAGAAAGCATGAATCTATCAATATGTGATCTGGATCTAGAATTTCTTCAAGTGTATATGCAACCATTAACATCAACTACATCGAGGCCATAATCTTCCGCAAACTCAGCCTACATCTGCGACCTGCTATCGTTCCCGCCCCTCCTCCTAGGTTGGTCATCAGGGGATAGGGTAGTGTTAATGTCTCCTCCGATGATCCAACATGCATGATGGAATGAATTGCAAGCCTTTCGCAAATCCTCAATGAAATTTGTCATCCCAGCTCCATTGTACGACCATCATACATTTGTGAGTAGTAGGGACAACTTATCCGATCTCCTCTTGAGCATCAATTATAGGCATCGCCAATTACAGATGGCTTCCCTCAAAATTTCAAACACATCACCTTTCCAACCCACAGACAGACCATCGGATGCCCCATCAGATGGGGATTCACAAAATTCAGAAATGACCATTCCACCGATCTCGGACCGTGCTATGCCATGATCTATTTCTTGGATAAGAACAATTTTTGTTCTTGAGTCACAACACAGTTTCCACACCGCCGCTCTCTTCTCAGAACTCCCCATCTCACGAATATTCCAGGTTAACATCTTCATAAGTTGTGTGTTATCACACAGTGAGGGATCATCCCAATACATCTTACCAATCGACATCCACTTCAAATATCGTTTCACCCACCCCTTCAGTCAATTGCTGATTTCCAGAGTTCTCCCATCCCCATCTTTCAACAATTTCTTCAGGAAACCCATCCTCCTGATCAAGCGCTTTCCATACGACCATTTTAAGCATCCCACGTTGTTCTCTTGTCAACATTTTTGCGTATTTTTGTCCAAGACGTCGTCTCTGGCTAGAATAGCCCTCGGAAGCATCTCCTTGGGTGGAGTTTCTTGCTCTAAACTTCGTTCGACTGGTTTCTCCCCCTCGTCGGAAATATCTACCTCTCCCACCTCATTGGTCTCCCCTTCAAACACCGCCATCATCGACTTGCATGGATCGAAGAGGAGCTCAGATCTCTCAGCCCAGAAGAGACGATTCCCGAAATAGTTGTATCCAGCATCAATTTTGAGCCCTCTTTAACCTAACGTAAGGTGCTCGATCTGCTCGAATACTCGAACTCAATAGGATCCAGTGCTGATACGAGGGGAGGAGTCCACATGAAGATAGTGACCTCGACCGGATAAGTGAAGGCGTCGTCCGGATCCGAGTATATGCCGCTAGTCCCTGTGGATCTACCAGGATGTGGAGCAGAATCGACTCCCCAAGACTCCTGCCTTGGGAGTCCTCCTGATCCTTCCACTTAAGCGATCGCCATTGGGGCACGTGCTTTGGGAACCTCAATAGCCGCGTTGGTTGCACTTTCCACCACCTGTTACGTTGTTCCACATGCCTCAACTGGCCTATAGCGTCGGTGACTGTCTCCGCTATTGCAATCGGAAACGACGCTTTACCCACCCTCAGGATAAGCTCCGAGGGTACCGATATTCACCTGGCCGCCACCTCAACCCTCACGCCCGTCATGTCACCCTTCAACAATACATCTGATAGAATAGTGATTACCTTCCCCATATCGACGAGCAAAGTCTCCACGGATTTAGGATCGCGAGCCCTGAGAGGCATTCCTCTTAGAGTCAAAATCTTGTAGTACATTATTTGCGAAGCCCCATCCCATAGTGCGGGTCTTCGCCATAACATCTCGTTCGTACCACCTTCGTCAGACTGTGACAAGAGCATAGCCATCTCCTTCGCTGAAACACCTCACACGCAAACCAACAGAGGGTCCTTTTGCACCACATCCCCGTTAAACACTGGGCCTATCTTTTGCGTGATGTTGGACATCGCCCACTGCAAGCAGTCCGCTGCTGAAGGGCACATGCCCACCAAGATATTGTCCAGAGCTTGTACCACGCCTGAGTGCAGCTCTGTCCTTCCTGGAGTCATTTTCTTTAAGCTTGTTGGAATGGGCCCGGACCCCTTAATGGTGTGATGGGTGCAATTGCGCCTGCGATGGCCAATGCCCCCACAACCATAGCACATAATTGCGTTTCTACATTCGGTCGCACGATGCCCTCGATCGCCGCACTTGAAGCACTTCGATGTAAGGAGCCCAGTAGACTGCCCCTTTCCCTAATAGGCCTCCACACTCATGGAGGGTGATCGTGTTCCCTTCGATAAGCTCTGTTCCCCCGCCCTTGTTGCCAGACCTCCCAATCGCCACCCCTGTCGCCAGACCCCCTCATCCCAACTCCACTCCCTATATGATTTGTTAATGCACCCCTCTTGAAATAGGGTTTCCAAAAGGTTGTTTTCCTGAAAGATTATATGGTTGCATCATCTCCGCGGACTAAGCTCCTATACCGATGGGAAGGTGAGGGGGATGGGGCACTGGCTGCTTGGGACGAAGGTACTTGCATCTGTCCCTATACGGGCAGAAACCCGTGCGGAGGAAGCGATGGTAGAGGCCCTACAGAGGGGTAGTGCGCGGTGCTGCGGAAGAGGAGTACCAGAGGGCTCTGCACGCTAGTGGTGAGAGCTCTGAAGATGGCGTTTGCGGGCGGAGGGCGTGTCCTAGAACTCCTTCTCGCAGTAGTCGCATCGGTACTTCCCCACCGACATTCTCACCTTTTGTCCTCCACTTCTCCCAGGAAGGTCCAAAATTAACTACCAGGTAAATGCTACTCTCACTATTCTATCGGCATTCTTACATAAGATGAAGCCCCATCATACATATCCTTTATAAGGTTGATGTACATGACATGTACTTGTTTCTTTTTTAAAACTCTACAAGATCTCTTGTAGAACAAAATTATAAGCATTCTTATACAAGATAAGTCCCATCATACATATCCTTTATAAGGTTGATGTACTTGTCTCTTTTTTTAAACCCTACAAGATCTCTTGTGGAACAGAATTATAAGCATTCTCTAAATCAATAAAAATCATATGAAGGTTCTTTTTAGCTCTATGAATCTTCATTATTCTCTTCAACATGTGGACATCTTCAATAATTGAGCGACCTGGCATAAATTAGAATTGGTTTTCCGTTACTTTGGATACTTGCCTCGGTCTTTTTTAATCACACATTCCTAATTTTTCATAGCGCCACTCATTAATTTGATATATCTATAATTCAAATAATTTTAAACGTCTCCTTTATTTTTGCAAAATATGCATCATGATGCTTTTCCTCCATTTTCAGGCATTTTCTTGCTTCATCGAATAACATTAAAATAATTTTGTGAGTCAAGTCAAGCCACATCTACCTAGAAACTCTCCATCATTCTATAGGAAATGTCATCAGGTCCTACACCTTTCTCATGTTTCATAACCTTCAAAGCCTTCTCTCCCTTTCTCGGTATTCATCTATGGGACGTGCGATTCATGTAACGCTCACTACTAGATAGATCTCTCAAAGTGATCTCATTATTTCATTGCCTAATCAAAAACTTGTGAAATACTCCTTCCATTTAGTTTATATGTCCTTCTGAGTAACAAACACACACCTTTCCTCATCCTTAATGCATCTCACTTGAGAAAGATCTTTTATCTTTCTTTTTCTTGATTTAGGTAATCTAGATATATCGTTCTGACAATCCTTAGACTCAAATATTTTGTACAAAGCTTCATATGCTTTTGTATTAGTTGCACTTAACATCTTTTTTACTTCCTTCTTCGCTATATTATAGTTTGTGATAGTTTTCCTTTGTTATATCCTTAAGCATAGCTTTAAAGCAAGCACTTTTAATTTTAAGGTTCTTGTGCACCCCATCACTCCACCACCAAGTTTCCTTAAGACTTGGAACTCCTCCTTTAGACTCACCTAGCATCTCTTTTGCTGCCCTTCAGATACAATATGCTATTTGTCTTGCACACCTCGTTTGTACTTTCGTTACATTTCTGAGATAAGTTTCTAAAACCTTCTTAAATCTTGCTTGCTTCAATTGATGATTTCACCATATATTTCTATTGGTCTTGGAAACCATCCTTTTCTTTTCCAGCCCTCTTATTTGTAAATCCACAACTAGCAAGCAATGTTGAGATGTCAAATTCTCTCCCGGGAGAACTTTGCAATCTTTGCAGCTCAACCGATCTTTTCTCCTCATTGCAAAGTAATCTATTTGTTTTTTATCTGGGCCACTCTTATAAGTAATTAAATGTTCATCCCTCTTCTTGAAAAGTGTATTTGATATGAAAAGATCATAAGCCATTACAAAATCCAGAATAAATTTTCCCTCTTGATTTATAACACTGAAGCCATGCTGCCCATGAACACTAGCATACCCAAAAACATCATATCCTACATGTCTATTGAAGTCTCCGCCTATGCAAATCATCTCTGTATGTGATATTCCTTGCATAATCTTATCCATATCTTCTAAAAAATCTTGTCTAATCCTTTCTTCTAAACCAATTTACGGTGCATAAACTGAGACGATACTTAGAATTTCTTCTCCAAGCACCAATTTTAACAAAATAATCAGATTCCCAAATCTTCGCACCTCAACCACACTATCCTTCAAATCCATATAAACAATCACTCTAACACCGTTTCTACCATTCTCTTTACATGAATACTATGATTTAAAGCATGTTTTCTATATCTCAATTGCTTTCTCTCCAACCCATTTTGTCTCTTGGAGACATAGTAGACAATTATTTGAATCTTTCATCTTTTGGCTTCAAAAAAAGTATTTGAATATTTCATCTTTCCATTTTATCGGCTAAATCCATTGATTTGCCGGTTAAAATGTCTATATTCCAACTACCTATCTGTAATCTTTTGTGACCTTTTTTGTACTAGCTTCTTTATTCACATGCGTCCATTATGCGAGAACCCTTACAAAATTTTGGACTCACCTAGGCAACGATGTAGCAGAACTACTTTATTTACTTGCATGCATTCCTCATATGAGAACCCTTGAAAACTTTAAACTACATTCGACCATCGATGTAGTGGCCCTTGCGAACTTGTTATTGCATTTGCACAACACATCGCTAGTAGGGAATGTCGTAACAAAATCTAAATGTTTGTTTAAATCCATGTTGAAAGATCCGACAATTTTGGAAGAAAGTTCTTGTAAAAATTGTTTTTGCAAGCACTAGTAAGGAACTTTTCTCTAACGTTTTACGCTGGTTTTTGGCTATCGAACACAACCCTATGAGTTAGTTGCTTGCCTTCTGTTTAATAAAAAAGAAACATTTACCTATAACTTCCCCAATTATGGATACCATAGTTACTTACCTTCCTTAAATAAAAAGGAAAACATTTACCTAGTACGACATCACAATTCACGCCATTACCCTAGCCGCACACAAATATTTGCACACACATATTTACGATAATTAAGGTGGAAGGAAGGAGTGGAGGGTTGAGGGGATTTCAGAGGATTGGAAAAAAAGGGAAAGAGTTGATGATATGATGCTATAGAAGAGATGTAAGGGAAGTGTTGAGGAGAAGTAGAGTAGATAGGAGAGAGGTATTAGATGAGGAGGGAGAGAACAACAAGGATGGGAGGGAAAAGTTAGAGGAAGAGTTGGAGGAGTGAGAGTAAAGGGTAAGGATGATAGAGAGAGAGAGAGAGAACGAAGAGGGAAAGAGAGTGATATGGCGAAGAGATGTGGGAGCTAGGAGGAGAAAGGGATGAGAAGTGTCAGGGAAGAGAGAAAGAGAAATGAGAAATAGATAGGGGGAAGAGGGAAAGGGGTAAGATATGAATGAAGGAGAGGGAAAAGATAACAAAAGATGAGATGGAAGGGAAATATGGCGGAGAAAGGTAGAGGGGAAGGGAAGAGATGGGTACAACAGTAACAAAACCGTTTCCCACAATTAAGTAGGGTCGGTTAAAAATGGTGAAGCCTTCTCTCGTATTAAGTAGAGCAGGCTACAATGATTCTTGCTCAAATCCATGCTGAAAGATCCGATTATTTTTTATGCTGGTTGTCGACTACCGAATGCAACCCCCACACCGAGGGATTTGAACCATGATCTTTTAGGTGGTTGACACACTGCACTATCGCCAGAAAATTGAAGTGAGAACAAGGGAAGAGATGGGTAGGAGAAAATAATTTTCTTCATTCAAATTGTTCAAGGAAAGAAGTGGGTACAAGGAAAGAGATGGGGATGCCAACACCAAATTCTTTCATGTGGTTGCAAACGGGAGACAGAGGAGAAATATGATACACTTGGTTGAAGTAGGGGGTGTTATACCGTGGGGGGAGGAGGTTGCGAGGACGGTAACAAGCTGATTCAGTTGCATGAGTAGACGCTCGCCACATTAAGATTCTAGGTGGTTGGGCCTTGCAGTGTGCTCCATTTCGCAGATGGAGTCTGAGGTGTTGACGAGATTGTTTGTATTGCAGGAGGTTCGGGAGGCTGTCTTTGACTTGAATGCAGACGGTTGCCATGGCTCAGATGGTTTCCTAGTTCTATTTTTATGAGAATTCTAAGATATGCTTGAGGAAGAGGTGATGGAGGTGGTGACGAAATTTGCTGGATGGAACCGCAGTTTCGAGCGACTCAATAGATCTCTCATCTTCTTACTTCCCAAGAAAGATGTTTCTACAAGAGTAGAGGATTATCGTCTGGTCACTCTCTCAAATGCGATCTATTTGATTGAGGTAAAAATTTTGGCCAATCGCCTGAAGGGGGTGTTGTGCATGATAATATCATCGGTGCAGAGTGCATTCTTGCCCGACAAATAGCTAATGGGTAGTGTGGTCTTGGCAACAAGATTATAGCAGACTGGTTGCGGAAGAATACCAAAGGTATTCCGTGGAAGGTCGACTGCTCAAAGGCGTACGAATACATAGACCGACGGTTCATTTGTGCGTCACTGCACATGAGCGGTTTTCCATACAGATGGATATCTTGGATGAAAAGGTGTATTACAACAACGTCTTGTGTAGATGGTAAATGACCAACCAAAGGGTGGGTATTTTCAACCTCAACGCAGGGTTCACCAAGGGTGCCTGCTGGCTTCGCTTCTATTTGTTCTTGCTACTGATGCATTGTCGGCCATGATTGACTGAGTTGTGACATGGGACATATGCACAACGTTTTCAATGGATGAGATCTCTATCCCCCTCTTTCAATATGCGGGTGACACATTTCTTTTTGTATAAGGTGGGTCGGAGAGTTGCATGGGGCTGTCTGCGGTCCTACATTTGTTTGATTCAATTTTTGGATTGAGACTTGACAAAGAGAAATTGGAGTTCGTCCCATTCAGCGTGAGCGAAGCAGGGATTGACTTATGTGCTGGATGGCTTCAAAATGTCGTTTTGTTATCTGGGAGTGTCGCTGGTGGCAAGGAGAATGAGCTTTTCATATTGGCTACCAGTAATTGAGAAGATGGGGCAGAAACTGACAGGGCAGAAGTCTACATGTTTGTTTAGATTCTAGAGGTGGTAGACTGGTGTTAATACGACATGTTCTGTCTGTGATACATATTTTTCCCTTTCCTCTAGCCTCATGCTGGTTGGCATGAGGAGCGTGGTGTTATCATGAGGCATTTTTTGGGCGTCATCTTGTCGGTCAAATGGGCTGCCTTTGGTTGATTGGGAGATCGTGTCGTGCTCAAAGGAGGAGGATGGGCTCGTCGTTCATAGCTTGGAGGAGATGAACAAGGCCTTGCTCAATAAGTGGATCATGCATATCTGGAGAGACTGTTACAACCTGGTGTGCACATTGCTCAGGAGGATTTACGGCACTGGCTCCTCACATTTGAGCAACTAACTAGATATAAGCTTCTGAAGAAGAAGGAGAAGCTTATATGACAGAACTATTTGAATTAGAAACCTTCCATAAAGATAAGAAAAGATCTCAGAGTAGTGGATTTTGCGGGTAGCCGTTGGAAGGATTCCCGCAGTTCCTGGGTGGCACTAATTCAGCCTGGGTGGCATGGAGCAGCTGGACCTTAGACATGAAGCATGTAAGCCTGAGCAGGGTGTCGCTATGATTGATCCTTGATCTTTCCTATTCCCGCCGCACATTCTCATTAAATAGAGCGATCAAATTCTTGGTGGGAATCAAAAAATGAAACTCATTTCTGAGGCTGCCCGCTGAAATCCTTGGCTGCTTTCTTAAGAGAGTAGGAGAGATTTGTGGGGTCATGTGGACCCGCTAGAATGCGGTATGTTGGTATGGAAGTTCGTCTATCCTACTATATATCTATATCTGGGCTCGTTAAGAAGAGAAGGAAGGCACTTCGACAATGAATTTCCTTCTTCTTGACTGCCTTTCCCTCCCAACTATTATTTAGAAGGAGGTACCTTTCCTCAAGGAAGTTTCCGGAGGATTTTGCTCGTTTGGCCCGGCTGCTTATTCATCGCGCAATCCGAAAAAGAGGCTCTTAACACACCGCTACCCTATTGAATGGAAAAGGAGAAAGGACAAAAGAAATATATGAATTCTCTGCCTTGACGAACTAGACTCAAATTGGGCACGCTCCTTCCTACTTTTGGCATGGTATTTGCAATGTGTTGTAGGAGATTCACCCCTTTCTGAGGCCTATTGTTGGGAACAATGATGGTTTTAGATTCTGGACTTACATTGGAGTGAGAACGAGATTCCGGGTGTTAGATTCCCATGTCTCATGGTGTTGTCTATTGATTCGAATTGCTCAGTGGTGGATGTTTGGGATGAACATTCCTTCTTTTCACACTTTAGATCGGATCTTCTCCGATTAATAGTTGGGGGAGCTTATGGAGATGATTGCAAAGCTGGATAGCACGGAAGGGCCTACGGAGGGTAGGGACAGTTGGAGCTGTTGCGACAGGAGTTCTTCTATCCATAAGGATTATAGGGTGCTGAAGGGCCCATTAGTTTGACCCCGAAGGATGCATTGCAGACTGTAGAAGGATTCGGAATTGGAAAGTTCCAATATAGATAAAAATTTTTCTGTGGCTTTTCAGAAGAGGGAGATTGCTCGTTGGAGAAAGATTTGCTCGTTTTGCACATGCTACTGATCCCACTTGTTCAAGGTGTCAGATAATGGTGGAGGAGGCAGATCACCTTTTCTTCAGATGCAGAAGTTCGGTGGAGGCATGGGACATGCGTGGAAACCGACAGTTTGTGTTGATGATGTCCATGGCTTGTGGGACTCCATTGGACAGAATTGGACTAGTACAGAGAGAGATTAGAGTGTATGGCTTTGGCTTGGGTGATTTGATTAGCAAGAAATGATGTGGTGTTCCGCCAATATAGGTTTTACATTGAGAACATGGTAGCACATGCTAGGGTTTTAGCTGAGAGTTGGAACTTGTAATATTGTTTACAATTGAAACTTTCTGTAGGCGTGTAATGTTTTTGATGTTTAATGGTGAAGTTTTTGGGTTCACACCTATATGGTGGAAGCCCTTTTTTCTTTCAAAAAAATGTTCTCTTTCTTGTTGTTCCATTCCATTAGTCAAAGGCCCTATTTATAGATGAGCCATACAATTTGGTAGAAAGTGCAACAATGTTCTAGAACATTCTAGACTTATGGAGAAAAGAGAAGAAAGAAGAAACTTCTAAAACTTCTAAAACCTAGAGGACTTGTGGTTCCTCATCTCCTCTTAAAATAAAAATGGAAATTTCAACATAGCCCTTTACATCTTGCATTTTACAAACTAGTCCAAGATCTAAATTCTTCGAAAGTAAATTTGAACATTAGTGGGCTAGATTAACTCCTATCTGCTTCGAAGAACTCGGCTCCTGTCGAGTTGTCTTTTCATCACAGGTGATTGTGGCTAAAACTATGTAGTCCTTAAGTTTCAAGTCGATTGAGACTTGCTTGTAAATTTTACGCTCTTGAATTTTCTAGAAAACTCCATTACTGGAAGGTTCCTCCGCTAATCTTCATATGTTTGCGTTCTTCTTTCAACTATGAAAACTTTATGTTGGAGTAATTAATCTGTCAGGTGTGAGCGGCAATGATGCTCTCTGCGCAGAGGGGGTGACAACGGGCTTTAAAGATTGAGAGAGGGTGACTACACTTGGATGAGATAGGTAGGAGGGTAATCCCTGAGTGTCTAGGTGCGGTGTTACCACTCGAGACCTTCATTTTGCGAGGTTGGACAATGAGCTGCCGCAACGACAACCGTGATATCAGCCTTGGCAAGTGGCTTGTGACTTTGAGAGCACGGTCCTGCAGTACCTACATGGCAAATCTCTATCTCCAAACTATGGAGGAGGTTTCTAGTGGTATGAGTGACACTCCTGTTGATTCCAGCGTGATTGAAGATGACTGTCCTCATTGATTTCTTGTTCATTGTCGATTCATGTTGTACATCAATTGAAATAAATAGAGATTCATCTATGACTATACCTTCTTCGATCAATGATGAATCTCTATTTATTGATCGAAGAAGGTATGGTCATAGATGAATCTCTATTTATTTCAAATGCCATACAACATGGTTACCTCATTTATTCTCTCAACTTGGTTAGTTATTGTCATGTTTTTGAATGGTTAGTTATTGTCATGTTTTTGAAAAATATGGAAGCAAGGTGGGGTGAAATAATGCAGCACCGTTTATTCTTAACTGATATTGTCCAACAGAACTCTATCTCATGTCCATCATCCTCTGCTTGTGGCCCCTCGGAGGTTCCTATGTGAGAGAGACCACTTCTTGAGGTTTATATGTGAGAGAAACTCATTCTTTGAGATCCTCATATGTATGGGAGATGCTGTCTTAGATTCTCCGCATAGGAGAGGCCCACTCTTGAGATTTATGTATAGAAGAGGACCACTCTGCTTCTGATGCTTTGGCATCAAGTACTTTAGATAAACTTCTTTTTACTGATTGGGACGCCCATCAAATGATTGCATGCAGATTAACATTCCAGCTCATCTACCTCCTATTGACCATATTCACTGGGCATCAACTATATGCATGCGTCTCCTCCCAACATCGACCACTTCGAGTGGGTCTCCTCCCAGCTCCTTAGAAGATGCATTGAGTGAATATGTGTTGAGTATCTTTTGTTGTAACAATTGTAGTTTTAGCTCCAGCTTGAGGGGGGGTGTTAAAAAGTATGATTTAGATGGGTAATTGGATCTCTCATGATCCAATAATATTATACCGTAGGACTTTGATTTATTGGTGGGGCTAATATTTAGAGCCCCGCACTCATTGTTATCCTTGAGAAAATTATAGAAAAACACGACCCTAATGGCTTCCTCATGCGGTTTCATCCCACTCCTATGGAGTAGGATTCTGCATAAATCAAGATTTGAATATTGTTCTTGATTCTGCTTGTTTTATTTCGTATTTCATGGTTGGTTAACGGCAAACTTGATCTTGGTGCCAACTCATGGTGATAATGCCAGTTTCATGATGTCCTACTTCAAGGATGAAAATTAATTTCTATTTCGCTATCCACATGTGGTTAATGTATGAATAGTCACTATTGAACACATCCATCAAATCCCGGGATGCTCCTAGGCCAACTTTTAACCGATTGGCATAAATCAGACAACTTCTATAGTATAGCAGTATAAAACAGTCGAAACATTAGAATTGCTTGAGTTCTGGCACTTTAAAGTGATCAGTGGGTTGTGTGACAACCCTTGTAATCTGCAAAACAACATACTCAAACCATTGTGGGTCTGTGTAACATGTCAGTGCGCTCTTCAAAATCGTAGCAGAAGAGACTGATAATTAAAATCACAAAATTATGTTAGTTCATCACATTAAATATATAAATGAATGTAATTCTGTACTACTGCTAGGTGGTAGGCATCATAAAAATGTAATTGATGTATTTTTTATGACGCATGTAACAAACCACAGAGCAATCGAATATCAAAATATAGAAATATGCAATTTCATAGTAAAAGCACTAGTATTTTTTAACGGCAGACCATCATCACATATAGCAGTAGATGCCATGCTGTCAACATAAAGATATTGATAACTGCAAACTTATTAGGCTGAGTGGGTAAAAGCAGGCACCTAGATTGAGCCGCGGCAGCATCAGAGGCAGCGGCCACAACATAGACCAAATTGAAGTTAGAAAAGATACCAAATTCTACCTTTTGGTACATAAAGTAGGGTTTACATTCAGCTTGCAAAAATTGGTTTGAGGAGGTGCAGAGAACTAAAAGCTCAGGTAAATTTGCTTATGGAGTGTTTTTTACGAGAATAAATAATTATTTAGGCCTGTGTTGCTTGGAGGTGGCAGGGAGATGCCCTTTGAAAATTGTGATTAGGGGTAATTGCATCTTAAAGATCGTGAAAAAGCTCAAGACTGAAAGCCAAAAGGTTGCGAGGAATTCATGGGTAAATATACTTGTTGGAGGAGATTGAAGTGAGTAGTTTGATTGAGGTAGATAAACATACACAACTCTCAGATTTTGAGTAGTACAAGGAAGATGCAGATTTAGGTGGAGACTTCAAAATAGAATTTACTGCTGAATGAATGTAGCTGATGTTTGGGCTGGGGGTGATTAGAGAATTAAGTGGAAAAATTGATTGCTTGGGAAGCTCCCAAATTTGAGGAGATGGGAACCATGCATAAAAGTTGTTTTTATATTAGATGGCAGAATTCAAGAAGATGCTGCGGCGCAAGAGTGCCATCGGCAAGGACTATTTTGAGCAAATAGAATGAAGCCTAAAAAAGGATGATTTTGAGACACACAGAGACATGCGAAATTTGAGGCTTTGAGCTGATTGAAGAACATGGTTGCCTTTTAAAAAAAGATATATTCTGGCCGTTTTTCTTTCTCTTGCACTGTTTTCTTGTTTGAAATCCATGTTGGCTTTTTCTTTCTGAATTGTGTCGTTGTGCATTTAGCTTTCATGTAGACATCTTCTGAAGATATAAAAGAGGGTTATCCCTACGAAAGCTGGGTGTATGAGGGAAAAACACAATGCGAATAGCTTTTCTTGATCTTATTGATGTTATCTAAGTAATAGTTTCAGGCTTGAATTTTCAATTCTTTACATTTGAACGTGTGCTTGGTATTTAATTTGCCATTTCAATTCAGTGTGACTTTAGATCTTACTTTGGATCAAAGCTTGGTTAGATGTCTGTTAGAATTGCTTTGACGTGACATAGTCTTATAATTGACATTATGCGAGAAAATGATTAACTTTCGGTGAAACAATGTCAATTAACATATTGTAATGAATGTAGATATGGGATGCTTCTCGTTGCCGGCAAATAAGGACCATGGAGGGGCATAGGATGCGTGTTGGCGCTCTTTCATGGAGCTCGACAATTTTATCGTCTGGCAGTAGGGACAAGACAATCCTCCAACGCGATATCCGATCTCAAGATGATTCTGTTAGTAAACTAACAGGGCATAAATCAGAGGTTTGACTCTTCTTTTGTTGACTTGTTTTTTATCATCTTTCATCATTTGAATAGTCAATCTTTTGTGATAAGCCTAGTGAATCCAAGATGCCATTGTCTGCATCTGTTTGTAACTTGTACATGTGCATCATCTGAAAGCAGTTTTCTACTTTAAGTTATTTTTCTCATAATTCCCTATAATTTTCCACGTGATGTTGTTTAATTGTGAGCTTGTTGAAATGTCACAATATGGTTGTTTCTTACTTGCCTCCCCAAGCAACTAAAGATTGGTATCTCTTCTTTTTAGGTTTGTGGTTTGAAATGGTCCTATGACAACCGTGAACTAGCTTCTGGAGGAAATGATAACAGAGTGAGTTACTGCCTGTTGCCTGGATCATCATCATTTTCTATCCTATTTCTGGTGGTACTTGCAAGTATCCTGAATGCCAATCTTGCAAAAAAAAGATTTAAAAATAAATCTTGTTTCATTATGCAGCTTTTCATTTGGAACCAACATTCGACGCAGCCAATACACAAATATTGTGAGCATACTGCAGCAGTGAAAGCCATTGCATGGTCTCCTCACTTGCATGGCCTCCTTGCATCTGGTGGTGGCACTGCAGATAGGTGCATTCGATTCTGGAATACAACTACCAATTCGCACTTGAGTTGCATAGATACCGGAAGCCAGGTGCCTGACCGAATCATCTATTCAAATGTTATGAATCTGTTTATATTACACCGCGAAGAACCTCTTCATAGCAATGGAATGAGTAATTTTGGTTATGCTAAGAACTTAGCCTCAATTTATAGCCCATATACCAGCAAAGAAACACAAAAATATGCCTCAAGAGGTGGGACGGTTTTCATTAGTATCTAAAGTAGCTTATACCAACTGATGGGATCTAATCCTATGCATCACAAAAAATGACAAAAAAATCTGACTGTATCGATATAGATTACTCATCAAATGGGCAAATAATGAACAAAACATGTAAGTGATGGAATCACATAGTATGTAACTTATGTAACAGATAGCTGAATGAAGACGACTTGCTTGGATGGCTTTCTTTCTTTCTTTCTTATTCCTCTTCTTCAAGGAATTCTGGAAAACATGAAGGGAGATATCATGGATTGGTCAAGGAATCCAAGAAGGAATATCTGATTTCTACCACATCAATAAGGTTCTGATTTTTTTACTGCCAGAAGGCGATGCAATCACCATGGTTGATGGCTTCGGATTGTTTGCGCTCTCAAATGCGGTGTCGTTGATTGTGGCCAAGGTTTCGGGAAACACACTTAGGGTCTGTTTAGTTACCGGGGTGGGTTGGGTAACCTACCATGAATAGTAGCTATTTGGATGGTTATGAGGGTTGGAGAAGGTCTGGAATAAGGAATGTGACGTGGTGTCGCTTTGATTTGTGATTGAATTCCAATCCAAGAATGCAAGGTGATACACCAGGTTACCCCGGGGTAACTCGGTAACCAAACATACCCTTAAGAGGGGGGCTTGGCTTGATTTTTAGTCTGGTAGTCTGACTTTGTGTAGGGTAAAAGTATAGTTGATTCTTATATGATAGCATCCGAGTTCTTGGCAAATTGTAAAAGAAGGAATATATCTGGTGCGCTTTGGAAGATGGATTCCCTGATCTAAAGACGGTGTGTTTCAAACCTAGTGTGGGGTTAGGCAAGGGCATCCCCAGACACCTATGCTTTAGTCTCTCTCAAAGTTGTGCGATATTGATCTTCTATTCTTTTGTTTTCCAATTTCCAAAGAGCATTTAATGGTTATTGGAAGGCACGATGAGGAGGTTCTTTTGGACTAATTTTGTGCAGGAGAGTAGGGCCATTGCTTTTGGTGGATATATTGGCTAGGCCTTTGCATGAGGCGGGTCTTGGGGTCGTGGCTGTGAGAAATGAACAAGGCGTTGTTAGCCAAATGGTTGGTTAAGATACAGGAACCCAATGATGTCTTGGTTTGCATGCTTATTTGGAACATGTATGGCCTAAATAATGGCATTATTAGGCAAGATAGTTTGGCAAAAGCACCCTCCCACTTCTGGAGAGATATTTGCACTTTCATACAGTAGTTTGCCTCATATTTGCATCTGGTGGTAGGTGACGACGAAACATTCAACTTTTGGTTAGATAATTGGAGGGAGCTGGGGACGAAGTATAGGTTTTGAGGCTCTTTGCATTATCAACAAATAGGGAAGCATCGGTTACATATTATTGGGTATCGTTAGGCAGACAAGAAGGCTCTTGGTTACCTTTGTTCAATTCTAACTTCTTGGGCGCGCCAGTGTTGGAGATTGGCAAGATAGTGGAAGAATTGTTTGCCGAGGTGGGCTTAAGGGATGGCCATGATCATCAAACCTTGGATGGTTGCCTTTGATGATGCAATATATCATTCTAGAGTTGATTGACCAACATATTTGTGGTATGTTGGGCACTTCGGCTTGCTAGAAATGCTTTGATTTTTTAAAGAAAAGAGACACTTTTTGTGAAAATGTGGTAGGCATCTCAGTTACGTAAGGCATGCTTATTACACTTTTAATAGTTTTCTCGTAATAAAAGGAGCTTACTGTTGAAGACTGACCACTAAATATGGATTGCCTTTTTTATATTTTAGAAAACATTGGTGATGTTGATTGGTGGATTCTATTTAGTTCATTGCATAAGAGGGATTATTCGAAGATGTAGATTGTGTGGATGAAGAGGTGTATGTCCATTGCATCATGCTCTGTGTTGGTGAATGACCACCTTGAAGGAGGTTTCTTCCAACTTCGAAGGGGTGATAGACATGGATATCCCTCGACAATGTTGCTTTGTGGTTTGGCATAGTTGCTTTAGCCAATTCCCTAGCTCAGGGGGTTCAACATGGTTGTTTTAAGGTGTTTTCTTCTCAAGGTACCTCTATCCTAATGTAGATGATACAATGTTCTTTGTGGAGATTAGTGCAAGAGGCAAAGAAATTATCTTCTTTGGTTGAAGTTTTTGGTAGGTGTGTTGCGTTGTGGTCCACTCGGAATAAGTGTGCTTTTGTTCTCGTTGGTTTAAGAGGACAATGCACTAAAGTTTTCCCTTGCATTACATGGGTTTAGCATTGACCGGTGGCAAACGTAACCTAGGTGATTGGGTTCATTTTGCAGTGGTTCTAGGGTTTCATGCTTTGCATAGAAAGTTGCTTCTTTATGATCAAGGATATGCCTTTTTAAAAAGGAGACCTGTGAGTAGAGAATGGCAGTGAGGATGGCTATTGAGACTGTAGTTGCTACATTGGATGGGATCGAGGATGTTAGGGATTTGGAGTTAGTGGACCTCAGTGAACGGGAGACCGTTCAGAAGGTTATCATGCTTGATGACAAGAAGCGTGCGGCTGGATGGAAACAAAGAGCAAGGCATTGATGGCTTAAAGGAGATGCAAATACTAGCCATTTTCACATGATTGCAAGCGGAAGGTGCTGTCAGAATGCTATTAGATATGTTGTAGTAAATGACAGAAGAGTGGATAGAGGCCGAGATATTGGTCTGACCTTGGTGGAGCATTTATGGACATTTCTTGATGTACAGAGGGTCAACCTTGGAGATGGAATGGTCAGGGGGCGTCACAAATCTCTAAAGAGCATACAAGCCATCTGATACAAAGCTTCACATTGGAAGAGGTGAAGACGGATGTTTGGAATCTGAATGCGGATGGGGCTCCTGATCCTGATAGCTTCCCAGTGTTTTTTTTGAAGAATTTCGGTCTCTAGTTGGTAAGGAAACTCGTGATTCGATAGAGTCAACAAAGCGCTCATTTGCCTTCTCCCAAAGGAAGCCTCTTTCGAGTAGAATATTTTCATCCTATTTCTCCCTCGGATGCCATTTATTTGCCATATATTTGATATTGGCGAAACTCTTGGCGAAGAGACTTAACATTGTCTTGGATCATATCATTTCCCCATTTTTAGTTTGCTTTTATCCCTAGCGGACAGGTTGGTGATAACATGTTCACGGAAATAGAAATTTTAGCATTTTGGAAAAGAAGACACAATAGAGGAATTCTATGGAAGGTGGAATTCTCAAAAACTTATGATACTTTGGATTGATGATTCTTGTGGTCAGCAGTTTAGAGTTGGCTACTAGCTATGGTACACTCCCTCTCTGGTACCTTGGGCTACCACTAACTTTCGGCAGAGTAAAAAATTCTAATTGGCTAACCATCATTGAGAAGATGGAGACAAAGCTTGCAGGTTGGAAGGGAGCCATGTTATCAAGAGGTGGACGGATGGTGCTGCTGAAGGCAGTTCTTTCAGTTTCTCGATCTTCATGTCCTTCCGTGTTATGCTAGGATGTGTCGGTCAGCACCCAGAGATAATTATGAGAAGATTCTTTTGGTGCAATACTGAGTAGAATAAGAAGGGAATTCATCTGATTGATTGGGAAATTATTATTCTTCCTAAACCCCTTGGTGGTCTAGGCATTCTTAAACCCCTTGGTGGTCTAGGCATATCTTGTCGGTCATTGTTAGAGCAAATGATACTCTGATGTGTTATTCCATAGAGCCCTTGAGTCTCTTATATAGAGAGAAAACCCTTGGGTAAATTACATAGACGTACATGAGATAAATAGAAAATACGCAACAGTACATCATGACATAACATAAACCTCTACACTATAACGTAAACCTCTACACTCCCCCTCAAGATGGAGCATAGATATCAATCATGCTCAGCTTGGAAGAACATCTCTGGAAAGGTCCTCTGAGCAATGGTTTGGTAAATATATCAGCAGTCTGGTCCTCTGAGCTGACGTGTGAGGTGGAAATCAAGCCCTTCTAGATCATGTCTCTAGTGTAGTGACAATCTACCTCTATGTGCTTCATTCTTTCATGAAAGGCTGGATTATTGGCAATGAATAATGCTGCCTGGTTGTCACATTGAAGATTCATGGGCAAGGAGACATTTACATTCAGATCTTCTAAGACCGCTCGAACCCACATCATTTCTGTGCTTGCTTGTGCCATAGCTCTGTATTCAGACTCAGCACTGGATCTCGCCACAACAGTCTGTTTCTTACTTTTCCAAGAAACCAACGAGCTTCCTATGAAGATAGCAAATCCAGAAGTAGATTTGCGATCCTTTGGACACCCTGCATAGTCAGCATCTGCACAAGCTGAAATAGAAAAATCTGTATCTTTCCTAAATAGCAATCCTGTGCATGGGGAAGACTTCAGATATCTCAATATCATATACACAGCATCCATATGAACTTGCCTAGGTTGCTCCATAAATTGACTCACCCGGTTTACTGCAAAGGCAATATCCGGTCGAGTTATGGTAATGTATAGAAGCTTACCCACCATCTCTCTGTATCTTCTTTTGTCCACCTCTTCGGTATCATTGTCGTACAACTTCATGCTTGGGTCCATAGGCGTACTTGACGGTCTGCATTCATCTATCCCTGTTTCGACCAGCAGGTCTGTAACATATTTCCTCTGAGTCATTACCATTCCTTGTGTGTTTCTTGCAAACTCTATCCCCAAAAAGTATCGTATTGTGCCTAGATCCTTCGTAATAAACTGACTCCCCAACATAGATTTGGTCATCTCGATTCCCTGAGCATCATCTCCTGTGACCAGAATGTCATCAACATATACCATGACTACAACTGTACCTCTAGGAGTCTTCTGAATGAACAAGGAATGATCTGCATTGGATCTCTTGAACCCTTGTTGTTCAATCTGCTGGGAGAGCTTCTGGAACCATGCACGTGGACTCTGTTTAAGGCCATAGATAGCCTTATGAAGTCTGCACACCATCTGAGTCTCCCCCTCAGCAACAAACCCGGGTGGCTGCTGCATGTAGACTCCCTCCTGTAGATCACCATACAAGAATGCATTCTTGACATCAAGTTGAAAAATGGTCCAGTCACGTACCACAACCACAACTAGAAGAATGCGAAGAGTGGAGTGTCGAGCCACTGGTGAAAATGTATCTAAATAATCAACCCCATAGGTTTGGGTAAATCCGCGTGCTACCGGTCTGGCCTTGTACCTGTCAAGACGCCCATCTGCATGATACTTAACCGTAAACACCCACTTGCTACTCACCACAGAGGCACCAGGAGGAATGGGAACAAGAGACCAAGTCCTGCGGGACTGTAAGGCACGCATCTCCTCTTCCATAGCTAGACGCCAGCAATCAATCTTCATGGCTTCTTGGTAGGTCCGCGGAATCTCAACCGAGGAGACAACTGCTGCAAATCTTTGGAAATGTCCAGTGAGACGATGAAAAGACACCTGAGACGCTAGAGGATATGATGCACAGTGTCTTTTCTGCTTCCTATGAGCAATAGGACGATCAAGATCATCTATCACTGTGGGTACTGGCGGATCCTCCCCCTGTAGCAAAGGCTCCTGCACCGGTGCGTTATCTAATCCATCAGTGGTGAGAACATCAGAACATACCTGAGGCGTGTTGGATGGTTGACATGTAGCTTGAGCAGGCCCCGACCGTCTTGTGTAGAACTTAGGAAAGGGTACAATCGGAGGTGGTGGTGATGGTGGTGATAATGATGTACTAGACTCTGATTGACCCATGCTTGGAGGTGGAGGCACATAAATACTAGTATCCGTGGATGTAGAAGAATCCAACCGGTCACCTGCAGGGGAGAAGTACATGACAGGTTCGAAGAAAGTAACATCAGCACTCACATAGTACTTGTCATGAATGGGGTCATAACAACGATATCCTTTCTGTGTCCTTGAGTAGCCCACAAAAACACACTTGACAGCTTTAGGAGAGAGCTTGTCAAGTCCTGGAGACAAGCGGTGAACAAAAGCGACTGTGCCAAAGACACGAGGTGTAAGTGAAAACAGGTCCTTGTTGGGAAAGAGAACAGAGATAGGAGCCTTTTCCCCAAGAACAGTAGAGGGCATGCGATTGACCAGATAGCATGCCGTAAGTACAACATCCCCCCAAAAAGGTAAGGGGGCACAACTCTGAATAAGTAATGTGCGAGCAATATCAAGAAGATGTCGATGTTTTCGTTCTGCAACTCCATTTTGTTGAGATGTGTATGCACATGTAGTTTGGTGGATAATGCCCTTAGATGAAAGGAATCGAGCAAGAGACCGAGTGCAGAACTCCAATGCATTATCAGTACGTACATACTTAACAGTAGACGAAAAAATATTTTGCACTTCATTTATAAGATTTTGGATAACATTTCCTGCCTCTGATTTATTTTTAGGAAGAAAAGTCCAGGACACACGAGAAAAATCATCAACCACAACAAGATAAAACCTATGCCCCTGATGGTCTGGGACACGACTCGGACCCCAAATATCGATATGTAGTAACTCAAATGAGGAGCCACTGCTCCGACCTTGACGACTCGGAAAGCTAGATCGATGGTGCTTTCCTAACTGACACGCTTCACAACGAAAGGACGAATTCGGAGAGATCAGAGGCAGGAGGTGACGCATTTTCTGTAGCGGCAGGTGACCAAAGCGAAGATGCCATGTATATGGAGAAACGGAACCCTGAGAGTGTAGTGATATGCCTGCTTAGGAGTTCCGGACAAGACGATAGAGGCCGTTGTGTTCAGGACCACAACCAATCACCCTGCCCGTGAGTATGTCCTGAAAAATGACAGAAGATGGATCAAATATAGCCCGACAGTGCAAATCTTTCGTAAGTTGACTAATTGATAATAAGTTCATGGAGAATCCTGGTGCATGTAGAACATCCTGTAAGTGCATAGAGGGCAATAGAACTGTCTCCCCCTGACCGATAATAGGGGAATGAGTGCCATCAGCGATGAGTACGGAGCGACCAGACGGAATAGCTCTATAAGATTGCAGAACATCTCGATCACGGCAGAGATGATGTGTGGCTCCAGAGTCAACAATCCAACCTGATAGGTCATGGCTAGTATAGGAAGCAGAAGTACTACCTGAGGTACTCGCAGGAGCAGACGTACTGGCTGTGGAAAGCCATGCTTTGAGTAGCATGTATCCTCAGAATGGTCAGTACGACGACAAAAGGAGCATGTCGAACGCACTCGACCTCCACGTCCACGGCCTCCACTTCCTCTGCCACGAAAAGAAGACGAACCACCTCGTCCTCTGGAGACCGCCATTGCCGAGGGCGGTGGGGTCGCTGCACTGGAGGGAACTGAGATACGACTGAGCCTCCTGTATACTTCCTCCATCGAAGGAATAGTGGCATTTGTAAGGATCTGAGAGCGGGCTACTTCGTACTCTGGATCAAGGGCAGCAAGTAAGACACCTAACATAGTAGCGTTGCGGAACGTCTTCTGCTGTTCTGGCGTGGCTGTGAGCGGGATGGTGCTATATAACTTCTCGAACATTCCACGAAGAGACGTGTACAGAGAATGAAGAGGCCTCCCATTTTGCTTCGTGGTAAAAATATCATGCTGCAACTGCAGCATCTTTGTCTCGTTCCGCACCTGAGAGTATGTCGTGGCCAGAATATCCCACATCGCCTTGGCGGTGGGCTGATGGAGGACGTCATTTGCTATCTCCATCGTGAGCGTTCCTGACAGCTAAACTTTGGCATAGGCATCATCGGCCTCCCATGAGGCATAAATCCCTGTCTTCTCTGCCGGCTCCTCTTCGGTAAGAATATGTTTCTTACCACATGACTTCATAAGACTCAGGAACTGCATAGCCCAGAGTTCGTAGTTAGTCCCGTCCATTTTGACAATTGGTGCCAAACCTTTGAAGGCACCTATGGCGGGCATATCAAGCTTTTGGTCTGACATAGCGCCGGAGAGGAAGACCAAGGGATGATAGACAACAGAACGTGTGTCTACAAAGAGACGTTAGGATCCAAGTGCATATGTAGACTTATGCACTTGTATCCATCTGTGGTATGGGGGGGGGGGGGGGGCGACGGCGAGAGAGTAGGCCCCAAATGCAAGGTGGGGTACCCGACGGCAAGAGGGGTACCGCGGCTGTAGAGAGATGGCGGGGATAGAGCCCCGCGACTGGAGAAGGCAGGGGAAGGACCCGCGGCTGGAGAGAGAGGGAGCCCGCGGCTGGAGGGGGGGCGCGGCTGGAGGAGGGGCCCGCGGCTGGAGGGACCCCGCCGCTGGAGAGGTGCGGCGGCGACTGGAGAGAGGGAGGGGGTCGGCGGCGGCGGCTGCTGGAGAGAGGGAGGGGGTCGGCGGCGCCTGGGGGGGGGGGGCGGGTGGACAAAACCCTAGACTAGGGTTTTGGCTTTGATACCATGTTAGAGCAAATGATACTCTGATGTGTTATTCCATAGAGCCCTTGGGTCTCTTATATAGAGAGAAAACCCTTGGGTAAATTACATAGACGTATATGAGATAAATAGAAAATACGCAACAGTACATCATGACATAAGATAAACCTCTACACTATAACGTAAACCTCTACAGTCATGCCATAGTTTTATGAACTCTTCTGGTCGTCTTTGGGTGACGGGGCTTCTTTTGCTTTTTGGACAGACAATTGGACGGATTTTGGTACTGTAACGTCGAGATTTCTGCATCTCTTCGCTCCATCCTCCGCTCATGGTGCTAGGATGGACTGTTGGGACGGTAGTGTCTGGATGCCTTCTTTCCGTTCAGGTTTTTCAGATCAACGCCCAAAGGATTTTATGCATCTTCCAATGCATTGAGTCAGACCCGTGGTCTGCAAGGTGGATGATACCATGGGAAATGGAGGGAAGGAGATTTTTCAATTAGGCGCGCATACAACTTTGTTGTTAACCCACTTGCTTCTTTTGATGCCATCCTGGTTCCTGACTGCAATCTTATCTGGGAATTGAAACTTCATAGCATGATTTGTGACTTTTTATGGCTACTTCGCAGAAGGTGTGGCTTGACTCGGGACCAGTGCTCTAGACTCTTCGTAGGTGTCTCTGATCTTTGTTCTCTCTGCAATAATGGGAGTAAATTCATTGAACACTTGTTCTTTCGCTGTGATAGAACTAGCTCCATTTGGACTTACTTGGCTGAAGGTTCAAAGCCTTGAGAGCTTTTGGGACTCTCTGAATGCTGCAAAACTTCGGACGCGTGAAGAGCTGCTGCGTCCGATTGCTTTTTTATGATCCATTTGATTCACTCTCGAAATTTTAACAATCTTTGTGGGTAATCGCTTTTATTCTGAAAATGTTTTTTTCCATGCTAAGACTCTCTCTGAGTCTTGGCTTTTGTAAGTATCCCTTTCACATCTTTATTAATATATCTAGGGCGTACACCTTAGCGTATTTCCCCCCGTTTTTGACTCCAAAAAAAATAAGGTTCTACCCATGAAGTAGGTGCTTAGAAATTAGAATTTGATGTTCTAGTCTGGATCATCCAGACTTCTCAGAGGTAACTACGTTACTACGGTTGCTCTACTAGATTGAAGGAGTCACTCTTGGGGGTGAGCCCCATTGCCTGCTTTTGGAAGAGGCTTTTGCTCAGCAATCCCAGGTGTAGTTCCTTTCTTGTGCACTGTTATGGTGATAGTCCATATTTCATATTTTGAAAAGATGATTGAATGTGGAGGGTCCATTGTTTTAAGGGGAAAAAAGGAGAACACATTATGCAACTGATTTCCAAGATTATTTGCTCTGGCTGCGAATGGTGATGCATCGACGGATGGGTGCTAGTGTTTGCTTGGGGGAGCAGAGATCCTTGCATTGTATCAATATTTTTTGACCAGACATTAGGTGTACCTCAGAATGGAGGGATTGGGTTATTGCGATGTTCCTTCGATGGGTAGGGACTACTAGGAGTGGTGATATGGTGGTGAGTTTTCAGTAAAGAAGGGTATGGGCTTCTTACAGTGTGGATTCCTCGGGGGATGATGGGTTAGAGACGGCCTGCGGATTTATTTGGAAAACCTTGTCGAGGATAAATATTTTCATGTTGCTGCTTCGTAAGACGAGGATAACGTCGAAGACATTTTATGCATGCCTGTTTCACACTGACGATGTTAATATTTCCTTGTGTTAGGATGCATCTAGAGAGTATTTATTAGACTTATTTTCATTTGGGAATTTTAATAAGATTTGGGGGAAGGGTAATGGCTTTGGTGAATACCTCATGTATCGAGTAATTTTGAACTTTGGTATGGATACATACCATTTTATGCAGGATATATCTGAATTCTCATGTCCATGTAGGCATTATCGTTAGTGAGGGAGGAATAATGTTGTGTTCGAAGATGCACATTTCTATGCGGTTAACGTTGTAGCATATGTTGTATCTCTTTTGGAATCCTGGAACTTGAATCTTTAGTTTTACTATATAATTTACATGCGAACACTTTCCTAGGGTGTTCACCTATACATTTACAAAAATGTATTTGTTGTTAAGTCAGTCTCAGATGCAATACACAGTTGTTAAGGAGGACTTGATTTTGGAGTTCTCAAGTAGAGAGGGTGCTCGAATGAGACTTGGCTTAAGGAGAGGAAGATGCAAACACTAAACAGTCATCTCTCCTGTCTTCATGCTAGCAAAAGAACAAGAGGGCAGGACATAATTGACAAGCATATGGTTGGCTTTGAGGAGGATGGTATGCTAGCAAGGCCACTTTAGCGAATCACTTGCGGTTCATGAACAATGAAGGTGCAGATTGAGATGCGGTGGCAGGGATAATGGATGCTTGGATCACGTGTCTGTTGATTCCCTTTATGAGCGATGCCACTATGGAGGAGGTTCACTTTTCTGAAGTTTTCAAATAAAGAATGCTCATCGGTCTTTAATGATTTTTTTAGTCTTCTTGTACATGTTCATGAGGAGATGGTTGCAAATGTCAGAGTTCTTGACTGGTAAGATTAATTTATTCCACTTGTTACTCCTAAAGAAGATGCCATCGGACCGTGTAAGGACCGCAAACTTTTAGTGCTCTCCAACTCCAACTCTATCTACCTCATTATTGCCAGAATCTGTGTTATTCGTTTGAATGGGGCCAATCTGATGTCGCTTATTCAGTCAGTCTTTGTAAAAGGGTATTCTGTTATAGGGTTATGTGCTTGCAACCACGATAATAACTGTGGCAAGGTCAACGAGTTGCATGTTTCTTGTGGAAAGTGGACTTTAGTGAAGCTTATTATATACTTCTTAGGTCCTTTATTTAGACATCTCTTAGGATATGCAACTTTCCAGGCATATGATTTGCTTGTATGAAGCATTGTGTTACGGCGACTTCGGTTGCAGTCCTTAGTTTGGATGGCTGAGATGTTTTGAGCGCTCCTATGTTATTTGTGCTTGTTGCCAATGCTTTAGCAATCTACCAGTGTTTACCAAACTGGTTTGATCATAGTTTTCTAGAGGACAACGTTCCAGCACCATTTTTCCATTGTTCTGGTATGTTGATACACTCTTCTCTATTGAGGTTGGTTGGGATAAGATGTGTGCTGTCAAAGTGCTGCTTGACATGTTTGTGAAGGCATCGGGTCTGAAGGTCAATCACCGCAAGTCCTTTTTTATCCCTTTCCATATGAGTTATCTATGTCTTTAGCATGCTTGGCGGATCTCTTCTCAAATAATGTGCGCTGCCAGCCCTGCCAGTAAAATGGTTGATGGTGTCCCGTTAAGGAGAAGATTGAGTGACGATTGAGAGGCTGGGATTCCAAGGTGCTATCTAGAGGAATGAATAATATTGAGATCAGGTTTTTAGCATTATTCATCTACTACCTTTCCAACTCTCCTCTGCCTGTGAGGGTTGTGAGAACGGACAGTTTGCGTGAAAGATCTAGGTGTGGTACTGGGAATGCTGGAGGGATAAGACTTTGATGAGGTGGAATGAGGTACGTGTGCTTGTGGACGAGGAAGTCCAGGGGTTGAAGGATATGAGGGCATAAATGAGAATGGTTTCTGTGAAAATGTCATGTTCTTCTGCCATGGGTGGACCTTGGAACTAGAGGAGAGAGCCGAACTTCTTGATGACCATCTTTTTATAAAGGGATGGTAATGGTGATTCCAAGGATTTCTGAGTTTCTCAGACAGAAGCTGAGAGTTGGTATTAATTTTTCCTTCTGGCTGGATGGACGAAATATAGCTAGATGCATCTGGGAATTGTTTCCCATTTGGTGGATCATGCAGTTTATTTTTATGCTTCGGTAGCGGATTATTGATCACCTTCTAATGGTGATCAAGAAGTTTGTACACTTTTGGCTCCAACTTTTCTGATGCAAGGTTTGAAGAGTAATGCAAAAGCCCAGGCAGGCATGCGAGATTGTTGGGAAATGGAGTATTGGGGATTTTTTTGTTTCCACTGTTTTCATGTGACAACCCTCCTGATTCCTGCCGCTGTGAATGTTAAGTTTCTCCCTGACTCCAGATGCATATGGAAGGTCAAAACTCCGATCAAGAACCTCATGGGGCTCTTGAAAGAAAAACATAGGAAGTTGGTCTGCGTACATTAAAAAGAATTGCTATAAGCTCTTCATGGTGATCTGGGCCGCCTTGTTGTCGAGAAATTAGGTGGTTAGGCCTTCCAGTCAAGGCAACCTACTCTCAAATGCTTCAAATGCTTGCAGTTCCTTTTGACCCAATCTCTTTTCTCACTCCCTGTGCCATGGAGTCTACTTGTTCTTGGTGTTCTTTGTGAACCTACCCATCACAAAGGGAAAAAATGAAGGATATGGAGTTGATCTTGGATTGAAACCTCTATATTATTATTAATTGTAGGAAATCCTAATTGACTCAACATTTAGCTTTCATTATTTTGTCGCGTTCATGCTAAATGCACAAGTCTATAAAATTCTGCTTTTTATATACTTTTGCCCAAGCATCACACCGTCTAAAAGACTGATCTTAACTGATATTTTTTTGCTTATGCAGAGTTCCACACTTGAAAACTGTCTTCTACTATTTTTTATTGCTTAAAGACTGAGATTTTTGCAATTCTTTTACCTATGTTTAGGTTTGCAATCTCGCCTGGTCAAAGAATGTAAACGAGTTGGTGAGCACACATGGATATTCGCAAAACCAAATAATTGTCTGGCGATACCCTTCTATGACAAAGGTGGTTATTTCCTACACCCTTCTCTGTGGAAAATAAAACGTTTCTGAACGACATTAGTTTTGTGAAAAGTACCAATTGACTGAACAATTTTACTGCAGTTGGCGACTCTTAAAGGACATACTATGAGAGTCTTGTATCTGGCGATATCTCCTGATGGACAGGTAACAGCAGTGATGATTCTTGTTGACTGAATAAGTTTCCTGTCTTGTATGACCTTATTGTGTTCTTAACTGCATTGCCATGTACTCCCAGACAATCGTAACAGGTGCTGGTGATGAAACACTTCGGTTTTGGAACGTGTTCCCTTCCCCTAAATACCAGGTAATCACTTCTTTTTATTGTTATAACAGAAAAGCCTGCCCATATATTTTGAGTCTGCTCTTGTAGTTATATTTTCCGGAAAGAAAAAATCATTGGCAAGTGACGAATTTAATGACTAAAGATTTGAACTAGGAAAAATTTTATTTAAAATTAGGTTTAAGTATTTTAAATAGTTGTATCGTTCTCCTTGGATGTAAATTGTTGGATCAGTTTTTCATAATAAATCCGGGTGTGGGCCAGAGTTGTTAAAGATAGCATCGGAAACTACTGGTTGGGAAAATAAGTTCGTGTTCAGGCATGCTTGTCTACATGCTTTATCACACAAAAAAGGCGAGCAGGAAGATGATTTATCACAACATGAAATTGGAAACCAGCATCTGGCTTCCGATTTGTTGGTTGGAGCTGTTTCTGATCACTTTCTTGGCTACATTTCCATGTTTCTTTGACCCAAGTTTTCCCTCTTGTCTTTATCGGTCCTGCTACACAAAATCATACTAACTCGGATATCAGGATGTCTAACACGATTCTGTGAACTTATTTTCGACAGAACGTAGACAGAGATATCGGTTCCAAGTCTCTTGGCAGATGTCACATCAGGTGATCCAGTTAAGGAGAGCTGCAGCACGCGATCGTTGGAGCTATTTGCTTGAGCATCTCTCAGCCTTGCCGTGTATTTTATGGCTCTGACTGCAGAGGCAGAGAAGCAAGGGAGAAACAACCTTTCCTTGATGCTGGCTGATGATGACCGCATCCGGCATTCACACTGTAAACCCAGTTCTTAGCGGGTGTAATTACAGCACGTACTATTTTGGTGGCAGCAGTGAGGAGCGTTGTCTGATTCTGTATAGAACTGCCTGAAAGGCAATCCAAAGCACCACATGTTTTCCTGAAACCTCAAAGCGATCGCATTATACAGACCAAAGTCGCGCCATGTTATAGCATCGGCGAGCATATTTTGCTTGGAAATAAAGAAACCTCCACTCTCCTGATGTTTGTAGCTTTTATTATAAAGATGCGTGATTGGTTGTGTATGCATACATGCATGCTCATGGAAATGGAATGTAATCCGATTCAATGGAATCTCCTTACGCCATCAAAACGATGCTATAATTAGTTTAAGCAGTAATTGAGTCTGGTCGTTCAATTGGGAAGCTGAATGACATGGAAAGTTTCTCCTTGAGCAGTTAAGTGGGAAGTGGCCTTCAATAGGACACCTGATTATAACGTGCTGCGTATGCAGATGATTATAATATAAGCTGTATGTATGTATATAAATTGAACTAAAGTTCACAAGGTGGGTACAACTCCCATCGAGGTTGTTGTTGTGTCCACGTTACAATCAAGTCTACCTGTAGGCCTGATGTGGAACATTGAACCACCTAAAATCCTTATTCAACAGATTGCTGGGACCCCCACACACCCACAATCTGATTCATCAAGTGTGTTCTCTGTTTGGCCATCCAAGGGCTTGACGCTTATGCGCGAATATGCACCGACTCCCGATGTTGAGCGGAGCGGAATAAGCTGCCACGTATCGGGTTTGTATGTTTCTTTGATGTAATCATAAGAATATAATCCGAAAATGAAATGGTTTTGATGCTGATCTCAAACAAGATGTTATTATGTCATTTCCGAAATGGACGACCTGATCGAACATCTGCATGAATTGCATGTCGAACGTTCAAATGAAAGCGTCGATGGCAAAGCTTTTGTCCAGCGGGAGATGCATCATAAACACCTCAGGTTGCATGCGGCATTTTGGTATCCCTACTTGTCAGCATGCGTTCCATCTGAACTAAAACCCTCGCATATTCTCGATGGTACAATCAGTTCACCAAACCATCATGGACTTCATTGTCACTAAATTTATTTATCGTCGAAAATTATGTAAGTAATTGGGACTGCGGTGGCCAACTACTTCAGGGATTTCTCTTCGGTTCTTTCGCCTCGTCGTTGGCGCTGGCTGGGGGAGGATGTCTCGAGGCTCTCGTCCGCGCGTTGTGAGGAGCTGATTAAGGCGATCTCCATTGCCGAGGTCAAGGGTGCTGTCTGGGACCTTAATGCGGATGCCTCGCCCGGTCCCGACGGCTTCCCGATTGCTTTTTACAAGGATTTCTGGGAGGTGGTGGGGACCGAGGTCTGTGAGGTGGTGGCGGAGTTCTGTGCTGGGAACGCGGGCTTCGATGGTGTCAATAGGGCCCTTATTGTTCTTATCCCTAAATCTCGTTCTCCTAATTCCATTGAAGAATATCGTCCAATTGCTATTTCAAATGCTTTATATCTGATTGTTGCGAAAGTGCTGGCGAGAAGACTTGCGGTGGTGCTGGATGATCTCATTCATCCCTCGCAGGTGGCGTTCATCCCTGGTCGCCAGATTTCTGATGTCACGGCGCTCGCATCCGAGATGGTCGCCAGCTGGGTGCGGCGCGGGAAGCGGGGCGTTCTTTGGAAGGTAGACTTCGCGAAGGCTTACGACTCCTTGGACTGGGGGTTCCTCTGGTCTGTGCTGCGGGCTCGTGGTTTTCCAAATATCTGGATCTCTTGGATGCGCCGTTGTGTTACCACGGCATCCTTCTCTATCCTGCTTAATGGCCGCTTCGTCGGGAGTCGCTTTCAGCCCAGGAGGGGTGTTAGACAGGGGTGCCCTTTGGCACCCATGTTATTCGTGATTGCCGCTGATGTTCTTCCAAGGATGGCGGATAGGGTGATCTCGTGTGGCCTATCCTCGGGGTTCTACTGCAACTTCAATAATACTCCAACCCTCCAATATGCGGACGACACCATCGCATTCATCGAGGGGGGTTTGGATGAGGTCAGAGGGATGGCGGTGACTATGTCCATGTTAGCAATGTGAGCCCCGGGCGAACCATTTCTACAATAAATGTTATTGTAATGAATAAATTATCAATAAAAGTTATTGTTTATTTTTCACTCCCCTTCTGAGATTAATGAATGAATGCACTATAGGGTCCCTCTGTACATTAAGGGTTATGTACCATGGCCAACTTGATGATCATACAGCTGTTGATTCATTGGATGGATCATAGAGGCTGATGCTTGGATGAATATCTAAGGAGTTAGATAGAGGACTCATCAAGCATCATCAAATGATCATTAAGTGATGATCTCCAGTCTGAGTGGGAGATGGCAATCCTATCTCATATGACTGATATCTGACTGACCTCTTGATGCAGGTCCTCTGCATGGGAATAATGATTCAGAGGTGTCAGGTTAGTTAAGTCAATGGGTTGACTTGACGAGATCGAGATAACCAAAGACCTACGTTGAATACTGTCACAACATAGGCATGCATCCTCTGACTAGAGACAGATGTATTGCTATATGTCTGAGTATGTACATTTGGCAGACCAATAGGTTGATGACCTAATCAAGGTCTATATACCGGCGAGCTGGTGTGCATGTAAGGACATATGAGCAATACGATCTCTCAAAGGGATCATACAGGTTCACTTGTGAACCGGGAGACATGAGCTCACTCATGAGGTATTGGGACTGAACAAATTCCATGCATGGTCGTCGTGCTTTGGAAGCATGACATGAATTTGAAGGTAAGATATATGCTTTGTGAAAGCATATGATCTATACCAAATCCCGATGACCAAGATTGAGAAACTTAATGATCTAACCCTGAAGATGACAGTGTAAAAGTGATCTTTATCTTCAGGATGATCATGAGTCTTCCAGTATGTAGGATGTGCAGGTATTAGGAATACCTGAAGGGTGATTTGATCATATACGATTGTATAACCATGACGCTTCCATTCCGAGGGAGTGATGAAACAGGTTTGGATTTTAGTGACTCCTCTCATTAGAGAAGTGACCTAATCTTAGTCCATGAACTGGACATTGATCTGAATGAGATTCAGATGCAATGAGAAGATTAAGTCTACGGTCTTGATTTGATCAAGCATCAGTGGGAGGTCCATAGGATCTGGATTTGAGATACGATCTCAACGTCCAAGTCACTATACGTGGAACATATACAATCGCCCTGTCCTTATCTCCAAGTATCTGAGGAGAAATAGCATTGTTCTTAAATGGTTTAAGAACAATTCCATAAGATCTAAGCAAAGAGAAGTTGATAATTAAAAGTGTTTTAATTATCATGATGTATGAGAAATTATCCAATATGATTAAATGTGATTTAATAAGTTTGGATAAGAATAATGTGGATAGAGATATCCAATTATTCATAATATATTATAAATGTGATTTATAATGTATTAGAGAGAGTTAATTATAATTTATATGTGTTGATTAATTATGATGTGTATTGGATACACATTGTGTAATTAATTAACAATATGAATTACATGTTGTTTTGGGTTGTGAATATGATTCACAATTTTTCCATGGCAAGATTGCAATATTCTCAAAGATAATTGTGAATTATTTTTGAGAAATAAAACCCAAATAATTTTGTTGCAAATAAATAAGAGAGATTACATGGAGATATGCAATCTCATGGAGATTGCAATCTCCATGCAATCCATGGACGGCACACCACTCCTAATTGGAGTGGGTGTGCGCCTACATGGAAGGCACATGGAGATGAAATCTCCATGTGTCTTCTCTCCTTATTTGTTGGGTTGTTTTAGGAATGAATTATATTTTATTTTATCAAATATATTTTGACCTAAAATTGTTGCTTTTGACAACAACAATCTTAGCCATTGGATGAACATAAATCAATCTCATCCATTGATTCTATGTGTCCCATGGATTGAGATCCATGGATCCCAAAACCCTATAAATAGAGAGGCATACTTGGCTCTCTCTTTACACATGCTATTGTAGCACAAACTCTCTCTCTCTTTCTCATATACACGACAGCCCTTCTCTCCCTCTCTTCTTGGTGGCCGTCCACCTTGGTGGAGAGAAACGTCGACGCCCGCGCCATCGTGCTGCCGCTTCGACTCTCTGCAGTTCTTTGTCTTCTTGGAGTGCTTCACTCACGAAGGAGACGTTTGATCTCGTGCGACGAGATCAGGAGCAACCGCGCTTGGATCAACTTGGATTGCGAGGACACCGCGACTCATCTCCGCGCTCGCAAGCCGTTACTCCGACGATCGGACTTGAGACAGGAGGTCTCTTTTCGTAGAGACTCGATCAACCACGCTTCAAGAGGTATTGCATTATACTTGATGTGGTTATAGATGAAACGATTTGAGAATGGTTCTCGGATCATGTGGTTTCATCGGTTTAAAAATTTTAAAATTCCGCTGCTCCGAACAACTAGTACGACTAGTCGTTCTTCGTCGTATTCGATACGACGATCACGCTTCCGTGATGCGCTTGAGGATTTCCCCATATCCTTCAGTCCATCTTTTCGGAGCTCTCGGGGCTCCGGATTAACCAATCCAAATCAAAGATGATCCCTTTCGCGTGGGATGATCGGTCTGCGGCGGCGTGCAGCGTGCTTCTGGGATGCCCCCCGTCTTCTCTCCCAATTGATTATCTGGGTCTGCCGCTGGGTGCGAGAAGGTCGAGATTGACGCATTGGAAAGGGGTGATGGACAAGGCGGAGAGAAGGCTTGCTGGTTGGAGCGCGGCCATGCTTTCCCGTGGAGGCCGACTAGTGCTTATTAGGTCGGTCCTGGCCTCTATTCCCATCTATTTTCTCTCAAACTGGGCTTTGCCGGTGGGGATCAAAAGGAGGCTGGAGGGCCTCATGCGGAGGTTTCTTTGGGGAAAGAGGGGTTCCGAGTCGCGGGGCCTTCATCTTGTGGCTTGGAAGGAGGTGGCGAAAAGGAAGTGCGATGGGGGGCTCGGCATTTGGAGGCTGGATCTTGTCAACGACGCACTGATGCTTAAATGGGTCAACAAGCTTTGGGGTAACGACGGCGGGTTCTTTCCCTCCATGCTGCGGGAGGTTCTTTCGATTGGGGTGGACATGCTGCGGGACGCTATCTCTCTGCGCTATGGAACCCCTTTTTGGAAGGGGATTGCATCGGCGGTTAGGCGATTCTCTCATCTGTTCCAGCCGACATTGGGGGATGGCACCTCTTTTCTGTTTTGGCGCGACGCCTGGGCGGGAGATACCACCCTCGGTAGTTCTTTTCCTCGGCTCTGTGCGTTGGCTTCAGATTCTAGTGCGTCGGTGGCTTCGGCCTGGAGCGGGGAGGACTGGTTCCCTTCCTTTGCTGGAAATCTTTCTGACGAGCGTTTTGAAGATCTGTTGAACCTTTGGCGGCGGCTTAGGGAGGCGCCGAAGCCATCCACGGGCAGGGACCACTGGGTATGGCGCGACGGTGCCTTCTCTTCGAGACGGGTGTTCAAGTTGCTCTCGCAACAACGCACCCCTGTCCGAGACATCCTTTGCAAAGATCTTGGCTGGCTGTGGCGCATAAAGTTGCCGGAGAAGGTGATCTTCTTCCTTTGGCTTCTGAGGCGTGGGAGGATCCTCACGCGAGATAGATGTGCGAGATTTCTCTCGGGGGTTGACTCCCTGGTCTGTGTTTTGTGTGATGGCGAGGGGGAGACTTTGCAGCACCTCTTCTTCTGTTGTCCGTGTTCGGCCTCGATCTGGGAGGACGTCGGCGTGGCTTGGGTTAACGCTTCCTCGGCAGACTCGTTTTGGGACTCTTTGCGCTCAAATGCTGATCGACCAAGAAGGGAGTTGCTTCGCCCATTCGCTTGCATTTGGACGCTTTGGCTCGCCAGGAACGCGAAGATTTTCAAAGGTCAAAGGTTCTACAAGGAGAATGTCTTAACACATGTGGACATGCTTTTGATTGACTGGCTCCTCTTGTAGTGCTACGGCCGTGTGATGTTCGTCTTTTGGTTTGGGGATGGGATCCTCTCGATCCTTGGTGTTTGTATTTCTCCTCTTCCTCCTCCTCTTCTTCGCTGCTTTTTAATAAAATTTGGGGCGAACACCATGGTGTGCTTCCCCCGAAACGTTTTTGGTTTCAAAAAAAAATTTATGTAAGTAGAGATATACCATCCACGTCCATCAAACCAGAGAGAGAGATATTGATGTCACACATGCATCCATAGCTCATATGTTGGTATGCTGCCAAGTCGATGTAAAGCCCATGATTAGGACGTTGATATCCTGAGTTTCCTAGTCAAGTTAATTTGCAGGTAAAACTAATGTTTAATACATGAAATGGAAGTAGGAGCGAAGTTTACGTCGAAGAAGACCCATCCGTCTCATTGGCCGACACCCGCATCCAATGGCTGGTGTGCCCTTCTCTCTCGATCGTTCATACCTCGAGAGAAGATGCTGTGACTCCTTTTTTGGCCAAATCGGTTCCAAAAGATCTGATTGTATGGATTGAATCTTCGATTAATGCTCTACATCTCTATCAAACCTTGATTAAATTCGATATCATTTCTTATTTTATCTTAATGATCAAAGAACCGTCAATATTTAAACAACTTAAATCTCATTTAAAAAGAATCAGATTTTTGATCATAAGATAAAATAGCAAATGATGTTGGATTTCAACAAAATTTGATAGTCGAAGATTTAATCACGTAATTGAATCTTTTGGAATTGATTTAAGAAAATGGGGAATCACAACACATATGATATGCTCTCTCTTACATAAATATATCACGTAAGATATAAAGTAAATACGACTCTCTCTCTCTCTCTCTCGGTATCATTAAACAACACATACCCACAGTTCAATCAAAACTGGATGTTTGTTCTGTTGGCTCATTCAAATCTTGTAACTGACCATTTATTTGAAAATCAATGAGAGGTTTCACATGCTGTATGTGAAGATCACATGTGAGCTTATATTATGAGTTTTTGTATCGTTCAGCTCTCTCCGTTCTTTCACTCTCTTCCTTAGATCCTTTTCTCCATCTCTATCTTAGTTTTCTTCCCTTGTGTTTGTTCTGATAATACCTTCATTCCTCTACATGTAGCCTAATCACAGGACTTACACTCCTATTCCTATAAGGACTCTTTTTTATAAAAAAAAGTACAAGAATTCTCTAGTAAAATCAAATCAAAAGTCATCTGAACAAGAATATTGAAGTGCAGTCTTTTTAATAAAATACAATAACACTCAGAACATTTTGTATTTAACTTCTTTTGATTTTCTCATCAGCCTTAACTTTGTTCGTCGTGTTAATGTAGCTTCTTATAAGCTCCTTCAGCTTATGCTTGAATAGCTTCTTTATGCTTGCCATCTAGCATTCTTTTTTGCATCAAATCATTGGCGTTCTACATAGCTAGGGCATCATCAAGATATACATGAATTTGTGCAAAACTTGAGTTGGGTTTCATGTGGTCAATTGTTAAAATCCGTTGGACGAGCAATTGGCCAACTACTGATGATTTCTCAAGCGAATAGTTGATTTCCAATGGTGACTCTAATTTTGCCATTATTAATGGTTATTGGATGAGCAACTGGTCGATTACCAACGATTGCTTGAGTAACTAGTCGAAGTGGTTATTTTGTGCCTTTGAGCAGTCGCTTGATGCTAACTTGAGCTCGATTTGTGTCGGTCAATTATCATTGGTCGTTAAACGAGAAATTAATCGGCTACCAATAGTTGCTAGGGCGATAGCTCGATAATAATCGATCATTCTCTTTTTTACCTTAAGCTACCACCTTGATGGTAACTTGAGCTCGAATGTGGTTGGTTGATTATTGATGGCTATCGGACGAGCAACTATATATTCAACTACTATTAGTTGCTCGAGCAATAAGACGATTACTGTGGTCGCTCACATTTTCCATTGAGTAGTCATTTTGATGCTAAATTGAGCTTCTCTATAGTTGATCAATATCGTTAATCGCTAGACAAACAACTAGATGACTACCAGTAGTTGCTCGGGTTATTGGTCGATTACCAGTGATCTTTTTTGTGTCTTTGAGTGGTTATTTCAAGGACAACTTGATCTCCCTTGTGGTTTGTCAATCAACATCCATTGTACGATCAATGGTCGACAACTAGCAATGGTTCGAGTGATTGATTACTAACATTCATTCTTTGCGCATTAGACTATGCAAAGGATTGTGCTCTCATCGCTCTTCCTGAAAGTGTAGGTATGGATCCTTAGGCATTTTCTGGGACTAGATGATGCATGGCTTTATCACTTCTTTTCACAGCCCTATGCCCTACTCCATTGTTGAAGGCCTTCTGCGGTGGTTTGCGTCCACTAGTCACTTGCGGTGGGCCTTTGGTAGCTTGCCCCTAACGAACATGCATGATGCTCAATGGTTGCATGTCCTTCTCAGCAAATCATGAGGTTGGTAGAGGGGGTATTAACCATAAGGGCATGTTTGATAACTGAGTTGGGTTGGGGTATCTTCATATAGTAGCTGTTTGGATGGTTGAGAGGATTGGAATTATAAATGTGATGTGATGTAACATTGATTATGTATTACATTAATAAAATTATAAATGTGATGTGACATTGATTACGTATTACAACAACTTTTTAATGATTGTAATATATTTTATATTAATTTTTTATTTGAACGTGGTTAAAAAATATTATAATAAAGAAATTGTACGGTCCATACAACTAATTCCGATCCAGGAATGCATAGATAGAGCGGGAAGTATGTCAAGTTACCCCAAGGTAACTTAGCAAACAAATATGCCCTAAGACATCCATCGGGTGCCCTTCCTCCATGGGAGCTCTCACAGCATGAGGGCTAGCTCAACCATGTCAATCAAAGTCAATCCGACCATGTAAAGTTGGAGTACCTCTTTCGCTCATTGTCATCCTCTCCCGCGAGCAATCCTCTTTTGTACAATAGATCGCACTACAAGAAGGAGTAGAACAGGCGACGGTCGTAGACCGTCCCCTCTGAGTAGAGAACCGTCCCCTTTGATCAAAGGAGACGGTTGTCAGTCCGTCCCCTTTGGTGGCGTCCCATTTGATCAGAGGGGACGGTTTCCGTGAACGTCCCCTATTTTCAACCAAAGGGGACGATCATGACCGTCCCATTTGTTCATATCAAAGGGGACGGTCATGGGCGTCGCCTCTGGTGACCATTAGAGGGGACGATTGCGACCGTCCCCGTTGTTCAAACCAAAGGGGACGGTCACAACCGTCCCCTTTGATGTCATTTTTACAAAAAAAATTGGACCTACTACTAGGAATATCATGTTATACCTTTTAAGATAAATGAGCTACAAGCATTAAATTGATCATAAAATTAATATCTAGGACATATGGTCAACCCACAGTAAATATTGTGTTCTGCCAACACTATATCTATTTGTTAACACAAGTCATGATGTTCGATTTTTATCCTTCTCTAAGACCTAAATAAATCCTACAAACAATTAAAACTCATTTCCGACCAATACCCAGACCGTACGTATAAATAACCATAGTGTTATGAACGATGTTCTTATATCACATCTCTCTCAGATAGAATATCACTGCATTCCATTGTAGCTCTTTTTTGATCTTTTCATGAGCCGCTTCCAAGAGTTGACATTATAGCACTTAAGACACATATAAAGACCTATACAAAAATATGCGAATTACCAAATGTTATCCATTCACATTCCTTGCAATCATAAGATGATCGTACATTGTAAAAAAAGTGTGATCAATAAACTACATCCATTCTTCAAAAAAAATTGAAGTAAATTTATATATTTCAAAATAGGCTTAATTACTTTTTCATCATCCTATAATATCCACATTCTAGTCTTCTTATATCCTCTCAATTGCTTCCATCAATAATGGTGCTTCCTTTGCATTTCTTGTGTTTTGAAACTATTGTAAAACATGACAAGTGCATACGAATTTATATAAACTTTAAGAAAAGGAAATCCAATGAAACAAGGAATGTACCTTCTTAGTAGAGGTACTATAACAAATATTCATAGCTGCATGAGAAAAATAGACATAGATATCAATTTTTAGACAATGCATATCTATGTTTATTATAAACATACAATGCTTCTCATGGTCGATGATGTCGCTCTTCTTCTCTATACATGGCCAAAATCACCTCTTGTCATATGCACATCTCCTCTAGTGAAGATCATGGATGCCTTCAAGCAAGGATAGGTTAACAGTTAGTGACAACAACGATTAAAAATCATCATGTAAACAGTGCATATTGGTGATATTATACTGCCATGTTTGTATTTTACATCAACAATATAAAAACATACCAAACTAGGTCGAACGCGATGACAAGCACAATCGAAGGTGGGGTAGGAAACACGGCGGAGAAGGGTACCATGATAGCGAGGAAAGAACCGCGATCGCGATGAGGAAACACGGAGCGAGACATGAGCACCACGATGAAGGAGCATCGTGACATCTCATCAGTGATGCACCATCCATATGGACGATAGAGAGGAGAGGAGGAGAGGAAGAGAATGAAGAATGGAGCAAACTAGGAAAAATGATCGGTTGGAGCCAGTTTTCTCAAAGACACTAGAGAGGGGATGGTCATGATGCTACCAAAGGAAACGGTCTTAATTACCGTCTCCTTTGGTCATCCTCGATGATGGGGTAATGGGACGATGCCAGAAGCATAGACGGGACGGTCAACACCGTCCCCTATAGGTGCTTTCACAAATGCATACAGTGAGCAATTAGGGCAAAGGGGACGGTTTTAACGACCCTCCCCTTTGGTATGGGATAGAGGGGACGATCAAAACCGTCCCCTATAGGTGCTTTCATTCACAAAAAAACATACAGTAAGCAACTTAAACAACGGGGACGGTTTTAATGACCGTCCCCTTTGGTCTCTCCTAGTTTAAACATAGGGGACGGTCAACACGACCGTCCCTTCTACGTTTATATAAGGGACGATTAAAACCATCCCCTCTGAGTTACATTTTGTGACGCCAGCAGTAAATCAGATGTGACGGTTATAACCGTCCCCAAAGGTCTATGTGCAGAAAAATTTCAACCAGAAGTTGTAAATGGAAGGGACGGTTTGACAACCGTCCCTAAATATGCATTCAGAAGGGATGGTCAATTTAGAACGTCCCCTATGCTTTTCATACGGGACGTTTGTGGCGCAACCGTCCCCTTTGATCACAGAGGGGACGGTTGGCTTTAATTGTCCCCATTTATCATCTCGAAAGATCCAACAGTTTGTAGTGAGAGGACTGTTGTAAAATCACGGGCCACTCGAGCCGCTCGATCTTGATCGAGCTGTTCGCACGAACTCGGCCTTTTTGTGGGCCAGCCTTACCATGGGAATTCATGCGAACCGCTCCATCAAGATCGAACGGCTCGGGCAGCGCATGATTTTACAACAGTCCTCTGCTACATCCTAAGTGCATCCAAGTCCTACGTGGAAGTACGGTTGTTCCCTCCTGTCGTCGGAGCATGGACAGTTGTCTCCTCCTGGTAGTGCCAAAGTGAGCACAACTCTTTCAGCATCTCTTGTGATACTTCCAGACTCTTATTGCTTGTAACAAGGCCTAGGTTTTCCTTAATTTCATCATGGACACTCATTGGATCTCTTTCTCAGATCATTGTTACTTACAAATCCGACCATTGGGTGTTGGTTCTTCGCTGGTGGAGCTTGGTTTCTTGTCATGGTCCCAACAGACAGTGCCAGATGATGGGATCCGTCCTGGACGAAACCTGATGTAGCTCGACGGGAGCTCGATCTCGCTGTGTCATGTCCATCTTTGAGAATTCATAGAGGGTGACCCACATGCAATATGCACAAAGAGATCTACTGACTACCGCAAGCAGATCCTTTGCACTACTACAAAGGTCTGTTGTAATGCCCACCAAATCGAAGCCATTCGATCAAGATCGAGCAGTTCACACGAAATCCGAATTTTTCTGTATTCTTAACATATGAACCGTTTGATCTTGATTGAGCGGCTCTGATTTCGTGCGACTGGTCCATGATCGGCATTCAAGCTCTCTCTTCGATTGGTTTGATGTAAAATCCTTTGCGGTTACTTTCCCCCACCATAGAAGACCGAGTCTTTGAACGTTTTTTTGTCAAGACTCCTTGGAGCTTGTTAATATCACATGTGGCGCATGGCGCCTTGGATAAATTCCAAAGGACCCCCTCAGAATCTTAGTAATGGCCTCTCGACCCCTTGCTTCATTTTAATTGTAATTTAATTGCAGAAAGACCCTTGCTTTTGGTATGCATTTTGAACCACTTATTTTATATTTTTTATTTTATCAAAAATCTTATGTTGTGTTTTAGATATAAGCCCGAGATTGACTCAATATAAATCTGAATGGAGGCGAAGAATCCATGTAACCGACTCTACTTAATTGTGAGAAAAAAGACTTTGTTGTTGTTGTATCAAAATCTTATGTTGTAGAATAACTAACGGTTTTCAAATGAAACTTTATGATTTTTTTGTTTTATGTGTAATTTGTTGAAAATTAAATTGGTAAAAATGATATTTTCATACTTTCTTGCTTAAATCATATTAATACATACGGTGCTCAAAATTCCGGAAAAATCAACTTGTGTGTCTTCCAAAAATCATTGAAAAATATTGCTTCATATTTCTTGGATAATTAAATATTTACTTCTCTTATATAATTCGTAAAAATGCACTTCTCGTCATTTTGCAAATTAATGATACTCGTATGTCCAGTGTAACATGTAATATATGTGATAAAGTGAAATTGTAAATTTATGATGATTTGGTATTTTTAATCAACTAAATACTCAAAATCAGCCTCGATTAGTAATTGTATTATATTTATTGGTCAAAATATTAAATACATTGCATGTAATTGTTTAAATTCATCAAAAATAAAAATATATTGTGATTTTCCTATTACATTTATATCCAATATTTAAAAGAAAAAATACGATCCCTATTGCATTTCAAATATTCTACCGAAGAAAAATATCATATTTTCATATTTTATTAATATTCAGGACTTTAAATGATGTTGAGAGCAACTGAATTGGAATATCACATTTCTTTATTTTTTATTCGGATTTTAAAATACAAACATTATTTTAGGATAGTTTATTTATCCTCAATTCCGAAGTGTATTTGAGCCTCGATTTCTATTATTGATGTTCTTTAAGTATATTGTAAATCTACTGTTCAAATCACATTATGCCAGTGCTTTTTATTTGTAGATAACTTGATTGCTTGTTGACATGTGTGTATTACTTTGCCTCAATTAACTTGCCTTCTTGAGATTAACCTAAGGTATCGTTAAATTGGATAAAAGATGAAGAGTTACACTTGTTTGATAGTGGATCTTCGCGAACTACAACATACGCATCTTCACACATAGCAAAGAGCTTGTACCATTAGATGGAGAGTTCATCATGTCACGGGAGTTGAATCAATACAATTTCACATGTTTAACGGGGAAGTGCAAACTCTGAGAGTTGCACAAGTTGTCGATTGACCGGGTTTTACGTGAGAACACAAATCATTGGCATGGGATGGTGGATTAAGCGAGGAGCTTCAAACCTATATATTAATCTCCATTGAGAAGGGGAAAAAATAATTCGAACGCAACCTTGTCGAAGGGAGCCCTCTCCCAAACATGTCTCTCTTGTGCTCTCTAGCAAGATCATCCCTGACGCACCTTGTCCTTCAAATTGTATATCCGATATATCCAACAATATGTTCCTCATTCTTCGCATGTCAACCTTGATGTTCATAGTAGGACATACTATGGTGTTGACCACATCAGGTAATCCCACACTCATATAAATATTAAGGTTCACTTGTAACTGGGATATGTCCTTCAGTGGCGGCGATCGGTTTGAACTATGAGAAGAAGAAAATACAGAGGATACACGTAGGAGAGGGGGGGAGGGGGGCTAGGAGCTTTAGACAGTTTTTCAACCTGGATAAGATGGTTAGGATTCATGGGATATCGACATTCTCTGCCTTGAGTTGAATCCTCTGAGAAGCTTTTTTGAGATTCACGATGCCATTGCTCCAAGCAATGTCAGAACTTACTCCCAGGAACTACCTCTATAATTACATCAGCTGGGTTGTCTGTTGAGCCGACATTCATCACCTTGCTACTCTTATCAGAACCAATGAAGTGATATCTGACATCTATGTGCTTGATACTCTCATGACGCAACTGATCCTTGCGTAGACATATTGTACTGAGAATGTTACAATATATGATAGGCTGATTCTATTATAAATCAAGATCTCCAACTATGCTCTTCAACCAGATGCCTTCGTTTGTAGCTTCCGTCAAAGCTATAGGCTTTGCCTCTACGGTAGACAAATTAATTGATAACTATAAGGTACCCTTCCGATTAATGATAGAACTCCCCAAAGTAAAGATATAGCACGTTGTTGATCTCCTCCCATCAACATCCCCGTCATATTATGAATCCAAATATCTAACAACCAAACATTCTGAATCACTTTTATAGATGAGGCCAATGTCAGATGTTCCTCTCAGATAGCGTAAATTCTTCTTGCCTGCCTGCCAATGTTCCTTCGTTGGATTGCCAATGAATATGTTAACAATGCTCATAGCACGCGTGACATCAGGTCTTGTGCATAACATGACATACATAAGATTCCCTACTATGATAGAATAGGAAACACGTAACTTGTGTTCCTTCTTTGCATCTGACTAGGGTGCGAAAGAAACAAAGATATGAATATTCACAACAGATGGAGTAGCCAAATGCTTGTCTATAAACATCATAGATCCCATTAGAGCTTTCTCAATAGTCCAAGGGTAGTTACAGTCCTCAAGGACCACGTCGAGCAGATATCTCCAGGTTGGCCTGATCTAAGGACACAATATTCCTTGTGGCAGTCGCCTTGAAGCAACTGCGAGATCATCACTTCGTCGGTGGCTTGAGTTAAGATCTATCGAAGTTCATCTCTGAGCTTCAGTCCTAGGTGACCTCCTCCGTCGTCGATAGTACCTCGCACCTCTAGGTAGCTCCACCCCCTTCACCCTTCTCCAATCTCACTAATGTTTACCACACTCGCACATCGCCTCCGACCTTCGACACTTGAACCTCTCCGCCCCTCTGCCTCATCAACGATCGCCTCCTTCTTCTTCCTCCTCCGCTCCCCCTCCTTTTCACCTTCGATCAGTTACACCCTCACACCTCTTTAGCTCCGACCTTCACCACCATCGCACGTCATCGTATCTTCGCGCTACTGGACGAACTCTTTCTAGATTCCTTGTCGCTAACCCCTACAGGTCTAGCCCTCGTTGAGTTCCGCATCGCTCGCCCTCTACCTCCGTCGAGCTATGTGCATCGACCTCTCCTTCACTCCACTGCCAGCTGTAACGCACTGCCCCGACGCCCCTTGGCCATGTGTCAGTTGAGCTCACCCTCCTCCATCGTGCGCCACGACCTGCACTGCTCTCACTCCACCGACTCGACACCCTCGTCACCTTTAGGCCTTCGCGCTCGCCTCAGCCTGCTACCATCTCCACTACGCCGACCTCCGCCTGGCCACCATCCTCGACGCCCACCGTTGGATCAAGGTCAGAGCCTTGATCCTACGGTTTGTGGGTTGCCAGGTCGCCCCTCCGAGCCACCCTCCACACCACTAGTCTCGGGGCTGCTGAACCTCCATATGATAACACATTAGGCTCAATGACCAATCTTTTGCCTCGAACCTCCTGTACGAGTGCGACACGTGGGGTAGGGTGGATTTGCACCAAAGCCCCCCACCCCCATTTTCATCAAATCACCATCCCCCCTCTCCAGCAGGGCACGTGAGGTGCACATGCCCCTTAAAAAATTCGCAGACCAGCCCCTAACCTTCTCCAGAATAGCATAAGTGCCCCTGCCATTGCATACCATATGAGTTGCACGTGCCCATTTAGGCAAATTGCATAAAAACCTAGTCAATTTTTCCTAATTAAAAATAAGTCCCCCAAGGATCCATTTGAGAAGGAAATATTTATTTTTATTGCATCAGTATCTGAATTTTGTTTATTGCATATTTTTCTCATTCAAATTCTGATTTTAACATACAATATGTCATTTTGAAGCTATTTCAGTGCTCGATCATTATATCTCTCTTGAGAACTGATTTGAAGCTTATTATGATGATGATTATTTAAGGATATCTGATGATTTATGTGGGTTGAATATTGACTTATTTGTGTTACTTTTAATTGAGAAAATTAATGATATGTTTTGCAGATATTCTAGTGAGAATTTTAATTTGATCAATCCTCTTATGATTATTGAGGATCATTCTTTGAGGATTTAATTTTCATAGGGGACTCGATTATGGATATTTTATCTGATTAATTCTCTTCGATAATTGATCTTACTCTTTGAAAATTAATCTTTGTAGGGGTGACATAAAGGCAGATTTAATTTAATTCTCAATATTTTATGTGATTAAACTCTATATTTACGTGATGATTAAATTAAAGAGAATTTGGAGAACAAATATTTGTGGATAAAATCATTGTGCAATCTCATTAATTGCAGGATTAATCATGTATCTATCGACATTCTTGCATGTTTCTTGGACACTAATTGAATGCTTATTTCTTTTGATCTGTTATAAAATTTTGAGGATATTGATTATTTTCATTGAGGATTACAAATCAAAATTACAGATTCCGTGCTCAATTATCTTCTCTGTTTTGCATCGCATTTTCCTCGTTGCACTTACTTTTCTTTAGTTTCATTCTACTTACCAACACAGAAATTAACCTAGCATTTAATTAATTATTTAAATTAATTTGAAACCATGCAAGTAAAAATCACTATTCCCTGTATTCGACCTTGGCAGACTTACCCATTTAAAATTCTCCGCAACATTCAAAGATTAAGGTTTTTGATAGATTGAAATCCCATATATTACAATTATTGACTTTTAAAGAGACAGATTTCACGATCACTAAATGGTGTTGTTATCGGGGAACGATGAAGTTTTAGCTTTACATGGATTTGAATGTATTCTTCTCACAATAATCTATTTATCAAGGTGTGTGGAGGCTATTCCTACTCGAGTCGCGGACAACAGAACCGTCTGTAAATTTTTAAAAGTTCTTATTATTTCAAGTTTCGGGAGCCCCAACAATCAACATGGATGTATTCAAGTATTTTCCTTCGTCCTATGAATAGCTTAACATAATTTCTTCCTATGATGTTTCCTGAATAGACAATGCCTACAAAACTCCCGCTTGGATCTCTTAAGATCTTTCAGACTGAGAATATTCATTTTCATCTGACTCATGTGTCATAGCTGCAAATGCCACAATTCTAAATCTTATTTCACAGCTTGGAACACCACTACAACCGAGCCCATAACTATAGACCCATGCATGACGTATAGGGTCTTTTGCTTGTTATCCTTGATGAAACTATCGTGACTTTGGCAACTTACATAATTCCACATTCAATGCTATACATATATCCTTTAGAGATCAAGACTCCAAGGGATATCATGTTCTTTCTCAGATCAGGAACGTGGTGAATTTCTATCACCGTCCTCACGACTGCATCATGCATATCAATATTCATAGAGCCAATCCCAACAATCTTACACACCACATCATTCTTTGTGATGATGTTTCGACCATCTATCTTCTCATAAACGTGGAATCAATATTCATTGGGAGTCATATGTTAAAAATAACATGAATCAAGAATCCATGTTTTTTCCCATTATTTTCTGATCTGTGATGGTGAGAACTAGGTCATCTTCAGAATTTACACCTCCTTGAACCATGACTTTCCCTTTCTTCTTCGGGCAGTCCTTTTAATATCTAGGTTCCTTGCAATAATTATAAATGTCCTTAGCATTGTGATTTTTTAACTTGGACTTCTGCTTTCCCTTCTTCATGTAGCCGAAACTGACTTGTCTCTTTTCATGAGTCAATCAACCTGCAGCATTAGAGTCATGTTTCTCGGTAGTCATATGCCGAAGTTTACGTGTATGCTGGGTCACATAAACTTCCTCTAAGGTATTGATTATTTTTCCACAATAAACGATTGCACAAAATGCACATATGATAGCAGAAAGAAACCAACAAAATCAAGGCAGCATCATGATCATCAATCTTATCATCTATGTTTCTTAAATCTATCAATAATGTATTAAACTTGTCTAGATGTTCTTTCATAGATGTACCTTCCTCCATGGAGGAGAGGTAATAGTCGTTGCTTGTTGGTCAGAGATGTTGTCATGTACATACTTTTGAGTCTCAACTACCTAAATATCTGGACCTCATCGACAACCTACATGATAATCTCATCCGTCAAACACAACATGATCATCGAGTGCATTTTCTTTTCTTGCACCATCAACTTGGAGGGTTCGAATGCCTTTGCCCGCTCCTGGTCTAACAATGCTCAGATGCCTTGTTGCTCCAGTAGGGCACACATCTTGATCTACCGTAAATTGAATATGTTCCTTCATGTAAACTTCTTGATATGCAGATTGTGTGAGGTCATCTTGCTTGATGATCATGATGGAATCCGATGCTCTAATATCAATTTTGATGCAAACCATGGAAGTATGCACAGATGCAGTCAATTAAACAAGCATGAAGACACACAGATTTACAATGTTCACCCATAGCTGGGCTACGTCCTTGAACGGTGACAATCGATTTTTACCATGTGAAGAAGAAAATACAGAGGATATAAAGATGCATAACTCTAGGGAGTTTATATACTACTCTCATACAAAAGGGATCCCAAAGACAGATGGTGTAACACCTCAACCCCAAACATAGTACCACATGGAAAGCTCACAAAGTGTGGGTGTGGTTTATAAGTGGTGGGGACTACTACTTGTCAACTTGGGCTTAAGCATTTTGGGTGGTTGTCAACGGGTCCAATTGGGCCCGAACCCAACAAGTTGTCAGGGCCAGTTTTCCTCAATAACGGACCAGGGACCTAAGCCCGGGATGTTACAAATGGTATCAAAGCGGGTTCTCTCTGATGGTGGAAAGGGCTACCCGAAGGGACCTAAGCTGGGAGCGTGCAACCGCCACTGTCACTGGGAATAAGTGAATGGGACATATCGCAACGAGGACGTTGCGGATATAGGTGGAGGAGGTTGTGACACCCCATCCCAAATATAGTACCATACCTAAAACTCACGAAATGTGGGTGTGGTGTATAAGTGGTGGGGACTACTATTTGATAACTTGGGCTTAAGCATTTTGGGTGGTTGTCAACGGGTTCATTTGGGCCCGAACCCAATAAGTTGTCTGGGCCAGTTTTCCTCGATAATGGACCGGGAACCTAAGCCCGAGACATTACAAATGATATCAGAGCCATGTTCCCTCTGATAGTGGAAAGGGCTACCCGAGAGGTGGAGCCGCCCCTACAGAGAGGTTGGAGGAAAAGGCTATCCGGAGCGTGCAGTCGTCACTGTCACTGGGAATAAGTGTTGTGCCATGTCGCAACGAGGACGTTGCGAATATAAGTGGGGGAGGTTGTAACACCTCAACCCCAAACATAGTACCACATGGAAAAGTGTGGGCGTGGTTTATAAGTGGTGGGGATTACTACTTGTCAACTTGGGCTTAAACATTTTGGGTGGTTGTCAACGGCCACATTTGAGCCCGAACCCAACAAGTTGTCAGGACCAGTTTTCCTCAATAACGGACCGGAGACCTAAGCCCGAGACGTTACATATGGACTCGAAATTCCCCTCATAGGAGCGTGGGGGGTGAGGACGTACCTGCTCCCCCTTAGCACCCCCAAGGATAAAAGCATATCAACATAGTGCAAGAGTTGGGGAACGGATTGTCTGTTGTGGTCTTTTCTCCAGCAGAGGCTGTTGTGATTTTTTTTTACGAAATTGATTCTGAAAATTCGACTATATAAGTTGAATCTGTGATTAATGTTCTGCAAACATATCAAATCTTGTTCAAATCCGATACTTAAAGCTCTTTCATCCTTAACGGTCAACAAAAATGTCAATATTTAAGCAACTTAAAACTCATTTGAAAAAAGATTGGATTTTTGACAATTAAGATTGGAATAACTATAACCATCAGATTTGAGCAAAAATTAATAGCTAAGTATACCATTAATCGTAGATTCAATCTATATATATAGAGATTTTTGGAATCGATTTCGCAAAAAAAAGGCCACAGCAACAGCAGCAAGATCTGCTGCCCAACAGTTGAAACATCCTCAATCGAATTACTACGGTGGAAATTTGGTGATTACCATGAAGGAAGGAAGATAATATAAACGAGGGACAAGTCGTAGTCATTGTTAAAGGACAGCCAAACAGTTAAATAGAGCATGGGATCAAAAGAAGAGACAACAACAGTAAGTCGACTACTACACTCATCCAGAGGTCCCCTCGATCCCACTTTTACATTAATTTATCGCGTAGATTTTATTAATCCCAAGCATTATCATAGCCAATAATAAAAGTGTCACAGCCTCAACCACCGCCCCCACCTCCTCTCCGACACCAAACTCCACCCACCACTTTCATATGTACTTTATGTGTATTATACGAACAGATTATATATATGATCACTACCAACAAATAGATTGAGGTGAATCCGATCCAAAGAGCTCCACTGATCTCTCTTATGTACATGGAGATGATGATGCAATCGGGTCCGGCATCGGAGGAGGAGAGGAACGAGCAGGAGGAAGCGGCGTTGCGGCTGCTGAAGGCGGAGACCGCCGCGCACCCGCTGTGCGAGCAGCTGCTCGCTGCACACGTCAGGTGCCTCCGCGTCGCCACGCCGATAGCGCAGCTCCCGCTTATCGATGCACAGCTCGCGCAGACACACCATCTCGTCCGATCATACGTCGCGCAGCGGCGGGACATGCTCGGCCCGCACGAGAAGCAAGAGCTCGAGCACTTCCTGGTATGTATTAGATGGATAATTTTTATTTGATAAAAATAAAGTTAAGAAGAAAATTTTTGTGAAATATATAACAAGAAATATCCTCTTTACTAATTACTATTTTGTGTTTAGAATTTACAACAAATAACAAATTCAGCTGGTTTATTTTATTAAATTTTGTTTTAATCAATGTTAATTAAGAACTGCTGGAAAAAAAACAAACAGATTTTTCGCGAATTATTATATAACAACAAATATATTGAACAATAGATTAGTGATATATATAACAAGTAATTAATATATTTTATGTTATATATTTTACACATGGGTACGTAACAACGGTAAATAAAATAGTTGTTATCCTTAAACTTGCAAATCCGTGTTAATCCTATCTCACAAATTAATGACAGGGGTTTGCTTGCAAAACTGTAATTATATTAAGAGCGAAAATACGACAAATTGGAAATTTTTGGCGGAGAAGAACACTCCCGTCACATGGAGTTGGCATGCCGTTAATCACTTTAGCTCGAGTTTTCTTGGTGCCTAATCTCATTATCATTATCATTATTTTCCTACATAACGAATAATTTAATTTTAGATATCCGTTATCTTTTTTCTGATGTTATAAAATGAATATAATTTGTTAGAAAAAATTATTCTTATAATTAGCAACATATTAATGTCATATTCATTGTTAATGGTATATATAATTGGGCTTAATATAGCGACATTTTTTCCATAATCCATCACATATTATCCATTAACAAAAGTATTATTTCTTGTGAAATTATTTTTATATTTGAAATTAGTGAGGAAGGTAACATTCATTGTTATATCATTAACGGTGGTCCATATATCAACGCATTTCCTTTTGTGTTATTTTCAAAATGTTAACTTACCATTGTTAAACTTTGAACAAAAGTTAGAGAAGATTAGCTAAAATTTTGGAAAATAGTAAGTAATAAACATATATATAGAGGGTTTAATGGGGCTACTCGGGGGAGCCAACTTGGCTACCCTGCTTATTTTTTTATTTTCTAAGGTTTTTTTTTGAAAGTACCTGAGGAAATTTAGATCATTATATTACATCATATTGTGATTCAAATTCCAACTCAATTCAAGACTCCTATCCCATCCATCAAGCATATCAAATTTTAACAGTCTCAAAATTGTACAACTCGATCCATTCTATATGGACGTGTTAGGAATATATGTTTTACATGAAATTTGATTGAGAATATGATGTCATATAGTGGATAAATCCTCCAATGTATTTTCAGATAATATCTTAAGAAATTAAAAAAATAAGGATGGGATAACCAAGTTGCTTCCCCTCGGACCTCCCCCGGTGTAGAAACATTAAACTCATATACATACATACATACATTTATATAGATCATCATCAATAATATAGCAATAAATATGATGATATAGCAAGGAATATGACATTCATCGCTAAATTCAAGTATAAAAAATAATTTGACATCGAGTTAACCGGCGACCCAATTTTTTTGTTGTGGAATGACTATTCTCCTTTGACTTTTTTCATTAAAATATGTATTTAATTTGTCCATAATTAGAAAATTTTCTAGAATAAATCAATGGATAATTGTTGCTATGTGATTTGTTATTAGCAATAGACCAGTGAATTAGCGAATTTTATAAAATGAAACTAATTTTGCAACAAATAATTGTAATAGTTATAAATTTAACATGGAAAATACTTCTCTACTTTGTTGCTGTGCTAAATATAAGTAGGACAATTTATAGGCACCTCTCTTCTCTTTTATTCATATAAGTACGAATTTAAATGCATGCATACAATTCAATGCAACACATTTTTCCGCGTACACATATACGATATATCTTATCTGTACACATGAGCATATAGGCAATATGTTGTACACGAAGGAAAACAAAATTATGCATATACAAGATGCCTCGCGCTAAAAATGTGTTGAAGTGATAGGTAGATGAACTATTTCCTACCTATTGAAGTCGAACTGTTGCAGGCACAGTATGTGATGGTGCTGTGCTCGTTCAAGGAACAGCTGCAGCAGCACGTCCGGTTGCACGCCGTGGAGGCCGTCATGGCTTGCAGGGAGATCGAGCAATCCTTGCACGAGCTCACCGGTATGTACGCTGGCAATTATCCATTTTCCTTCTCCCCTATCGATCACCCTTGTTTGTATCATAGGAGGGATAGCAGAGAGGTAATCATCCCTTTTATGCTTTCAACTTTGATGTTGTTGATGAATGATCCAAACACGCAAACAATCAAGCAATCCAATGAGAACGAGCTATTTACGTGGAAAAATCCCACCAGTATAGTGGTGTAAAAATCACGGGAAAAGAGAGGTTTCTTATGATGAAAACTGGATTACTTGATAAAAAAACCCTAGGAAGCGGTTCTCTCCCCGAACGAGACTCTCAACTAACCCACACTTACCCTAAAATATGTATACGTAGGGGACCAGGGGTGAATGGTATATGGATCCTGGCCGGATTTTATACCACGAGAGTTCCGTCCTGGATTAATCGGATCGGTCAAAATCCATTTACGAAATGTATTCAGATAATATACGGGTTGAAAGTGGCATGTTTCTCAACACATAATAATAAACAAAAACATTTACCATTTCACTTAACATTTACGCCCCTGCAAAATAGTGCATTATTTCCCTACTTCATAGTTACACCATGATTCATATTTACACCATGATTCTTTTTAAACTTCTAATTTAGGTTTCCATCCCTGTTAAATGTGAATTTGGAAAGTTTATGTGTCACAGTGTAAATATGAAAAAGACGGGGGCGCAAGTGCAACATTTTTGCAGGGGTACAAATATAAAAATCCTAAATTTAAATCAGCAAAAAAAATATTTCCAGCAACTAATAAAAGTCGAACCTGTTGGGCTCACTATAACAAAAAGGATCTACAGTGACACATATTTTGAACATGTCGATGTATCATTCATTGTGATGGATTCGAAGTTCCAGTCACTGCAGAAACATTTTATCACATGATATATGCTTTCACATAGGGTTAAATGGGGCTGCCCTTTGGGAGTAGCCAACTTGGCTACTCCTACCCATATTTTTCCCTCATTTTTTTATTTATTTGAAAAATAAAAATTTGTAAATTCATCATTATATTCCTCTAACATTCTATTAAAATTTCGTCAGAAACAGAGACTCCTACGGCCTCCATCCAAACATGATCGATTTAAAAAATCCTGCGACCGTTAAAAAAATGACGTCTGGATGGAGGGCCTAGGAGTCTTTGTTTCTGACGAAATTTTAATAGAATGTTAGAGGGATATAGTGATGAATATACAAATTTTTATTTTCCAAAGAAATAAAAAATGAGGGAAAAATAGGGGTGGGAGTAGCCAAGTTGGCTACTCCCAGGGGGCAACCCCATTTTACCCTTTCACATATTTGCATATATATATATATATATATATATATATAGAGAGAGAGAGAGAGAGAGAGAGAGAGTTCAATGGGTTGGTCCTTTGGGGGAGCTAACTTGGCTCTCCCCGTCCCCACTTCGCCCGGGTTTTTTTTGAAAATTTCTTCCGTGGAATTTCATCACTATATCACTATATTATGTCATTAAAATTTCATGCGAAACAGAGACTCCTAAGACCTCCATCCAGACAATCATTTTTTAACGGTAACAGAATTGCTAAAAATGACTCCATCTGGATGGAGGCCGTATGAGTCTCTATTTCGTACGAAATTTTTATAGGGATATATTGATGAAAATCCGTGGAAGAAGTTTTAAAAAAAAAACAGACGAAATGAGATGAAGGGAGTCAAGTTAGCTCCCCATGGAGGCAGCCTCATTATATATATATATATATATATATATATATATATATATATATATATATATGGGATAAATGGGGCTGCCCCCTAGGGGGAGCTAACTTGGCTCCCCCCGCCCCATTTTCACCATTTTTTTTATTTTTTTTTTGAAAATTTCTTCCATGAATATTCATCACTATATCCCTATATTATGCTATTAAAATTTCGTGCGAAACAGAGACTCCTACGGCCTCCATCCAGACAGTCATTTTTTAACGGTAACAGGATTTTTTAAATCGACCCCGTTTAGATGAAGGTCGTAGGAGTCTCTGTTTCGCACGAAATTTTAATAGCATAATATAGAGATTTATTAATGAATTTACACGGTTTTAGATTTCAAAAAAAATAAAAAAATTATGTCAAAAAAGGGCGGGGGGAGCTAAGTTAGCTCCCCCTAGGGGGCATACACATTTTTCCCTATATATATATATATATATATATATATAGATACATACATACATACATACATACATGTCACCTTAATTAGCTCCATGTGCATCACTCTGTGTATTCTATTGTTTCATCAGAATTCATGTGAATCGAAATGTTTGAGAAGCATCAAACGAGACATTGAATATGAGCATGCGTGAAAGGTGGTGGTTAAATTAGGTACACCTAAGATATCTATATGCGTATGTATACACCAAATTGAAGTGTCGATTAGGCATTGCAGCCACCGTTTTTGTCTGGACTACTGGTCGGGAAAACAGTCAGAAAAGACCGCCCAACTAAAGAGGAACTGACGGGGAAACAGCTCGATTTCGCGCATGTTATTATTGGCCATGGACCAAACCCGATGTGTCTGCTTGGTGCACGTCGAAGTAGGTTGGCACAGTTTCTATTCTAGAAGATTTGCAACTATGCCTGCGTTTAATATTATGTTTGTGTTTTGGAGAGGCATGGATCATCAGCGTATATAAAATGAAAAATGATTAGTTTGGAATACTGCCCACAGCTCTAAGAAACTAAGTTTGATGCTCAATTTTACCCGATTGCGTAGTCGTATACGTACTCAAAAACTACCTTGGAAGCAGTAAAAAAGATCTTACCAGTAACCCTGACTTTTTCGAAATGGGTTTGCCGGAGTTGAACGTAGAGTTTCGATTTGATTGTCTTCATGAATGAGGAGGCGAATCGTCTACTGTGGTGTTGTCCCTGCTGTGATGGCGTGAGCCGCTCGATCTTGATCGAACGGTTCACACGATTTTGCACAGTACGGATCTACAAAAAGTGTAAAATCATGATCGGCTACTGCAGAATCTGCTGCATTTCGACCTGCAGCAGACGATCCTCTCTACGTGAATGATAGCTTATTAACTTTTCTATTGAAAGTGACTATAAGTGATTCTATATGTAACTCCGAATGACTTCAGTGTCGAAGCTCAATTGACCATAAGGCTTTGCTGGTGAATTGTAATCGTATCATGAGCAGTGGAAACTAGTATTCGACTGCCCCTGATATCTCCGTGTAAACCTCAAGAATGTAATGTCGCAGGAGTCACCCTTGACGAAGGTATGGGAGCAACAATGTCCGATGATGAGGATGAAGTCCACCCCGACTACAGCTTGGAGCTCGAGCCTGATGCGCAGCATGATGTGACGGGGTTTGGCCCGCTCCTCCCCACAGAATCGGAGAAAACACTGATGGACAGAGTTAGACAGGAACTAAAGATTGAACTCAAACAGGTACAACAAAATCTAAAGTAAAGAACTTTTAGGAAATCTTGATTTGCTCGAGCCAAGTAAGATTCACACGTTTGATGGTGCAGGGATTCAAGTCGCGAATCGAGGACGTGAGGGAAGAGATTCTGAGGAAGAGGCGAGCAGGGAAGCTTCCAGGAGACACGACTTCCATACTCAAACAGTGGTGGCAAGAACACGCAAAGTGGCCTTATCCGACGGTAAGTTTCAAGCACTTCACAAAGATTAAGATGGTACGTTTGAGTAACAGTGAAGTCCGGTTACATAGGAGGACGACAAGGCAAAGCTCGTGGAGGATACAGGTTTGCAGTTGAAGCAGATAAACAACTGGTTCATCAACCAGCGTAAGCGCAACTGGCACAACTCCCACCAGTCAGCCACTACTCTAAAGTCCAAGAGAAAACGGTATATTCCGATGTATTGAAAGTTTAATTTCTCTATCGAAATATGGCACGCGAGTCTCATAATACAAACTATTGCAGGTGATGAGCGAAGTCATGAACAATCAGACGTAGTAAAGAACAAGCTGAGGTGCCAGTTGCAGGAAAATCAGGACAATCCGGTTCCTTTATATAAAACTCGCAGCCAAACGGATTTGTTGTTGTCGGTGCATTATGAAATACATAAGAGGAAAACAAGTAGACATTGTATTCAGTGTTCGGTACCATTACTCTGTCATGCTTGCTATTAGTATAATAACAAAGAAACTGTTCATACATTCCGCAAACTCGGAGCTTAGAACAAGTTACAACAGTATGCATACATGTCAGCTACAATTTACTTTACACCGCATCGCGCTCCGTTCTGACGAGGATAGACGCACGACGTTAGCATTCATAGGTTAGCATATCTTAATGGTGTATCAGGATGGCTTAGATACAGCGCGGTGACCCTCAAGTAGGACCGAAAGGTGGAGACGTATCATGCGGCAGTGGCGACGGTAAAGGCTCAAACCTGCATGCTTTCCAGGGGCCACCTTTTGTTTACTTGGGGAAGTAAGGTTGGGGGTATCCACCTTGAGGGAGAGGGTAACCAGGAGCAGGATAACCAGGAGGAGGATAACCTGGAGGGGGATATCCAGGAGGGGGATAACTGGGAGGTGGATACAGAGGTGGTGGTGGTGGTGGTCCTGGTGGATAACCATAGGGCTGCCCGTATACCGGTGCATACCCATAGCCAGCAGGAGGCGGAATGGGCTGATCAATCCGAGACATCTCCTGCATCGGTGGCACGACCATCACAGGAAGAGGCTCCAACTTGCCATCCCTCTTGTCCATTTCGATTTTGTGCTGCGCCTGCAAAGTTCGTGCACAACAGGTTTAGTTGGCAGTATATGGAATAAATAGATCTGACATTGATGCGGGTTCAATGCGAAGTACTAACCTGCATACATGCGCAAACACTGCAAAGGAAGAAGGAAGAAAGAGGATGTCAGTAAAATGTTCAGAGAAGGGGACAAACTCGCAGGCAACGGTGGCTGACCTGATGTAGACCATATCAGACAAGCAATTAAGAATCTGAGAAGCCTCGTTAAGTTCATCACTTCCAACCAGGCATGCGATAATAGAGAAAATACACGCCAGTTGTTGGAGGCAGAACATGAATCCCTGCAAGAGTAAGGGGCCGAGTTTCATACGTCAGAAACTGTTCTCCAGTATAGATTTGATATTACCAACCAGTGCTGCTTTTTTATCTTATAATGCATGTAAATAGGTGCCTAAAGTGATGATCGCTACTGATGGAGGAGAGAATTACGATGATGCAGTTGTCACACTGTGTTGTCTGAATGTTAAACTCGTCCTGGAGCAAGAAGCGTGTCGAGGCAACCGAGTTTCCAAAGCAGCAAAAAACCTGGAAATGAGATTGACTGATCGTAATTAATTCGCAAGCATAATTCCATTGTTAAGTAGCAGCATCAAAATCAATAATACACTACCTAACAAAATGCAGAGCTCCATGAGAATAATTGCCTGTGTGTGTGTCCGAAGTTAAAAAAAATAAAAAATTGATAAATGCAGGGTTCGACAAAAAAACTGGAAATTTTGTTTGAGTAGACATTGAGGCAAAAGGTCTAAAGATCCGCTATTCTAACATATAAGTCTCTCTTCATTGATTGTGTTGCGGTTTTAATTCACTTCGATGACACCCAAAAGATGCGTTGATGCATACCAACAACAACAAAGTCTTTTCCCACATTAAGTAGGGTCGGTTACATGGGTTCTTTGCCTCTATTCATATCTATCTTGGGTCATTCTCAGGCTTAGATCCAAAAAATTAAGATCCCTTCATATATTCTCATTCCAACACTTCTTGGGCCTTCCCCGCCTTCTCTTACTCGGCTCAACATCCTAAAACTCGCATCTCCTCATAGTTGCATCACCTGACCTCATTTGCAAATGACCAAACCACCTTAAGAGATTTTCTCGCATCTTATCCTCGATCGGAGCTACACCAATTTTCCTTCTGATTGAATCATTCTGAATTCGATCTTTGTGTGTGTGTCCACACATCCACCTTAGCATTTTCATTTCTGCTACTGCCATTCTGTGCACATGTCTATGGTTCACGGCCAACATTCAGATCCATAGAGCATAGCAGATCTCACAGCTGCTTTGTAAAACCTTCCTTTGATTTTCAAAGGATTTTCTTACCACAGAGAACAATAGAGGCTCATATCCACTTTATCCAACCTGTATTTATTCTATTAGTAACACCTTCATCAATTTTCCCATCATGTTGTAAAATAGATCCCAAGTATTTAAAAGGATCTCTCTTCTGAATGTTATTGTCACCAATCTTCACATTGATTCCCTCATCGTTGCTTCCATCAAAAGTGCACTCCATATATTCATTGTTACGAAATCATTTAGTCTCCAATGCATGTCTCCATACCTCAAGCTTCTCATTTACTCCATCTCTAGTGTCATCAATCAACACAATATCATCAGCGAATCACACACACCAAGGTATCTTATCGTGAATGTGACTTGTCAACTCGTCCATAATCAAAGTAAAAAGGAATGGGATCAAAGAAGAACCTTAATGCAGACCAATGTTGATGTCAAAATAGTTAGTTTTCCCATATTGGATCCTTAAACAAGATGAAGTTCTATCATACATGTCCTTTATGAGGTTAACGTACAGGACATTTACTTGTCTCTTCTCCAAAACTCTCCACAATATCTCGCGTGGGACAGAATCATAAGCCTTCTCCAAATCAATAAAAAATAATATGGAGGTTCTTCCTTTTAGCTCTATAAATCTGCGTTGTTCTCCTCAACAAGTGGATGGCTTCAATAGTTGAGCCCTGGCATGAGTTTGAATTGATTTTCTTTTACTTTTGAAACTTGCCTCGACCTTCTTCCTATCACGCATTCTCAACTTTTCGTAGTCTGACTCATCAGCTTGATGCGTCCGTAATTTGAAATATTCTGAAAGTCTCATTTGTTCTTTTAAATAGGCACCACGATGCTTCTCCTCCAATCTTCAGGTATTTTCTTGCTTTGCCAAATAACATTAAATAAATTTGTAAGTGTGAAACCCAAGGTTTTAGCACCGCAACTTGGTCAAGTTGGTGATGATCAAATAGTTACAGTCCATTTAAAAATTATGAAAAATCAAATTTCGATCTTATTAGATCATATTATGGCTTGCTAGATGTGTATCGTCATTAGGAATCCAACGCATCCGAAATTTTGTAAATCGGATGTCGTGAGTGAGATATGATCGTTTTAGTGGGAACGGGTCAAGTCTGAAATGGTCATACGAGATTTGAGCGAGATCCACCCAAGGATCCGCCCAAGCCCGATTCTTAAAGATATAAAAGACCCATTATGTTGCTCTCTCCTCTCATTTGCAAACCCTAGCCACCACGTATGATCTCCCACCTCCCAAGCTCCTTGTAACTCCATCAGAGCGCCGCGGAGGTGGCGAATTGCCACCATTTTTGGAGAGGAGCTTTCCCTCGTCATCCTCTACACAGATCTACCACTAAAAATGTAAGATCACCGCTCCCTATTCATGTATTTTGTGATTTTAGTTATGGTGTAGATCTAAGAAAATAATTTTTGCAATTTAGAGGTATCCGTCGTTGGGAAAATATTTTGGAGGTACTTAGAACGAAGATATGGTATTGCACTTGAAAACACCCATATAGGTACGATCCTCTTTCCTTTTGTTTGCGATTTTCTCACCGGGCATGTGTCCCTATGGACCTTAGAGTCCCTCTTGCTGGATGTGGTTTCCTCCTTGATGTGCTGATGAGTTGATGTTCATGTCCCAAAGATATAAAAAAATGCTACATGATATATACTGTAAGTCTACCTACATGTTAATTCTAAATGGTGGAAATACAAGAGGTATTAGACATACTTGCTGTCATATGGTTGAAATAGCACACTACTGTTAAAGAATTTAAACAGACTAAGAGAAAAAGCAAATGCTTCTTCCAAGCCCTTAAATGGGTGTCGGTTACTTTTTGTGTGTGCAATGAGTGCCAACGTATTGTTAGATTTGAAATCGATATGCAAATAGGTAATTTAATTTATAGTTAATAAATAATGATGTTATAAGCCCTTGGTCAAATTAGTTTAGTTTTTCGTATTCACGGATGGAATTCTCCCATAGGTTAATGGATTTTGTTATATCCAAACCATATAAAAAATGGATTAAGCATTTATATTGACTTAAATTTTGCCTCCATAAATCTTTTATTTATACCAGAGGGGAGTTGATACGTACTTGACGTTACGAAATATGAATACAATACCATATCTGTCTATCCATTAGAATGGATCCGTAACGTTGTTAATAATTATCTGTATTATTAAATATGATAATTATTTGAGGAACAATTGCTTGTCAAATCTGTTATTTATGTAAAATAAATGAGATGCATATTATGACATCTGCATGATTTTAATTACTACAATTCAAATATGCTAAATTCATTGTACCAATTATGTGATGATTCATAACTATCATGTTATGTCAATTCGAGAACTAATTCTAGAAACCAAAAATAAATGAGGGGAGAATGATGGGAAAAGCAGGAAATTAGAATGTTAATGCACATAATAACGCCATATCCCTTTAGGATACGTTACATATAATTATGGTAGTGAAAGAATGGTAGTAGTCCTTGTTATCTTAGGACTTTATAAGATCCTTATAGGGTAGGAAGGTTTCATTACATTGGCGCCTACATGACTTTCTCTCATGTAATACATGTAAGAAAAATAAAATGGTATAAAAATATATTCAGAAATATCTCTAATTGGGTAATTTAAGTAAATAGGTTGAAATCCTGATTGAAAATCCCATTCCTAACATATAGTTCTACGATGATAATAGTTAGATAGCTGGACAATATATATAACGTAGACCCTACTCTATTGATATAGAGTTACTTTTATGTTTTACAATCTATTCCAAGATGGCTCTTAATGTTTAACTATTTGATAAAAAGAATTCTATACACCTTCTTACAAGATTTAGTTTGGTGGCAACTCAAAAGTTAGTTACACTTAATTTGGTCTCAATTCATATATAGACCTCATTTAAAATATTCCTTGGTTTTGGTTTAATAGAGTATATAAAATTAAGATAGAAACTTTTATTGTTCTAATGGTGAAATCACCTAATTAGCGAGAATGCAGTTAACTGTAAACATATATACAAATTTCGTTAGGTGTATTTCATAAGATTCGTTGTGTATAAGTGAGCATGGTTATTAATATTATAAAGTTACATTAGAGCTTTGAAAACATGATTGTATACAATGATCTTTTTTCAGATATATTGATCAACGATTTGTGGCTAATAATAGTACTAGTAATAATAACCATTAAGTACGTGAACGTCAATGGCTGCGTCAAAAGGTTCTCCAAAGGGATCGTTCAATGAATAGAAATAGTCGAGATTGTGTTGACCGTCATCGCCTTGTGAGATCTCACGGTGACTCACAATGATATCAAAATATGAATTTTTGAAACCACCTTATCGATATTTACATTTATACATCATTGTGAACTCTGACCAATAGGTGAAAATTTCATGATCAGTGTGATTAAAATAATAAATGAAATTAAGCCCCCTAGCCTCTTTGTTAATGTTTGTTTGCATTGGTTATTCCTAGAGAAGTTAGTATACCCGAGAGTGGGGTGCAACTCTCGTGGTCCCAGTGAGTCCTAGATGGAGTGTTAGTTCTGGTTCCGCGAGTCTGTCGGTGTGTTCCGCGACTCTGTCGGTTGAGCGTAGTACTATGGGTACAGTCGGTGTGTCCGCGTCCCTAATACGACACTTGTCAAAGACTTGTACTTCGTCACAAGGGTGTATCCGGTGCGGTCCCGTTTGGCCGCGGTGTACTCGTTCACGGGTATTCCCCTTTTGGTGGGTAAGCTGGGGGAAATGGGTTGAAGTTGAAGTTAGGGTTGGTTGTTTGAGTTTGTTGGCTTGAGTTAGTTGCTACAGTGCACATGTTGTGGCTGTTGAGTTTGGTTATTAATGTTTGAACTCAATAACCAAATGATGGCAAGATCTCTTGAATAGTATACTTATGTGCATAGATGTATATGATTATCCCAAACAATGCATGTAGATAAGTGTATAATCAGTGATCTCATGATATGAATAAAAATAATGGCACTTGTAGAGTACGGATAGCAAATTGCATGCAACTTATAATAATAATCTTATTGGTGGTTTGGAATAATGAGCAACAACTACAAGAATAATAATGGAACATAAACATCCCTCTCTTTACTCTTTTACACTTTTTGCTTAGTATAGTGTTAGAATGTTTTAGATGTACTGAGCATTTTTGCTCATACGTACTTCTTTGGAAACCCATCCAGATTTACAGGTTGTTGAGCAGCAGTAGTAACTTGATCTTCCGCACTTTGTACAAGACACAAAGGGGTACGGGTTCACTTGCAGAGTTGTATTAGTTGTTATTACACTTTTGTGGCTTATGTTGTTAAGTTCAAGGATGCAAAAATCGGTTCAGACGGCCGTTTAAAAGGCCGTTTAAACTCATTCGGTCCTCGACCGACTGTATAACTTTAATCGGCTATGTAAACGGTCAGACCGTTTAAACGGGTGTAATCGGACGTTTACACGCCGTTTAAGCGGCCGCGTTTTGCATCAAGGTAACATAAACCCTATGTTGATTATGCTATTTACTTTGACATGTCACATTTGGACGAAGAAGTCATTGAAATTGACAATATCTGATCAAAATTGTGGATATGTGATTATATTTTTAAAGTTCATTTATACTTTTTTATTAAATATATATATATGTAATATTTTTTATTAATTTAAAAATGTAAAACCGCATAGACCGTTTAATTTCCGTTTAAACTCCCGCATACCGTTTAAAAAGTAATCAGTGACCCTACCGACTGTATACCGCATACCGTTTTTTGCAACCTTGGTTAAGTTGTTAGCCATGTAAAAATATATTGTGGACTCTATTGTAAGCTTGTAATGTTTTGGGAACCATGAATAGATAAATGTCAATGGAACATTTTATTTATCATTTTTCCTACTTTACATTCCTAATGTTAATCATGAGTATGAATGTGGCTATTGCTGGGTATCTAGATCCTAGGGAGATAGGTCTGACACCCTCCCCGCGGGGCGGGGCATCACAGATGGTATCAGAGCAAGGATACTCCATTAGCCAACATTTATACTTATGATTATTAACGGTATTCGGAATGTATGGAATACATCAGGGTCCTCTGACTATGATGTTTTGTCCAACAGGAATAGTTCCCGTATAAGAGTCCTAATATATGAAGACTGAGATATCTAGAGACTTATGAGTGTAATTGATTCATGCAGAATCATGTCGCTTTCAAATGCTGAGATTGCTAGACAGTTGGCGATGACGATGGACATGCTCCAAAATATAGACAAGAGACTGAAGACAGTAGAGCAAAGACTTGATGGATTTCAAGAATCCATTCGCATCCTTCAGAGTAAGGGTAGTACTAGAGTACCATTTCCCCCTCCGTCTATCGAGGATATCTTTCAGAAACACCAGAAAATGTTTGCTAGCTATTACACTTTTGTGGCTTATGTTGTTAAGTTCAAGGATGCAAAAATCGGTTCAGACGGCCGTTTAAAAGGCCGTTTAAACTCATTCGGTCCTCGACCGACTGTATAACTTTAATCGGCTATGTAAACGGTCAGACCGTTTAAACGGGTGTAATCGGACGTTTACACGCCGTTTAAGCGGTCGCGTTTTGCATCAAGGTAACATAAACCCTATGTTGATTATGCTATTTACTTTGACATGTCACATTTGGACGAAGAAGTCATTGAAATTGACAATATCTGATCAAAATTGTGGATATGTGATTATATTTTTAAAGTTCATTTATACTTTTTTATTAAATATATATATATGTAATATTTTTTTATTAATTTAAAAATGTAAAACCGCATAGACCGTTTAATTTCCGTTTAAACTCCCGCATACCGTTTAAAAAGTAATCAGTGACCCTACCGACTGTATACCGCATACCGTTTTTTGCAACCTTGGTTAAGTTGTTAGCCATGTAAAAATATATTGTGGACTCTATTGTAAGCTTGTAATGTTTTGGGAACCATGAATAGATAAATGTCAATGGAACATTTTATTTATCATTTTTCCTACTTTACATTCCTAATGTTAATCATGAGTATGAATGTGGCTATTGCTGGGTATCTAGATCCTAGGGAGATAGGTCTGACACCCTCCCCGCGGGGCGGGGCATCACAGATGGTATCAGAGCAAGGATACTCCATTAGCCAACATTTATACTTATTATTATTAACGGTATTCGGAATGTATGGAATACATCAGGGTCCTCTGACTATGATGTTTTGTCCAACAGGAATAGTTCCCGTATAAGAGTCCTAATATATGAAGACTGAGATATCTAGAGACTTATGAGTGTAATTGATTCATGCAGAATCATGTCGCTTTCAAATGCTGAGATTGCTAGACAGTTGGCGATGACGATGGACATGCTCCAAAATATAGACAAGAGACTGAAGACAGTAGAGCAAAGACTTGATGGATTTCAAGAATCCATTCGCATCCTTCAGAGTAAGGGTAGTACTAGAGTACCATTTCCCCCTCCGTCTATCGAGGATATCTTTCAGAAACACCAGAAAATATTTGCTAGCTATTGCAATGGTCAAGTACCAGAGTTTGTGGGAGATACTACTCCTGAAGCTGCTGATGCCTGGTTAGAAAAGATTGAGAAAGTTCTCAAGATTATCCAAGCACCCAAAGACTGTTGAGTGTTGTTTGCTGAATACTCCTTGAGCGGCCATGCGAAGCATTGGTGGAGTGCTTTATCTCGACATTTACCGCATCCTTTGACTTGGGACAGTTTTGTGAAGTCATTTAGAGAACAATTTCTTCCTGATTTTTGGGTTAGGAGAAAAAGAAAAGAATTGGATGAGCTGAAACAAGGATCGATGTCAGCTAGAGAATATCAGATCAAATTTGATGACTTAGCACGTCATTCACCTATGCTTGAATTATGTGAGGATGAACGGATTCTAAAGTTTTGGTGTGGACTTCGCCTCGATATTCAACATAGACTTTCTTCTTGTCGACCATCCACTATTCGCGAGATGGTAGAAGTCATATCTCGCATGGAAGACTTACATCACGATATGAAATCGAGCGGGGAAAATTTACGTGGAAATGACAAGGATGAGCAACAGATTGTGATGCCTTATTCAACTAACTTATAATGGTTCTCTTCCTTTGGAAACAATGCACAAGACTACAACAAGTTCCACTATAAATGGATCAAGGGGAAGTAGCAGGCCTCGAAGATGTTATACTTGTGGCCAGAGGGGTCATAGTCAAGCAGATTGTCCTCAATGAGCCAATAGTACTATTGTCAGAGTATTTGATGAGAGCATCCATGTGCTGATGAAAAGGAACATAATTATACTCAAGGCATTTGATTGGTGTAATGACTCTTATGACTATTAAATGTTTTTGTAATTCAAAAAAAATAGACAATGTTTTATCTATATGAACATAAATTATGTTCTTCTTGAATTTGTTGATAATATAGAGCAGGTCCACAAAAAAATATGACATATGGATTATATGATTCTGATGGTTATAGTTGTGACAATGTTAGTGTCTTAGTTTTCTTTTTATGATAATCAAAATGAGTTAAAAGATTCATAAGTATCAAACCTTAGTTATGTGGTATTGAGACTCGTATTATGTAGTACATGCTAATTCGTAAGACAAGCTTAAGGATTGAAAGAGATGGCTTGATTCTTTTAAGATTGTTATCGCTGACTATGATATCACCATTACTCTTGTTTGTAATCATTGAAGGTAATATAACTCTAAATTTTTATATTCTTATCATTGGGTGAGATTTTGATCCTCTTAAATTTGTTATCACCGAAAGGTCCTATCAAGATGTTTATCACTCTTGTGATAAGTAGAAATTAAATATGGATCCATTCTTCGGAGTAATAAGGGGATACTTAAGAGTATTATCACCGAAGAAGATAACTGTAATCTCTAAAAATTGTTACCTTGACCACGATAACAAAGGTCCTATTAAGATTGTTATCACTCTCGTGATAAGTGGAATGTAGATGCATGTACATCTTTTGAAGAAATATGAAGAACTCTCTTAAGATATCGAAGGTGTCAACTGTAATTTCTTAAAATTAGTTGTCGTTGATAGTGATAACAAATGTTCTATTAAGATTGTTATCACTCCTGTGATAAGTGGATTGCATATACGAGTGCATCTCTAGGAGAAATAGGAAGAGTTCTTTTAAGATTGCTATCGCCTTCAAGCTAAGAAAGATGCATATTAGGATTTTTCTTTTCAAAAGTTATAACCTTAAGATTTGTAGATAGCCATATCATAATAGACACATGTCCTAATCCAATAATATCTCTACATGATGTAATGGATATTAGGTATGATATCGTGGATGTATATAACATATGTTATGAACTAAGAATACTTGCAACTTCTACTATTCTCTGAAGTCTCGAGGACGAGACTTATTTTAAGATTGTTATGATGTGAAACCCAAGGTTTTAGCACCGCAACTTGGTCAAGTTGGTGATGATCAAATAGTTACAGTCCATTTAAAAATTATGAAAAATCTGATTAGACCATATTATGGCTTGCTAGATGTGTATCATCGTTAGGAATCCAACGCATCCGAAATTTTGTAAATCGGATGTTGGATGAGTGAGATATGATCGTTTTAGTGGGAACGGGTCAAGTCTGAAATGGTCATACGAGATTTGAGCGAGATCCACCCAAGGATCCGCCCAAGCCCGATTCTTAAAGATATAAAAGACCCATTAGGTTGCTCTCTCCTCTCATTTGCAAACCCTAGCCACCACCTATGATCTCCCACCTCCCAAGCTCCTTGTAACTCCATCAGAGCGCCGCGGAGGTGGCGAATTGCCACCATTTTTGGAGAGGAGCTTTCCCTCGTCATCCTCTACACAGATCTACCACTAAAAATGTAAGATCACCGCTCCCTATTCATGTATTTTGTGATTTTAGTTATGGTGTAGATCTAAGAAAATAATTTTTGCAATTTAGAAGTATCCGTCGTTGGGAAAATACGTTGGAGGTACTTAGAACGAAGATATGGTATTGCACTTGAAAACACCCATATAGGTACGATCCTCTTTCCTTTTGTTTGCGATTTTCTCACCGAGCATGTGTCCCTATGAACCTTAGAGTCCCTCTTGCTGGATGCGGTTTCCTCCTTGATGTGCTGATGAGTTGATGTTCATGTTCCCAAAGATATAAAAAAATGCTACATGATATATACTGTAAGTCTACCTACATGTTAATTCTAAATGGTGGAAATACAAGAGGTATTAGACATACTTGTTGTCATATGGTTGAAATAGCACCGTTATTACTACTGTTAAAGAATTTAAACAGACTAAGAGAAAAAGCAAATGCTTCTTCCAAGCCCTTAAATAGGTGTCGGTTACTTTTTGTGTGTGCAATGAGTGCCAACGTATTGTTAGGTAATTTAATTTATAGCTAATAAATAATGATGTTATAAGCCCTCGGTCAAATTAGTTTAGTTTTTCGTATTCACGGATGGAATTCTCCCATAGGTGAATGGATTTTGTTATATCCAAACCATATAAAAAAATGGATTAAGCATTTATATTGACTTAAATTTTGCCTCCATAAATCTTTTATTTATACCAGAGGAATACAATACCATATCTGTCTATCCATCAGAATGGATCCGTAACGTTGTTAATAATTACCTGTATTATTAAATATGATAATTATTTGAGGAACAATCGCTTGTCAAATCTGTTATTTATATAAAATAAATGAGATGCATATTATGACATTTGCATGATTTTAATTACCACACGTCAAATATGCTAAATTCATTGTACCAATTATGTGATCGTTCATAACTATCATGTTATGTCAATTCGAGAACTAATTCTAGAAACCAAAAATAAATGAGGGGAGAATGATGGGAAAAGCGGGAAATTAGAATGTTAATGCACATAATAACGCCATATCCCTTTAGGATACGTTACATATAATTATGGTAGTGAAAGAATGGTAGTAGTCCTTGTTATCTTAGGACTTTATAAGATCCTTATAGGGTAGGAAGGTTTCATTACATTGGTGCCTACGTGACTTTCTCTCATGTAATACATGTAAGAAAAATAAAATGGTATAAAAATATATTCAGAAATATCTCTAATTGGGTAATTTAAGTAAATAGGTTGAAATCCTGATTGAAAATCCCATTCCTAACATATAGTTCTACGATGATAATAGTTAGATAGCTGGACAATATATATAACGTAGACCCTACTCTATTGATATAGAGTTACTTTTATGTTTTACAATCTATTCCAAGATGGCTCTTAATGTTTAACTATTTGATAAAAAGAATTCTATACACCTTCTTACAAGATTTAGTTTGGTGGCAACTCAAAAGTTAGTTACACTTAATTTGGTCTCAATTCATATATAGACCTCATTTAAAATATTCCTTGGTTTTGGTTTAATAGAGTATATAAAATTAAGATAGAAACTTTTATTGTTCTAATGGTGAAATCACCTAATTAGCGAGAATGCAGTTAACTGTAAACATATATACAAATTTCGTTAGGTGTATTTCATAAGATTCGTTGTGTATAAGTGAGCATGGTTATTAATATTATAAAGTTACATTAGAGCTTTGAAAACATGATTGTATACAATGATCTTTTTTCAGATATATTGATCAACGATTTGTGGCTAATAATAGTACTAGTAATAATAACCACTAAGTACGTGAACGTCAATGGCTGCGTCAAAAGGTTCTCCAAAGGGATCGTTCAATGAATAGAAATAGTCGAGATTGTGTTGACCGTCATCGCCTTGTGAGATCTCACGGTGACTCACAATGATATCAAAATATGAATTTTTGAAACCACCTTATCGATATTTACATTTATACATCATTGTGAACTCTGACCAATAGGTGAAAATTTCATGATCAGTGTGATTAAAATAATAAATGAAATTAAGCCTCCTGGCCTCTTTGTTAATGTTTGTTTGCATTGGTTATTCCTAGAGAAGTTAATATACCCGAGAGTGGGGCGCAACTCTCGTGGTCCCAGTGAATCCTAGATGGAGTGTTAGTTCTAGTTCTGCGAGTCTGTCGGTGTGTTCCGCGACTCTGTCGGTTGAGCGTAGTACTATGGGTACAGTCGGTGTGTCCGCGTCCCTAATACGACACTCGTCAAAGACTTGTACTTCGTCACAAGGGTGTATCCGGTGCGGTCCCGTTTGGCCGCAGTGTACTCGTTCCCGGGTATTCCCCTTGTGGTGGGTAAGCTGGGGGAAATGGGTTGAAGTTGAAGTTGGGGTTGGTTGCTTGAGTTTGTTGGCTTGAGTTAGTTGCTCCAGTGCACATGTTGTGACTGTTGAGTTTGGTTATTAATGTTTGAACTCAATAACCAAATGATGGCAAGATCTCTTGAATAGTATACTTATGTGCATAGACGTATATGATTATCCCAAACAATGCATGTAGATAAGTGTATAATCAGTGATCTCATGATATGAATAAAAATAATGGCACTTGTAGAGTACGGATAGCAAATTGCATGCAACTTATAATAATAATCTTATTGGTGGTTTGGAATAATGAGCAACAACTACAAGAATAATAATGGAACATGAACATCCCTCTCTTTACTCTTTTACACTTTCTGCTTAGTATAGTGTTAGCCTGTTTTAGCTGTACTGAGCATTTTTGCTCATACGTACTTCTTTGGAAACTCATCCAGGTTTACAGGTTGTTGAGCAGCAGTAGTAACTTGATCTTCCGCACTTTGTACAAGACACACAGGGTACAGGTTCACTTGCAGAGTTGTATTAGTTGTTATTACACTTTTGTGGCTTATGTTGTTAAGTTGTTAGCCATGTAAAAATATATTGTGGACTCTATTGTAAGCTTGTAATGTTTTGGGAACCATGAATAGATAAATGTCAATGGAACATTTTAGTTATCATTTTTCCTGCTTTACATTCCTAATGTTAATCATGAGTATGAATGTGGCTATTGTTGAGTATCTGGATCCTAGGGAGATAGGTCCGACACCCTCCCCGCGGGGCGGGGCGTCACAGTACGTCTAGTCAAACCACACACACTTAAAACTCTCCAAACTTCTATAGAAATGTCATTAGATCCTAAACCGTTCCCAGGTCTCATAATATCATCAGATCCTAAACCTTTCCCAAATCTCATAACCTTCAAAGCCTCCTCTACTTCCTTTGTATTTGTTTACAGCTTGCACGATTCAAGCAACTTCACTATTAGCTAGATCTCCCAAAGGGATCTCTCTATTTCCTTCCCAAATGAAAAGCTTGCGTAAGTAATGCTTCCATCTAGTCTCTATATCCTTCTGAGTAACAAGCATGCGGCCTTCCTCATCCTCAATGCGTCTCATTTGAGAAAGGTCCTTGGTATTTCTTTAACCAACCTAAATATATCCTTCTATCCCTCCTTAGAGTCGCGATTTTTGTACAAAACTTCATTAGCTTTTGACGTAGCTTCGCTTACCACCTTCTTTTCTTCTTTCTTCGCTATTTTGTAGTTTGTGACAATTTCATCTGTTCTATCCTTAGACATAGATTTAAAGCATGTTCTTTTAATTTTGAGCTTCTCTTGCACCCCGACACTTCATCACCAAGCCTCCTTTTAGCTTGGAGCTCCTCCTATTGACTCGTCTAGCATCTCTTTGGCTAGCCTTCATATACAAGATGCTACCGCCTCCCACGTCTCATTTGCACCTCCGTTATAATCTCAAGATAAGTCTTCAAAAACCTTCTCCCTGAAGCTTGATTGCTTCAATTGAAGATTCCACCATCTAATTCTAGTGATCTTGGATACCCTCCTTTTCTTTACTAATCCTTTTATTTACACACCCATGGCTAACAAGTAATGTTGGATTGTAAAACTCTCTTATGAGATTATTTTACAATCCTTGCAACACAACTGATATCTTCTCCTCAACGCAAAGTAATCTATTTGTATTCTATTCGAGACACTCTTATAAGTAATTAAATACTCCTCCCACTTCTCGAAGAGAGTGTTTGCAATGAAAAGATCATAAGTAGTTGCAAAATGTAGAATGACTTTTCCCTCTTCATTTCCGTCCTCGAAGTCATATCCTCCATGAATACAAGCATACCTGAGCATCCTTTCCCACATGTCCATTAAGATCTTCACCTAGGCAAATCATCTCTTTGTGGGATCCTTTGCATAATTTTACCCAAATCCTCCTAAAAAACTTGTTTAATCATTTCATCTAAACCAATTTGCGGTGCATAAACTGAGATGATATTCAGAATTTCTTCTTTGAGCATCACTTTTAGCAAAATAATCCGATATCTGAATCTTTGCACCTCAACCACACAATCCTTCAAATCCTTACGAACAATCACTCAAACATCATTTCTGTCATTATATTTACCTGAATATCAAAGTTTAAAGCATATCTTCTTGATCTTCATTGCTTTCTCTCCATCTCATTTTGTCTCATGGAGACATAGCATATGAATCTTCATTCTTTCCATCACATCTACTATCTCCATCTACTTATTAGTCAAAATGCTAATATTTCAACTACATATCCGGAACTTCCTTTGCAATCTCTTTTATACTAGCTTCTTTACTCGTATGTGTCTATCATGCATACATTTTGGACTGCATCCGAGCGACGATGCATCGGAACTAGCTTATTTACTCACATGCAGTCCTCATGTGAAAATCCTTACAAATTTTGAACTATATTCGAGCAACGATGCCCTTGCCAACTAATCATTGCATTCGGGCGATGCAACGCGTCGCTAGTAGGGAACGCCCCAACAAAATCTAAATGTTTGCTTATCAATATTGAAAGTGTTGGAGTATTTGGTTATGTCTCTTTTATATTGTAGATGGGTAAATGGATCTTTCTAGGATCCATTTACCTCATCCAAAGTTTAGTCCCACATCTTCCAGTTTGGAGAAGTGGAAACTCTGTGGGGGCTATATATAGATTCCAGACCCCTTGTATTCAGGTGAGAAAAGCAATAGACTATCAGCCCTCTGAGGCATTCTCTCGTCGTTTCATCCCGCTCCGTAGGGAGTAGGTTCTACGTAAAATCTTGAGTGTTCTTCCAAATTTCATTTCTTTATTTCTGATATGCTTCTGTATTCCTATTTTTTAACATGGTATCAGAGCGGGTTCGATTCTCGAGGAATTTAAGTTCCTTATTTTTATTCGAGATTTGTTTGTGGAGTTCATTTTCGACAAGTTTTTTTTGTTCTTTGAAACCTTAATGTCATCCAGATGGTCGCTGAGTCCTATTTCCAACGGCATCCAACTTTGCTTCTTCGTAAAAATGCTCGTTTTTCAAGGATTTTGGCCCGAGACTGGTTTTGCTCGAGATATGATGCTCATATTTCAGATTGGGTCTTTGATGGTGTTCTTCGAGCGTGTGGCGCAACGAAAGCGTAGGCGACACTTCCTCGCACGAGGGCATCTCTGCTTCCAGGCAGTCGCACCTTTCCTCCTGGCATTCCTTCCATCTCTGCTTCCAGGAAGTCGCACATGATCCAGATCTCGCAGCTTACACGATCATCCTCTTCCAGGAGGTTGGCTCTCCCCATTGAGAGCCCTAAAGAAAGAAGGCAGCGGCAACATCGATATTCCCCAACAAAGCTCCAGGTCCCTCCAAAGATCGACTGCGCACCTCCCAGGTCCCACACCAAGAGGTGGCCTCCTTTCCTTGTCGATCGAGTCCAAGCCCGACGATGGCCTCCATTATTTGTTCTAGGCAGAAGCATTGCGCCTTGCCTCCAAGTGGCCCCCTCCAGATCATGACGAAGCCCTCCAGGCGGCGATTCTTGCTGCTCTTGCGTGAATAAGAGGCGAAGCTCCATCTGGAGCGCATCAACCCAGCCCCCCACTGCTTTGGGAGAGGCCAAATTCCACTGCTTTGTAAAAAAAATCTGTTGTTTGGTTGGCCCATTAGGCCGAGAACTTAAAAAAAGGAGGGCCAAAAAATATTCGGTTAAGTAAGCCAAAAGAAAAAGGGAGAAATAGGCCAAAAAAAGTGTGGCCTCGTTTGCAATAAAAAATAATAAATAATAAAAAAGGTAGATACAAAGAAAAGCTGTACACTAAATTTAAAAAAATGAAAAAGGAAGGAGAGAGGAAAAGTCGAGAAAAAAATGATATGACTTATTGACGGCTATTAAAAAATGTTGATGAATGAAATAGCAGTAAAAAATGCATGATTCTCCGACGAGGAGACTTCTTCAGACTCCATTCTCCAGCGATCGTGAACTCCGGTACAAGATCCTTCCGAGGTTCCTATGAGAGAGAACCCACTTCGAGGTCCCTATGAGAGAGAGACCCATCTTCAGAGATCTGCGTATGGATAAATTAGTGATGACATTTCTTCAGCTCTTTTCAGAGATGGAGCAGTTGTCCACATGTTGTGGCGGGCCAGAGTACTTCGACGACGAGACTCATTTCAGTTGCAGTGATTCTGACAGGCACAGTACAGAGCACATGCTCTCCGACGAGGAGATTCAATTGACTCACACTCCAGTCCATTCATCCTCCTCACTTGTACGACATGAGAAGCAACATCCTCGACGGCAGCCGACAGTTGTGCACGTTGAGTTGATATTATCTGTAGTGTCATGTAGCATGAGCTGAATTTTCTTTTTGTTTGTCCAAGTTGAGCATTGCATGCTGCAGCTTAAGGGTGAGTGTTGGAGTATTTGGTAATGTGTCTTTTAAAATGTAGATGGGTAAATGGATCTCTCCAAGATCCATTTACCTCATCCAGAGTTTAGTCCCACATCTACCAATTTGGAGATGTGGAGACTCTGTGGGGGTTATATTGAGACCTTCAGACCCCTTGTATTCAAATGAGAAAAGCAATAGACTATCAGCCCTCTGAGACGTTCTCCCGTGGTTTCATCTCGCTCCTTAGGGAGTAGGGTTCCACATAAAATCATGTGTGTTCTTCCAAATTTTATTTCTTTATTTCTGATACGCTTCCGCATTCCTATTTTCTAACAAAAAGATCCGAACTATTTTGAGACAAATTCCTAAATAGTATTCTTAAAAAGAACACTATTTAGCAATGTATCTCTATTGCGCTAGCGGTCGGCTTCCTGATACACAACCCTTCTCAATTTACCCGGACTTGAGACCGACCATGACTGAGTTGCGGTGATGCATATCATTTAAAGTTTTTCCCATGAACTAATAAGCTTGAACAGGGTGCAGCCAGAAGAGCCAATAGAAGAATTTTTCATAAAGCATAAAATTACAGACCTAACACGCTGTCAACTAGTGAAAATAGTATTCTAAAAAAACAAGTTCACAAGGCGGATGTCATACCTCTGTGCAGAGACAAAACTCAGGGCACTGGCTTTCCCCGCAGTGACCACTGCATGGCATATAACCACCGCAACAAAGATATCTACATAAGAAACGAGAGACAAAAAAATGAGAAGTACCAAATACAAAGCATTATTTCAAACCTTCTGTCTCCATATTTTTCGAAGGACGACTACCCCGAGGAGTAAGCATCCATCTTATACTAAAATAAAAAAAGATCCCACATATCTGAATTTCAGCAGATTCACGATTGAACTTTAATGTTGTACACATAAAAAGAATATAAACCAAAGTCTTCTGAATGTAACCCCCAAAACTACAGATCTTCACAAAACTGACAATGCATTTCTCATCAATTGATTCGAGAGTAAATTCTAACAAGGAAATAATACGAAGTCAACTACCCTTACAATTACCTTGACATGTCATTATAGAGGGCACGCTTGCGAAGTAAGTATGATGCACATGGTCCACTACAATAGGAAAAGAATTGAAGCACACATCAAACAAATAGGTAAAGTATCCAAATCACATAAAACATATGATCATCTACATGGATATTCCTTGAAAAGACATGGAAATGATGATTAAAGCACACATCAAACAAATAGGTAAAGTATCCAAAACACATAGAACGCGTTACCATATACACCGATATTTCTTTTATAAAACATATGGAAAAGAGAACAATCAAATAAGAAATCAACGAAGTCAAAAGTATATATTCTTTCATCTACAGTGTCCTCATGACTGAGAGCCTATCTTGAAAAGGAATCGTACGACATCAAGCACGGAAATATTAACATAAAAATCTTGAGACAACCACCGGGACCAAAACAGGATCTTTCCCCAGTAATCAGGATTGACTGTGCGGGTTCATCGTCTCCAAACAAATCTATCAGGAGCATCTTCAAGCTTTAATAGCCAAAATGATGACAAAATGCAGGGAACAAAATCTTTCAGTAGGATTGCTTGAGGCAAGAGGACTAATCAGGAAAAACTTCTGAAAAAGATACACTTGCAGCATAGGGAGTCTATTGTACACCTGATTTTCCTTTGAGCTTATTATCTGTTCATAAGCTATATGTTGACAGCCGAGTGATTTTTGACGAGTTCTAATTCTATTTTCAGAACATCCTGACAGTGCAGATTTTTAGTGCGGGACATGAGAACGGTCTTTACTATCTTGAATGCATGTTGATTCTACTTTTGCTAGTGCTGCCTCTATTTCTGCTGGCTCGTTCTTGTGGCATTTGCATCTCGGTCATCCCCCTGATAGATTTCTTTCCCAAATGTTTCCAAAACTATCATCACTAAAGTTGCTTGAGTATGAAGCCTTTCATTTCAGTAAACATCATCGAGCCTCTTTTCCACATAAGGTCGAGCTTCGCCGATCGTCACCTTTTCTTTGGTCAATTGTGATAATTGTGGATCTTGTCCGGTTCGCATAATAGGCGGCCACAAATATTTTTTTTGTCTTTGTGGATGATTATAACATATTTTCTTGGATCTATTTAATAAAGGAATGGTCGGATATTAATAAAATTATCAAGACATTCTTTTGGTTTATTAAAACAGCTTTCTTAACTTGTATTCGGACTATCAAGATTAACAATGCCCGTGAGTTCACTCTACAGGATGTCGTATCCTTCATTACCGCTCAACCTCATGTCCATATACCTCATAATAGAATGGGGTGGCAGAAAGGAAATTTCAGCACCATCTGGACATTGTCCATACCTTGCTTACTCACATGAATGTTTTCAAGACCTATTGGGGGGGATTTTGTTTTCACTGCCACCTACCTCATGAATAGGATACCCTATTGGATTCCCAATGGAGTAACTTCTTTTTCATTCCCGTATATAGGTGAAGAACGCTTTGCTTTCACATTGATCACCTTTGGTTGCACTGCCTTTGTTCATAACCTTCGTGTAATCGAGTGTGTGTTTCTTGGCTACTCTCGGACCCAAAAGGAGTATAGGTACTATGACCATACTAATCATCTCTATTATGTTTCCGTTAATGTCACCTTTTTGAACATATTAGCTACTTTACTTATTTTGTCAGTGGCATACCCTTGAAGCTTACGCCACTTTCCATTGTCTACAAAGCAAACACATTTTTCGTTTTGATTATGTACCATCACATGTTCCTTACTTGTAGGATGATGTGACTTCTACATGTGTCCCCACCATTGCTGCTCCGCATGCTCCATCAGAACTACCTATAGCACTTACGGAGAACATATGACAACGTATTATACATTTCTTGTCACATTTTACTTCCATTGATACTCTATCTAGTTGTGACAAGCATTTTATAGATGCTCGTATAATTGTTATAATTCCACGTGATCATCACAATGCACTTCCGAACCATGACTGTAAAAAGGTCATGGATGAGGAGATGGATGCACTTACTTCTAGGTCATATGGGATCTTATGGCGTGCCCTCCTGGGGTTGAGACAATTGCATGTCGATGGGTCTTTACGACCAAGCAATTTCCCGATGGTTCCATTGACATATTAAAGGTCATGCTCATGACAAAGGATTTACTTGGATATATGGTGGACTATTTTTAAGCATTCTCTCTGGTGGCTCGAATGGTGGAAATCCACACAATTTCCTATATTCTTGTCAATAGAAATTGTCACATATTCCAGCTAGATGTAAAAATTGCTTTTCTCTATGGTGACCTCGATGAAGAGGTCTACATGATGCAGCGATCAGGTTACTCCATCGAGAGTGCGTATGTTGACTACATAAGGCTATTTAGGATCTAAAGTAAAGTCGGCAGCTTGGTTTGACAGGTTTACCTCTAAGATCAATTCATTTGGCATTCACAAGATGACATCTGATTATTTTGTGTTTGTCAGAAGAACTATTGGCACCATGATAATGGTTGTTTGTGTTGATGATATAGCGATCACCGGTGATGATGAAGCAGATATTCTAGAGACCAAGATCTTTCTCTAGAAGGTGTTTGTTGCCAAGGACCTAGGTCAACTCATATACTTCCTTGGCATTTAGGTGATACGCAATACAGAGAATGCACCTATCACAACGGAAGTATTGCCTAGATATTCTTACAAAGACTGACCTACTTAGATGCAAACCATCTAGTGTCCCAACGGAAATGTGAAAACATGCTACATCTATTGATCTAACTTTAAGGATATTATAAGATATAGAAGCCTAGTGGGCAAGCTACTCTACCTTGCTAAGTTGCTATCACTAGGCCAGATATATCATATGTTGTGAGTAGAGATAGCCAACACATGGAGAAGATGTACTACAATCATTTGCAAGATGTCCTCTTGTTCCTTCGATACTTGAAGCATGATTGATGGATATGCTCCAACTTGAAGGGCAGTGTTGAAGTGTTGAGTCCAATAACCCTTCAAGGTCTCTTATGTAATTATCTCCATTTAGGATCTAGGATTTCACACTATATAAGAAAACTCATACCCCTTGAGTAAATCATTCCATTCATTCTTAATTATTTCTCCACAGAACTAAAGTAAAATACAAGGAATGACGAGGCTCGGTCCTTCGAGGAAACGACACTTGTGATGCCTGCCAAACCGAAAAGCTTTGCACTCAAACGTCTTCAGCGAAGTCAGTTCAAAGAACAACTGAGAGAGCTCTAGCAGCCGGGTGACCAAGACGTGATTGCCTTAGGAACGAGTCAACATATATGGAAACAATTCTATAAAACATGAGTCAACATAACATCGAGGTAATATATGTTGTTTATCTCATGCCCCCACCAAAGATCTGCATTAAGCACAAAGGGAATTCAAGAGCATAAAAAATTCCAGAAAGCTCAAGTCTAGAAGAAAATTCTATGTTGCCAACTAAGATAACAAGTGAATGAGCACCATGGGCTACTTGAACACACTTTGTGTTTGATGATTGTTCTAAAGAATGTCAAAAGCTCCCTTCTCCCATTAAATGAGTAGATGATCCAGAATCAATGATACAAGTTGGAACAAAAGCATAATATAGAATTGGTTATTGCATCAGAGATGGTAGAATCAATAATACAAGTTGGAACAAAAGCATAATATAGAATTGGTTATTACATCAGAGATGGTAGCCGGACTATAGTTAGATAAAGATGTAGCAGGAGAGCTCTACAAGATTTAGGTAAGCCAAAGTAGGCAATAGCAAATAGTTGGACAATCCGACATGATTGTCCTTAATATGTTGTCATCTCTATAGCATCAGATTCATCTTATATGTACAAGAGTCTAGATCGACCTGAGGAGGTTTGTCAAACTTTGCCCAACACCTAACAGACGGGTGATTGAACCTGTAGCAGATGATGCAAGGAGGATAATTGTGGCCATTTATACATCTACGGCTTTATCCTCCTGAAGAATCGGTGCTACCACCACGTTCGGAGGTCACGAGAAAGGCAGTGATCTCTGCATCGAACATAACCAGGCTATCCAAAATAAAATTTGAGTTATTGCAGATAGCTAAATGTTACCTTGATCGAGGTGAGAAACCAATCTTTCACTATCTAATAACGAGGATACAATCTGGCTAGAAACATATATATTTTTCATTGTAACTGCTTTTCAACATGCTTGGAACAACACACGTGCTGAAAGATAGTTGGCTCCTCGTATAGGCTAGTGATATGTTGGTAATGCACCACAAGGAGGAATCTCCTTGAGAGATAGACCAAATCCGCATGTGGATATTGACAAGACATGACATGGTAATCATTTGAGAATATGTATGAGCCAATCCATCCCACATATCACCAGTTCTCTTCTTTTATAGGAGATTGGTCGCAATGTGTGGCTCAACATTGTTGGTCATCCACGTCATGATCCAGTAGTTATTTCTCAGCCATGAATCATATTCCTTGTATTTCTCTTTAAGCAGCTCATTTATCACAATATAAAACTTCTTCTGACCACCAATGAACACCTTGAAGGGTCGAGATCCAGGTACATGATTTTCTGCATCATTCAGTCAGATGGAAGTCTCATGTACCATTATGGATGTGGTGGATACCAGTGGTTTTGTCTCGACAGAAGTCATGGACATTGTGGTCAGAAGAGAAGATCAAAGTATATATTAGGTCAATCTACTCAAGAAACTAGAATTAGTGGTGGTAGACCCACTATGTAGCAGTGGCATGGCTACCTAAGAGGTGGCACTACGAGAAGACTGTTAAATGTGTTTATGGAAAAGGGTTGCGTGGTGGTGCTAGGGCATTAGGGACTAGGACGACAACACCACGGGGCGACAACACTGCTAGGGGTAGTGTGTTGCTGATGTTAGGCGCTAGAGTGTGCTGATGTTGGGTGCTAGGGTGGCGACACTGTTGGGGTAACATAGTGGCGACATCGATTGGGTAGGGGTGATGGTGACGTCGCGGAGAAGAAAGTAGCGAGGTGTGTGGGAGAAGTTTTGGAGGTAGGTGAGTTTAGGACAAGAGAGGCCCAAAATTCCGATCTAGGACACGATTTCAACTTTGAACCACTATCCACAAGTTCGTCCTCTACAAGCACCGTCAACCTTAGGAACTTATCCGCTAGCACCCCTCTCCTGATCCATCAACCATCCAGAACTCGAAATCCTGGTCACTCCCCAATCATCGCCTTAGGAGCAGTTTGACAGTTAGGAAATGCATTAGATCTTTCCAAAAAAATAGAAACCCTATGTGGCACATCAATCCCTAAAAGGCATTTGCCATGGTCCACCTCTATGGTCTTGCCATATAGCTCATAATCTCCCCAACCACTAACAACCCAGTGGCAGTTTCAGGACTAACTTGTCCAGTAATGCCTCGTTGAAATGTGTCCGCTTCAAGGTTGCAAAAGTCGGTACTCGGTCGATCGGGTCACTGACTAAGGATTAATCAACAATCGAGCGACTAATCGAATTTAGTCGGACTTTAATCGGCTTTGGATTTTATGATTATTTTAATGTTAACTCATTTTTATACATATATTTACATAAATTTATACATTTTTATACTATCATAATAAAATAAAATAAGTAATTGAATTTAAATAAAACAGTAAGCATATTACAATGAGTTTGCTTATAAAAAAAGTAAAACATAAAAAATATGGTATTTCCAAACGAAAATTGGTCGACTATTGTGCCTAGTCGCAAGTAGTCGATACTCGATAGGCCACCCCACTAACTAGACTAGTCAGACCTACTAGTCGAGCCAGTTGGGCGACTTTTACAACACTAGTAAGCATCATAATACATATCCCCCTCTCCCTTCTTGGGTTTGCATATCTCCTCCACCTAACCAAATAAGTGTCTCGCACTCCCTCCTTTGTTCCTTTCAAGAGGAACCTTCTCCTAACACCATCAATGTAATTTTCTATCATCGACTTTTACAAAACGGACTTGTAGAATAAGGATAAAGTCGACAAGATCAACCTCGATATAAGAAAATAATCATTCCTAAACTACAGTTTCGACCTCTACCATTGATACTCCTCTCCAACCTCTCTGCCACCGTGTTGTAATCAATTCATCTATATGAAAAGCTCATTGAAGCCCGACCAAGGTACATAAGCAACAATTGCACTTGGTCAATAGATAGTTCCCTCCCACATGTCGTTGCCTCCAAAGCAACCATGCCAACAACAATGAAAGCAAACTTCCCATAATTTACCCTTAGACTTCACTCCTCCCCAAAGATCTCCACATGTGCATTCACCTAACATGTGTCATGCTTCGGACCTGGGATAAAGCAGACTGCATCATCTGCATTACAGAGTTAAAGTAAGCTAGGTTGTCACTGCTAGTTGGTTCAAGAGGTTGACAAAACCTATGCTGAACTAAGATAATTGGGCTATCATTGGCAAAATGATAACTCCTCTGTCTGTTAACTCTTCTATTTAGTGTTCTAAGAAATTAAAGGGAAAACAATAATACAATAGAGGTGTTAAATGAGACAATATTCTTAGGAATGCTGGTTTTGAATATTGGGGGCAAATTTATCAACCAGGTTGGAGGGACCAATGAAGATGTATAAAGAAAGGAATGGTGGTCAGTTAACTAGAAAGAGGAAGGAGTGTAATTGTCCTACACAACAAGAAGACACCTTCGAAAGAGAATATAAACAGTGCAAAGCAATAATAAGAGCAGCATATTGTATGCCAGTTGGACAATTGATGAATAAACTAGTGCAGAGGATGTCAGGAACAGCAGACAATAACTTTGCTTCTTCTTTTTGCGATAGGGTTATTTCCATGACTAAAACCCATGAGCTCTCTAGCTACACAGAAACCAACTTTATGATGTCGTTGTCACATGTAAATGATGGTTATGGGAAAAAAGAAAAAAATATGGATATCAAATATGTGGTTATACAACAAAGATAAAATTACAATGAGATTATCAATGTAATGGTGGTGAGGCGCCGCTTTCAAAGTAAAATCGGACATGTTTGAGATGGATTGGGCATTTAATCAAATGACTTTCCAGTCAGATCACAATATATATAAAGGTCCGATGATAGGCAGTGACAAGTTTTCCGATAGATGTCAGGAAAACCAAAGAGAAATCAAAGGAAACATCAAATATGAAATTCCTTTCTGGTGGATAGCTTGTGTAAATCCTATATACATCTATAGGGGAACTGTCAAATTACATCTACAAATTGAAAGCCAAACAAAAAAATAAGGAAAAAGTGGTTTGGCTTTTTTGGTTAATTGACAACAGTATAAGCATGTTGATGTATATAAACTCGCACATCTAAACAGACTGAGGAAAAAATTGATCATCCTTTCACTCATCTCGAGCTGCCAATAGAACATAACGGAATTTTCACGTTATTTATTTAAAAAAAATCCTTCAGCCGTAACTTGTGAGCAACTTAGCACGAATACAGAACAAAAAGCGTGCACGTCATCGGCACTCATCACATTATTCGTTAAATTTCGGATGCATGTTATTATTCTCGATTAAAATGAGAATAATGTGGAGATTCCTCAACATACCACCAAAGCGCGAAGCAGCAATCTGCCAATAGATCAAAAAGAAACATATCAGACACCTCGTGCATCGAGAAAAAAAAGTCCAGATTTTATACGAAAACAAGCATCGAAAACAGAGAATGCGGTGAAATTTGAAATGAACTGGAGATTACAAGGGGTATCCTCCGCAACGGAGTCCATGAGATCGGTGCGCCACACGTTCCTGTAGCTCTGGCGGAGCTGCATCTTGTCGAGGTAGACCTGATTCGCCATCCCAGCTCGTCGGAGATGATCTCGGGATTGGAAAGGTTTGATTTTTCGAGGGAGGAGGGAAGAGGAAGATTAGAGTTTGCAAGGGGGAGGGAATGGATGCCAAACCTTTCGGCGTTGTTTCCGTTGTAGTGGAGGTTCGAAAAAGATATATTAAGAAAAGGTGATATCGCTCCCTTCCTCCTCGACGAGACGATGGGGTTCTTCCGTTTTTTCTTTGTTGTTTCTTAGCGGTACTATGGCTCTAACGTTTCCTTTTTTTAGGGGATTCTCTAAACTTTAGACCCCGCAAAACGTTGTAATTTGTACTTATGCTCTTGACTTTTTCATATTCGCACAATAACGCCTATTAAACTCAAAATTTGAACATTTATTTTGTTTGGGACTTAAAGACGTAGGGGTGACTCAGTGACAGGAAAAAAATTCGCACATATTGTCTTCTTGAATTCATATTCGCCTGACACGGCGAAGTTTCTTTTTTTGTTAAGTATTGTGAGGGAGCCGCCTCTTGAAAAGGCCGCTTTTAATTTGAGACAGCCGTCTTCTGAAGAGGACGCTCTAAGAAGCTGCATGTCCAAAAGGTGGCGTTCGTTCAATAATAACCATAACGTGCGGCCCTCCCTCTCCCCCTTGCCTGCACTTCCCTCCCGCGACCTTTGTTTCCCAGCCTCGACTCCCATTGCCTCATCGCCCCCGACACCTCATCCACTTGATGTCGTCGTCATTGACTCTCACCACTGTCGCCTCCCCATCTGGCGAATCCCCCTCCGTCCACGCCTCCGCTACCTAGGTCATTCTCACCCTTCATCGTGTTGTTCAACAGTGACCTAAGGTGAGCTCTTCATATATATTAGTAACCATAGTTTGCGATTGAATATGATGTGTTTGTCTCTCGATACATATAGGATGTCCATGGATATTTTGTGCTTTTATCACTTCGGAGGACGATTATAAATTCCGGAAAGGACACAACCTATCAAGGTGGTCGTATGAAACCGTTGAAGTTAGTTCCGAACATGAAGTTTGATATCTTGTTTCAGAAGATTGTGTCGTTATTTCGGTCTGAACCTACACAGTCCGAAGAATTGAAGTTATTTCATAAAATGGAGGGGAACGGTAGTAGCTATTTGGCGAATGTTGAGTATGATAATGGCATACAAGATGTTGTTGAGTATGCAAGAATGATGGGTTCACCATACCATCTAATTTTGTATGTAACACATCAAGAAGCTTCATCACCGAATGTCACCCGAGCCTCTTCACCTTTAACGTAAGCTCATGATGTTTCTACCTTTGATATGAATGACGCAATTACTTAGGAAATTGATCGGATGAGCACTGATGAAGACTTGAATTTGAATGACACGGAAGATGAATTGGAGAATGATGAGTAATCTGAGGCACGCATTGTGTCTGATATACTATTCTACAATATCCGCGGTGGTGGTGGCTATATAAGAAATGACGAGGATGACTTTGATGCTGGAGAGGGACTTAGTCTTGCAGAGGAGTTGAGGAACGAGATGACCTTTGAGTCGAAGGCCTTACTTACCACTATTAGAAGATCTAGATGCATGTGGAGCGTATAGTTGGGGATCTGCGTGTTTAGCTTACCTATACAGAAACATGTGTGTGGCATCGAGGGTGGACACATTGGATATTGGTGGCTCGCTTATCCTCCTACAGCTATGGACCTGGGAGTGATTTCCTCACATCGTGCATGTAGTATATAGATGTCCATTGTGGAGTGGGAATCCTCTTAGTTGTCGCTGGAGTGTAGAGTTTGACGTCACATTCGAGCCTACCCTTGTTGTACGACTTTATAGGGATGTATTTGATCTCCAGACTCCTGATCAGGTAACGAATTAACTAGCATCTACTATCTTATTTACTATTTTTGATGACACTACTTATGTATCAGGTTCTATGGAAAACCATACACCGCTGAGATCATGAGCTCTCTCCCTCCATATTGCCTAAAAGATCAGGATCTGTACACTGCTAGGGTACCACTTATTCATTTTTGCATCGTAGAGTTGTATGTGCCCGACAGAGTCCTACACCAGTTCGGTGCGGTCCAAGAGATTCCAGGCCAGTGCAACACATCTACACATCTTCGCAGCATTGATCTTCGAGGGAAAACGCTCATCGATTGGGTATAGTTCCATGCAAACTATGTGCAGATGTGGAACAATCGACGTAAGTATGTCCTGCCTCCTATACCAATTGCCCATGGAGGTGAAGACATATCTGGGAATTATATGGTGTGGTACAACCGCATCACACGGTGATTTTTAGGGAGGCATGGATGTGCGCTTGATATGGTGGTATGTTAGCGTAAATTCAGTAGAGAACGTCTCATTTTTCTTTATTAGAGGTATTATCATATTTTTTTCATTTTGCAGAATATAAAATAGTATGTAGGTGATTCTCCCATTATATCTTTAAATGTTATCAAAATTCGATCAAATTTCGGTCGAATTTTGATTTCGACAAGTCAATGAAATTTGATCGAAATGATCTAATTTCAGCAATATGGGGTTCATAGTACAAATTCTGACCGAAATTTCAGTGCGATCAGTCATCAAAATGGTGATTGAAATCCGCATTTAGGACCACGCTCCCAATCCCGTATACGAATTCCAATTTATTTGTTACTACGGCCTCCAATCACATTGCCAAAAATTTTGTATTGTTATTGTTTCTCATATTAATGGTGGCAACGACCACTCACCCCTTTACATTATCCATTTTTTAAATTCTATATTAAATCCTTAACGATGCAACTTTCACCCGCACTGCAATAAAATTTGACCTAAGGGAATGAATACTTTTTATTCATTGGAATATTATCTATAGTTAAATATATAATAGTAGATATCATCCATTACATCATTCTTTAAATTTGCAATGAATATCCATTTCGTTACTATATTCCTTGCAACGAATCATATTAAAATATTATCCGTTGAAAATCTTTTCTAATCATTGTTAGCTTCAATTTATAAAAATTTCATGAATAAGTCAGTAGATAAATTTTTATTATATGAATCTTTAGCAATGAATATAACATTCATTACTAATTGAAGAATATAATTTAATTCTATAATGAATAATACTCATTGATATATATATTTAAGATCGGAAGATGTGATAACAAATATTCAAATTATTTGTTACTTTAGGTCAATTTTGTTGTAGTACCGCATAAATCTCCATAAGTTGAAATTATAAACAAACATGGCATCAATATCACAATTTACGACAATAAAAATATCAGCAATTCGATAAGATAGGGATTCCCTCGACACCTCCAAATTGAAATGAGACTTCTCTCGAAACACCTCCACAAATCAAGTTGTCTAGATCATATAGTTCCTTCCCCATGTACTCCATTTATACAAGATGCATACAAGGGTGCCGTGTCGATTGATGTACCTTTGAGTTGTTCATGGTTTTATTACAATTCACGATTAAATGAAAGCACACAATTTTCAGATTAATTTGGCTCACAAAAAATCTGTATCTATAGCATGAAATTGGTGGACTATCGTGGGATTCATATAATTTTCATTTGGCATTCTAAAAAATTCGATATCATTTATATATCCTTCTTCATTTTATGGTAATTATGAGTAATATTAATATTTATCTTAGAATATTAGAGGTATTTTATTATTTTATAAATTACTTTCATTTAAATTTCACGAGGAAACCATTAAATATTAGGACTACAAGTGAATATTATAAAATCAATAAAAAAATATTTATTACTTTCTCCATTATCAACCTTTTTTCCACCTCTTACAACATATCTTACTAATGTAATAATTTTAAACAAAACAATTAAATTTGCAATAAAAGGAATGGTATACTCATAAATTGGCTTGAACGGATTCACAATCATAGAAGCAACGTTTTACCATCTTCCCACATAGAGTAGAATGCATTAACTACATAGATTAATTGTAAACCACTTATTTACTAAACATTACAACATAATCATAAAATAAAAAATACATTATAAAGTTTTTATTTGAATTTTTTTATGAACGTAAGGTTTCATTTATCTGAAATAAAAAAGTCATCTCTTAAAAATGCAATTGACCTCAACTTTGACGCTGACATAAAATCATATATTATCACATTACATGGATTTTTTGTAAATATTTATTATTATGTAAGATTTTTTAATACAGTCTACACAATGTTTTTTAATGGTTAAATATTGCACAGATACATATTTATCGCTATAACATAATTAGCCTATGGATAAACATACAACAACAATTCTCTCTTTATTGCCCCTTCAATAGAAAATTCTTAGCTCCGTCCCATATCTCGAAGGCCCAATAGCCTCGCTCCATGCCCCTTCCCTTACCTCAACAAGCATCCTCTTCTTTCTTGTTTTATTTTATCGATGTAGATTGCATGTATTCCCTCATGAGGAAACAAGGGTGACGTAGGCCCTTGTTCATCCATTGACAATGGATGAGACATAGATGTGAAGAAGAATCTCGTGTTGAAGCTTCAAGATCCATGAACGAAGCCATCCTCTTCCTCCGTTGCACAAGATCTTCACAAGAACCCGATTGAAAAAAAACTACTTTTACTTTTGTTTATAATATTTGGATCAATTTGCAAATTCCATTTACTCTAATATTTTGATTGCATTTTTTCCATTTATGTTATTTAGTTGCATGTGTGTCCTTATAATTAGCTTGAATTTTTCCTTCTTTTAATTTGATTTTGATTTCATTTATTTGAATTGTGGTCCCCACCTCTTAATTCAACTTTTTTTATTCACAAAAAAATTGGCCTATTTATTTTATTATTTTATGTAAGTAGAAATTGAAATTTATGGAAAATATATTACAAAATACATTTAATAACCATTGAAATTTAGGATAAATTTAGAATTTAAAATTCCTAAGCTCGGTTTCTCATAAAAAATTTAACATTCTTATAAAAAAACCTTTCTTTAGAACATATACGCTATAATTTAATTTCTCACATGTTATTTAAACTAATTTAAAAAAAATCAAAAATTCGTTTCTTCGTCAGAAAAACATAGAGAAAATCCACTAACAAATATAAAAATCTAAAAAAAATAAATAAAGTATAGATGGAGCATTTATAGTGGACTTTCATTCTCTTCGGCCTTGTTCGTTTGGAGAATAAGCAGTGGAATAAGGGATAATTCCCCGCCCGATGCGTTTTCCAAGAGTATGGCTATTCACATCCACATCCATTATTTCACTTTATTCCACCATTATTCATATCTTTATTCCACATTATCTACTCTTATTCTACTTATTCTCCTTACTCATATCTTTCCAACCAAACAAAGAATAGACTATTAATTTCTTTATTCTCCATCACTATTCATGCTTATTCCTGAACCAAAGACCCCTTCGACTTGTGACTCCATGCATCATCGTGCCCGTTATTACATTGGACATCTGAAGTTTGACGCAATAAAGCAGCTCCAAAACACTTGTTTGTCAATTGTATCGTGATGAAGATACCACAATCATTGGATTTGTTGCGTGTCTTCTTAGCAACTCTAATTTAAAACAAATAAAGCGCCACTTTTTATATTGTCAAGATTCTAACAAGGCTTGGGACTCCATTCCGGCTCCCTCTCATTTTTTTAATGTTGTAACGAACCCGATCGTTCGAGAATATTGCGAAAGCGAGAAACTCAGCGGACATCTCGGGAACGTTACTCATAGCATCAATCATAGCAAAAAGGAGCAGTAAAGAACCAACTAAAAAAAACTTTTCCATAATCATAATAAGTTCACCATTCCAACAGTTCCTTAATTAAAGAAAAGATAAATAAACTTATATGAAATCGTATCCACGATTTCCTTATTCCAGTGGGCATAAAAGACGTTCTTCCAAAGCAAACTCGCAGTAGTTCCATACCGATCATACTTCTTGAAAACTGTGTCGGCTCCCTTAAACCGCTAATGGTCTAATCCTCACATTCCCCTGACAAAATTTAGTAATACATGTTATGAGCATAACGCTCAGTATGTGTCGAGTTATGGTCAAGCCGGCTAGCGTAGAAAACAAGTCACAAAAGCCATTATCATATAAATCATAAATTAACTTATTTAATGCATATAACAAAATTTCTTCCATAACCATGAATAACATAACATAATTGCACATATACCCGTAAATTTTGTCATATTTGCATGTATGTCCATAATGCTCACATGAATTGCACATATGCACTATATAATAACATAATTGCATTTTTACCCTTAAAATTACTCTAAATGACAAATATGCACAAACCATTGACATAAATTGCATATATGTCCATAACATTAACATAAGTTTCATACGTGCACTTAACTTTAACGGAACTTACACATAAGTTCATAACAGTGACATAATTGCATATATGCACATAACATTAACATAAATTGCACATATGCCGCGGCTTTGATGGCTTTGATGGCTTACCGCTGGCACAAGCGGTTCATATCAATACATAACATGACAGTGTAGCTACAACTATAGAGGACTTATCTTTTGCCTCACGCCCCCGGTAGGCGTTGGCCCTTTAGGCCCTTACGACCCCTTAGTTCGGGTCGGTGCCGAAAATCTTAATTTCAACTTTTAATAATTTTATGATCCTTATTGATCACAATACTTATAGGAGGTACACTTAGAGACGTATCTTCTTAGTGGTGATCTGTCTAGTATTTACTAAATTTTAACTCATTGTTTGAGTTAGTGATACATGGATCCGTATTGCATAATATAAAGCCGAGTTATGTATTACATAGAAGAGCTTTACTTTCACTTTTCAAAACAAGATTTCACCGCTTAAGTTATACATAGAAATGAGAAACCGAATTTATTTGTGATGGAAGTTACAATGTGCAAAATTCCACCCGTAGAGTTTACAAAAAAAACATTTTTTTTCTAAGGAAATAGTGTGGGATCTCCTACTAGACTCGTACTACAACAATGAACCACTTTTATCAATTCATCTTATCATTAAGAGGTTATCCATTGAAAAGATAAAACAGCGGATTTTGTTATTTCCTGTCCGTAAGGTTTGCTTCATTGGGATCAAGATATCAGACAAATATAGAAGGAATTTAAATAGCATATCTACTGCACTCCTATACTGAAAATATTCTTCGCAAAAATAATCGATTATGCTAATCACATATCCGTGAGTTTTAATACTGTATTGTTAGAGTTTACAAGAGTTTCCAATTTTATGGAAAAAGACGTCACTGATCTAAAGTTACCATTAATACATTGGAGTGAGATTTGCAGATAAAGAATTATCCGATAATGCAACAACGGTGAATTCATACGCATGCAAACAGATGTCCACATCACTAAATTAAGATTATGAAATTTTTGATTAACTTCTTTATTTTAAAACATGAGGGAAAACGAGATTAAGACTGCTACTCAATCCTCTTATTTCTTCGTTTCGTTTGGATGACGTAGATGTAACAAAAACGTGTTTCTGTGTTTTCCAATTTGGAGTGAGGGAAGCAGTAATCAAGACCACCGTGATAATCTTATGGGATCGACACATACATCTATTTGTCGTAGTTTTAAACCAAGGATCAACCCATAACATCACTTAACGATCCTATATGTTCGACACATACCTTGTCGACGCAAGAAATTCGTCGACCAAGACTCCCCCAATCCGGACGTTGTCGACCACGTCGTTGATCCTTCGATCTCGTCGGATCACAACTTCGATGCCGACGATGAAGGTTGTTGCTGTCGAAATGGAATTCGCCGTCGACGATCTCTCTCTCTCTTCCTCTTTCTTTGTCTCTCTCTAGGGTTTCTCTTCCTCACGTGTGGTGAGAATAATGGAGGGCTTCATGCCCTTTTATAGGTACCAAAGTGAGATAAATAACATTAATTGAGATATTTAATTAAAAGATAAATGTGATAAGTAAGTGAGGTTATTGATAATTTGTTATTTTTCTGGATAATTGTAAATAACAATATCTGCATTATTATAAGAAATTTGGTTACACTTTTTTTTTCATTATTAGCTTTTTTTTAAACCCAATCCGTTACAAATGTCCCCGTGGTGCTTGTATTTAAATTTGTTGAATAAGAGGTATAAACCCTTTAAGTTTATTGATAGTTTCTTCTGAGGATTGCTCTTCAAAAAAATATCAACAACTAAACCTCTTGCTCATCTGTCATTATAAATTTTGAAAACATACAGGAACATCCACCTCCTCACCACCTTACAATAATAACTTGGGTGCATATGAGTGCTTCGTAGTGGTAAATAAAATACATGAGTTAGACATCATTGCCTCTCTTTTAATAACAAAAATGCGTGGATTGGCCAAAAATAAAAAGAAATGCGATAAATGATAAAGTAGTGGAAGTATAATACAATTATTATAAATAAACATTGATATGTTGGAGATTAATTAGAATGAATAAAATTGATTCCACTTAAATAGAAAAAATGATAACAATGAAACAACAATTATTGACACTACAATTCATCTGAAAACGTTACGAACAACAACAATAAACTCATCACTAAATCAATACCAGTGGATGTTGTCGATCCTGACTCCAAAAAACAAATACAATAGTTATAATAGTAGTTAAAATTTATTATTTTCGTCCAAATATACAAGAGTACAAACTTTGTTCCATAAGGTTGGAATAAAATCTATTTTATTTTATTCCAAAATCAATTTTATGGAATCAAAGGAATATTTACACCCATAACCCTGACTAATTTCGTAATTACCCCAGGAACCCTTAATAATCACGAATTACAGCCAAGATCCTGAATAACTGTTCCATTTTACATCCATAACCTTCCGTTAGTTTAGTTCATTAACTCAACTAGATGGCTGAGTTAATCTAACCAATCTGTGATCTAATGGCTAAGCTTAATCAAAAAAAAAACAATAAAAAGAATGAGAGGAGAGGAGGAGGTGGGTTCGATCATGGAGTAGGTGGCTGACTACAACGGGGGCAGGCGTGCGGAGGTGCGCGTAGGTGGGCTTGCATGGTCGAGCGCTGGAGCAGACGGCCGGAAGCAACGAGGGTAGGCAAACCTAAGGATTGAAGGGAGCCGGGGGGAGGGGGGTAGACTAGAGCTTCCGATCGAGCTTAGGGCTTGAGGGGAGCCTGGGGCTTGCCCGGGGTGGGGGAGGGTGCTGGAGCTTCCGGACGAGCTTGCGGGGGCGGGCGGGGGGGGGGGGGGGGGGGGGGAGTGGAAGGTTCCGGGCAAGCGAGGGCTCGGGGGGAGGAGCTCCACCTCAAGCTTGAGGGAAGAGGAGCGTGCAGGCGGGGAGCGGGGGAAGCTGGAGCTTGGGGGGGGGAGAGGAGTGGAAGGTTCTAGGCGAGCGAGGGCTCAGGGGGAGGAGCTTCGCCTCAAGCTTAAGGAAGAGGCACGCGCAGGCGGGGAAGCTAGAGCTTGCGCCGGGGGGAGGGGGAGGGGTGAGGATCTTGTGGTGGGGAGTGGAAGGTTCTGGGCTAGCGAGGGATCGGGAGGAGGAGCTTCGCCTCAAGCTTGAGGGGAAGAGGCATGCGCAGACGGGGAAGCTAAAGCTTGCGCCGGGGGGGAGGGGGAGGGGTGAGGAGCTTGTGGTAGGGAGTGGAAGGTTCCGGGCTAGCGAGGGATCGGGAGGAGGAGCCCCGCCTCAAGCTTGAGGGGGAAGAGGCGTGCGCGGGCAAGGAAGCTGGAGCTTGCGCGCGGAGGGTGTGGGGGGGGGGGGCTGGAGCTGGCACCTGAGGATTGTAAGGGAGTGTGCGGGCGAGCGGGGATAGCTCCGCCTGAGGTTTGCTGGGCAGAGGTGCATGCCCCGACTTGAGTTTGCGTTTTCTCCTGAGCCTTACTGGACAGAGGTGCGCGCGGACGCCTCCACCCCATCTCCGTCCTCCACCGCGCATACGCCCTCTCCCTCTGTCGCGGTGATGTAGACTTGTCGACCTGCATCTCTGCATACTATAACGAGATGGCATGATTTGTAAATACGACTGAGCATTAGAGGTAATTTTGTCATTTTCTAACGAAAACCATCAAATGGAACAATCATGTCAAACGGAACATAACACATGGTCATGTCATGTAAGAGTTAATGATTATTCGAGGTTACTCATGTAATTGTGAATTATCGAGGGCTCCTGGGGTAATTACGAAATTACTCAGGGTTATAGGTGTAAATATCCTTATAAAATATAGATGTGAAATAGATATCACATCTATACACCTTTAATAACATGTCCGCAATAAAAGTGTTTTTTTTTGTTTTGATCAAATATCATGTAAAAATCAGGTATCCAGATCAATTCTCGATATTTTGCCTTCAAGGCATTTTCAATTAAAAAAATCAAATACTTAGTTCAAAAAATCAGCTCAACTACACAAATGCTTAGCGTACGTCTCGATAAAAACTCCAAGCAATTTTCATTCAAGATAACATCATCATTTACAGAAAAATGGGGTGGGTAGCATTAAGCATATACTAATTTTTTTTATCTAATACATGCATCTGCCAGAAACTTATATCTATCATGCTCAATTGACTATCCAATAAAAATCAATATAAAAATTCAACTACTAAGTATCAAAATTAAGTCACGTGATCAACTACATCCAAGGAGTCAGCTCTCTCTTCCAAGCTCGGAGAAGCAAAATCACAAAGATGGAAAAGCAAGTATATATTTATTTAGCGTAAAAGCTCTGGGCAACTGACACTTACAAAATAATCATAAAAAATACGTTTAGGGCCAATAAACATATAGATGAATCAGGAGATGATTGTCAAAATAAAAAAAAAATAGATACAATACATAACATACCAATGGCAGTTATCAGATACATAAACATCATTAGTAAATATATGCATAACATCAGAAGCAATATATCATATAACGATTGCAGATAAAATAGTTGTTATCTAGTTTCAGAATAAAAAGGATAATCATGTCATCAGAACACTATGATGGGGGAATTACAAATTAACATTTTATTTTAAAAATGTACAGCAAAATAATGCAATACAAATGTCGTCAAGATCATGTGAAATAAGAAGTTCAATTTGTATATATTATTCTCTTACATAGTAAGAAAAAGGTTATATTCCAACATATTTTTTCACATTTCTTTGGGAAAATTATCATGATCTCATGCGAGTCAAAAGATTGACGTATCTAGACTTACATTATCATGATATCAGGAGAACATACAACTGTATAAGAAAACTTTACCGAATACAAATACAATAGACTATTAAATACAAAAGAACCATACCACTATTATTGAATATACACATAACATCATAGACAATATATCATATACCGATTACAAAAAGGAGAATTGTCGTGTAGTTCGGAATTGTTTGAAATTTATAACGGTGTAATATAACTCCAGTAAAAACAAACATGCAATGTCAAATGTGTGTTAGCTTAAAGCAACAAGACTTTACATATCGAAAAATCTCTGGAACCAATTTATCATTATCATAAATTTCTGCAAGAAATAAAAGTGGAGATTAATGGCACATGCCATCAACAATGTCTAGAAATTGAAAGGGGAGTCATACCATAATATCCATCGAAATGAAAAACACATCATAATAGCCATCGAGAACTTCCGAAGAGCAAGTGACAACTGCGAGAAACAGAAGTGGAGATCTATGGCACAAATCATGGAGATCGTCTACAAATCGAAAAGACGAACCATATCATAATATCCGTCGAGGAAGAAGAAAGATTGTCTTACCGACAAGAAACCAACAACTGAGAATGGATACCGATAGCATAGATCATCGAAATCGGATAGAAACTAAAGGGGGGGGTCCCTGTCATAACATATGTCGACAGGAAAAAATGATTAACTTATGGGCGAGAAACCAACAACTGTGATAAATGAAACCGGGGATCGAAAGCGTCAATCAATGATGGATTGCTGTAATAAGTCAAAGGGGAGATCGATGGTGCAATCCATTGAGGTCGTATAAGGAGAACCGTAAGAGAAGAGGCGAAGGAAAAAGAGAAAGCAGTGGAAGAAGAAAACGATGAGCGATTCAGGTTTAGAATAATGGTCGTATAAAATGTGGAGCATTCTCCAGCTGTAACACAACATCGAGAAGGAAACCTTGTCTTCACTAGCCGGCGACATAAACGAAGGGGTGCAATAACGTGACATTGAGGAAAAGGGGAAAACCAAAGAGGCATCTTTGCATGGAAAGATGGATAAGAAGAACCGTAAGGAGGCTGTGAATATAAAGATGGAAATACATGGTAGACACATGGGAAAAGAATTAGTAGGAACCAACTAATAGTAAGAGTAATAGATGTTATATAATTTCTCTACAATCTAATTTATATGTTTCACACCATGTACATCATACCTAAGCTAGTACAAAAAATTTCTTGGAATATAATGGCATTTACCTTAAACAAAAAAACCCCGAGGGCAAACCCCCAAATCTATATCTCATCGGCGACGTGTAAGCTCATCCACGTCTCGCCCACCAACATCAACGGCACATACGTCTTCCTTCCTCTCTCACCTTTTGAGTATTTACATAAAAAAATCCTCTTCCGTCGGAGGCCCGTGCTCTCTCTGAGACGCTCTCATCAGAACGTCATGGCCCTCCAAGCAACGGCCCCTTCCTCCGGCCACTCCGACCCCCCCTCCCCGGCGGCAGCGCGCGGATCCGCCGCCGAGCGCCGCCTGCGTGAGGCGGAGGAGCGCCTGCGTGAGGCCATCGCCGAGCTACAGCGCCAGCGCCGCGGCGGCGCCAGCGACGGCGAGGAGCAGCCGGAGTGCGACCACGTGGACGAGTCGTGCGTGGCGCACGCGTTGGGGAACCTCTGTCAGAGCTTCCTTCTCTCCTACGGCGTTCGTGTCGGCATCGGGATACTGCTTCGTGCGTTCAAACTCGCTCGCGGCCAGTCTTACTCGTCTATCCTCGATCTCAAGGTGAGGATCTCATCAGACCATGAATTTTCGATGATGATGGTGGTGGCAGCAATACGGATGATGTGTATGATCTCTATAAATTGCACGATCGGATATAATATCGATTTGATTAGCTCTTGTGTATATGCGGAACGAGGGATCTGTTTGGAGGACGTATAACTCTTAAGTTGGGGCTGGTCATCATTCGTCTGAAAAAAAATGAGTGAATAGCTGAGAAACAAGTGATAAACGTCGGTTGTCGTTGAATAAGAGGCTGTTATGGATTGACTGAGGAAGAACAACTGGAAGGATTGCTACACTCATACATGGATATACTTATTACTGAGATTGGTTCTTTACGGCGGCATCTATACTTTAATTTGGAAGTGAAATGGGAACGTGCTGGCAAGTAAATGTATAAATGTGCTGCATAGCAATGTGCTTTTTTGTTCATATGTGTAGCAGATTAAAAAAGTAATGATATATTGATGATGTTAAGTTAATAACACAATGGATCTGATGATGTTTGAAAAAAGTGAATATTTCTCTTGTTACGCAAAAGCATATAACCTATGTGGAAAAATTTGTTTAGGAGGGAATTCTAGCATTTAATTGAGAATGCTTTTTGGTTTTCAGGCAAGTAATGGCGTGTTAATTTCTTGGAAGGAGAGAGGGATGATTAAGACCAAAATTCATATGTACTTGCTTAAGTGGAGAAGACCGGTTCTGAATATTTATAAGAGCATGTAGAAATCAGAGGAACTGGAGGCATCATATCTTGATGGTTAGACGACACATTGCATGGTGCTGGTGACTGCTTAAGGGGCAAGGGCAAGCAGTCACTTGCACTGAGAGGCACAGCTATGCTGAACAAGGGAATATATGCTGGAAAAGGGCAGCAGAGGATTTCGTCTACAAACAGTACTTACCAAGTAGTGATGAGATCAAGCTGGAGCCTGGTGATTTTGTTTGGAGTTCCATGAAAATATGGAGGCAATAGGAGGCGAATTTGGCATAATTTAATTTAAAAAATGTCAGATTGAATTTTAGCATTTATGCTTTAAAACAAGGCGCTATCCTCCTGAGTCAGAGACTCTACTTTTGTATTCTTTTTTTGTGCAGGTTAGTCATCTGCATCTCTGCAGAATAAATGTAGGCCGACTAAAGTGGAGAGGAGCTTCTGTTGTTCTCTGTGATAAGAAAACTCCTTTAAAAGTTAAAGGAAAGTTTTACAAAGCAGCCGTGAGACCTGCTATGCTTTATGGATCTGAATGTTGGCCTGTGAACCATAGACATGTGCAGAAAATGAATGTAGCAGAAATGAAAATGCTAAGGTGGATGTATGGACATACACGTATCGGATTCGGAATGATGCAATCAGAAAGAAAGTTGGTGTAGCTCCGATCGAGGATAAGATGCGAGAAAACCGCTTAAGATGGTTTGGACATTTGCAAAGAAGATCAGTTGATGCACCAGTTAGGAGATGCGAGTGTTGGGATGTTGAGCCGGCTAAGAGAGGGCGAGGACGACCCAAGAAGTGTTGGAAAGAGACCATACAAAGGGATCTTAGTTTTGTGGATATAAGCCCGGGATTGGCCCAAGATAGATATGAATGGAGGTGAAGAAGCCATGTAACCGACCCTACTTAATTGTGGGAAAAGGCTTTGTTGCTGTTATAGTCATCTGCATCTTGAACCATAAAGCAAGCCATTATACGTAGTGATCAGAAAATTTTGTCTCTTTTCAGGAGTGGGATCTATTGTTGAAATCAATCAGTTGGTTACAGTCCATTTAGGATTTAGCTAGTTAGTTTATTAGGCATGTTATAGGATAATTAAGATTTGTTAGGATTTTTATTTTATTTATTTTCTTTTAATTTTGATTGTAATCCCCTCTTCCCTCCTATATAAAGGGAGCAAAGAGTTGTATATTGGTACGGTTGAAGTTGAATAAAATTAGGTGTTTCTCGAATTATCTCTTTCCCTTTATCTTCTCCCCGATGCGATCTCCGCGATTCCTCTTATCCAAACTCTCGCAATCGGTGAGTCTTCTCCTTTCATACCCTCCAAATTTCTCCCACCATTAGGATCTATTTTTTTCATCATTGAATTTTTTTATTTGCATCAGTTGGTACTAAAGCATGGTCTACAGATCGTCCTCATGATTTGATGATCTGTACAAATTCGGACCTTGAGTGTCGTCGGATCAACTTTACTACCATCCTCGACGTTAGGATTTCCCTCTCCCTCTCAAGAACATCGGCTCAAGCTGGAGCTGAGAAAGCTGCAGCTTTCTCAACCTACAATAATGAGTTGATGTCCATATTGCTAGGATTTCCCTCTCCCTCTTAGGAATGTCGGCTCCAAACCATGGTCCTCTGCTGGTGGCGGTGTTCCTCCCATCCAATCACCGTTGTTCCTGAGAGGGAGAGGGATCTGTGTACGTGGAGGTACTGGTTGTGCATACACGTAGATGATCTCGCCTGGAGGTGGTTGCTTCTCCTTCACATGCATGAACTCGATGCGTATGGAGAATAGGAGTTCGTTGGGAGGCTGGGGCCACCTGTTGGACGCACAAAAATATGCAATGGAGCTTGTAGAAGATGAATTGGAGAACTGAGCGACTGTACGTCTTCTACAAGCCCAGTTTGCAACAAAAAGAAAAAAGTTATACAACCTATCTCTACACAATACATCACAAGAAGAATATGTCTCTGCTGTTGGTAGAAGACCTCGCTCGAAGATGGGTCTGCAACTTTCAGGACATCGGGACATGTCTCTACCATGCCTTTAGAGTCGTCGTGATACCAGGTCATCAGAATTTATCTCTGTTGTGTATGGAGAAGAGCCGTAATAGAAGAAGTCCGGTGCGGAGTACTAGTCGAGTCGTAAAAGAATAAGTATATGCCCTGGCGAAGAAGTCGATGCGCGGTGAAGACTGATGATTTGTAGAAATCTGGAGTGTCGAGCTGTTAGTCATGGGCGTGCAAAAGTCCCGAAGAATATCTCTCGGGCTCTCTCTCTTTCTCCCATATTTGATAGAATAAAGAGCATGTAACATCAAGTTGAGAGAAACAAAACAAGTATTTTTTTCTTCTTTTTTTGCACAAAACATTTCTCTCTGGAGCACCTCCTTAAACCATCGCCGTCGTTCCTGAGAGGAAGAAACAATGTTGTAAAAGTCGCCCGATCGGCCCGACTAGTAGGTTCGACTAGTCTAGTCAGTGGGGTGGCCGACCGAGTACCAACAAATTCCGACTAAATACACTAATTAATCAATTTTTGCTTGGAGATACCATGTTTTTTAATGTTTTGTTTTTTTTAATAAGCAAACTTATTATAATATGCTTAATGCTCTATTTAAATTCAATCACTTTTTTTAATAATGGTAGTATAAAAATGTACAAAATCTATGTAAATATATCTATAAAAATGAGTTATATATTTAAAATAATGATAAAATTTAAAGCCGATTAAAGTCCGACTAAATTCGATTAGTCGCCCGACTGCCGATTAATCCTTAGTCAGTGACCCAACCGACCGATTATCGACTATCGACTTTTGCAACGAGAGGAAAATCACGATCCGTGGGTGTGGAGGGATTGATTATGCGTGCACGGAGATGATCCTGCCTGGAGGTGGTTGCTTCTCCTTCACGTGCAGGAACTCGATGCGTATGAAGAATAGGAGTTCGTTTGGAGGATGGGGCCACCTCTGGATTCACGAGAATATGTAATGGGGCTTGTAGAAGATGTACTGGAAGGCTGGGTGGCACCATTGGAGGTGAGTCCGTGCCGGGAAGAGGCTGGTTGTGGTAAGATGAGTCCACCGATTTTGAACAAAATTTGAAGAATATGGACGAAACTTGAATTCAAAAAATAATCGAATGTCTTCAACAAACTCAGAAGTACCTGGAGCCCATGTGGTTAGGGTTTCTTCTAGAACTTGAATAAATCGTAGAATATATAATTTTTTTCAAAACGAACCCTAAAACAAATATGTTCTGATGAACAACCCCAAGAACGACTTGCTCTGATACCATGTTAGAAAATATAACGCGGAAGCGAATATCAGAGAAAAGAATATAACATTGAAGAACACATGATTTTAACGTGGAACCTTACTCCTTAAGGAGCGGGATGAAACCATGGGAGAAGGCCTCAAAGGGCCATATGTTGCATTGCACTTTCTTAATGAGTATAGGGGGTGTAAGGCTCCTTATATAGTCCCACAAACAGATCAGAGTCCCACACTTAGTAGACACGGGACTAAACATGAGTGGGTGGTAATTGGATCCTGGAGAGATCTAACATGAGTGGGTGGTAATTGGATCATGGAGAGATCCGATTACCATTCTATTACATTCTCCAATAGGCTTTACCATCATCCTTTATGTTACAACCCCTTGAAGCCGCTGTCTTTGAAGACGTCGAGTCACCACCTACCGCATTGCTATCGATGGCCGCATCCCGGCCGACGCCACCATTAGCCTTGTTGCAGCCCTACCAGTAACCCCACAACAGGTACCATCACTCTCAGCCCTTCTTCACCGTAACTGTCTCCAACGTCACCACCGACGACGTTGACAACCTCCATCCACCTTACAACCCTGCTATCATCTGCTCCCACTACCTCGTCACATCCCCAGCAGGCCCTTGCTATGTGGCTACTAACTTTGGCCCCGTTACGAACAACCCCTCACCCTCTCATCCACCTCAAGTTTTGCCATTGTCCAGCCCATGATAACTGTCTCTACCGCTGTCCTCCCCATGAGAGTTGCTGCTGTAACCATAAACCCCGTCGTTGCCAATTTATGTCGAGATTCCAAGAGAATTGGGGACTAGCGCCACCTTTCAAAAACCGTAGTGGTATTACTGTGAAGTCATGCGACATTCTGGAATTGAAAATATTTCCTTTCTGGGAGGCACGTATCCAGTTGCTTCTTCTGAAAAATCGATTGTGACTTTCCAACTTATTCAGGAAAATTACAAGCATGTCCACTTCCTTAAGTTCCTCTGGGAGAAGACTATAGAAAAGGAATTTATTAAAATTCCATTGTAGAGACAAATCCCAAATGAATTTATGAAGGCTCTTGATACTATCAAAATTTACCAAGATGCTCCTACGGGAAGAAAGTTCATATCAGCCTTCAAGAGAATAAATGCTGTTACATTTTGATTTTTTTGGAAGAATATACGACCTTCACAAAATTAAAAGAGAGTCGAACTGAGAGATTTGAAGCCTATTTGGACACAACTTTGGCGTGCGGAGTTGCTCAATTACTGTCCAAAGTAATTCATCAGGAGATGATTTTTTCAAAGCGACAGAGAGTTGATGCAACACGTAACGAAGAATTGGGCTCAATTTGGATCTATTGTCCAACAATTACGTCCAATTAAATTTTTTTAAAATCAGGATTTTACTTGGAGTCTAATTATTTAGGGTCGATAATATCGGTATATGAGTCCGTTGCAAATTTTATTTCTTTTTAAAATAACGAGCTCGTTTGCGGTACAAATCAATTAATTAGTTGGTTAGAGTCTATTTAGGATTTAGCCAGTTAATTTGTTAAGCAGGTTAGAAGATGATGATTTGTTAGGATTTTTATTTTATTTATTTCCTTTTAATTTTGATTGTAAACCCCCCTTCCCTCTTATATAAAGGGAGCAAAGGGTTGTGTATTGGGACGGTTTAAGTTGAATAAAATTTGAAGTTTCTCCAATCATTTTTGTCCCTTTCTAATTCTCTTCTCCCTTGGCGTGATCTCCATGATTCTTCTTCTCCAAATCCCCCTCGCAACCTGCTAGTCCTCTCTTACACCCTCCAAATTTCTTCCACCATCAAGATCTATTTTTTCACTGTTGATTTTTTTATTTGCACCATATGCAGTCTGAATTGTATTTATTACTGTGAATGGTTCTTCACTGGTTTTAAATAAAAAATGTACTAAGCCTTCTCCCACTATAAGTAGGGTCGGCTACATGGATTCTTGCTCAAATCCATGTTGAAAGATTCGACTATTTTTTATGCTGGCCGTCGACTACCTAACGCAACCCTTGCAAGAGTGGGATTTGAACCCTGATCTTTTGTGTGGTAGACACACTGTACTATCACTAGACCATTAAGTGAGTACACTGGTTTTAAATATATAAATTTATTCAAACATATTATTGAAGTTCGGCACGAAGTAACTTTGAATATTAGTTTTCCCATATTGTATCTGATTGCATGCTTCCCATTTTTTGCTTGCAGCAACTTGTTTCAGAGAAAGATCTCATAGTTAGAGAAGAAGCTTGTCGTATTGGGTTACTTTTTGGCGGTTTTACGGGATCATACCATGCTCTTAGGTGTTTCTTGCGGAAGTATCGGAAGAAAGAGACACCGATCAATGCGTGAGTTCATAATGCAAAGAATATTATATTCATTGTTTCTGATACAACTTTGTTTCTATCACATCTTTTAAACTCGATTGCACATCTTAGTGTTCTTCTAGAAAACCCTCCTCCTGTGCTTACAATAGATATTTCGGAGGTCTGGATACTGCTTTGGTTATCGATTTTACATTCATTTTCGTATATGTTGAAAAAACATGTGGTGTTGTGTGGATTTTGTACAGTTTTTGATAATTTTTTTTAAAGCAATAGATGACTGCCCAAGGCTAATATTCATTCAACTAATGTAACCAAAGGGTCAGAAGAAAACCAACTTTTCACATTTCAGTATAAAACTATAACCATTCTTACATAGATAAAGAATATAAATCGTACAAATACTATAAAGAATGGCTTTACATTCCTTTTACATCGGTCGCTTGAAACTTAGACAGAATATAAGGAATGGTAACATAGGGTGATATGTACGCAAGTAAAGCAACAATCCTTTTCTAAAAAATGAATAATGTGTCGATCAACTTCTATATGTGTTGTCCTTTCATGGAACACTTGATTGAACACAATGCAAGCAGTAGAGTGATTGTCCTAGAACCAGGAAGGGGAAGAGTACCATGGACGCCTGTTAATCTAAGAGAAAACTTGTCTGCACCACTTGAAAAGTGATACGGATCATCGCACAGTATTCAGCTTCATCATTTGCAACCATGTATTGTCCCGTAATGTGTCATGTTACCAAATTATGATCTGTCTTCAGTGGAACTAGTATAATCAACATCAATGTAAGCATAGATGTGTGGACACCTATTCAATTGTTATTGGGGTATCTGTTTTTTCTTGGAAAAATTTTCATATACTTAGGGCATGTTTTTAGAGATCGTTACCCATGTTTTGGGTTACATTATGCAAGCATTACCTAACATCAGGATTAAGGTTGTAAAACCGATTTAAATATACTCCACACACACTGTATTGGGGTATTACTCCCAATTATGCCAACCAATCACTCTCTTGTTCGACCCACTTATGCGTTCTACACCTTTTTTCCTCCAAACACTAGAATAGTGGTAACAATGAGTTTTCTTCTTCATCTTTCCGCCTCTTAGTAAACATCTTATTGCTCAAAATGGGGTTTGTTCCTTTACAGTTAGAACTTATTCTCCTAATCCTATTCCTCTAACCGAACATGCCTGAGAATTCTCTGACATACATTATTTCAGGAGTATAACTATGCTTCTCTATAAATTGATTAGCATAATTGATTGCAAAGCAAATATTGAGCATGTTGATAGGTAATTATAGAAGTTTTCAAATGCTTCTCCTATAATGACTAATGTCTTCTAATGACAAATCATTACTAGGTCTGAAACTATAGAAATATTAAAGGCATGGGTCTCTTGCCATGCTTCTCTATAAATTGATCTAGACATGCTTGCATCTTCAAAACTTTCTAGAGGATGGGTCTCTTGACTCGTGGGGTGCGATAGCTAGATGACTTTCTAGAGGATGGATCTTCTCAGGGTCAATTGGGAATCATCATGGACTCTCACGGGATGGTGAAAGAGGACGGAGGCTCACTCGCAAGCCTCGTATCTCGTTTAGGGTTCGGGGAAGGGAGCGTCGGTGCTTCTGGGGATGGCCTTCATCTCGTGTTGGCGTTCCTACTAAGGGTGATGGCTCCGCCAGGCTCTGTCGAGGGGCTTCTAGCAGTGGAGGGAGCCTACTATCGCAATGGTGATGGGCTGACGTGGTGGTTGGGCTACCGCATGGGTTAGGACCTGCTGCTTTCCCGAGTTTAGATGGGGCTCGGAGTTCTTCTCAGCAATTCCCCTTTGCTTCAGACCGATGTCGATCAGGAGTTCGGGGAAGGTGAATGGGTTAAACCAAGAGCAGGGATTCAGGGAAGAAGCATTAGGATTCACAGGAAAAGCACCATTGGTGCTTTCGATGCTTGCTTGATAGGCATGTTGCAAAGAATTGTAAGGGTGATCTGACTTGATTTGGTTGTGGCGTTGTGGGCCACAAAAAGGAGAGGTATTGTGCGAAGGGTGTGGGGAGAAGCGATGCTTATTGGAGAGGGTTTTGATTTGGAAGTGGAGAGGGTGCTTGCACGATCATGTAGGGATTTTGTCGTGGATACACTGAAGCTTGGATCAGCATTTGTGTGTCTCTAGAGTGTGCTTGCAAAGTTGAGTTTGGGTTTATTGAACGCTTCCATGGAGGATTGGACGGAAGGTATGATGTGGCGTCGATTGAGGTTTCGAAATGGAGCAAACCTAGAGGTGCACCACTTTTGCATTTTTGTAAGAGGTCTCCCGCTGTGTTACAGGAGTTTTGAGGAAGGACAAGAGGCACTATCCTCTCTGGGTGAACTGGTGGCCGTGGTATGTGATGGGAATAGGCATGCATGACAAGCTGCTTGATGTGCTGGTGGAGATCACGGGTCCGTAGAGGGATCTCCCTGAGGTGATCTTTTACGAGGTTGGTTACACTGCCTTTCCTTTTTCGATCTTGGCGGTGTCGGATTCAGCTCTATGTGAGACTTCGATGCCAGTGGAAGTCGAACCAACAGTCGAGGCGGTGTTGGTTAAGGAAGATTCCGTCCATTTCTACATCAAGAGCTGAAGTGGTGGGTGCCATTTAGTTGGGATTGGAACCATCTTCTGCAAACTTCATTTTTGGACCCGAGGGTGGGCCTGTGAAGGATAGCTTGCTTGGTGTGGACACGCCTCGTGGAATTGTTCAACGTCATGTTAGCCCAATTTCGGATGCACAGATGGCCTTGTTTGCGAGTAAGAGTGATGCTGAGTTGGTGAACCTGTGGCTGGAGGGGCTTGCTGGGGAGGAGGCAGTTAGGGATATCGCTCCGATACTGCAACATGCTATGCCAAGCTTGTTTGGTGGTTCTGTTGGCATTAGTGAGGAATAAGGTAAAAGGTTGCAAGTTCCTAAAAAAGATTGTATTAGTATAACAATCAATCAGAGTTGCGTTGCTTTGGTTGGTCAATTTGATTTTGCACAAGTCTAGTGTCACTGGATCTTTTTAAATACTTCTCCAGAATAATTCAAGTATCTTTCGTAGTCTCCTTGTTAGACAGATCGACAACAATTCTTTTCTCAATGTAGTTCAACCATTGATTTATGACAATGAAGTTAGTTTGCTCCATCTATAGAAACTCGTGTCAGTGAGCTTCAACACTGTCGGATAGTATAACTTTTACCCTCCTATAAAAATCTGAATTGTTTGAGAGTATAAGGTATAATTCTGAACACCAATAAGCTTGATGATAGAAGTCCATTAGAATTAAGCTCAACTGCCATCTTCAACCCCCAAAGAGTAGAATGAAACAGCACAGGCACTGCAAGGTAAAGGGCATGCCAGAAACATAGAACAAACAACACACCTCAATCCATCCAGCACCGTCACGAAATCATGGGCGTTGCCAAATGGGGCCAAAAGCCAATGCGTCCAAGACCAGGAGTACCACCTCCTGCTTGGACATAAGACCTCTTACATAGACGGATGTGGAATCCAATGGGATCATGTCCACCACGAAGACCACGTGGAAAAATGCAGAAGTCACCTGCCCACCACCTTCAGGTGCTCACCACAAGAAACAAAGTCAACAGTAGGAGTACGGGGACTCTGCTTCACATCATACTTGTGACGTAACTCTTACTGAACTACTTAAAGTTTCAAACTCTGTTGGACACATCACTAGTTTAAGATTTCATATAGAGAAGTAAAGGAAATTAAGAATAAAGGCCTTGAAAAATTATAATGCATGTTTACGTCTTTCCATTTCGGGATCTTTTTGAGAAGCTAAATGATGCCTATTAGAATTTGTATTCATATGGAAATCTCAGTAGCAAAACAAGAATCAAAGAAAGGCTTGTATACCACAATCAATGAACATAAATTACCCTGACCCATAGTCACCACGTTCTTAGAACCATAATCAGCATTTTCTATATTACACCTAGTACCCATGAATGGAGTACAATTTCTCTTGTAAGAGCAACCAAAACTCAGCCAAGGTACAGTGATGTTTTTTTAAACAGTGTTTTGGTAAATCCAGGGAGAGCATTCCCAGTTATGACCCCTGTGTAAAGACAACCAAAATAGAGATGATCCTCATGCTCATGACCGAAAATCCACCGTTCAAGTATTTTTATCCGCTGCAAAATTTTATTTTGCATCAATTGGTATGAGAGCATGGCCTATGATGCAGCGTAAAAAGGAAATATAGGGCTGCATTTATTTAAATTTTTATCCGTTAATTTTATTTACGTTTATTTGAGTTGTCGTATTTTTAATTAAATAAACGAGATCGCCTGTGATCTCAATTAATTAGTTAAAGATTTGAATTTCAAATTAGTCGGTTAGTCGGTTAGAGTCAAATTAGGATAATTAGTTTCAATTTGAATTCGAGTTTCTATTTTTGTAACCTCATCCCTCCTATATAAAGGGATGATTGGCTATTGTGTTAGGGAGTTCAGTTGATATTAAATTTGAGATTTTATCTCCTTATCTCTATCTCTCTCTCTAGCCTCTCTCTCCCCCCCTACGCGATCTACGCGCTTCTTCTTCCACAAATCTCTCGTTCTCCGACGAGTTTTCTTCTCTCAACCCCTCCATTTCTTCTTCTCCACCGAAAATCCACCGTTCATATATTTTTATCCGCTGCAAAATTTTATTTTGCATCAACCTACAGATCACCCTCACGATCTGACGATCCGTCTAGACATTCGCGACGACACGCGGCGAAACACCATCATTCGTCGGAGCGGAAACGACGAGCAGAAGAAGCTTACAACAAGGAGATGGACACACGACGTGATTTTCGGACCAAATGGCAAGATTTCGAGGCCAAAGGTCAATATTTCCAATCCAAATATCAAGAGTTCCAGTCCAAAAATTGAGATTTAGTGGCTGAATTCAAGGCTATGTGCGCCGCCCTATCAAAGTCTTCCACTATCATAGCCGCTATCCAGAGTTTTGACGAAGAAAAACTCGCCTTCGATGAGGATTCGAATTTATCAACCTCCAATCCTGAAGATCCAGCAATTCATCGGGAGCCGAGTTTTTCAAGCGGAGGAGAGTTGATGCAGCGTAAAAAGGAAATATAGGGTTGCATTTATTTAAATTTTTATCCGTTAATTTTATTTACGTTTATTTGAGTTGTCGTATTTTTAATTAAATAAACGAGATCGCCTGTGATCTCAATTAATTAGTTAAAGATTTGAATTTCAAATTAGTCGGTTAGTCGGTTAGAGTCAAATTAGGATAATTAGTTTCAATTTGAATTCGAGTTTCTATTTTTGTAACCTCATCCCTCCTATATAAAGGGATGATTGGCTATTGTGTTAGGGAGTTCAGTTGATATTAAATTTGAGATTTTATCTCCTTATCTCTATCTCTCTCTAGCCTCTCTCTCCCCCCTACGCGATCTACGCGCTTCTTCTTCCACAAATCTCTCGTTCTCCGACGAGTTTTCTTCTCTCAACCCCTCCATTTCTTCTTCTCCACCGAAAATCCACCGTTCAAATATTTTTATCCGCTGCAAAATTTTATTTTGCATCAAAATGTGGGAGGAGCTGTAGTGAAGGACATGGCAACTTTAGAGAGAGTTGGGTGGGTGGGGGTTTGTGGGTACAAGAAGGCATGGAAGGATGATGATGAAAATTGTCCATATTGGCGGAGATGTAGATTGATGTACTTGTATTTAAGGATGCATACCAATAATGACTATGACAAGGGTGGAGGGTGTAATCTTGCGGAAATGGGCACATGTCATCTTTGGTTGTTGGAAAAAGAGAATTGGGGGGTGGGTGGGGAGGTCGAATACGAGCTCGTGTTTACGTTTTAGTGCTTGATGTCCATACGAGCTGTTTGTCGGATGTTGTTTATATGGACTATTTAGAGGTGTAAAATTTAGTAGTTTGGTGGGTGTTAGGGTGAAGGTTCACATGAGCATATATGAGAAGGCACGTTTTCTCTTGTATGCAACCATATTGTATTTGGTAGTAGTATTCTTAGAGTGTGCTATCCTTGATTAAGATGTCGGTTACATGATATTTACAGAGCTGCCTTTTATATAGTCATTATATTTTACTTTTAAACCATTTTATGCCATATTTGTGACATAGTTGAAGGGCATGATGGAGCAGAATTTTAGCAGGTGCAGTTGCAGGATTGTCCATATTAGCATTGGATGACTCAGCTCGAAGGCGTACACTTGCTTTATATCTTGCTGTTAGGCTTGGACAGGTAAGGTTCTCATCTCCCCTTCTCCTTTTTGTCTCTCTTTTTCTTTTTATATTGTCATTATCACTGTAGATGTTATTTTTGTAGTTTTGTTTTTGATCTTTTAATGCATGCTTTACAGTGTGCTTACAATTCTGCAAAAGCAAAGAATAAATTTCATCTATGGGGAAGCCATTGGAGTCATGGTGATTCTCTGCTGTTTTTTTTGGCATGTGCACAGGTATTATGAACTAGAATGAAGTTTCCTTATAGACGTGGTATGTGAAATGTCATCTTTGCATCAACATGTTATTTGAATGATCTCTTTATATCCAGTGTAGCATATAGGGCTCATATATGGTTGAGGAGTGTATGTTGATCATTTTGAAAACTGTCGAAGAGTGGCAGTGGTGCATACATTTTACCCTTAATAATATAGTATGTAGCGTGCATGTGGTGGACTGGATCCTAATTTGATTAATCCATGTCCAATCTAATGTCAATAGATTTTCCAATTCAACCCATCCACGATTCCAATGTGATCCAATCCAGCAGGCCGACATATTGGATCAGATTTATTTTTTTATAGAAAAAGGATGTGTGTGCTATCAAGTACACACCCTAGAAAAATATATTAATAATCACACAAAATTTACAAAGATCAATACTTGAAAAGAGCCTTGGTATGATCGATTACTTTGTTTTTTGAATAGCATATGATCGATTACATTCTCTAAGTAATAACGTTCACGTCACAAAATTACACCATTTCTTGGCAATCAAATCTCTAATAAAGAAAGCTAGGTGACATTTCTTCCCACGTATTTTGCAAATGTCTTTTTGTCCTCTTTGGATCAGCTGAGGGGTGGCTTTGGTGCTGCACAGAGTTTGGAAGGCAGGCGTGATTTGGGCCATTTGGCTGGCCAGCAACTGTGCGATTTTTCAGGGAGAAATGTTCTATGTTGAAAATGAAATAGAGCATGTTGGGATCCTTTGGGGCTCCTTGTCTTTGTAATTTTATTCTTTAATTTGTGAATATAAAGGTTCTCGGGTTGGTGTCTCCTAAATGCATCACCCCTTTTTCCTTTAATATATATATGTTAGGTTTGTAACAATTTTCAACTTTATTGAAGTTTTAGTAGTATACTATATAAGGTACAAAATTAGGCCGCTAAACTATGGACATGAAAGTAGGTTGCTTGGAAAAATAGGAAACATTTAGGACATTTGATGTTGTCGTCAACTGCTCTCTTTGCATTAGCCAAACAAAGATCTTCATACGTAAGGGAATTTTATATCTTCACTTAGAATTAGACCTCACCCAAAGTTCAATTATCTCTACCATTAGATTGCCCCTCCGCACACTCCGAGTTTGGTCAACTTCGATATGGCGTGCATCCTTTTATTCGATAAGGCATAAATTCTACATACTTGGATCATTTTGTTATAACAATGTTTCTTATTTTTTCCTAGGAACCTACTTTCATGTCCATTTGGTTCAGTATAGTCTACTACTAAAATTTTAATTAAATGGGAAATTGTTACAAACCTAACATATAATTGATTTTTTTTTAAAATACTTATGGTAGCAAAGAATCCTCGTAGCCGATCCTACTTAATGTGGGAGAAGGCTTTGTTAGTGTTTTATTTTACTTCTTGTAGCAAGTTGATATGGGTAGTCCAAGGAAAGCATTGTTACATATGAGAATATAAACAAGAGGAGGCTACAGAGGATTGCCACAGTGTGTGTCTATGATGGTGATGCCCCTTCGAAAGCAAGGATATATATTGTCATTATGGAAAGGACATTGTTGAGCGTCGGCGCAATTACGAGGGATACTATGTGACACAATAAGGTTATCATTTGTATGAATACTTAGTTAAAAACGAAGCCATGGCTATAAGTTGATCATTGTGGAGAGAGGTTAATGACAAAAGAGGGAAATTGGGGGCCTAAGCTTTAAAATTTTTGGAACGTAAATTCTGTGTTACAAGCCTTTATATTTGGAAAGCATAATACACCAAAAGTTTTATACAAAAATATTTAATAAAAGTATAGGAACTACTTATGAATAATCAAAGGAGTGCACATATAGCTTGGTTTTGATCGTGGAGTAATCTAATCTAACCTATATGTTATTGGATTTGAAAAATATTGGTCCGAATGGCGAATGCTCCCTTCAAGAAACAAGATTAAACTAATGCAATCTAATAACACTGGAGTAGATCGAGAGGGATGTGAGCGAGATAGAGAGGAGTGTAATGGAGCAGGAGGAAGGGGAACATGAATGACGAGAGGGTCATAACAAACACGAGAAAGGGAAGGAGGCTTGGGAGGAGGGAGAGGTTAATTTATCTGGAGGCGAGGATGTTAGATGTGAGATGGTGAGGAGCAAGCGACAACATATACCTAAAGGTGTGACAATGCACACGAAAGTTTGGGATGAGAGTTGCTTTTGGCGCAATAGTGAAGGTGACTTGACAGCTTTTTGCAATAGCATGATGGTTTGCTTTGTTTGTAGAGCATAATACATTGCCATGTTGCCTGCACGGTAACATGCACGTAGAAGAATTGTGAGTTATAGAAGGAGGATCAAAGAAGCTCGCTTGCTCAGAGTTGGATGGTGTTGTTGTTGGCTCGTTAGCGGGAAATGATGGTCTTGGGCTTGATCAAGGGATGGATTTCATTCTTTTTTGACAACAATGTTGTTTATCTTGATTGAGGGGGTTGTATATGTGGCCTTTCGTATATTAAGGTGAATTGATTTGTTTTAATGAGTGAGGAGGTCACTTGGAGGCCCCTCATCTAAGAGATGGTGCCTCATCCATCTTCTTTTATCATGAGCATAGGTTTATCTTTCAATTACATAGATATTAGCATCGTCAAGGTAATGTTTGCAATAATGTGGAGGTGAGTTATTTGTTCTTAGAGGGTATTTCGTTATGGTCCATCATTAATGTAGAAGCAGGGTTGGTGGATCATTGTTATCTACTGCATGAATCTGTGTTCTATGTGGGAAGATCCCCTTTCAACCTTTGTGCATTAGAGGTGTCGAAGGGTGAAAGCAAGTGGGATATGCTTGACACGAGTGTTGACGACAAGGTGGCGGAGGAGGAGATGACATAATCGGCGAAGCAAGCCTTGGATTCTTCGGTGGCGGTGGTTGATACAATGTTGAAACCTCGAGCATCAGTCTCAGTGGCATTGATGACGGTAATCGTTGTGCCAGTTTCCAAGCTATTTCTTGAAGAAAGGGTGCAATAGTCAAGGGAGACCTTTCAACTCCCACAAAGTGTGTTTTTATGGGGTTTTATGTTCATCGAATGTTTTCCTTTTTCAGATTATATGGGATTTGACTCGATCCTAGGGATCAAAGCTTCTTATTTTGGGGTTCATTTGATGAGGCTTTCAACCATGTGACCTATGGATTCTCCATATTTTTCGACCTTCGAGGGGTCTTCGTGGGGTAATCTCGACCAAGACTATGTGTAATAGTTCAATCAAGATTTCTAAAAACTTGGGCGGGTACTTCTTAGGAAGAAGGGTGATAAAAGCTTAGTTAGAGGCATTGTTAGGAGTGGAGGTCATTCATACTTTGAGGGTAGGGTCCTCGGGTTTTCGTTAGAAAAATGATGGCACATCGATGATGTGGGTTAAGATTCGCTATCTTTAGGGTGAGGATGGTGAAGTGCAGATTGTGGTTGATATAGAGGTCAAGGATTCCCATGATGAGGCAACCATTGATGAATTTGGATGGATTGTGTTTTGCATGACAAGTTGATCAATTACATTGGCGTTGTTTTTTCCCCAAGAGTCCCCTATTGGTTGCCCAATGAATCTTGTCTCTGAAATGTTTGGGGGCTTGGGAGTAGTTCGAAAGCATGTGGATATGGGAACTCTCATTGGATAGTGACAATAGATATGGGTGAGATAAAGATTAGAGGTTGGTATAGAAAGGTGTGAAAATCAATGTCTGGGTCGAGTCTATCAGAGTTTAGGTCTCTTGGTTCAACGGGTAGTTTTATGGACCTCTTCTTAGATATAATGGTTCTCTCCCCCAGCTGGAGGATGCGTTTCTCGGATGCAGGTCAGTCTTGTTGGTCTTCAAATGATGCTTGGATGATGCTAAACAAGTAATCACAAATATCTATGGTATGATTGTTTCATTGCAATGGGGTGAGCTTTGGAATGATTTATGCTAGGTGTGTGCTTAATATCCTAGCATCCCATGACATGTGGTGGTTGATTCCAATCTCACGTTGTTAGTTGATGAGTGCCCTTGGATGTATGGTGGCCTGGTACTTGGATCTGCGGGGTTTGTGGCCATGGTTCATTGTTTCAGTTGGAAGTGATGGATAAAGTGCTTGCAATTGTCGGTTCACTTGAAGGAATTCAATCTCGATATCGTATATCTATCTTTTCCTTCTTTTGTGATGTTGCCAGTTGGGAGCTTTTTAGTTGCCTGTGGTTAATTCATCGCCTAGATTGGGATTGGATTGTTGGTTTGGATTAATGATAGGAGTTATGCATGTCCTCATTTTCCATATTCAAGCAACCTTGGTAGTTAAATGTGAGCTTCAGAGGCATAATTGTATATTTCTCAACGAGTCACCGTGTGGAGTGTTCTACAACGAAGAAATTGGCTTTGAAGTTGGCGCCTTTGAGGAGGGTCCTCAAGGTCTTTAGACGTGAGGTTTGAGTGCAATGACGTGAGAGGAGAGATCAGGCTCAAGCGGAAGTTTCAGACTTTGACAGAATTGAAGATGATAGGTGTTGGAGTATTGGTTGTGCGCCACATGAGTTGTAGATGGGTAAATGGATATCTCCGGGATCCATTTACTCCATCTAGTCTTTAGTCACACATCTACCAGTTTGAAGATGTGGAGATTCAGTGGGGGCTATGTATAGACCCTCACACCCCTATAGTCAGATGAGAAAGTGCAATGCATAGATCATCCCTTTGAGGCGTTCTCCCGTGGTTTCATCCCGCTCCTTTAGGAGTAGGGTTCCACGTAAAAATCTTGTGCTCTTCATGTTTCATATTTCTGTTCTTATGCTCTGTTTATCATTCCGCTTTCGCATTTCTATTTTCCAACATGGTATCAGAATGGGTTCGATTGTCGCAGATTTATTCTTGAAGATTTATTTTGTTTGTAATCTTTTCGAGATTCAATTATTTGATTTTGTTCCAAAGATCCGTTCGTGTTCAAGTTCACGATGCAGTTTAGGGTTTTCCGAAACCCTAACTTCTGCAAGATCCGATCACGTGAAGGTAACACATATTCCAGGGCTGCAGGCGGCACCACCATGCCCAACCACCCTTGCCGCAGGATGCGATTCTCTGTTCTGGTGGTGGCATCGAGCCACAGATGATCTCGCATTCCCCACCAGGCTGCGTTGGCAGCATTTTCCCCTTGCACGATGCTCCAGGTCTAGCATGCGCAGATCTGGGATCCCATATTCCAAGGGGCGGCGACCTCACCCTCACTAGGAGATACATCTCCAGCCGCATGCGGTGTGGTGCAAGATGCACATGCGCCCTCTCAACTATCACCGGCGTACGTCTCTCCTCAAGCAGAGGCGGTAGCCCTAGCTCCTTCTCCCTAAGGAGTAGATGCAAGCGACACCAACTGCAGTTTTGTTCCGAATAAGCGGAGGCCCTCCTTATCTCTCGGCGACAACTCCACCCCCGCATCGGGTGGCAGTACCTCATGCATCCCCATCTTGATAGCGGCATGCCCCATGACAACTGCTCCATTTCCAGCCCTCTAGCGCCGCGTACCTAGGTGGCAGTGAGCCTTCATCCTCCAGCCCTCTAGCCCCGCGATGAACCTCATCTCGTATGCCACTCCCCCCCGAACCTCCTCATGAACAATGACGTCATTGGCGGCGGCAGTGAAGTAACGAGATGTGTTCCCATACTGGGAACCCTATTCACGCACAAGAAAGTAAAGGGGGGCCCGATGGCCCTATTATTTTTTTTAAAAAAGGAAAGGCCTCTGCTACCATATGGGTCGAGAGATTTTACAAAAAATTGTTTTTTGATTGTAAGTTCCCAACTGGGCCAGAAGTTGTAAAAGAAAAAAAGAGTCGAGAGAGAGAAAGGGCTAGAGTTGGGGCCGTGCGAGTTGGCTATTAAAAAGAAAGAGAGAAAAAGGGAAATAGCTGGAAGATATATATATATATATATTTGAAAAGCTGAAAAAAATGATGAATGAAACTACTTTAAAAAAATGATAAAAAAATGAATGTTTGAAAGTCGAAGAAAAAATGTGATACAACTTATTGATGTTTTGTTTCCCCAATTTCTTGTCTTCTCCCAACATAGTCGATGACATATTCTGACTAGTATGAGAGAAAGGGGGAATATATGTAGAGTCACAGGTCTATTCAACATCTCTAGATACATGTATTCTAGACTAGTCAGATTTCCAGGCTCTACAGATGTACAAACTCGACGTCAGATTTCGAGTCTTCAGTTTTAGTCACACATGTCTGCGATCCCCATCATTCTTGTTGTGGTCCCCATCATTCTTGTTGTTTCGGCCAGATTTTTCATGTGAGCCATAGGGACTCCAGAGTAGAGGACCATTTTCTATGCCATGAGGGTACGGGTTTTCATATGGTATCATAGGGACTCCAGAGTAAGGTTCCATTCTCTGAGCCAGATGGGAGAGACCCAGTTCTCCAACGGGGAGATTTCTCCAGGTGCAGTTTCAGACTCGACGGTCAGATTTTGAGTCCTCAGTTTGACTCATACTCCAGTCCATTCGTCCTTCTCACATGCACGTCATGAGAAGCAATGCCCTCGACAACAACCGACAGTTGTGTGTGTTGAATTGATATTGTCTATAGTGTCATGTAGCGCGAGTTGAGTTTCTTTCTATTTGTCCAAGTTGAGCATTGCATGATCCAGCTTGAGGGGGAGTGTTGGAGTATTTGGTTGTGCGCCGCATGAGTTGTAGATGGGTACATCTACCAATTTGGAAATGTGGAGACTCAATGGGGGCTATATATAAACCCCCACACCCATGTAGTCAGATGAGAAAATGCGATGCATAGATCAGCCCTTTGAGGCGTTCTCTCGTGTTTTCATCCTGCTCCTTAGGGAGTAGGGTTCCACGTAAAAATCTTGTGTTCATTTATGTTTCATATTTCTGTTCTTATGCTATGTTTATCATTCCGCTTCCGCATTTCTATTTTCTAAAAATATGGAATTGTTTCTGTTGAATTAGAATAGCGCCAAAGTAATCGTAAAATCATCATGGAAGAGGATAACAAGAAAGGTGGCATGGAGGTTGTTAGAGTATTTGGTAGTGCGCCATGTTGAGTTGTAGCAGGGTAAATGGATCCTGGAGAAGATCCATTTACCCCATCCAGTGTTTAGTCCCATACCGCCTGTGGGTGGGACTTGGAGGCTCTGGGAAGGCTATATAAGGAGCCCCAGACCTCCTGTACTCATTGAGAAAGTTCAATAGAATATCCGCCCCGTTGAGGGCTTCTCCTGTGGTTTCATCCCGCTCCTCACGGAGTAGGGTTCCACATAAAAATCTTTGTGTTCTTCGTGATTATTCTTCTTTATTATGTTATTCCGCTTCCGCATTCTATTTTATAACATGGTATCAGAGCGGGTTCGATTCTCGAGGATTTTTATCGGTTATATTATTCAAGAATCGATTGTTCTTGTTTGTTCAAGTTTTTTTTTCAAGTTCTAGGGTTTCTATTGAAACCCTATTGTCTGGAGTTTTTGTTCGATATTCTGAAATTCGTTGCTGCTGCTCGATCGAGCGAGCCCTAGTTTGAGATCTTCCAGCGTGCTGAACGCACCCCTGAACGATCCACAACGGCAGCTTCCCCTGCACTTCCAGATCCAGCAGCAGAAGCCAATAGCGCCTGTCAGACTGCGCGATCCAGTTCAGCGCCCTTCTCCATCGTGCGCAGGCGCACCCCAATCGCTTCCATCTCCCAGGACGATGAAGACCCGGCGAGCGCGCCCATCGAACCAGGCAGATCCCACCAGGTCCTCCAGGGCGAAGCCTCGCCTTCACATGATCGACAACGGCAATCTCCTGTGACTTCTCGCATCCAGGCGCTAAAGATCAAGGCGCAAATATCAAGCGACTTCCAGGCGCACATGCTGATTTCAGACCAGTCAATTTCCAGGCGCACAGGCTCTCTGGCGAAATCTCCAACAGGACGCATCCGCGAACAGGACATGTGCAGTCGCGTGGGCGGTGCTGCACCACCAGACGCGCCAACACCCAGGTCTGTGATACTCTCTCCAGATACGCCAACACCCAGGTGGCGCTGGCAGCCAAGCCCGCACCTCCCGAAGTCGATCCCTCCTCCCAGCGCGAGTCCTCGGCGGCCATAAGCCCCTCGCGCATCAGGCGCGCATCCCTCCTGTCACAGGCGGAAGGCGGCGGCGCCCCTCTCATCTCTTCCTCTCGCAGGGCGGCACGCTTCCCTCCAGCCGCACCAGCGGCAAGACCCTTCGGCGGCGAGCCCTCAGGCGGCGCAGCCCTCAGGCGGCGCAGCCCTAGCCGCACTCAGGCGGCATCATGAGAAACCCCAGGAGGGAGGATTCCGATGGGAACCCTAAATGGGTTTCCAATTTTGCGCAAGAGGATGTCCCGTGGTTAAAAAAAATGCCTCTTTTATTGTTTGGGCCGAGGGACCTAGTTTAAAAAAAACTGTAATGTTTATAGTTGCATTTGGGCCCACTGTTGGGCCACGAGTTATTTGTAAAAAAAAAAAAGAAAAAAAAAGAAAGAAAAGAAAAGAGAAAGAAAAAGGGAGAAAAGGCGCGTACATCTCAAAAGCCGTACGCATAATTGAAAAAAAATGTTGATGAAAAGCAAAAAAAAAAATGAACGGCTTAAAAATTGAAAAAAAAAGAGAGAAACGGCTTATAAAAAAAAGATGAAAAGCCGCGAGTGTTTTTTGTTTTCCCCATTATGTTGTCTTCTCCCAACTTTGTCGATGTCCATGTTTTCCGACAAGTATGGGAGAAAGGGGGAGTATATATGTAGAGTCACAGGTCTTGTATTCCAGATGCAGATTCAGATTTCCAGATCGATCAGATTCCAGACTCTACGGTTCAGATCCAGGTTCAGACTCGACGATTGTCTTCCGAGTCTCCAGCTTCAGACACGCACGAGTGTGCGGTCTTATTGTCAGATGAGCATGAGTTGCCATCTTTTGTTTCGCGGTCCCCATCATTCTTCTAGTTGTCAGGCCAGAGTTTTCATGTGAGCCATAGGGACTCCAGAGTAGAGGACCATTCCCTATGCCATATGTTGGCAAGGGTTTTCATGTGGTATCATAGGTGCACCAGAGCAGTGCACCATTCTCTGAGCCAGATGGGAGAGACCCAGTTCTCCGACGAGGAGACTTCAGGCGCAAGTTCAGACTCGATGGTCAGATTCCGAGTCTTCAGTTGACTCACACTCTAGCCCGTTCGTCCTCCTCACCTGCATGGCATGAGAAGCAACGTCCTCGACTGCAGCAATGTGCGCGTTGGGTTGATATTGTCCGTAGTGTCTTGTAGCGTTGAGTTGAGTTTCTTTCTGTTTGTCCAAGCTGAGCATTGCATGCTCCAGCTTGAGGGGGAGTGTTAGAGTATTTGGTAGTGCGCCATGTTGAGTTGTAGCAGGGTAAATGGATCCTGGAGAAGATCCATTTACCCCATCCAGTGTTTAGTCCCATACCGCCTGTGGGTGGGACTTGGAGGCTCTGGGAAGGCTATATAAGGAGCCCCAGACCTCCTGTACTCATTGAGAAAGTTCAATAGAATATCCGCCCCGTTGAGGGCTTCTCCTGTGGTTTCATCCCGCTCCTCACGGAGTAGGGTTCCACATAAAAATCTTTGTGTTCTTCGTGATTATTCTTCTTTATTATGTTATTCCGCTTCCGCTTTCTATTTTATAATAGAGGTAAAGGCCGATGGAAACCTAGTCGAAGGAAGATAATACAAGTGCTTAAATTTTCCTCACCATGGTTAGCTGAAGTGCAGTGTGCCTACCACCCAAAAGATCAGGGTTCAAACCTCCCTTTTGGGGATTGCGTTAGGTAGTAGACAACTAGCGTAAAAAATAATCGAATCTTTCAACATGAATTTGAGCAAGAACCCATGTAGCCGACCCTACTTATAGTGGGAGAAAGTTTTTTTAGGAGAACAAGGGTGCAGTTCCAAGCTTGAAACCTACCTCAATTTTATTAAACTAAAGATACATTATAGGGACATATCAACCCGACTTCGCTACACCAACAAAATTACATGTCACACCACAACAACACTAATGCATTGTCATGTCCAACACCTTCTTACGTCGAAAAGGACGCACACAAAATATATTCTCATTTTTGGCACACTAAATAGCCCGCATCGAGGCAAAGGGACCCGTTGCGTCATCCTGCGAGCTATCACAAGCCTCCCTAATTGATCTCCAGAACGACGAACTGTTTGCGGAATGAAGCCAATGCATCGCTCGCTGCCATACAACAACTGACGTAACATAACCAAAGAAAAGTAGATCTGAGTCATCCTGCTCCAAGTCACATCTGTCGCAGAGCGTCTCCCTGGAACCCAAAAGCCTCCCCCTGCGAACCTTCGAAAGCAACCGACCGCGTCTTATCAGCCATATGAACACCTTTATCCTCACTGGAACTCTGCTAGCTCAAATAATCCTATAATCCCAAGCATTCTTCTCGTGAACAACCCCACGTGCTCTGGTAAAGCGACAATATGCCTTCTTCATGACACTAGACATTCATCTCCAAAGCGATGAGGACATCCTGCACGCCTCTGCTCTCCAAGAACCCCCGACCCCATAGTGGTTGAAGGCTTTGCCATTATTAATGGTTAGCACAAGGTTTCGAAGAAATCTTATTCATTTCCTTTTGGGTTAGTGATACCCAAGATTCAGAAAGTTGTTATGCGGTATTCGTTCAATCAGACAGTCTGAAGCGAGTAAGCGGATATGCGGAAGTATAAGCGGATTTTATAATTTGTATTATTGTAATTAAGAATAATTTTAAATATAATGATACATTCAAATATTAGATATTTATGTTTAAAAAAACTAACATAGAAGGAATATAAAGCATTTTGAAAGTATAATATGATTTCAACTAAAGTATTTTCAAAAGGCATCCATTTAGATAAAAGAATTCCTCGTAGCAAGAATTTGAGAGGTGGAATTAATTGGCATATTTATTGATAGAATGAAAAAATAAGAACAGAAAAATCTTATGAAATATAACAAAACAAACCAATTCTAAAATAATGATGAACTAATTTCAGAATAAGAAATTGACATCTTTCAAAACAAAAATAATAACATTAGCATCATTTGAAGCTTGAAGGCAACAAAAGAAACAGAATTAAATAAGTGAGAGAACATGTTACTATAAAATCGTCTGAAAGTCAAAAAATAACTAATGTAACATTTATTGAAGACAATTGAAGTGATATTTAAAGCTTGGATAACTAATTTAACATTTATGATAAACTACAGTAGTAGCATTTGAAGCTTGAAAGCTTAAAGGGCAACACGAAGAGAAACCAAAATAAATAAAAAATTTACTAAGCCTTATCCCACTATAAGCAGGTTGTCTGCATGGATTCTTGCTCAAATCCATGTTGAAAGATTCAACTATTTTTTACGCTTGTCGTCGACTACCTAACGCAACCCCTGCAAGAATGGGATTTGAAACCCTGGTCTTTTGTGTGATAGGCATACTGTGCTATCATTAGACCATTATGTGGGTACAAGGAACCAAATTAGATAAATGAATCGAATAAATATCATACTACTATAAAATCAATTGAAAGCAAATAACAAATTTTAATATTTACAGCAAACAACAATAGCAACATCTGAAAATTGAAGGCAATAATAGCAGTTGAAGTTGAATCCTTAAAGGCATCAACAACAATTGATGCTCAAAGGGAGGGGTGGTCTATCCAATAGGTGCCCAAGTATGCGACCACATACTCGCCAAAATTGCATATACATCGAATAATGTATATGTGGTTCGGGAGTGTCACCGCCTACGCATATGCGACCATCTAGGTTGCCTTTCTGAACACCGGTGATATCCATGCTTATGGTAAGAGTTGGGTGGTGTAGTGGTGATCACTTTCGGAGCTTGAGTAGGCATTCACGCAGTTGTGGCACATGATGTCTCGAATATAGTATTCACAAGTTGTCCTAAGAGCAGACATGTGGGCTTCTTGGGGAATTCTGGGTCCAGGAGGCTGGGGATGCATCTTTTTACCTAAATATAAATGGATACTTGGGATATAAAGAGAATTTTGGGATGTGATGGAGAGCGACTTTATGAAGCTGCTCGAGTTTATAAGTTAAAATCAAAGTTTTGATATATTAATTAGGATTTCATTTTTCTTTTGTCGAAAAAAGAGGTTGCGCTTTGGGTGGATGATTTTTGATCGGTGACCACGTTCGACAGTATTTATCTCATTGCGGTCAGGTTGTTGACCACTCGTGTAGCGCTACATCAAATAACATTCAAGAGTGGGCCCTTCTGGCTTATAAAAAGGATCTCTATCCATTTGCTAGTAGGTAGTTGGTTAAAGTCAAGCTAACATGATTATGCATTAACTAGTACACATATGAAAAATGTTGGTATTGAGCAAAAACCATCAACAACTTGACCTGATACATGCATAACAAGCCAAACATTTTGTTCACAGCTTTTGGATCAAGTGAGTATATGATGCAATCATTCCCAAATTGACAGGGCGATCCAAATTGAAGAAATTTGCTTATTTGGGGATTTTTTACATTAGGAATTTTCGTTTTCAATTAGTTAATTTAAATTAGCTGCTCATTTTATTTCAATAAATTGAGATTGTAATCCCAACGTTTCCGTAGATGAAATTAGTTAAAAGTCTATTAGAATCAGGTAGAGTCAATTAGGATGGAGTGGGATTTTATTCGAATTTGAATTTATTTCTAATTTTGTAATTCCTCCCCTCCTATATAAATGGGATGGTGGGCTATTGTAAGGGGGAAGTTCAAATATATGAAAAATCGAGTTTAGCTCATTATCTCTCTTTATCTCTCTTTCGTTATTTCTCTCCCTCAATGTGGTCTTCACGATTCATCTCCAAAGCCCCACATAGCCGATGCGTTTTCTTCTTCTCCCTCCCTTATCTAAATTTCTTCTATCAAAAATTATTTTTCCACCATTGGATTTTTTTCGTTTGCATCAAAGTATATCATAATATCATCCACGAACACGATTATGAACTTCTCGAGGTCTTCTTGGTTAATCAATTTTCTGTTCTAATACATTAAGAGATGTTTTTCCAAACTTTTATACATTCTGTTCGGGAGATTTCCGCACTGTCTAATTGACCTAAACAATATATATGTATCCCCTCCACCCCTACTACAACTGCCTTGTCAATGTGAATCAAAATGGAATGAAATGAGATTCTATTCTTTGCCTCCTTGATAATATGGGAACTATTTGTACTGAGAATGGACTTCAGATCCCATATGTATAGCACGGTTCGATGCTTAGCTCGCTTGCTTTGTGCTCAGTCAACTACCAGGAGATGGAAGAGAATCCGTCGACTAGTACTCAACAACTTAGCATACTATTAAAACAATTAGCAATTTTTGACGTCTTTATTACATTGGGTGCTATGTATTCTAAGGTTCTCGATTCCATTATTTTGTAAGCTTCGTCCTCATTCATGTCGAGTAGACATTCTTGATTAATAATGTGGTAACAACATCCGAGATCATCATGTATTGGAAGAGTATGCTCTAGAAGGTAGACTTTTTGAAGGCTTATAATTATGTGGATTGGAGTTCATTTGATTTTCCTTGTACATGAAGAGCTTCCCTTTGGTTTGCTTGGATAAATAGGTGCATCACCACTGCCTATTTTCAGTTGTACAAACATATGATTAGAGCTGATTATTTTGGCCATCGAAAGATGCTTGATAGGGATGGCCTCTTGTTCAGCTTTTAATTGTTGTGATGGTAGATGCTCTATACATATTGGTGGATCGTGTTGTGCAGGGTGTTGTCTGTCAAGGTTTCAGCAAGGAGTTATCGATCTCGATTTTTGGTGTGATGATAACATGCTTTGTTTGTGGAGAGTGGGGAATGAGAGGTTCAAAGGACCTTTTTGATCCTAGATCTCTTTGGTGATATTTCTGGGTTTAAAATTATCAAACCATTTCCGCCTTTTTCCCCTTCGATTGTCTCAGAATGAGGAAAATGCTTGTAGTGCTGTCATAGCCCCCCATCTGATCGAGTCTATCCCCAACTTATCTGAGGTTATCACTTACTTGTGGTAGGTTAGATCAAGTCGGCTTGTTTTTGGCAGAGAAATTCTAGAAGCGCATTTCGAAAAAAAATTATTTGTCTACTGAGGGACAATTGTTTTCCCTCAAGGTGATTTATAGGCCTTTCCAACGTTCTTCCTCTCCTCTCGGTTGCTTTCGGCTAGGGTGTGCAATCATATAGAGGCCTTGTCGAGACAATTCATTTTGGGCCAATGTCGGGCATGCGATCTTGGGTATTGCTATGGTGTATGGGAACTTAGTGAGATTACTGATTTGTAATAATGGTGTATTCCAATTGTCAACTGGCTGGACTGAATAGTCGGTTCGATTATGATGTGTGGTGTCAATGGGGCTACTAAATAATCAAATTAGGTCAATATTCAGTCCGAACGAATAGTCGTTCAGTCTATTCGGTCGACCGACCGACTAATTAGCTGACTATTCATTGACTGTTAAAGTAATATATTTTATATTTTTTATTTTTAATGTGAAGTGTTTGATTTATTCCATATACGGCTACAGAAATCGGTAGTCGGTACTCAATCAACCACAATCTGGAGACTAATCGGATTTAGTTAGCTTTTAGTTTGTTTTGAATTTTATTATTATTATATATACTAGATAATATTATATATTCTTATGTAAATGTGATTCGTACATTTTCTGTACTTCCATAATGAAATAAAAGAAGTAATTGAATTTAAATAAGATATTAAGCATATTAGAATGAGTATGCTTTTTTAAAAAAGGAAAAAGTTAACATACATAATCTCTATGCAAAAATCGGTTGACTAGTCGGCTGGCCAACTATTGACTGATTGGTCAATAGTCAACCAGTCACCCTACGGACTTGACTAGTCAGACCGACTAGTCGGTCTAGTCGGTTGACTTTGACAACAATAATTCCACATCACTAAAAATGTCAAAACTCCATCTCAAATTCCCGATGGTCTCTTTTTTAAATGGCTTCGACTACCATGATTATATAGTTGTGATCCTTTGTCTCTTGTGGAAATAAATGAATGGATTGATTATTTTGAGGGCCATAAGACTCTCTCATATAGGGAGGAGAAATCTTAAAGGATAAATTATATAAAAGATATATAATATATAGGAAAATACAAAGTAACTCTCAACACTTCTCCTCAAGATGGTGCATAGATGTCATCATGTCAATCATGTTCAGTTTGGAACATCTCTGGAACAACCCCTGGCTTTGACCTTGTAAGGATCTCTCATATAGAGAGGAGCAACCCTAAAGGATAAATTATATAAAGGATATATAATATATTGGAAAATACAAAGCAACTCTCAACGCGTCCCCTCAAGATGGTGCATAGATGTCACTCATGCTTAGCTTGGAACCTCTCTGGAACGACAACCTAGCTTTGACCTTGGTTAAAAATCTACAATATGTTTCCCTGAACTGGAGTGAGAAATTGAGATAAAACCCTTATGTATCATATCTTGTATGTAATGACAATCTACGTCAACATGTTCGGTCCTCATGGAAAACGGGATTGTTAGCAATGAACAAAGCAGTCTGATTGTCGCAAAGCAACCACGTCGGAAGAGGCACACCAATAGCTAAGTCTGTCAGACTAGATCTCATCCACTATATCTCCATGCTCCCTTGCACCACAACTCTGTGTTTTGATTCCACTCTAGATCTACCAACCATAGTATGCCTCTTGTTTTTCCATGAGATCAAAGAACTCGCTATGAAAACCGCGAAATCTGAGGTAAACTTTCTATATTTAGGGCATTCTAGAAGCCAACATCTGTACAAGTCTTGATGGCAAGAGATGTCCCTTTTTTAAAAACAACCATGTACATGGAGAAGACTTTAGATACCTTAGGATCATGTAAACAACATTCATGTGAGCTCGTCATGGCTGCTCCATAAACTGGTTGACTTTGCTCACTGCAAAGGAGATATTTGGCCTAGTAATAGTCACATAGAGGTGCTTCCCAATAAGCTCCATGTATCTCTTCTTATCCACCTCATCTGTATCCTCATCATATAGCTTCATATCGAGGTCCATGGGAGTAGTGATAGGTCTACAATATGCCATTCCATGGGAGTAGTGGCAGGTCTACAATATGTCATTCCTACCTCTAGGAGAAAATCTACAACATACTTTCTCTGTGCCATCACAAGACCTCTCTGGTTCATGGCAAACTTAAGCCAAGGAAGTATCGTAGTTCGCCAAGGTCTTTGGTGACAAACTGTTGTCCAATGAACGTGTTAGCCTCATTGATGCCATGTAAGTCATCCCTTGTAACAATAATGTAATCAACATTAACTAGAATGACAATAATACCTCTCTCTGTCCTATGTACAAAGAGCGAATCATCTGCGGTCGATCTTTTGAAGCCCTGCTACTTTATCAATTTTGAGAGCTTCTAGAACCATGCTCTGGGACTCTTCCTAAGGTTATAAATAAACTTATGAAGTCTACATATCTTTTGGCACTTCTCTGCATAAGGAAACCCATGTGATTTTTACATGTAGACTTCTTGTAGGTCTCCATACAAGAAAGCATTCTTGAAATTAAGTTGGGAAAGTAACCACTCTTGTACCAGTGCAACAGAGAGAATGATCCTGAGTGTACAATGACAAGCCACATGGGGAAAAGTGTCATGAAAGTCCACTCATATGTCTGCATGAACCCACGCCACAAGCCTAGCCTTGTAGCAATCAACACTACCATCTACTCTTTGCTTCATTGTAATGACCCACTTGCAACCAACCACAGAAGCCAATGTTGGGAAGTAAACAAACTCCATACGCCATGTGACCGTGGTGCAACCATCTCATCCTCCATATTAAGACATCGATTATTGTCTCGCATAAACTCTTGATATGTGCGTGGGATCTCCTCGAGTGACGATCTCATCGCGAAGTTCCTGAAATCCTCTAAAAGACGCTCCAAAGAAATATAGGCTACAAGAGGATACGTAGCACACTTACGCCTCCGCTTCCTAAGAGTAAGGGGTTGGTCAAGATCCTTTGAACGATCTGTCTTCTGTATAGTAGTCATGAGGTGCTACAGGTTGAACCTATAAAGTCTCATGTTGTACAGACAAACCAATAGTGCCATTAGTAGAAATCAAGTGCTCAGAATTTACCTGATGTAATGATGGGGAAGGCATAGGAGCGGGGGGTATAGTAGGTGGCCTACGAATGTACTAACGAGGCGAAGTCTGAGCTACAAGAGGTGTGGTAGGAGGTAGAGGCGAAGGAAGTGTAATGTAAACCTCCTCACTACATTCAAATGGAGTCATCATGTCCCATGTATGAGAAGTACATTACAGACTCAAAGAATGTGATGTCAGTACTAATATAGTACTTTCGTCTGACGAGATCAAAGCACCGGTACCATTGTTGGAGAGAAAAGGTCATTATTAGGAAAAACAATCGAAAAAGGAACATTTTCTCCTAACATGGAGGATGATAAACAGTTGACGATGTAGCAAGCAATGATGACAACATCATCTAGAAAGAGCGGGGAGCATGACTCTAGATAAGGAGAGTCCTAGTAACGTCAAGAAGGTGACGATGTTTGTGCTTTGCAATATCGTTCTATTAAGTATAAGCACATGGGGTCTGATGTATTGAATAAAAAAACATGGGGTCTAATGTATGATTATACCTAGGGGCATGTAGAACTGAGAGAGTTGAATGGTACAAAACTCCAAGGTATTATCAAAGCGAACATATTTAACAGTAGCAGAAAAATATTCTTAATTTCCTTAATGAAAGTTTGAATAACAAACCCAACCTCGAATTTATTTTTAAGAAGAAAAACCTAAGAAAGTCTAGAGTAATCATCGATAACAACTAGATAAAATATGTGCCCTTAATGTTCAGGAACGCAGAGACCCCAAATATCAAAATGAACTAATTCAAATAAAGAACTATTGATATGACTCTTACGATTAGGAAAACTGCAACGGTGATGCTTCCAAGCTAGCAAGCCTCGTACTGCAGAGTAGAGTGAGTGTGAAAAGTAGAGTGAGTGTGATATGTGGGAGAACTCGACACAACTTCTGCAAAGAAAGGTGTCTGAACCAAAGATACCACATGTACGGAGAGATCGGTCCAATGGGAATGGAAGATCTTCATGCGTAAGGAGACTAGATCAGTCTGTAGAGATCCCCTTTCTTGTGTCCACATCCAATCATCTTGCCTGTGAGTATATCTTGAAAGATAAAAGAAGATGGGTCAAATATGGAACGACAATGCAGATCCTTGGTGATTTGATTAATAGATAACAATATAATAGAGAAAGGTGCATAAAGCACATTCTGCATACACATAGACAGTGTCAAATGAATCTTCCCCTGTCATGTAATAGGGAAATGTGTCTCATTTGCAATGACTACATATTTTCTTAGAATCCTTAGATGTATTGATATGTAGGAAGTAAACTGAGGTATGTCTCCTTAGAGATGATGAGATGCTTCAGAGTTCATAATCCACTCTGAAATGACTATCTTGTGACAACTAGTAAATGCATAAGTTATACCTGATGTACTGATATGTAGGAAGTAAACTGAGGTATGTCTCCGTAGAGATGATGAGATGCTTCAGAGTTCATAATCCACTCTGAAATGACTATCTTATGACAACTAGTAAATGCATAAGTTATAGATGATGTAGTGGCAAAGACAGAAGCAAAAATGTCAGAAGGGATGAAAGGAGCACTAGTAGTACATGTGACAAGAGTCATAATCAACCTTAGAAGGGAGACAAGGTCGTCGAACTTCTAATCAGCAGAAGTGGCATTAGGTTCAACTTGCTCGGCAACTTGGGTATATGCAGGGTAACTATACTTATGATAGCAAGTATCCTTCGTGTGATAAGGACGGTGGTAATATGTGCACTATTGGCATTATCATCCACCGCCTCTGTCATGGACATTGCATCCTTTGAGTTGTGTTGAACCTCCTTTGTCGTGAGATGTGGTCATCACAGAAGAAGTTTAAGTAGTGGTTGCATGAGGCATTGTGATCCCGCTAAGTATGTTGTAGGTCTCCTTCATCGGAGGTTTAGAAGCACCTTTGAGAAGCTAGGTGTGTGTGGCTCCGTATTGTGAGTAGAGTGCCGCCAGAAAAACTCCGACCATAGTGGTGTTTCTGTCGTCATTTCTTGCATTGCGGAAGCGTTTAGAGGAATAAAGTTGTGAAGCTTCTCAAACATGCTCTTGATCCATGAGTAGAAAGCATGAAGCAAACGACCATCATGGTTGACTGTGAAAATGTTGTACTGAAGATGTGAGATCTTCGTTTCATTCCTCACCTAAGAATATGTACATGTCCTACATTACCTTGGCAGTGTAGCAAGGGTACCAGATAGCCATACATGTTTGTACACATCCTCTTGCTTCCACGAAGCATTCACCCTGGTCTTGTTGGACGACTCTGGCTATGTCAGGATGTGCTTCTTATTGTTGCATTCCGTAATGCTCATGAACTGCATGGACTCAGAGTAATTCCATAACTCATAATTGGTTCTATCCATCTTGATGACGGGCATCGGAGGAGGATAAATCAACCTTGCTCTTTGATATGATGTTAAAGGAGTCATGAAAAGAAGCGACTGGGGTTGTAGACGATCTGATGATGTCGACACAATCATATGAGAACATGTTATGTGTACAGACTCAGAGCACAACTGTTTCCATCAACTTTGGGAGTGTTCTAAGGCTGACCGGGTGATTTATAGATTGGAGATCACCCAGTATGTGCCAAAATTAGACTGCAACCAGTTGAAAATTGTGATAGTGGGGCCTCTTGTGGTGACAAGAGGTACCATCGACAGCTGCTGGCAACGGTAAAAAATGGCCCCTCGAGGCCTAGCTACTTTGGTGGTGGTGCCCTTCCTGGGTTCTGGCAGTGCCAATGGTACCCTAAGAGGACGACGATGTTGCTGGGACACCCCCCCCCCCCCACAGGTTTGGGTGGTCTCTGGAGTGCTCTAGAGGGTACAACAGTGGCTGGACACCCTTTCCTTGTTCTTGAAAGGGGGCGGCGACAGCTGGAGACCCTTCTGTTGTCGAAAGAGGGTGGTGGCAAACATGGAAGGGCTTCGAGAGGAGGTGTCGACGGTGAGAGCGAGGGCGGCAGGTGGGATGGGGTGGTGTATGGTGATCTGTGCTCAAGTCTAGAACCGTTGCTCTGATACAATGTGAGAATAATTAATGGATTGATTACTCTGAGGGTCATATGCCTCTCTTGTATAGAGAAGAGAAACCCTGGAATTATATAAGAGAAACATAATAAATATGAAAATACAAAATAACTCTCAACAACCCTTCTTTTTGGACAAATCTGTGCATCTTGACTTTGACTAAAATTCAAATGATACTTTTATCTTGTTAATAGATGACCGTATATAATATATAAACTTTTTTTGACCCAGCAAATACATAAGAATATATCTCTTGATATAATTTACATGTTTAACATAAAAATACTACTGAATAAGTCTAGATAGTTGCTCGAATACCATTTATTTTTTATTCAATGAGCCCTCCAACTGAATACCCCCGAATACTGACTTTTCAACATTGAGTGTAAGTATGCTGCGGCTTAAAGATATGAACAAGGTATACTTGGCAAAGTGGGAGTTGTGTATACAATCTATGGGTGCATACGATCTAGGAAGATGGCAATAATTTATTGTCATTTGGCCCATCAAATCTATGGGTGCAGTTCCAATATGCCTACCTAGATGGGCACTGTTAGCTCGTTAACTACTTTTTGGAAAGTAATTTTCTCTATTCTCTTTGAGATGTTGCCTTTTCTATGGCATGTTCTATACAATGGGATGATTTTTAGATTCTATCAGGATGACTGGTTTGATATGTGTGCTTTGTGTGAGTGGTTTCCATGTTTATTTATGTTGGTTGACAATCAGGATTTACTGGTGGTGGGTGTTTGGTTTAATGACGCGCAAGCACCATCTTTTTGCTTTGATTTGTTTGAGCAAAGGGTCGAGGATTTCATGAAGTTGACGGATGCAGTAAAGGGGTCTTCGGTCGGATGGACTGTTGATGCTGGTTTGTGGTAGATTCTCAATTAAGAAGGCATATAAGATAGGGGGAATATAAGGTCCAACTGCTTCTGTCATTTTTTATCCCAGCATCATGTGGGAGGACTGCAAGAATATTAGAAGCTGGAAGGTTCTTCTGCAGGTTAAGATCTTCCTTTGGTTGCTACGAAGAGAATGTATAATGATCAGGGTTCATCACAAAGATCTTTGAGGGAGCTACCTCAAGTTTATGTCATAGTTCAAATGACATACAAGACATGAACAACATTTTCTTCATGTGAACGAGTTCTAGAGATGTCTAAATAAATGTCGGAGTAGATTTTCAATGTGTTTTGGATTTTTGAAACTACATCATTTCAGGTTGGATTGGGTCAATGAAAGATAAAATCATGATTCTGGCCATTGTTTGGGCTATTTGGTTGACTCGGAATGGGGTTGGTTTCGCAAGAAGAGATTCTATGTTGAGAGTTTCTTTAGAGCGTGAGGGCTTTTTCCATGTCCTGGTCATTGTAATTCCTAAATCTGTGAATATATAAAGTTTTGGATGTGCGTCGCTTTGGTCACTCATCTTTTTTTCTCAAATAAAACACCGAAGTAGATCAGCTGAGTTCTATTTGAGCTTAAATTTATTTGATTCACATGCACCTCTATGCATGTGCTTTTGTAACAATATCATGCTTGATTTCCCAAGGATATTATTTCATACTTTTTGGACGTGAGATTAATGTTTGTCCATATTAGATAAACAGACTTTCATGACCCTTAAGTTTGAGTTCTTGCACCTTGGATTTTAATTGATTATACTATATGCATGCGTTTCTGGGTCTTCATTTCTTGAAGATTGATTAATGTAAGTTTGCTTGGGAGGACAGTAGATGCTCTGTCTTTACATATTATTTATGCTGTTACCATATGTATGCATTTTGCTCCTTGACATCCAAGGTCACTCTTATGATGCAATTAACTGCATATTTCATTGTATATATTTTTCTAGGTCATGTATGCATTTGTCATGCGCCCAGAAACTTTGCCAAAATCTTATCAAGATTTTATCCAGAAGACTGGGCCTGTTGCTGAACCTGTCTACAAGGCTGTCAGGGACAATTGCAGGGGCTTTGCTGTGGATGTTGTTACTTTATCTGCTTATTTGTCTAATGGAAAGGGGTCCGAGGCGATGGATCTGGTGGAACATCCTCCAATAATTCCATGTTCTATCATTCATCCACATACAAAGTCTTGTATGATTCATAATGCACGTGCAGCAACTGATACCTTCAGGAAAACATTTCCCTTGTATTTCTCACTAACTTTCGTACCTGTTGCTGTCCTACATCTCCAAAAGGTATCTTCTTCTATTTGGTAATCTGCCTTCTTTTGTCTCAAGTAAACATGCCATCTTTAATTTGTATGCAATTGGGTTGATCTGCATTGATCTTTATAGTTTTTGAGTTATCAAAAAATCCCAGAGTTAGAGAATAGTTTTGAGCCAGCCTCTAAATTTTAAGATACAGTGAATCTTGCCAGATTGATTACAACTGGCATTCTTCCATATGAGAGAATCAGGGTCCAAATTGAGCTGTAGGTGGATTTGAGATTTGCAGTCGCCCTATGTGAAATACCTATTTTGTTGGAGGTGGCGTTAGAATCACCATGTCCATTAAGGACATACAGCAGCAGTGTGTTACTTGGACAACTGCCATTACGGGCTTCTTGTTAGAACATATCTCGCAGACTCACCGAGCGGTCAAAACTGCCGTCAACGGTTGCACGAGAGCCGAATCTCGCAGAGACATTAACCACAAGGGCGTGAAGGAAGGAGGCGGACGGTGAGAGGACCATGCCCTACATAAACCTCTCATACAGAGGGGAAACATGTATCATTGGAACCTCGCTATGGGGAGTCCCCTTCCGATCCAAACTACCCTCCACTCTCTTGCTCGAGTTCTCTCTCTCTCTAGAAGGTCATCGGCGGCGTACCTCAATCAAAAAGTGATTTTCTTTGGCATCCCTGAGTAGTTGAAGATGACGGGTCTTCCGGTTCCAAATTGTCGATATACTTGGAGAAGTACCGCATTTGTTGCTTGTGGGTTGAGACTTGATGTTATAGCAATGGTAAAGCATCCACAGTTGCAAATGTCAAGGCAATGTCTCAACCATTATATGCTCGCATGTCTCTTCTTTGAGATGAGGTTGACATCCATAAATTCTTGAAGTTTGGCATATCTTGGTTATACATAATTTCCGTGAGATGGTCATTGGCCATTAGTTTGGCGTTCTTCAAGATTCCTTTGCCTTGTGTACCCCGGTTACCAGACCGAGATCCCTGATTTTTTTCCAATAGACTTCAGACAAAGGTTGAGGTATGGCTGAAATAGGGATGATAACAAACACTATGTTCTTCCGTTTACATGCGAGCATCATGAGGATAAAAAACAAGATCAAGAATCTCATGGTATCGAGGAGGCAAAGTTAGAAAACACCATTGGGACTACTCAGGCCAACTCCTTTAGGCATTTCACGAACACTCAGGCTCCGGTTGTTTGGAGATGGATGGACTAATTTCCTCCACGATTGTGTCATGTGGCGATGAAATCTTTTGTGAGGGACACCACTAATGATGAGGTTTATGATGCCCTAAAGTTGCTCGAGAAGGGAGGGTTTCATGCCCTACAGATTCCTCATTCTCTTCTACAAGCAAGGTTGCAAAAAGCGGTATGCGATATTCAGTCGATAGGGTCACTGATTAATGTTTAAATGGTATGCGGGAGTTTAAACTGAAATTAAACGGGTTATGCGATTTTGTATTTTTAATTAATAAAAAATATTTATATATATAATAAATAAGAAATATAACTAAATTATAAAATATAATCACATATTCACAATATATATATCAAATATTGTCATATCCATTGATTTTTTTCTATCAATTGTCAAAAATAGCATAAACAAGTAGAATCTATAGTTAGGTTTGGAATCTCGATTTCAATTTATGAAGATAAACAACAAAAGGAATGAAGTGAACAAGCTATATCGAATATCGAATCTAATATCTATAGAGTTGTCTCATCTCCATTGCAAGCTCCCCAAGTTGAAGACCCATTGTATGCATCCTCATATCACACCATACCCTACCAAAACAGGGGTCTTGATGCAACTTGTCCGCAAGCTCGGGGGACTAGGAGGGGCCCATGTTAGGGAGAAAGCAAACACATTCTTGACAGGCTGATGTAAAAAACAGGGTTTAAACGGCATTTAAACTGTCGTTTAACGTTGATTAAGCGGCCTGGCCGCATATGTGCCCGTCTGGGACTAGTCAGTGCGGTCCAGGTCCGCATGCGTGTAAACGGCCTTTTAAACGGTCGTTTAGGCCGTTTTTTTACATCCCTGTCTACAAGGACTTTTAAAGGCTCCCAAGGGTTGAGGTGGTTGTCATTATCAGGGAGTTTTCTATTAGTAACTATGTTAAGATAATTGCTTCTTCCTTTTCCTCCTCTCGAAGAGAGCAATTGCAGATCTAGCTGAGAATATAAGAATTTTAATCTTATTCAACTCGATTTATCTTATTGTTGCTAAGATGCTTGATGATTGTTTGAGTAGTATCATTGTTGATGCGGTCCTGATTTAGAGCATGTTTACTAAGAGGCAATCTATTATGGAAAGCTATGTGCTGACCTTTTAAGTAATTGTCTAGTGGGAGAGGCAGAGAATTCTAAGTTCTGTATGGAAGATGGACTTCTTTAAAGCTTGTGACACTCTTCATTCGTATTTTATCTCAAGGGCATTATGGAGATATGAGTTTTTGGTCTTGTGGATTTGTTTGGATGAAGCATTGCATCATGACGACCTCGTTTTTTTAATGAATGGATGACCAGTTGGTAGGTGAATTTGACCACAATGTGAAGTCTGTCAGGGTTGCCCATTGGCTCTAATGTCCTCAGATGATGCTTTGGCTATGTGTGTTATAGGAAAATGTCAAACTAGTCTGCTGACTGGACTTTATTGTGGTCAAGGAAATGACATGATTTTCCTATGCTATAGTACATATATGATATTATCTAGGGCCTCAAATTTCAATGAAATTCCGCCGAATTTTTCTGAAATTTCCATTTCTTTAGGTCGTTGAAATCGAAATGCTTCCTTATTTCTTTTTTCAGGATTTTAACGAAATATCACCGGAATGTCAACGAAATTTTATCGAAATTGCATGTCATTTCCGCGAAACAACAAAAATAAGTGAATATACCCTTCACTTTCATTGAAATTTACATATATTAATGAATTTTCACTTATTTATTCGTTGATGTATTGAGTTGTTAGAGTATTTTACATTGTTTGAAGAAGTTTCTTTAGTTAGTTTCTAAATTTTATATCTAAATCTCAGCCAAATTAATTGGACACAAGATTTAAGAGTTAAATGCATGCTTTAACCGAAGAGCTTTATTTTTTGTTCTTTCTTTAGTTTGATATATCTGTTTTGATTAGTTATTATTATTTATGTCACCTCATTCTTATTGTCAGAGCTTTTGCTTCGAGTTTAGCATACAATTCTGACCTTTTAAGCCCTGACGAGGTGATTGTCAGGGCTTTTGCTTCGAGTTTAGCATACAATTCTGACTCTAGGCAACACGTTGCTCTAAATATCAACATGTGTGATGATTATGACGATAATATTACTTCAAAACTTATATTTACAATTCCATTTTACAAATAAATGTGCATTTCTATTTTATTTATTGACTTAGGATTAGGAATATAAAAAAACCTAACTTTTGAAAAAAGTTAAGTTTAGAGTCATTTCCAAGATTTCAGACAATTTCACCAAAATTCTTCGAAGGATCTCTTTCAGGACATATGACGAAACAAAACCGAAATTCAAAATTTAAGGCATTGCTTTACTGCGGCTTTTGACTATTACAAGGAGTATGTGTGGTTGTACGAGTACTAGTTTGTTAGCAACTTTCCAAATATTGTGATTGTATGTATTTGCCTACTAGCAGGTTGGATATAGATTGTGCTTGTGAATGTTACACAATTTCTTGATGTTAGCTTATTTTTTTGTGTCTTATATAACATATATTTTACGATCAAAATCTATACAATGCATCTATCAGACATACATGTAAAAATATTTGTGTTTGTGTGTATGCGTGTGTCTTATTTTATTTCTAAAAATAAATAATTTTCTAAGTTCTAAGCTATCATTTCGGTCTTCAATTTCTTACATAAAATATTTTTTTTCTAGTACTATTTATTAGCCTATATTTTTCTTTGTTATTATTGTACATGTTATCATTCTCTTCAAATTCAAGGTGAAACTAATGACGTATTTTGATTCCAAATCAGGTTTTGATTCTTAGCGGTAGACTACTTTTTTGACTGTTGGAGCGATTGAATGTAAATTTAATGTAATATATCATGTTGATATCATAGTATTAGTAAAAAACCGTGTATTTTTAATAATTTGTTGTGTTAAAGAAAATTAGAAATATTATTTAGAAAAAAGAGCTTTCAAGTAATTTCCCCAATTTTGGTCATTTCACTGAAATTCCATCGAAATTCCACCGAATTTCTCTTTGACCGAAACGAAACCGAAATCCGCAAAGACCGATCCATGCATCCTTTACCTATATTAAATCAGTCGGCTGACAAAGCGAGAAGATGATGGCACCCTTCCGCAAGTACTACTTATAGAGACCCAGCATATACCACTATCCATCTGTTGTCCTTTAGTGCCTGTAAGTGGAACAAATGTAAGTAACACAATCATTATACGCAGTATGTCCTGGAGAAGAAGCATTCACATGGCCACTCAGGGATTATAGGATAAACTCACTCGGTCTTAATTGTGCCGTAGCCATCATCTCGCTGCCCCTTGGTTGATAACCTATTTAGCCTATGGTGCCATCTCTACTCCCCATAAATCGAAAACACTGGAATTTTATGCAAAGTCAGGATAGAAAATTGTCCTACCCACCAGTGGAAATGCCGTATGCGGGTGGAATTAGTTTTGTTCTAGTGTGAGTTTAAATGAATTGGCAAACCACTTCTGCATAGTCAGCTTGACGCTTTCGTGAACATAGAGAATTTGAGCCATGTATATGAACAAGAAATTGGCTTTATTCAAAGTATTTGTCTCATTTTCTTACTAATTAATTCATGATTTTCCAAACCTCTTCATCACCCAAATTTTCTATAGGAAGTAGTTGATATTGCCTTGCTTGTGAAGTTAATTTTTGCTTTTACTGCTTGATGTTAATTCAGAAATTTGTGTATGTTGGTTTGGCTTGATGTTAATTTTAAATTAGCTTATTGTTGTTATGGAATGCTCATGACTTGATTTTGGATGTGTAGTTCATGGAATCTCCTGTTAGTACATTCTGGCGTTCTGTAAAAGGTGCTGTTCGTTCGACATCTTTCATATCTGCTTTTGTTGGAATCTTCCAGGTATATTAGTTCCTTCTGTATTGAATTTAAATTTATTCTTCTAATATCAATGTTCTGATTTTATTTAAAAATGTGATGCAAGGCTGTGATATGCACACACAGAAAGGTGGCGACGAATGACCACAAATTTCTATATTGGATTGCTGGAGGAATAGCTTCTCTTTCGGTTCTCATTGAAAAGAAAGCTAAAAGGGGAGAATTGGCATTATATGTACTTCCTAGAGCAGGAGACTCTTTGTGGTACATATTAGTTAACCGGCACCTGCTACCTCACATTAGAAATGCTGAGGTAATCTATTGTTTTCCATTTATATATGTAGCTTTTCTTATCCCGTGACCATATAGATGAATTTAAGTCCAAAATCAAATATAAACACTGTAAGATTAGATGCAATTTATTTGTTATTCTTGTCATTGTCATGATATGAGAAATGCTCATGTACCATCCCTTCACACACAATCATAACAAAATTCAACATTATGTATGTGCTATGCATGCTGATGGGAGGGGGGATCTACGAGTCAAGGGCATTTTTTAACAAATCTAATCAACTAATTTAAATTAAAGTTTTGTAAGAATATTACAAACCTACTTGAGCAATGGTAAAATCAAAATAGTTTATTTTTTATCATCTCCTATATTTTAAGATGTTATTTGTTTTCAATTTCATTTGTAAGAATAATTTCAATTTACCTTTTAGATTGACTATTTAAGGCATTTCATGTTGGAATTAAATTTTGGAGTTTGACTCGGTTATCTTTCCCTCATCTCCTCATTCTTGTGGGATATGATCTTCTTGTCTTCAAGGTTGCAGAAAGCGGTAGTCGGTACTCAGTCGGTGGGCTCACTGACTAAGGATTAATCGGCAATCGGACGACCAATCGGATTTAGTTAGCCATTAGTCGGTTTTGAATTTTTTAATTATTTTAAATATATAAATCAATTTTTATATACATATTCTTATATATTTACATTGATTTGTACATCTTCTATTCTATCATAATGAGATAAAAGAAGTAATTGTCTTTAAGTATAACTTTATGCATATTAGAATAAGTTTGCCTTTAAAAAAATCGAAAAACTGAAAAATTAAAAATTCTCTATGTAAAAGTCGGCCTTGTAGTCGGCCTGATTAGTCGGGTTGACCGACACTAGGCCTAGTCGAGGCGGCTACCCCACCGACTCGACTAATCGGGCCGACTAATCGGCCTAGTCGGTCGACTTTTACAACAATGCTTGTCTTTATCCTTCTACCTTGCAAAGCTTGTTGTGTTTCTTATTCGTTTCTCGTCTTAAAATTCTCGGTTGCAACAAGTGGCATCAGAGCATAGCGCCTGAGTCGTCATTTATGAAGAAGGGTCATGATTATAAATTGGCTTTCTATCAACTAAACATTTGCAACACATTGTTGGAAATTAAAATAGGGTTGTCATATGTGCATGAACAGTTGAAAGACAAGCGGTATGCATAAACTTAACCACCCTTCAACCTGTTTAACTTGAAATAGAGATGCTAGTCATTGAGATCAAGGTTATAGATTTAGATTTCGGTGAGTGACTGAAACCAAATTTCGGTCGAAATTCGATGGAAATTTTAGTCGCAAATTTCGGTTGATATAGGTCATTTCGGCCGAATTTAAGTCACCCACCGAAATCTAAATTCGGCTGAATTTCCCCGAATTTTGATCCCATGACTTAGATGCACCTAGTGCTCTCTGTCTTTTACCATCACCAACCACCATTGTCAACTCTATACTATTTTCCACTAACTGTCAATTTAGGGATGAAAATGAATACAAATATATCTGTATTTGTTCATATCCGCATTTGTCAAATAGAGGATATGGATGCCATTTTCTTGTATCTGGCGAATACGAATGCAAATACGAATGTTAATGTTCAACATTCGCCGAATACGAATATAATATCCTCTTGACGAACACGAATGTTCAAAATTTTGAGGATGTGAATACGAATATGAATGCGAATTTTCAAATTCTGGATGATACCAATACTTACATGGTATACAAAGAAGTAAGTTTGGTAAGCTTTCTTTTATTATTTAGTTTTATCTTTACATTTTATTTTATTATTTAGTTATTTTTTATGTACATATTCATTATTAAATCATTCATTATACTTTTTATACATTGGAAATTGTTATGAACCTAAAATGTTTATAGCTTTAAGTAAATTTGGACATGTATAACATTCTTATATTAATTAGTATTTGTTTGTCAAATATCCGTATCCGAATTACCAATATTCATTTTGCATTCATATTCGTATTTTAAGGATATGATTTTACATTTTATACATTCGTGTGATATTCGTATTCATATTCATATCCGGATTTAAAAAAGGACGAGGATATGTAACACCTATATTCGTATCTGTATCTGGTTGTTTTCATCCCTAGTTGTCATCAATCACCGCCAATCAACCACCTTGCCTCCATTCCATCTCAATCACCTTTATCAATGTCGAGCACCGCCGCTACTGCCATCTCCATTTCTGATGTCGTCGCGTTCATCAAACCCAACTAGAGCAACCTTCTTCGACGACCATTGGCACCTCCTTGACATTCATCACCTCCACATACTCCAATATCCATGCCTCCGCATCTCAGACAACTGGTTACATCCCTCCACGTAACCATTGGACATTTCAACTTCACCTCCATCGCACGACCTCTGCATACTCCTACTGTTAGCACCACCTCCGGTATCTTGCATTGTGTCTGTTACCACCCTCAACAGTCACTCTCCCTTCCATTTTAACCACCTTTGTTGTACCCCGCTATCCTTGCTGCACGTGACTTGGTCTAGGTATTGTGGTTTTCAACTGTCTCCCACCATTGACTCAAGGATAAACTATGAGTGTTGTTTGTGACCTATTGCTTTTGTTATAGTCGACGAAAACCAACTCTTGGACTCAGTGATTGTGCATAGTTTTGGAATGGTAGATTTCCAGTGACATGACGAAAGATCTCACTCCAAATCGGTTTAAAGCTGCAGGGCGTTCCTGGGGTGTTCATCCTTCCAAGCTCACATGTTAAGGAATCAAACCACTAAAGTTTATCTCCTAAAGCGTGCTTCCTACACCTCACATTACTGATTACTAATTTCAGATGTACCAAGATAACTAACTGAAATTCAAGAATTTTGTATGAGTTGCATTTTTTTGTTGAACTTGCTTCACTTCTCTTATCCTTTGCACCATGGAGAAATATTTAGTTTGACGCTGCATCTTACCAAAAGCTCTGATTGCTTTTTTTTTAATTCTCCTTGCTCAATTTTTTTATAGTGCGAGTATTTATAGAGGGTTATCTTTCCCGCAAGTTTGCCGTAACATACAAACAAATCAACGGGACGAAAAAACAGTTCTCGATGGTCAGTGCGGGTGTCATTGAAATTTGTGTCAAATGGATGTCATAATGTCCAACTGGTGTTCATAATTCCGTGAACAATATGATTTTTTGTAGGTCCTCCATAATGCCAGTGTTAGGGGTCATGTTTCCTCGTTTAAACAGAGTTGGTCGGTGGAATGAATGCCGAGTTAAAGGGAGGATCTGATTATTTTTGTTTTGAAATACCAATTATACAAGTGATTTGGTGAGAATCATTCTGGGGAGATAAAAAACATTGACGCAGAAGGAACAATGTGAGGGTGTGGGGGATCGAAAGAGACTCGAGTTGTTCGAAGTGTTTGTTTTAGATGGAAGAGAATTCTGGTTTCAGGTTTCCTTCCTTTACTAACCGTGTCATCTTTGTGTTCTGATCTTTGCTCTTTTTTCATTTGACGCATTCAGGTTTCCTTCCATTGCTAATCGTAACATCTTTGTGTTCTGACCGTTGCTCTCTTTTTTCATTTGCCGCATTCAGGTTTCCTTTCATTACTAATCGTGTCATCGTTGTGTTCTCATCTTTGCTTTTTTTTCATTTGCCGCATATCAATTTGTTATCATATTTCACTGTTATTACAACAAACATATAACTAAAGTTTCTGATGCGGGCAGGTTGCTCTGTTCTGCCTGTCTATGGGTGGTATCATGTACTATCTAGAAAATGAGCCAGACACAATGGCTCCGTTTCTGAGGGGTTTGATACGACGCTTTCTTTCTAGCAGAATAAGCAATCCTAGTCTGTCTGTGAACCGGAGTGCGTCTTATTCGTACTTAGCAGAGGCCAGCGAGAAGCCAAAATTACAGGAGAAACAAGCGAAGCGGACTGAATCGTCTGAGAAGTACAACCTCGAATCAATACCTGGACTTTAGCATGTAATGGGAGCGCTCTCATACCATTGTTATTTATTTCTCCTCTAGGCGCTGGCTCGCAAAATGAGTCTCCATTTTTTAGGGAATCTATAAATTCAAATAATTTGTTGTGTCTATTCTGTGACGCCTCAATTACCGGCTGTCTCTCCAGGTAGATATTACCCAAGATGAGATCTTTGACATAGTAAGAGCAGTTTGTTTTGTCTCCATGCATCTGTGTTTACATGTATCTACAGCCCCCTGCTGAAACTCTGTAATGCGTCGCTCAGGTTGGCGGAGTGCTATTTGCCCTCCGAGATGCTGAGAATGTCAGCCGTGGGATGGATGTCTTTCAGGTTTTCTCTGTTTTTTTGGCTTTCCTTTGTGTTCCGAGATTTTCCATCAATTTATGTTTATCTCACCAGTTTTATAGCTTGAGAAGACCTTACCCGTCCCAAGGAGATCTTAAATCATCCTCTAACGGGTCCTTGATGTGTTATTTTTGTTAATATTGTTCAAATACATATTTCTGTGGTATTCGTATTTTTATTGATGTTCTTGCGCACATTCTCGCTTTCTTGTATTCATCATCTACCCCTTGATCAAAGTGGCTCAGGCATCTGCACTCTTCTTTGCAGCAATAAATAAACTTGATGATAACACTATTGCGATCATTAATCTATGAATGCCTCTAAGGAAATTTCTATTGCTGTCCCCTTTTGAACATGTTTAATGCATGTACCTGTTATTATGTTGATCAGAAAGTCAGTCACTATTAGTTATGAATGTCTTAGTATTTTTTGTGTTACTAGTATATCTTGTATGTTGTGATTTTGGATATATATATATATATATATATATGTACTTTATTTTAGAATTAGAGTCAAATTCCTAAGTAGTACCTGTGAATTACTTAAATACCCAGTTTCTACAAAATATTTTTTTACTCAAAAACTACATAGGTGTCGCAGGTTGAACATGCGACACATCTAAAGTTATTTTTTTACTCAAGAGCTACATATATATCGCATCTTGAATATGAGATACAGATAACGCATATTGAATAAGGCCGGCGCCTATCGGCTTTGCCATTCCAGAGAATTTCTCACATGTCGCATGTTCTACATGCGACATATTTCCAGGGAATTTCCCTGGAAAATGACTGGTCAGGTCTGGGACATATGAACTTTTGAAGTTGTGGGTTTGGCCATTAGTCATCTTGCGACGTGTCTGATGGGTGACATGCGACATATCATAAAAACCATTGAAAAAGCATGGCCAATTTCATGTTTCTAATATAAATAGACATCGCATTCACGCATTCAAAGATGTATTGACAATTACCAGGATAATCCAAGGGAGCCCATGTTTCACGATCACCGATGGGAAAAAATTACCCTCCATAAACCTTCAACTGGTTCTGTCAGGTGTACCACTCTCCAACATATGAATCCACTTCAGCCCGATGCTTTGAAATGACTGCAATGGCGTGGGAACATGTGATACGAAATATTGCCACTTATTACAAGTGCATTTCCTTTGGATCAAATTTACCGTGTACTGTTTGCGCCTGCGAATACCAGTAGAAGTCCGTCGAGCTCTGATAGACACCTGGAATAATATTTTCGGTTGTACTTGTACCTGAGTTACTGTGTGCCCATTCGCAGCTGCAGTCCAACGGGTCAACTCTCTGGATGCGTAATGCATGAATTTTCGACCAGCAGGAATGTCTGCGCTTGCTTCTTAAGAATGTTGAATGAAGTATGACACACAATTATAAAAGGTCTTCTCAATTAACGCAACGATTGACAAGCAATGGGCATCTTTAAGAACTGCATTGTAGCTTTCGCTCAGATTTGTAGTCATCTGACCAAACTTATACCCACCGTCATAGGTCAAGGTCCATTGCTCATGACGACAATCATGAGTCAAAAACCATCTACCTGCTCCATTATTCCACTCTTGCAATTTCCTCATGAAGTACGCGAACTTTCTAGGTGTCGTCTGTAATGCTACGGCTTGCACCAGAGCTTTCATGGAGCCATTTTTAAAGACGCTATTGAAGTTGCTCGCGACGTGCCTTGTACAAAACCGCCAATATGCAAAGGGTTCTAATAAATCCACGTCAACATCTTTCATAGCGGATTTTATACCAGAATGCCTGTCAGAGATGATAAATATTGGTCCAGCTCGCATGCCGATTACCCTGACACGTACCAACGAAAGAAACCACTTCCATGACGGAGCGAATTCCTTGTCAACAATCCCGAATGCAAGGGGAACAGTATGTTTATCCCCGTCAATACCGCAAGCAATGAGCAATTTTTGTTTGTACTTCCCGTACAAATGTGTCCCATCAACACTAATCAGAGGCTGACAATATTTGAATGCTTCAATCGAAGGCCCAAATGCCCAAAAGCATCGTTCAAATCTACGGCAGAGCGGTTTCCGAGGATCAGGATGGTCGTTGTATTCAATATCAATTTCAGTCCCTGGAATAGCAGCCTTCATTGCATGCAAAAGAAAAGGCATTTCAGCGTATGACTTTTTCCAGTCACCAAATACGATTCCGATGGCCTTCCTTCGAGCATCCCAAGCCCTTTTCTTTGTAACCCAGTAGTTGTACATCTCGTGGATGTGAGCTCTACAACTTGAAACACGAACATTAGGGTCATCCCTAACAAGAGTTAGCAAAGATCTGGACATGAATTTGTAGTCCAACTGAGGGTGATCTTGATTAACTGTAGGGTTTATACAAGTGTGTGCCCCAACAACCTTGGAGATCACCCACAAACCATCAAATTTTCTAAAATATCCTCGTAAATACCAAACACAGCCATTTGATCTCTGTGTGCAAAAAACAGACCATATAAAGTTGGTGGATTTCTTCACAATGAAGTCAAAGTGCGACAGAATGTGGTACTTCTTCACAGCGTAAACCAAATCTTCCCTACATTTGAACGTTCTACCCCCGCGTATTTCGTCAGCGACACCATCAAGTCTAGACTTCTCTCCAACTTCGTCTTCATATGTTGAACGAGTATTTGATCCTCTAACCCCAAAAAAGGGTATACGGGGTGTAATAGGATGCGTGCTTTGTTCATCAGCTGGGATCTCCTCGTCCACCGCATCATCGTCGACATCTTCGCTACCTGCTTCGAGGTCATCATCGGTCCCCCAAGGGATGAAATCATCCAAAGCATGAACCTCTCGCAGCAACGACTCACTCAGGCCCAAATCCTGATCCATGCATGATTGCGTAACAGACGCATCAGTGTCAAAGTAGGGTTCCATGTTTGGGACATTTATTGGTTGCGTGGTACGGACAACTGCTGGTTGTGTGCTCGGGACTACGAACGGTCCCTTGTTAGTCACAACAGTGGGGACTTCGATCACAGATACATCTTCAACATAAATGTCAGTAGGCATTGATTTCCCAATGGTCCGAGCATACACAAGAACTGCCTGCACATCATCATCGTTGACAATAGATGAAAATGATGATTCCTCCCCTGGGCCTCGAGGGATGCAATGTAATAATCAGATTTTTTGACTATCGACATCCAGGTTGAACTTACGGTAAACCAAGTTCAACATCTCATCGAACGTCATATTAGGCGTCAGCACAAACCCCCTTACGTTGGTCGACGATCTGCACATGAGTGTACCACTCAAATGACACATACAATACAACTTCTCCATTCTAACCTAATACGTGACACAACGTACAACCAAACGTCATACATTCAAGAAATGAAAATAATATGCATATGATACAAACAATCAACTCAAGAAAAAATTTTACCAAGTCTAAGTGTTCGCAACAACGGCTTAGCCCTAGTGGGACGCAGGGGCGGCTAGGACGGAGCCAACCAATGAAACCACGGAAAAGGAGTGTTCCGTGGGGCTAGGAGTGAGCAAAATGGATGTCTTTGAGAGATGAGGAGATCAAAAAACGCAGGTGGCGCAGTGGGGGGTCGAGGGCGGCACGGGTGGTGCAGGAGCTGGAAGGAGCGAGGAAATGGCAAGGCCGATAGGCGCGGCCCTTATTTAGCCCTTATATCGCATATCGAACATGTGTTATCTATAGCGCATATTAAAGATGCGACATATATGTAGTTCCTGGATAAAAAAACTTTAGGGGTGTCGCATGTTGAACATGCGACACCTCTGTAGTTTTTGAGTAAAAGAAACATGTCGTATAACCTGGGTATTTAAGTAATTCCCAGGTACTACTTAGGAATTTGACTCTTAGAATTATTAGCCTTACTTTTAATTGAGTTTAGTGTGATTTAATTATCACAATTCATTTCAAATGTTCCTTTAACTAATTCAATGTCTAAGTTCTCTAAAGAGCATGTGATCCAAGCATCATGAATGGCGTTCATGTTATATGCAATATATTCCGTCTCTTTTGTACGTTTTGATACACATCATTGTTTATTACTATTTCAAGTAACAATGCCTTTCCCAAACATGAAGATGTGATTAGATGTAGATTTCCTATAATATACATCCACTTTGAGATTGGTATCGAAGTATTCATTTATCTCAAGAAATTCAACTTAATATGTCAATTTTTGATGTATGGTTCCTTTCAATTATCTTACACCATTATAGCTTTTTTTCCACTAATTAAGAGGGGGAGTGTGGGGTTGGAACCTAGATCATTGGAGTGGAGTCCATTGCTTTAACCACTAGATCATTTCAAGGGGTTCCATTACAACTTTTGAATGTACTAGTTCAAGATTACTTTCATATCTACTAACTACGCTTACTAAATAAATCAAGTCGAATTGACTACACATTGTTTGTGCATATTCGATGTCTAAGGGTGTGTTTGGATAGCGGGTTTAGGTGGGTTAAACTGGATGCAGGTAACCCATTTTTTAATTTTGGTGTTTGGATAGAGGGTTAAACTGGGGGTGGGTTTATTGTGATATTTGAAGTTTGAAAAAGTGAATAGTTATTGTGATGTGATTGTATTGGAGTTTGAAAAAGTGAGTAGAAGTGGAGTAGTTTATATTTTTTAGATGATATGATGGTATAATATATTATTTTTTATTGAAATAGATGGAATAAAATTAATTTTTTTAATATATTAAAAAAAAGAAAATGTGGGACCCACTTGGAAAGAGAAAGAATGGGCTAGGGGTTTACCCCCTCCCGAACGGCACCTAAAGGTTCCTATGACTCAACTCTTGTCTCTCTTTCTGATCACTAAGTGAAGTTAAGTACTATTGAGCATTCCGAATTTATTTAATAATGCATGCATGTTTTTTTCTTGACCAAGAGTCATTTCTTGTGGAGAACGGATTTACACGGAAAGTCCTTTTTGTCAAAGATGACATACCACTCCGTGGGCAGGATCAGATCAGACATTTCACGAGACAATCATTATTATTTTTTCTTGAATAGTAATAACATTATATTCTTTCACATTCCCTTTGCCTCAAATTAATTGTTAAATTTGTCGTTTACCATTGAGTGTCTCAATGTCAATTCTACTGACTAAAATGTCATCCAACTACATAATTTTCCCAGTGAATTTAAGATACTATTGTCACAAGTCTTAATGAATTTCTTTCGGAATTCTTGAAGGTATATTCCAATTTTTAGAGTATAATCCATGAAAATTAATCTTGCTTTGTTCGATGATACCACTAACTTGATATGTTTTTTAATACCTACTTAAAACCAATGGATTGGCTATCTTATGACATTCACATACTACTACAACAATAAAGCCTTCTCAATCGAGTCCAATTGATCTCTCATGATAGTCATTTGTGACTGACTTATGCAAAGTCACTGATTAGTTATAGGATATAGGATCTGTATAATTCGATATATCATCATCTACGATGTAACATGATACAACAAATCCCGTATAGGAAGCTACTTATAGATGCCAAAGCTGCAAGCACTAAAAAACACCGATATCAAATGGTCCAATACGAAGGATCAATGGTCGTCGTCGCTATTAAAACCTGCATCTAAAAACTCTTTTAAAGCACATGTGAAGAGCATTATGCATCGGGGAAAGGCAACTAACTATCCAAAGGCAATATTCTTGAATGGAGTCCAAGTCAGAGTGCCTACATAATATTCAAAGAATAAAATCCTATAATAATAGGATCGTTAGAGAAGTTTACAAAATCAATGTTTTGAGAGTCGGATCGGACCGGTCGGCTCAACCGGTGAACCAGGCTTAGATGGGTCTGGTTAACCGGTTTATGTTGGTTCAGTTCGAATATTTCAATTTTAATTAATCCGCCCGGTTCAGTCTATTATTTTTAACCTGGTTTAATCAGGTTCAAACAAAGTTGATTCGCATTTAATTTTTAATTTATTTAAAAATAGTACTAGTAGTGGGAATTGAACCCATGACTTTTGATTACTCATTTCAATCTTCTAACCAATTGACTAACACAATTTTTTAGCATGTAACGGGTTTTAAATATAATCAAACTAGTCTAATAATATATATATATATATATGATATGTATGACATTTGATGGTGTATACGGAAAAATATTTTATGTATAATGTAAAATATATACATGATCTATGTACTTTATGTATGTGTCAAGTATATTTAAGTGTATGTTATATATATATATCACTTAAGTTTGATTAACAAGTTCAACCACTTTCTTTCTCACCAATCCGGTTTAATCTAGTTTCAAATAATGATGATATCATCCGTTTGAACCGATTGGATTACATGATTCAACCCGATCCGACCATTTCGATAAGATTTCCGATTCGGTGTCCGGTTCAGTTTCAAAAACATTGCACAAAATTCTCATTACAATTAAGTTATTTAAAAAAAGAGGGTATCGTAATATACAAATGCCTGGGACAAGTATTATTATAAAAGAAAGCACCAACAAGATGTCGCAAATTAAATTAAAGACGAGTATCCCCCACTCTACATGCATGCACAACTTCAACGGATATGCCATTAGGCACAGTCATACATAACATAGAAATCACACTTGGAAAGGGTGGACTATTAGCTAGAGCAACGGGTACTGTAGCGAAACTGATTGCAAAAGAGGGTAAATCGGCCACATTAAGATTACCGTCTGGAGAGGTCCATTTAATATCCAAAAACTGCTTAGCAACAATCGGACAAGTGGGTAATGTTGGGGTGTACCAAAAAAGTTTGGGTAGAGCCGGATTTAAGTGTTGGCTAAGTAAACGTCCTGTACTAAGAGGAGTAGTTATGAATCCTGTAGGCCATCCCCATGGGGGCGGTGAAGGGAGAGCCTCAATTGGTAGAAAAAAACCTATGACCTCTTGGGGTTATCCTACACTTGGAAGAAGAAGCAGGAAAAGCCGCAATCTGGCTTCGATGTGACTATCTACAGATCCGCAATCTGGCATACATTATATGAATTTTGACCCATCTTGCACACAATGCCACTGAACTTGCATCAGGCGGGAATAGGTCTTATCCAGCATCTCAACTGTCTGCTTGAGCATGCGACCGATGTCGCTCAGAGCCCATAACAAAGAAATGTGTTGGCGTGGATTTTGCCAATTATTTCAACAAAAATTATTCCATCTGTACATTATCATTTCACCTTATCGGGTAAAATCGTTGCTGCAACTGCAAGGATAGAAAGGTCAAACCTCGTAGAACTCTGGTAGGCCATGCAACCTGTAAACACTGTTGACTATTTCAATCTGTTTGGTTATCTGCAAGGCAAACAAAAGATTAGCCCTAAATGAGGGATCACATAATGCTTAAAAACTGCAAATTTGTTGGTATCTTAGACAATGTGGGATGCATCTGGAATTGAGCATCAGATCGATTCCTTTGGAAGTTGGCTCATCCAGAAGGTATAAATGTTACAATCTTAATCTAGTTTATCTACCTTTTTTTAAGAAAAAAGAGGATGTGACGTTGTGTAGACGCTCACCCGTAAGCTCTAACTAGTTTGTCAACTTACATCCATCAATATGTTTTCCTTATAAACAAATGTATCATTTAAATGCATTAGGGTTTTGATAAATATTTAGGAAATAATATTCTCATCTGACCTTTAAACTACTCCGCTTTTACTCATTTTTCCAACTTTAATACAATCGCATCATAATAACTACTCATTTTTTCCAAACTTCAATACAATCATATCACAAAAAACCCACCCAAAGTTTAACCATCTATCCAAACACCAAAACACAAAAATGGATTACTCTCTACCGGTTTAGCCCATCCTAACCCACGTACCAAACGTACCCTTAAGTCATTAATACACTACAACAAAAACGTGTATAGACTACAAACATTTCCTACAGAATATTATTACCCACAGAATAAAAAGTGGACTACGGAAATTCTGTAGCTGAAATATAGAAAAACACAACAAGCTATAGCTACAATTTTTTTGTCGTTAACGTTATGGAGATAAAGAATACGTAAGGTATTGGAACGAAAAATATCTTAATATAATTGCAATAAAAAATATGACGCTAATTTTTTCTCTCACGCCATTACGTCTCTTACTTTCCCTTGTAAATTATATCTGACTGAGATATGATAGAATTCTGCTATGAATTAACATGTAATCACCATAGATGTATAAGGCGGGATTATATTCATTAATGGACCTTCCATTATTTTTCAACCAAAGGCGGAATCCAAAATCCCCAAATGTGTCTTCCCTCTAATTGTTGGGGAAAAAAGGCGCGTATTCCGTTTCCCCCAAATCTCAATGCTTGTATTCCTCCATAACTCATTACCTAACCTAATCGCCTCCTCCACGATTTATCCTTCGTCGTTGCCCATCCCTTCCCACCCCTCCCCCACCGCGACACCATGTATAGGGACGCCAAGGTGTGCAAAGAGAGGGTTCTACATCCAAGCATATGAGGAAGAAGGTGACTGGATATAGCTTGTACCGGATCCTCATGGGGCTCGACGTCGCAAGGGTGCTTGCATGTGGCATAGGGGTTTTTAAAAAGGTATCGGGAGGATGTGATCAATGGCATGTGTTGCGCTGAGGATTTTGGGTGGGATCGATCTCTGGTACCTACAACCGCAGTGAGATATAGAACCACATGGTTTCTATTGGTTATTTTAATATTTGTTGTGCATCAACCATATATTATTTGTTTTCATTTGCAACAATCCTTAAATGAATTATTTTGTTTTCGTTCAGAGTTTGTGATCTACTATATTTTCTATAATTACTATTTGTCTGCTTAATTAAAGTTTTTGTGTTATATATGTGAAGCAGGACTGAACTTGTTGCCCATTTTAAGAAATGTTGACTACATGCTAACATTATTCTATTGTTGTGTGAAATCTATGTGCAGGTACAACTAGGGAGAAATACCACAACAAATTATGTTCTTTATTTCATGTGTACATTTTATGGTTGTCTTAAACATATTAATTTCAAATTATTATATTGTTTAGCCCACGTGAAAACATTCTCACAATTTTGATGTTAGAAAATTGCTAGAAAGATGGAATTCCAAAATTGTTATTTATAAAAAAAATCCAAAAAAGTGAAATGTGCTTCTTCAAGAATGATATACATCATTTTTTCTGTAGTAGTTATCGATCATGGTTCATCGTGAATGAGTTGTTCAAGAGTAAAGTTTGATGACTATTGTTAATTTTATCTTGGTTGATGTTTGCTTCTTGTAGGTCTTGGAGATGCATGTCCTGCTTTCACAACCATAAGGACATCCATGTTTTGGCTTCATCAACCTATTTCAACACACGTGCTTCATCCAACGGGTCTTTCTTTTTCTTGCAGATAAGTAGTAGTACTGTCTACTGTCATCATTTTAGTTCAAAGTCCCCCATTGCTACATTACATGTCTATAAACTATCAAGGTATCGGAGACTCATTTCTGTCTGAGATGCTATTTTATTCTGTTCAATGTAAGTAGTTGTTTGTGCAACATGATGAGTCAGTAGATGGTATTTACCTTTCAATGTTGACCGCATTGTACTTAAGAATAATATAAAAGTCTATTTATATTATATTTTTCTAACGGGATGATGAACCTCACATGTATATTAATTTATTTCTAATAAGATAAAGAACTCTACTTTTATACTAATTTATTTCCAACATGATGCAGAACTCTACTTGTGTACTAATCTATTTTTAGGGTGATACAATACAATATTGCAAGGATCAAGGATGGTATGATTGATCTTAAGGTTTTTATCAAGAAAATTAAATTTTGATGTCCTTTTTAATGTGGATCCTATATACATTTTGGTTCCTGATGAGCGACCCGAGCGAACGAGGTAAAGGTACTAATAGGTCGTTGTGACCTCTATCACTCAGAGTCACTCAATCAAGAAAAAATCAGACCACTAGAACGAATAAAATCAATCAAGCACAAAATCAGCGGTCCAGCTATGATATTAACCTGGTATAGCACCCAGGGTCGAACACAAGGAGCACGGGTTGGCCAAAGGCCTACGAAGTAGTCAACAAATCAGAAAAACATGGGAAACATTTTTTGGTGGTTTTTAATGATTTTTAAATTTTTTTTGGATTTTTTAATATAAAGAAAATGAAAGAAGCACAAAAACAAGCACACTCTCACAATTTATTTAATGCGTCAAAAATCAAGCAAAAATTCAAGAAAAAATGTTTTTATGTTTTTTAAGTTTTTTAGTGTTTTTGGTGAATTTTTGGGGTTTTTCAGATGTGTATTTTATTCACTAAAAATCAAACAGTAAGAAGAAGACAAGGTACTTTCCAGCCAGGTCCAAAACCCAAAGATAAAATATCTAAGGATCTCAGATGGACCTGGAGGTAATTTTCCTGTATACTAGAGAAAACAAGGAAAATTTGGGCACCAAAATTATTGTTTTTGGATTTTTGGATTATTTAATATGATTTTTATGAGTTTTTAGGTGTTTTGAATTTTTAGGGTTTTTAAGCAATGAAAAATAGCCAAAATTGGCTAGAAAATCAAGCAACACAAGATAAACAGTGACTAATTTTTATAGAATTTTTGGGGGTGTTTTTAAATTTTTTTGTGATTTTTCAAGTGAAACAGTGCCAAAAATAGATGTTTTTGAATTTTTAAAAATAGCAAACAAGATCAAAAATGTCCTCAAAAATCTAAAAAAATCCTACACCATGGCAGGAGCCATGTGTCAAATTTTCGTTGGATTTGGAGGTGATTTGATATTTTATTCAAAATCCAAAAGGGGGCACTGTGTACAGGGACCAAAGTGCAAATACCCAAAGCTCTGGGGGTCTCGGTGCAATTTTCCCAGCAAATCACGCGCGTGGCGCGTGCCTGGGGCACTCAGGGACCTTCTGGTAATAAAAACCAAGTTCTTGGACCTTTTGGTAACTCGTACCAAAAAGTCCAGGGGCTTGGGCGCAAATAACCCACTAAAATCCGCACATGTTCAAATAAAATGCTCACAGGGGTAGAAATGCAAATACCACAAAGTATATATTCATTCAATAACCATCCAGAACTACAGGATAAGAGATGCAAATAACCCAACTAAACACGTGACGAAGCACGTGGGCTCACATACACAGGGGTATCAATGCAAATAAAGACAAGCACAAGGTCCGAGGTGCAATTTACCCTACGTAAATAAAACGACTAAAATATTTACAGGACTAGGATTAAAAACACAAACTACGAGGGGGTCCTAAGTAAATTACCCCTTATTTAACGTCGATGGTTGGATTCGCGCCACGTGGATGATCCAACGGTCTCGGACGGCGGGCGCTCTTCTTCTCTTCCGCACTTGGGCCAATCGACGGTGCAGAGGGGGCCACGTGGGTGATCAAACGGCTCAGGTGCTGGGGCCTCTCTCCTCTGTGCCAACGGTCCGGATCAGCCCCCTCACGATGATCGACGGTAGCTGCTCCTTGATGAATGGACGGCTGAGATGCGAACTGGAGCGGAGGGGCTGATCTGACGGTGAAGGAGGATACTGGAAGAACACTAGGCCGGCGAGCTTCGCCGGCCTTGTGCGCGTGATGTAGACCTCCTCAGCTGCCTCGGATGATCGGATAAGGTCCGCAATGAAGTCCCGCAGCTGGTGATGGCTTCAGATGACCCAATCGAGCCCTGGAGGGGCGCCGGCGAGGTCGGCGGCGACGAGCTCCTGGTCTGAAAGTGAGGGGGGCTCAGATGCCCTCCTCTTGGCCTGCAAAGCGAACCAAAAGCTTCGCGGGTCGAGGGTAAAGTGCCTCGACCCGATGAAGCGGCGTGAGGGTGATCGATGCGTCGGGGCGGATGAGCTCCGGCGAGCGGAGGATGGTGGAGCCCGAATCCCAGCTCCGGGGCGAGCTGGGTTGAACGAATGGGCGTAGAAGGTGCATCGAGGGATGGCGAAGGTGAGCGTGGGTTCCGATGATCAAAACGATGCTCGATGTAGACGGAATCAACGGAATATGTCGGAGATGCTAATTGGGGGTAACTCAAAATTAGGCTAATCAAGAAGGTTCTAAGGTTACCTGGGTGGAGCGGAAGACTGGGCTGGAGCTTAGCTAGCTCCCGGTCGTCGCCTCGAAGGGCGTCAAGGCCTGAGGCTCGAGCTCCTGCAAGCGGCGGAGACGGCGGCGCGAAGCTGCCGGATCGATGGTCGGGGCACCCTCTCCTCACTGCAACAGGGGCAAACGCGAGCTGTCACCTCGGTGATTGCTCTGGAGGTCACGGGAATGAAAGTGGCGAGCCAAAGATGGGAAATGAATGCGGCGGAGCTCAGGCTATATATGGGTGCAGGTCCGGGAAGAAGGGCTCGGGTCCGGCTCGATTGAGCACGGATCCCTAGGCAAAGTGTCGGGCGAGATTCCCGGATGCACGGGGGGTGATCGGAGCGCGGGGTTTACGGATTTGGATACTGGGTCGTGACGCAATAAATCGGGGAAATCGGGTCGGGCGTCACGACCCGTGTGAAGTGGTCCACAGGGGGGAGTTGACCGGGGTCAACAAACCCCCGTGGACCAATCAGGAGCCGCCAATTATTGCATTTTTATTTGATTTTTTTGGGCCATTAAATGACCGAATTTTCAAAAACTTAAAACATGAAATATTTTTAATTTATTTTTTTCTATTTTTTTGTGATTTTTAATTAATTTTTGGAAATGAATATAAGGTATTTACATAATAGGTCTATACATAGGTATATGTACAATATATAGGTTTTGGGTTTTTGATTTTTAATTATTATTTTTGTACAATTTTATTCCCATTTTATATTTTATTTATTTAGAGAATAAAATGAGGAATAAAAGGGTATTTTTATTTTATTTTTATCACTTATATACATGGGTGGAATAAATAGTTATATACATTTATATACATGGTATGTATACAATGTATTTTTGTATTTTTAATTTTGTAATTTTTATTTGATTTTTGTTTTGTTTCTTGTTATTTTATGTATTTACAATATGTAACATGGAATATTTACAAAAAGTTTAGAAAATAATTTTATTTATTTATAAGGTTAAATAAATAAGGGAGCATGGTTTATGTACATGGTGAAAGGGCATTTTTGAATTTTTGATTTTTAAATTTTTGTTTTGTTTTTAATAGTTCCTAAATATATAAAAAATATGTACAAGCATATTTTTGGGTGAGGAAAATATAATTTTATTTATTTACAAAAATCTATACACATGAGCTCCTATCTCCCTCTACTTTGGCTTTTATGCGGTCAGGCCCATGCTGAGCCCTCCCTTGGGTTAGGTTGCTCAATATTTATTCTAAATATTTCCCTCTTTTTCTTTTTCATCTTTATTCTTTTGTTTTTGCACAAAAACATGCTAATTATAGGTTTTTACAAAATGCATGCTTTTGCTAATTATTCCTATTTACACATATCTACATGCATTTACATAGGTTTTTGTAGCTAAAATAGAAGAATAAAGAGTGATGAATGGGTATTCATCATCCCCCTATACTATACTTTGCTAGTCCCTTAGCAAACACTTATTTGAAAAAGAAGTGAAAAAGAAAAAAGAAAAAAGAAAAAGAAAAAGGGGATGTACATGGATCAAGGTTGAATTATTAAACTTTCCTTCGTTAAATTGAAATATGGAGCTCGATCAGATCTTTGGATTATTAATGTGTCGGAACCTTATTTGGACTTAAGCTTAAAACTCAACAGCCTCTAAGTTCCACCAATCTATGGACAAGACTCCTTAATAAACCAGATCAGAACAAGTCTACATACACAAACTCTAATGACCATGAGTCTTTCCATGCAGTGTAAGTGATATGTGGCTCCCCACCTCAGAAGCAACAAAGAAACAACCTCCCTCAACCTGGTAACTCTAATGCCTCGGTCTAGCAACTCTTTCCTCGAGAAGCGGGGTATTCCCTTCTAAGTTCAAGTGCAACCGGCTCAAGAAGAGGGGGTAGAAGTATAGAGTTTTGGAAGCTTAGCCAGTGTAGCTAAGTCTCCCGCTGCAAGCTTCATGAGATGTAACATGGATACCATAAGCTTTGCTTTATTTGACTATATACACTCCGGTGGGGTTACTAAATTTTCAATCCGACCCACCACTTTTTTGGAGTTCTTTTGCATTTTTGCATTTTTTTTTCAAGGACTTCTGTACAGCATATCTACATGGTGCAGCATATATACAAGAAATTTCCTCTTGAGCCAGTAGACTATCCCTCTTTTGAAGCTTTATTGCAACCCACAGCTTCTGTCTTTAGCCTTCATCACCACTAGACCAAGTTGAGATGCACTTCCTTCACTAAAAGAAGAAGAGAGGTTCCGCCTAGAAGTACTACCCTCATATGCTACCCCAAGCCAAAGGAAACTGCCTCCTCACCACCTCATCCGTGGAGAGCCATGTGTAAGGTGCAGGTGCAAGTCAAGCCATTGTCTCTAAGAGTCATGCGTGTGTTGTTAAGTGCTCTACTTAGGCTCATCAAGATGACATATGCTCATAGCCTAGTGGACTCAAAGAATTAAGTCCTTATGGACCTGAAAAGCCTTAACCCTAAGTCCTATAAGGTTCCTCTTAAAGTTAGGTGGATTAAGATCTTTTTCAAGCTCCATTTCTCAATTTAATTCCAGGCTTAGTTTAAATGTCAACTCTCATCCAGGAAAAATTATATACATATATGTACACAAGATGCTATTTACAAATATTTACAATCATGCAAAATTTTTGGAAAATGTTTTGAAATCATGGATGAATGATGCATGAGGTGCAAGTTTTGCAAAAAGATATTTACAAACATTTACACAAGGTTTTTGCAAACTTTTGATTTTCAAAACATTTTGGAAAAATTTTGTACTATATACATAATTTTGATACAAAAATATTTACACAAGCTTTACACAAAAGGTTTTTGAAATCATTTTTTTACAAAGGTACTTTGTACACTAGCTATGTATGTGCAAGGATAAAAGAGGTTTATGTACATGAAAAATTTTTAAATTTTTGTGATTTTTAGCCATTTTATTTATTAACACACTCACACAAAGTACGAGTTATGCCTAAAGTATATATGAAATATATACACACCCTCCCTATACTTAGCTCGAACGATGTCCTCAGAGTGATCAAGAGCGATGAAGAAGACATAACTCGTGCTTAGTAAAAGGGAAGTGAAAAGGAATGGATAAGTACAGGAACGAATAAATGAATAGAATGAGAGGAACTCGGTGGTTTCCCCCTATACTTAGGATTAACTAATCCTAAGTATAGCAAGCTGTACATGAAGGGAAAGCCGAGTGAAGAAGATACAGAATCTGTCCCCCCTATACTTAGGGTAAAATATCCCTAAGTATAGGCAGCAAAATAGGGGCAGAAAGAATGAAAAGACTACCCGCAGGTCCTACATCCCCCCTATACTTAGGGTAAAGTACACCCTAAGTATAGCATAATCATAAGATGTGGAAAGGGATGTGGGACTAAAGAATAGAATGATATGGACAACTGGATCTATACAGGTGGAAGAACAGTGAAAATCAGGCGTGAGATGCAAAAGATGTGAGTCAAGAGACCACATCTCACGCAAAATGAATAGGGGCAACAATAACGTCCCGCGGCTCATGATCTAGAAATGGCTTGAGCCGCTGGCCGTTCACTCGAAAGGTGCTCTCAGAAGACAACTCGGATATATCAATGCTACCATTGTCGTGCACCTTTCTGACGAGAAAAGGTCCCTTCCATTTGCTCTGTAGCTTCCCTGGAAATAATCTAAGCCTCGCATCAAACAGCCATACTCTCTGTCCAATCTCAAAATGCTTGTGGCTGATATGAGAATCATGCCACTCCTTCACTTTTTCCTTATAATGTAGGCTGCTTGAGAAAGCTGCATCTCTAAGCTCCTCCAGGGCAGCTAACTCTGCCCTCCTCTGGTCTCCAATACCATCTGGATCCATAAGAATATCTGTAACTGCCCAAAGTGACTTGTGCCTCAGCTCAACAGGTAGATGGCATGGCTTGCCATAAACGAGGCGAAAGGGAGATGTACCCAATGGAGTCTTGAAAGACGTCCGATATGCCCACAAGACCGAGTCCAAAAGCTGTGACCAATTCTTTCGGTCAGGGTGGACGACTTTCTGCAAAATATTCTTAATCTCCCTATTCGACACCTCAGCTAGACCATTCGTCTGTGGATGGTAAGGTGTGGCAACACGATGGTCTATACTGAACTCGCTAGCAAGGGCCTTCACCTGGTCGTTGATGAAATGAGACCCCCCATCAGAAATAAGAACTCGTGGAACCCCGAACCGCGTGATGATATGCTTCCTCAAAAATCTGCAAACTGTCCTCGCATCAGCGGCTCGGGCGGGGATAGCCTCAACCCAACGACTAACATAATCTACGGCCAACAGAATGTACTCAAACCCCTGACTCTTAGGGAATGGACCCATGAAATCGATGCCCCATGCGTCAAAAACCTCACAGAAGTGAATGGGTTGCATCGGCATCATATCACGCTGTCCACAAGTGCCCATCCTCTGACAGTCAGTACACCTCTTCACGAACTCATCAGAGTCCTTGAAGAGGGTAGGCCACCACAAGCCGGATTGGAGCACTTTTTGTGTCGTTCTCCTCCCAGAATGATGTCCCCCTGCCTCAAACTTGTGGCAGTAAGTGAGGACGCTATGGTGTTCCTCCTGAGGAATACACCGACGCCAGACGCTATCCCCTCCTTCGTGGTAAAGGATGGGATCCTCCCAGTGGTAGGACTTGGCCTTCGTAAGGAAGGTCTCAAGCCTCTGCCTGGGCCAATCCTGTGGGACTTTCCCTGCAACGAGAAAGTTCACAATATCGGCATACCACGGGAGTGAGGCGATAGCAAGGATCGCCTCATCTGGGAAGGTATCACGAATAGGATCAATCTGCTCAGAATCCTCAGGCTGCTCTAATCGGGAGAGATGATCCGCCACCACATTCTTGACTCCAGGCTTATCCTTGATCTCAATGTCGAACTCCTGGAGTAAAAGGATCCATCTAGTCAGTCTGGCCTTGGCATCCTTCTTTGCCATGAGGTACCTGATGGCGGTGTGATCTGTAAACAAAGTCACTCTAGATCCAATGATATATGATCTGAACTTATCTAGGGCAAACACTACTGCTAGCATCTCCTTCTCTGTGACCGTATAATTCCGCTGGGCGGAATCCAATGTGCGGCTAGCATAGTGTATGGCAAATGGAACTCCATCCCTCCTCTGTCCCAGCACTGCCCCCACGGCAAAATCGGAGGCGTCCGTCATGATCTCGAATGGGAGAGACCAATCAGGCGGCTGGAGAACAGGAGCCTCTATAACATGCTGCTGGAGAGTCGCAAAAGACGAGAGACACTTGTCATCTACAAGGAACTCGGTGTCTTTCGTCAAGAGGTCAGTCAACGGTCGGGCAATCTTGCTGAAATCCTGAATAAATCTCCTATAAAATCCAACATGCCCCAGGAATGACCGTAACTGCCTCAGATTGGACGGCGGTGTGAGTTTTCTAATGACATCCACCTTGGCCGGATCAACCTCCATGCCCCTGTTGGAGATGATGTGGCCAAGCACCGTCCCTTGAGTCACCATGAAGTGACTCTTCTCCCAAGATAGAACCAAATGGAACTCGATACATCGCTGGAGTACCCGGTCTAGGCAGTCAAGACAAGAATCGAATCCGTCACCGTAGACCGAGAAATCGTCCATGAAGACCTCCAAACACTCCCCTACCATGTCCGAAAAGATCGACAACATGCACCTCTGAAAAGTCGCAGGGGCGTTGCATAGCCCAAATGGCATGCGTCGAAAAGCATATGTGCCGAAGGGACAGGTAAAGATGGTCTTCTCCTGATCCTCAGGAGCGATGGCCACCTGGTTGTAGCCCGAGTACCCATCCAGGAAACAATAATGGCTCTTCCCTGCCAGTCTCTCAATGATCTGGTCAATAAAAGGCAGGGGGAAATGGTCCTTCTTGGTGGCCTGGTTGAGTCTCCTGTAGTCAACACAGACCCTCCAAGAGGTGGGTACTCGTGTAGCGATCTCCTCTCCCGACTCACTGATCACAGTCGTGATGCCCGTCTTCTTGGGCACCACATGCAAGGGGCTGACCCACTTGGAGTCGGAAATGGGATAAATAAAATCTGCGCTCCATTTAGATATTTCTTTCATCACGACCTCTCTCAGGTTGGGGTTCAGTCGCCGCTGGAACTCACGCGACGGCTTCGCCCCCTCCTCAAGATAGATATGGTGGGAGCACACTGCTGGACTAATCCCATGGAGATCCGCTACGCTCCATCCGATCGCCTTGCGGTTCTTTTCAAGAACCCCCATCAGACGGGATTCTTGCTCTCCAGTCAACTCGGCTGAGATGATGACTGGGTACATCTCTGGATCGCCCGCAAGGAATCGATACTTCAGCGAAGTAGGGAGCGGCTTTCGCTCTGGAATGCTGGGTGCTGGCAAATCTGGCTGTGGAAGGAACTGAGTGAAAGCTGCTAACTCTGCCAAATCTGCCTGGGAAAGTGAAAGCGTACTCTCGCAAACTGGATCGGGAGAAGGCTGCTCAACTGCACTGTCTCTGCTCGGCTCTGCATCTACCTCCTCCTCATCTCTAGGCTCAGATGGACTCAAGTCTGGCATCTGATCATAGCAATCGGCCCAATCAGACTCTAAATCTGAGGGATCTGTATCATCCGCGGTGGCATCAGTACCACCGAACAACAAGGTGGCCTCAGCACCACCATCACTGAACATCGTGTCGCGATCGAGGACCGGCTCTGCTGCCTCTATGGTATCCTGAACCAGGTCTGTGCTATCCAGACTCTCCTCTGCTATCGTCTCTGCATCAGCTGTATCTGAAAGTGAGAGGGTGGTCTGTGTCTCAAGATCTACCCAAGCTGCCTCATCATCTGTGATCACAAAATCGCAGTCCTGGTGGATGTCTGGCTCTGCATCTGCCAGCTGCTCTGAATCGGTACTCGCATCTGAGCGGGCTCTGAGTCTGGCTCTGTAGTCCTCGACCGTCTCTATTTGTATACTCTCGCCCTCGACGCGAAAGTACACCTTCCCGCTATCATGATCAGTCACCGCCTTGGCTGTGGCCAAGAACGGACGACCAAGGATGATGGGGGTATCGGCCACTGATTCAGGGATCTCCATGTCCAACACTACGAAGTCCACAGGGAATTTCAGGCCCTGAATCGTGACGATAACGTCTCGCAATAACCCCTTCGGCCTCTTGACAGATCGATCAGCGAACTGAAGGACTGTCCTGCTCTGTCGAAGAGTGCCCAACTCGAAGCAGTCGAGAAGGGCTGCCGGAAGAAGGTTAATCGACGATCCGCTATCTAGGAGAGTACGGTCGAACCTCTGCTCACTAATCTGGCATCTGACATACGGGGCCCCTGAATCTGGCCTCTTGGCTGGCAGTCGGTTCTGGATCGCGAAGCACGTGGCTTTCGTCAGCACATGTATCTCTGAAATGTGGTTCCTCCTCCTCCTCCTGACTGTAGTCCTCTCTCTCAACGAACGCTGGAGCAGGGGGATGTGCTGGAAAGCCTCCTGGAGGGTCAGCTGGATGTGGAATCGATCAATCATGCTCTGGTTGAACTCCTCAAGCTCTCTCTTTTTGGGATTTTCTGTTTTCTTCCCCTTCTCCATCTGAAGGGCTCTAGGGAAGGGGATCACTGGGTCCTTCTCAGATGAAGGACTAGGAAAAGGTCTAAGCGGTTCAAGCACCGGATCCACACATACATCATGCACCACAGTGGGACCAGAAGAAAGTAAACCTTTTCCTTTATTCATAACAGAGTTCTGAGATACATGAGCATGAGGAAAAACAAAATCTCTGTCTGTACAAACACCGGTGGCCTCAGTACCACCACGGGCTGGCTGCTCTGCTGCTGCTGGTAGACGTCGTGCGGCCTCAGTACCGCTGGCTGGCTCGGCTGAATGGGTGGCATCAATACCACCTCCTCGAACTGGTGAAGCGGCGGCCTCAGTACCGCCGGTGGGATCAGCATCCTTGGTGGCATCAGTACCACCGTCATCAACTGGAGCGGCCTCAGTACCGCTCTCCTCCTCCTCATGTGGCGCCTCTGGAGTGTCCTCGTGGTGAAGCTCAGATGAGGCGCCGCCTCCTGCTGGGGTCCTACCGCTCCTAAGTGTGACAAAATCAGCATCAAATAGATCCGAAGATGTATCATCAAATGGGTCACTAGGAGTGGCTAACTCAGTATGTACTACCTGCTCAAATTTCCTCTTGAGATTGTTCGGATTCGGCTCGATCTGTGCTGGTATGGCGGCCTTCCCTCTCACCAGGTCCCGCATCTCCTGGCGGAACTCGTCCATCTCCCGTCTGAATGTAGCCTGCTGGTCCGTGAGGAGGCGGGCGATGTCATCCAAGGCGGGGCTCTCGTGGGAGCCCGACGGGTGGCCTCTCTGTGGGTGAGGCTGCTGGAACTGCTGTGATGGGTAAGAGGGGTAGGATGGAGGCTGCTGCTGGTATCCCTGGTGAGCCTGCTGCTCACGTCTCCAAGACTGTCCCTGCTGCTGATTGGGACGAGGACCGTAGGATGACTGCTGCTGATGTGCTGGGGGCTGCTGCTGCGGCTGGTGCTGGTCTCTCTGCTGGGAGTACTGCCCTCGCTGTCCTGACGGCTGCTACTGGGGCTGGGCACCACCACTCCCCCACCTGAATTCGGGGTGGTCTCGTCGGATCCCAGGCTGGGGGCGGTCATACCAAATCCCGTTGACATCCATCAACGGCTCTGCATCGAATGGGTCTGGAGGCAGTACTGCCAGAGGCTGATCCGGCTGGTAGACCACCATCTGCATCTCTGGAGATGGTGGTGACTGGTAGGTGGGCTGCGGCTGCTGGTACGGCTCCGCCTGTACAAGGTGAACCTGTCTAGGCTGCTGTGAAGAGCTGGAGCGCTGGGACGAGCTGCTGCTGCCGCCGGTATCGCCTCGCGACAGAAGACGGGGCTGTGAAGCCGTTTGTGTCTCCTGAAGACACATGAGCTGGGTCTTCATGTCGCTCAGAACCTGTGCCATCTGCTCCATCTGCGTGATACTCTGGCACTGCTTCTTCTCGATCAGCTCCATGCGGTCCAACTTCTCGCTAATGATACCCATGTCCGCAGCGGATGACTCTGCCTGTGCTGCTGCGACTGCGGACGAACTGGATGGACCTGCATCTACCCGTGCTATCCGCTGGTACTGCACGGGTCCTGGCTGATGTGGCTGGGTCTTCTGAGTATAGAGCCTGGTCTGAGACATCACTATATAGTTCTCGGACATCTCCTCGTAGATGGCCCAGACCTGCTCATGGTCCTTGGCAAAGTAGGACCCGCCGCAAGAAGCGTTCACCAGACCCTGAAGCTCTGGCGTCAACCCGCTGAAAAAGCTCTGAACTAGGTTCGGCTTGGATATGTCGTGGTGCGGGCATCTGTCTAGGAGCTCTCGAAACCTCTCCCAAGCCTCGTGGAACTGCTCGTTGGGGAACATGGAGAAGTTGCTGATCAGGGCCCTCGCTGCATTCGTCCGCCCGAGTGGATAGTACTTTTTCAAGTACTCGGTGCGGAGCTGCTCCCAGGTGTAGACAAACTTCCCTAAATGCTTCAGCCAGGTGGCTGCTCTATCTACCAGTGAAAACGGGAAGGCTATCATCCGGATCGTATCCTGGTCCACGTGGCGATCGTGGACAGTGCTGCAGATCATCAAGAACTCCTAGAGGTGAAGATGGGGCTCCTCAGTAGCAAGCCCATGGAAACGGGGCAGTAACTGCAAGGTGTTCGGGGGGAACTTGAAGTCCCCCACGATAGCTGGCATTACCACCCAGTGATGCATCAAAGTCGATCCGGGGTTGTGCAACTCCCGTATCGGTCGTGGTGGTCCTCCTGCCGCGGCGGCTGCTGCGGCGGCGGCAGCGGCTGCTGCGGTTGCTGCGGCTGCGTCCTCTGCATCAGGCATATCCTCAGGCTCGCTCTGCTCTAAACCTCGCTCTGCTCTGAGCCTCTCCAACTCTCTCCTCATCTCTATCATGAATGCTCCCTGATCGCATAACTGCTGCTGAACTGTCTCTAGCGATGCGATCAGGGTGGAGTTGATCGCTCCCTGGTCAAATACAACATGCTGGTCTCCCTGCGGACCTCTGGAGTGATCGTCTGATCTGGCTGCCATAGCGACGTCTGCAAAATCAAATGAGCCCAACTCAGGTGCTGTCAAATCGGCTAATCTCTCCTCGGGCTCATGTCTCTCAGTGCCGAAAGAAAGGGGGTCGAGGGGGAACAGGGCGGAATCGTACTCGGGCTCGGAGAGCTGGTCTGGGCTCTCACGAGCCAACCTAGATGATCGGGTAGACGTGCCCGAAAGCAGTGCAGCCAGAGGCTGCCTAAGAGACCGTCTACCCATCATCTTGATCTGGCGAGTAGTACGGATGAGATCTGGAATCAACTATGATCAAAAACAAACCCCCGGTTCACCAACGCAACGCGAGCTGAAGACCGTGAAAGTTCGGTCAAATTATCTTGTCTATTTTATTTTGGTGAACACACAAAATATCAGAGCGCTTACGTGACCTGTTAGGATATCCGATGCTATCCCAACCGACTGGCCCGCACGGAAAAATCGGTAATCGGTCGGGTCTAACACCGGGAGGCTCTACCTAGGGTGCGGGTCACTCTCTCGCGCATCCAAATCAGACAATGAGGGGGTTGCTCTCCCCAAGACAAAGTTTTTAGGGTGAGCGGTTTTTAAGATCAAGTATGATTAGCAGTCCCGATTTTATTGTTTTCTTTTTAATGTTTTTCAAAGCAAACAAAAGTCCTAACGAATTTTTCGGTTCTCCTGATTATTTAATCCGAAAACAGGGGGAGAAGACGAAAAAGCCGATGCGCGATGAAATCAATGATGCATGCAAAGTAAGGAAGGCGTACCTGACTCCAGCACTCTACATGCAATATGATCCGCGCAGAATTTAAAGACAGGAAATAAACTACCTAAATGATGCAACGGGAAAAACCGAGTCCTAGATGAGCAACTTCTAACGCAGAACCGTCTAACTCAGTCACTCGCCCTCGATCCAAAGAGTCCGGTCTTGGCCCACCCCTCCTCTTCTCGACAGGTCGAGTTCAGGAGTAGCGCTTGTGGGGCAGGCTCGCGGTGCGTAGGCTCTCAGGAGAGCGACTAAGTTATTTTTATTATTTATTATTAGTAGGTCCAATTAACGATCTATAGGAACAGATGAGCAGTTAGGTGTGTGGATCCTACTAATTACGTCACAAGCACCAGAAATTCCTACGGCTAGGGGCTCGATCAAAACCGCGTAAACACCGGAAAGGCAGTAAAAAAGGTAAATAAAGCCGCGAAAAACCGCGAAAAACTGCTAAAGTCCTAAAGGGTCCCCCGAGCACACCGGTGCTCGGCGAAACAGACCCGAGAGTGTCCAAGCAGTCCAAGTCCCTGTATTATTACAACAATAATGAAATAGTCCTAAACTACCCTCACCCACTCAGCTCTCCCTCTCTCGCTCTCTCATGCGGCTTCGTGAAGAAAGAAGCCGCCTCCGCTTCGCTCGGGTGCTCCGGCGCTCCTAGGAATGCCGCCCTCGCTCGTCGGGCCCTCGCAAGAAAAAGAAAGAAAAGTGGTCAGTCCAAAAATTATTCAAAAATATCAGAAAAAATATAACTATCACTCAGAGTCACTCAATCAAGAAAAAATCAGACCACTAGAACGAATAAAATCAATCAAGCACAAAATCAGCGGTCCAGCTATGATATTAACCTGGTATAGCACACAGGGTCGAACACAAGGAGCACGGGTTGGCCAAAGGCCTACGAAGTACTCAACAAATCAGAAAAACAGGGGAAACATTTTTTGGTGGTTTTTAATGATTTTTAAATTTTTTTTGGATTTTTTAATATAAAGAAAATGAAAGAAGCACAAAAACAAGCACACTCTCACAATTTATTTAATGCATCAAAAATCAAGCAAAAATTCAAGAAAAAATGTTTTTATGTTTTTTAAGTTTTTTAGTGTTTTTGGTGAATTTTTGGGGTTTTTCAGATGTGTATTTTATTCACTAAAAATCAAACAGTAAGAAGAAGACAAGGTACTTTCCAGCCAGGTCCAAAACCCAAAGATAAAATATCTAAGGATCTCAGATGGACCTGGAGGTAATTTTCCTGTATACTAGAGAAAACAAGGAAAATTTGGGCACTAAAATTATTGTTTTTGAATTTTTGGATTATTTAATATGATTTTTATGAGTTTTTAGGTGTTTTTGAATTTTTAGGGTTTTTAAGCAATGAAAAATAGCCAAAATTGGCTAGAGAATCAAGCAACACAAGATAAACAGTGACTAATTTTTATAGAATTTTTGGGGGTGTTTTTATATTTTTTTGTGATTTTTCAAGTGAAACAGTGCCAAAAATAGATGTTTTTGAATTTTTAAAAATAGCAAACAAGATCAAAAATGTCCTCAAAAATCTACAAAAATCCTACACCATGGCAGGAGCCATGTGTCAAATTTTCGTTGGATTTGGAGGTGATTTGATATTTTATTCAAAATCCAAAAGGGGGCACTGTGCACAGGGACCAAAGTGCAAATACCCAAAGCTCTGGGGGTCTCGGTGCAATTTTCCCAGCAAATCACGCGCGTGGCGCGTGCCTGGGGCACTCAGGGACCTTCTGGTAATAAAAACCAAGTTCTTGGACCTTTTGGTAACTCGTACCAAAAAGTCCAGGGGCTTGGGCGCAAATAACCCACTAAAATCCGCACATGTTCAAATAAAATGCTCACAGGGGTAGAAATGCAAATACCACAAAGTATATATTCATTCAATAACCATCCAGAACTACAGGATAAGAGATGCAAATAACCCAACTAAACACGTGACGAAGCACGTGGGCTCACATACACAGGGGTATCAATGCAAATAAAGACAAGCACAAGGTCCGAGGTGCAATTTACCCTACGTAAATAAAACGACTAAAATATTTACAGGACTAGGATTAAAAACACAAACTACGAGGGGGTCCTAAGTAAATTACCCCTTATTTAACGTCGATGGCTGGATTCGCGCCACGTGGATGATCCAACGGTCTCGGACGGCGGGCGCTCTTCTTCTCTTCCGCACTTGGGCCAATCGACGGTGCAGAGGGGGCCACGTGGGTGATCAAACGGCTCAGGTGTTGGGGCCTCTCTCCTCTGTGCCAACGGTCCGGATCAGCCCCCTCACGATGATCGACGGTAGCTGCTCCTTGATGAATGGACGGCTGAGATGCGAACTGGAGCGGAGGGGTTGATCTGACGGTGAAGGAGGATACTGGAAGAACACTCAGCCGGCGAGCTTCGCCGGCCTTGTGCGCGTGATGTAGACCTCCTCAGCTGCCTCGGATGATCGGATAAGGTCCGCAATGGAGTCCCGCAGCTGGTGATGGCTTCAGATGACCCAGCCGAGCCCTGGAGGGGCGCCGGCGAGGTCGGCGGCGACGAGCTCCTGGTCTGAAAGTGAGGGGGGCTCAGATGCCCTCCTCTTAGCCTGCAAAGCGAACCAAAAGCTTCGCGGGTCGAGGGCAAAGTGCCTCGACCCGATGAAGCGGCGTGAGGGTGATCGATGCGTCGGGGCGGATGAGCTCCGGCGAGCGGAGGATGGTGGAGCCCGAATCCCAGCTCCGGGGCGAGCTGGGTTGAACGAATGGGCGTAGAAGGTGCGTCGAGGGATGGCGAAGGTGAGCGTGGGTTCCGATGATCAAAACGATGCTCGATGTAGCCGGAATCAACGGAATATGTCGGAGATGCTAATTGGGGGTAACTCAAAATTAGGCTAATCAAGAAGGTTCTTAGGTTACCTGGGTGGAGCGGAAGACTGGGCTGGAGCTTAGCTAGCTCCCGGTCGTCGCCTCGAAGGGCGTCAAGGCCTGAGGCTCGAGCTCCTGCAAGCGGCGGAGACGGCGGCGCGAAGCTGCCGGATCGATGGTCGGGGCACCCTCTCCTCACTGCAACAGGGGCAAACGCGAGCTGTCACCTCGGTGATTGCTCTGGAGGTCACGGGAATGAAAGTGGCGAGCCAAAGATGGGAAATGAATGCGGCGGAGCTCAGGCTATATATGGGTGCAGGTCCGGGAAGAAGGGCTCGGGTCCGGCTCGATTGAGCACGGATCCCTAGGCAAAGTGTCGGGCGAGATTCCCGGATGCACGGGGGGTGATCGGAGCGCGGGGTTTACGGATTTGGATACCGGGTCGTGACGCAATAAATCGGGGAAATCGGGTCGGGCGTCACGACCCGTGTGAAGTGGTCCACAGGGGGGAGTTGACCGGGGTCAACAAACCCCCGTGGACCAATCAGGAGCCGCCAATTATTGCATTTTTATTTGATTTTTTTGGGCCATTAAATGACCGAATTTTCAAAAACTTAAAACATGAAATATTTTTAATTTATTTTTTTCTATTTTTTTGTGATTTTTAATTAATTTTTGGAAATGAAAATAAGGTATTTACATAATAGGTCTATACATAGGTATATGTACAATATATAGGTTTTGGGTTTTTGATTTTTAATTATTATTTTTGTACAATTTTATTCCCATTTTATATTTTATTTATTTAGAGAATAAAATGAGGAATAAAAGGGTATTTTTATTTTATTTTTATCACTTATATACATGGGTGGAATAAATAGTTATATACATTTATATACATGGTATGTATACAATGTATTTTTGTATTTTTAATTTTGTAATTTTTATTTGATTTTTGTTTTGTTTCTTGTTATTTTATGTATTTACAATATGTAACATGGAATATTTACAAAAAGTTTAGAAAATAATTTTATTTATTTATAAGGTTAAATAAATAAGGGAGCATGGTTTATGTACATGGTGAAAGGGCATTTTTGAATTTTTGATTTTTAAATTTTTGTTTTGTTTTTAATAGTTCCTAAATATATACAAAATATGTACAAGCATATTTTTGGGTGAGGAAAATATAATTTTATTTATTTACAAAAATCTATACACATGAGCTCCTATCTCCCTCTACTTTGGCTTTTATGCGGTCAGGCCCATGCTGAGCCCTCCCTTGGGTTAGGTTGCTCAATATTTATTCTAAATATTTCCCTCTTTTTCTTTTTCATCTTTATTCTTTTGTTTTTGCACAAAAACATGCTAATTATAGGTTTTTACAAAATGCATGCTTTTGCTAATTATTCCTATTTACACATATCTACATGCATTTGCATAGGTTTTTGTAGCTAAAATAGAAGAATAAAGAGTGATGAATGGGTATTCATCAGTTCCTCTAATTTCCAATTTTTGATTTACATGTAGGAAGACAACAATTTGATAATGAGGAGATTCTTGTATGTATGGGAGTTGAGCATCGAGAAGAGTTCATAAAGCGTGTATATCAAAAATGTAAGGTAGAGGAGATCTCGAAGGGTTTCATATCCATAACATCATTCAGGATGGACTAGCTCAGAACTAAGAAGCTACTTTCGCAAGGCTTTGAAACGTGAGGACACTTGCTTGGAGTCATTTTGGTAGGGAAGCACCGATTCCAAATGAGAAACTAAAGAGTTCTTGTGTAGTTTACATCTTATAAGTTGTGTCATAGTTCTTGTGATTGATAAAGCAGTAATAAGAATCTTATTTCATCACAGTAAGCACGGATTATGGTTTAACATGATGTGCTTAAGGTAACTTGATTCTTATTTTTTGAAAGAAAAGGTAAATTGATTCTTGTTACACTTCCAGTACATGTATTTGTTCTTTATATAAAAGTGCAAACTTTAATAAATGAAGCTATTTTATCTAAAATTGTTATTGATCATGATGATGTTGATCTCTTGTATCGCAGGACACCAACTGAAAGAGAAATGGTCAAATTCATAGATATCGAAGGCTGTTGAAAGACGTGAACTATCACATTTGTGCTTTGCAGCTCTATAAGTCAAAGTGAAAGACTAATGCGAGGCTTTTAAAAGCAAAGATTGATGAAGATTCCAAATACAATTGCTTTGATCATGTTTTTCATTAGTGGTTGTCAAAAGTTGAACTTGTATACATTTTACCTTATTGAAATATAAATTATCATGTGGTGGATGTGGAAGTTGCACTTGTATTTGATGTATTCTACAATTTGTACATTTTAATTTTTTTATTGAGTGATGAAATTCTTTTGCATGAAAGCATGGATATTAATATTCACATTGTTTGATGTAAGGGAATACTCACTAACTAATGACAAACATCTAACCATTGGTATTGCTTGCAAATAATTTATAATTAAATAATCAACAACCAATGGCATAATGTAGATAATAGCATTGATACGTCTGCCGTTGCTAACAAAATTTATATGGATTATGATAATGAACTAATTTATGTAATCAATAATAGCTATGAGTTTATATTAGGGATTTTCTAAATGCTCAAATATTATTAAAGTATTTGCCATGCCATCATGTGTATTGGCGACAATAGTTGGCTACAAATTAATCGTTGTAACCATACTATAGCTACAGAATATTTGTCGTTCTCATCTTTAGCTACCATGGTCTTGAATGACGAACAATGGCTACAATTTAATTGTCGCCCGCCCATATTTCGTAGCCATAGATTGTAATTTAGTAGTAACAATTTGTTGCTAGAAGCCTATTTTGTTGTAGTGATACCAGATATGTCATCACAAATAATGATCATATCATCAACATGGAGAAGTAAGAGGATGATACGATCATCAGTTTTTTGAATAATTAAAGCCATATCATGAGAGATTGGAACAAAGTCGAAAGCAGTTATAATGGAACTATAGGTAGCAAACTACTCCTCGACGCTTGTTTTAGAACATAAAGTGCATGTCGTAATCAACAAAATTTATTTTTAGAGTGTGGTATCTCAGGGGAGGACGCATGTAAATTTCCTCTTAAAGATCACCATTTAGAAAGGTGTTTTTGACATCCATTTGAAAAAGATTCGAAGATCGTATTGTTGCAACTACGAGAAGAAACGAATAGAGGTAAGTCGAGAAGAGGAGCGAAGTTTTCCTCATAGACAATGTTGTATTCATGGTTGGAGCCTTTGGCGACAAGGCGAGCGTTATGGTGATCTATTAATCCATCGTATTTTGTTTTGATCTTATATATTCATTTGCAACCAATTGTAATTTTATTAGGGAGGTGATCGGATGCAAGAATTAGAGTTTTCTTAGACATGTAATTCTTCATCCATAGTATTTTTCCAACAAGTTTCGGCAACAACATCTTTGTATGATATTAGTTCAGTAGAAGATATAAAACAATAGATATAATGATAGTTTTGTAAATAAGCTGGAAGATGTGTTGGGCGAGTATATCGTATAGGAGCTTGAGTTTCTATGGCAAGATTGTGGTCATTAGGTGGGATTGAAGTTGTATAATCATGGGCAAAAGAATCTTGTGGTTGGATGTCAGTGTCCTCATGAAAAAGATTGAGAATAGAAGTATCGAAAATAATGTCTCTTCTTTCAGGAACCATGTGAAAGGTTGATAGAGTAGAAAGCATGACGTGGTCCCCAAAAAATAACAAATATGATATACGAAGATATTTAGATATTGGATCCCAACAATGACAACTTTTATGATTAATGTCATATCGAAGGTAACAACAAAGTTGAGAAATGGGTTCAAGTTTATTACATTAATGAGATTGAAGTAACGCAAAACAAGTACATCCAAAAACATGGAATTTTGTGTAATCGGGAGTAACCCCGTATAGACACTCAAAGGGTGTTTTTACTATTTATAAATAATGAAGGCAGACGGTTTATAAAAAAACGACAATAAAAACTGCTTTACCCGCACATGCTTTTAGGACATTTTGCTCATATTATCATGGATGTAGTGGAATCTAAAATTTATTGATGCTTTCATTCAGCTCAACCATTTTGTTGGAAGGTTTTAGGACAAGATCGTTGATTTATAGCGTCTTGTTTTCAGAAAGGTTTGAAGATTGGTATCAAGATATTCCATTGCGTTGTCTATTTGTAGAATCTTAATCTTTGCATTGAATTGGGTGTGGATCATGTTAGAAAAGTTGATATAAATATGGGTAAGTTCAAACCTACTCTTAAGAAGATAAATCCAAGTAAAACGAGTTTGGTCATCTAAGAAAATCAAATAATAATGAAACTTTCCCATTGAAGGAGTGAAGGAAGGACCTCAAATATCTGAATGAACTAAAGAAAATGGTGATTCATTTTTTCAAAAGAAAGAGCTAGCTGTTTATCCATTTGACAAGACATACAATTAAAGGAGATATTTTCAACGAAACCTAACTTGCCAGTAGTGATTAAAGGGCGCAACTTAGTAACAGAGCAATGAGCTAACTAGGAATTCTATGATTGTATAATAAAGGTGGTAGAAGCAATACAAGCTGTTATTTAAGGAAGGTTAACTAAGCTCGAATAAGCGACTCACTTTACGACCAGTCCCAACGAGCTTCCTCGACGAAGGATTGTAGACCTAACAACCATCAGATGTAAAAGTTATATGAAGTCCAATATCACGTAATTGACCAACAGATATCAGATTGTACGCTAAGGAGGGAACATAATATATGTACAAATTAGTTGTTTGGATATGTCCTATGCGATCAATAGATATAGTGGATCCATTGGCAATGCTAATATTGGAAATTTTTAAAGAAAAAAGAACTTGAATCGCATTTCATATGATTACAACAACCAAAATCAAATAACCAAGTTGTCGTATCATGGATGGTAAATAAAGCAATAGAATTAGTAGAGGGTTGAGAACGCACATGTTTCAACATATTCTTCAAGTCATTTAAGGACATGGTCGACGAAGAAGAAGAACCGGTATCATGAGTTGTCACAACTGCAGTTGTAATGGCACTAGACAAGCTTGGATTTTGATATGTACATTTGTACTTGGGAGGTCATGGTGGCTTAATGGGACAATTTTCAATGACATGTCCCATTTGCTTGCAGTGAATACGCTCGAAAGAGGATTTCATTAGACATGTTGCTGACATGTGCCCCCTTTTGGAAGAACTATGACTTTCAATATTTTGACATTCAGATACTATATGACATGTGCATCGACAATTGTTGCAATATTTTTCTTCTAGTTAATAGCAAGAGAAACATCTTCATGTATAGTAGGCCAAGATGAGTCTCTTCAGAGAGAAGCTCAAATACATCTTGATCAATAGTCAGCAACTGACTACAATGAGGAAGATATGTTCGAGTTGGTTCGAACTTGTTTTTAAGACACATCGGGAATTGAATAAGATGTAGTTGATCACGATAGGCAATGAATTTAGCTGCATAAGTTGTAGAATCAAAGGTAGGATCTCCGGTAGCAAGTTGATCCCAGAGTAACTGCATTTTTTAGAAAACGCCATTGATGCTTTGGCTTGAACTTTGTTTGAGACTATGGAGAGTACCTTAAATTTGATATTGTTGAGCCAAGTTCACATCGTAATATATGTTCTTGTGAAACTCTCATACCTGGTTAGCACTTTCATAAGGACAAAATTATTCATGAATAGTAAATGTAGAAGTGTTATGAAACCATGTCAGAATTGTACGGTTCTTGTTATCCCTATTCTCCAATCTTTCAAAGAACTTTTCGTTACTTTCACCTGCACTTTTAATTGGATCCTCAATATCACATGTCACATACCACCATAACTTCTGTCCTTTCAAAAAAAACTTCATATAGCTTGTGTCCAACTACGGTAATTTTTCCCATATAAAATAGTGAGAATGGGGGTGCAATTGATATTTTTTTCCATGTTGAGAAAAGATAGGATGGATAAAAGAGAACATAAATAAATATGTTAAGAACTCCTGATTTTTTAGTACGGGGTGAAAAGATCGTTTTAAAAAAGTATGGAGATAAGTATGAGAAGAGAAAATAGACTTAGTGGGGAGAGAAAATGGAAATAAATAAGATGAGAGAAGTTACAAAAAAGATGAGAAAACTTATGGAAAGGTTGCCGAGAGGATGGGCACTACATCAATGTGGCAACGGAAGAGAGTGGCACGAGGGCTGGAACCGCGGAGAGGTTGTAGGAGTGTGGTAGGAAGGAGTCAGGACTGTGAGTGGTGCTTGCAAGAGATGTAGTGTCGGATTGGCTGCTGGATGAGGAGGTAGAGTTTGAGTGAGCAAGACAATGGAAACGTGGCATGGAGGTGATTCTTCTACATAGGAGGTGCATGTGGTGCAATCTTGATTGCGGCGAGGCATTGTGGAAGAAAGGTGTGCGGTGGTGGAAATTTCGCAGAAAGTCCAGGAAGGAGGCGCTTGCTGCGAGAGAAGGCAGTATCACGCCTGGATGTTAGGTGTCTACTGTCTGACGAAGATGGGGAGCAAAATAGCGTCAAAGGCAACGAGGCTTAGGTCAGCAACCATTACTCACGGTGATGGGGAGAGTGGTGATGCTCTGATACCACTACAGGAAAGTCGTGTTTTCTTGACAACTTATTTCGTCATATTTACAGGCTATTTTGTCACAAAAAGGTCGTTGTGACAGGTAAGTCGTTGGGTATAATTCGTAGGGAATAATCCCGTAGGGAATACTATTTTAGACAATTTTATCGTCGGGAATAATATAAAATCCGTCACTATAAAGAACACCAAGTTCTTTTTTTTAAACTTATTCACGACGACGATCTCGTAGGAAATAATATTTTGTTTGTTTTAATCGATTGCAACTTGAATTCAAATATGACGAGTTGACCGTGGGGAATGTGATTTTTGATCATCAACCAAATAGTTGTGTATGGAATCGTCTCTTTTTACGACTCGTGTATATATATAATCTGAAAATTCTTGAACATATAGAATTCTTTCTAGATCTCCATTCGATATGAACTAGTGGATTATCCTCATTCAAGATACTTTCTTTTCAGTGGTTTTATCATAATGTGCCAGCAAGAAAGAACGTACAGAAACATGAAAAAAAATGGCATGCAAAAACTCCACAATAAATATATTGCAACGGATGTGATTTATAAAACATCACCTTAGATGCTCATTTAAGTGAATTTCAAAACACTCAAACATACAATTGAAAAATATTCCATTCATTGACATATCCAAAAATACAAGTCATGGTCCTAAAAAACAAAATATAAAAAAACATATCCAAAAAAAGTTGGATGAGATATAACTTTCGAGGCTCATTCATTTCTTTGTCATATGCCACGTTGCTATCACCATCTTCACTTCAATTACCCCTTCTATTAGCATCAGAAGTTTGACGACCGTCCTGCTAACAAAATAATGATATGATAAGTTATATATTTTATAGCAACTAAAATATTCCATCGGTTAGAGAAGAAACTTTTCTATTGATTTATTTCTTTGGAAATATAAAATGTACATATCCAAAAGGCATTGTTTACAAAGCTACTTTCGAATTAAATGCACATACTGAGAAGAGATTTTACATAATGTGAGCAGCTGGGGGAGATGGACTTTGATTTTGTTGTCCGGAACTTTCACCTCTATTGATTGGTGTTCCTACATTACTTCCACCATGCACATAAAATTAATACTTTACAAACTTTTACTATACGTATCAATATTACATATTATAAGAATCTTACTTGTGTCATGTGGTGCACATAGTTATGAAAATAAGGAGGGAATGGATATGAGCATGGTGGTTGAGTAAAATGATTCAAAAAAGGTTGGTTGGGAGTACTCTGCAAAAAGACAATCAACAAAATAAATATTTATATATATGATCATTCGCATGAAATATCTAATGAAGACTTGCATATTTATAATACCTGTGACATTGTACTAACAAATGCATGGACAATATTTTTAAGCTCTGCAATCTTTGTCTTCATTTCTGATCTCATTGCATCTAGCTTATTCTAAAAATACAAGGAATGAGAATGTAAATAAGATTAAATTGATAAAATTTCTAAACGAGCTACCTCAATGTTCTTTGTTGTAGTCTCAGTAATTCGTAACTTTATCGCATCTATGGGATTACGTGGACGTCGATTATTAGCACCAATGCCAGCATGTCTAACTCGATGTGGATTTTGTGGATGAGCAAAGATGTTATATGCTTCATTAATTAATGGATCCACATCTTGCATATCTTCTCCATCTCGATGAGTATCAACGTAATCAATTATTTCCTTCTACAACATTACATAAACATTTATAACTACATGCCAATTACCATTTCTTTCTTTTGGATCATGTACATAAAAACATTGTTGTGCTTGAGAAGCAAATATAAAAGGTTGATCGGCATGACGTACTCGACAAAAGTTAATAAGAGTAAATCCTAGTTTATCCCTTTTAGTTCCAAGCTCGCGTCTTTCATCAAACCAGATACACTGGAATAAGATAATCTTTAACCTCGGTCCATATCTTAACTCAATAATATCCTCTAGTTGACCATAATATGGCACGTTGCTAAATGTAGGTACTATGTCTCTAGGATCATTATATTGTATAGTTTCTACAAGAACATAAACACCACTATTTTGTGTTTTTCTCATGCTTTCTATAATTTTCTTATGGAATCTGCAACCATTAATTGTATATCCATTAAAAGACCATACTTCAGGTGAAGGTCCACTTGCAAGCCAAGATAATTCTGGATCATTTTCTTCCAAAATTTGAGAAGAATCCATAACCTATAAAATTAACAAAATAATTTTATACTTAAAAATATGATAAATTTTATCACACACAAATATTATACTTACAAATTGTTTAAACCAAGTAGGAAATTGATGATGATGTTTCAAATCTAAATTTCGTTGAGATAATTTAGGATTTTTTTTCTTCTATCTCGCTTTGATGCATCCTGAATATAAAGAAAGTGGGTTAATCACGTCTTTTAAAAAATAAATATTTAAAGCAATATTAAACACTTACTTGCGATATTTGGCAGTTGATTCCAAATTGAAAAGAACATATCGATGAGCACTTTCCAAACTTCTTCTATCTAATGTACGTAAGACAACACCTCCTATCGAAGAAGCTTCTGGATTTCGAACTTCACGATTTATCCTAGATGTGATTTCATGTAGATATCTTGAACAAAAAGTTAGGCACACTTCTGCCCAATAACCTTCTGCAATAGACCCTTCTGGATGGCGTTTGTTCCTCACATATCGTTTGAGAGTGAACAAATATCGCTCAATAGGTTACATCCAACGATAATGGACAGGTCCTGCTAACTTTGCTTCTGTGGCTAAATGGATTGGTAAGTGCATCATAATAGTAAAGAATGATGGTGAAAAATTTCTTTCAAGTTCACAAAGGATAATGGCAATATCAGTTTCCAATTGTTCAAATTCTTTTACATCTATGACTTTTGAGCATAGCTTATTGAAAAATGAACATAGTCGAATCAATGGAGCACTAACATCAATGCCTATTGACTTTCTTAGTGCGATAGCAAGTAATTGTTGCATCAAAATATGACAATCATGACTCTTCATACCGGATATCTTTTTTCTTTTATGTTGACACATCGGGAGATATTAGAAGAATATCCATCTGGTACTTTCAATGAATTTAGTGTTGTCAGAAAAACATCCTTCTCTGCAGATATCATTTGATAACTAGTTGGAGGTATATACATTCTGCCATCATTAGTTTGAATAGGCCAAAGAGTTTGTCGCAAACCCCATTCTTTGAGATCAAGTCGTGCTTGAATATTATCTTTGCTCTTCCCTTCAATATTTAATAAGGTACCGATGATACTTTCGCATACATTCTTTTCAACATGCATGACATCAATATTGTGTCTAATTTTCAAAGACTTCCAATATGGTAATTGAAAAAAAAATACTGATCTTTTTCCATGCATAAGGAAGGTTCGTTTCATGTGAAGATCTTCTTTTCTTTTTACTTGCCAGGTACTCGTCAGACATTTTTCCAAATGTTATGTTTTCATAATTACAAAGCTGCGCAACGATGTCAGATCCAGATAAAGAATCTGGTGGTAACCCTTTATCAACAGTTCCATCAAAGTTCTTCTTGTCATAACGAAAATGATGATCCTTTGGTAAAAATCGTCGATGGAAACCATAACATTGTTTCCTTCCTTTCGACAAACGACGACTAATTGTATTCTTCTGACAACAAGGACATGCAAGCTTTCCACTTGTACTCCATCCCGATAAATAACCATAAGCTGGAAAATCATTGATAGTCCAAAGAAGTGATGCTCTCATCATGAAGTTTGTTCTACTTGACACATCATATGTTCGTACACCGTTGTCCCATAACAGTTTCAGCTCATCAATAAGTGGTTGTAGATACACATCAATATCATTCACAGGAGCTGAGGGACCATGTATTAATAATGTCATGATAAAATTTGATTGTTTCATGCATAACCAAGGAGGCAAATTGTATGGTATCAAAATAACTGGCCATGTGCTATGAGATATGCTTATATTTCCGAATGGATTAAAACCATCACTTGCCAATCCAAGCCTAACATTTCGAGGTTCTAATGCAAACTCAGGAAATTCTGCATCCAAACTTTGACATGCAACAGAGTCTGCCGGATGCCGTAAAATATTATCTTTGACTTGATCGTAATGCCATCGCATTTCTTTAGCTAGATCAGAAGTCATATATAGTCTCTGTAAGCTCGGTATAAGTGGAAAGTGCCATATAATGGCGTGGGAACATGGGATACGAAAGTCCATCGCGAAGCTCCACATGTATCACAAAACTCTTTATCAATGGAATCTTTCCAATATAACATGCAATTATTCTCGCATGCATCTATCTTAGCATAATCATGACCAAGATCCTTGATAATCTTTTTTGCATCATAATATGAAGTAGGAATTGATGCACTTTTTGGAAGAACATCTTTGAAAAATTCCAATAACAATTCAAATGATTTATTGCTCCATCCAGACAATACCTTCATATGAAAAATCTTCACTAAAAACGATAAGATTGTATGATTTTCACATCCATCATAAAGTGGTTTTCGAGCATCTTCCAACAGACGATAGAACTTTTCTGCTTCTAAATTTATAGATTCTCTCACGTTTGAATCTTCGGTATCATTTTCACGAACATTAGAAAATTGTTCATTTGTAGCTGCAATCTATCATTTAACATGGTATGCATATCATTGATTGCTCCTTGTGAAGGCAATGATGAAGAGGCTTGATTACGATGTTCTCCATGAAGTAACCAAAATGTATAATTTGGTGTAAATCCATTAAGTATAATGTGCTCAGAAATAACATCAGGCATATGCCGCTTTCTATTATCACATTTTTTACAAGGGCAGATTAATTGACCTTCAGAGACAAGTGTAGAATTCAACTTTGTGTATTCAATAAACTTTGAAAGTCCTTCTCGGAATTGTGCATCATTCAGTCTATTTCGTCCATACATCCAAGATCTATCAGCATAATAATCCATCTACCGCAAGAAAGTTAATTAATAAACTAACCATAGGCACTGATATGAAATAAACTTTTAAAGCCATTCCTAGTGCAATACCTTTTGAAAAGATTGATGGATTCTAGAATATTTAGGACTTGATATATGTGACAAATTTTTCATTCACAACACTAATCTATTATATTCCAGAAAATCATGATGTGAATGGAATATTAAAGAATTGAAAGAAAAAATAACATGGAGAATGTACCTTTCTTTATCGAAGAACACTTGTGCAAGGAAATTATCCAAAACTCCAACCTATTCAACCATTGTAATAGAGAATTAGTGAAGAGCTTAGACAATCATCTACATCTAGATCTCTACTCACTGAAAATAATACTTTTTTTGGCATGTTTACCAGATAAGTAATGAGAACTAGTAAGATACATAGGGATATAAAGGTTGCGAGATTTTCAAAAGTAATGGTTACTAAATTCAAATCTATGAAGAAAATTTTAAATGTAGTTGTATCATTATGATTGTCAATATAACCAACTAATAATTAACTATGGACTATAACAGTGAACATATAAGAACAAGACTAAAAAAAGCTAACGTTATATTCCAACATGATTGTGGTCTTTCATCTTAAATGGTTAAAGTTAACATATAGTATTGGGAATAATCGTCATGTTTACAATATGCTCAAGTTATATTAAACAAAGATGTATCATCATTTTAATAAAGTACTAACGCATACAACTCATGCACTTTCATTGTCAACTGCTGCGAAGATTTTCATTATATGAAAAACTAAAGAAATCATCAGAAATATCAGCCGAGGATACTCCTTATTTGAACTTCAAATGAAACTAATTGTATTACAACACTGAATATAACTATACTATAAGAAACTATACATAACTAAAAATTCCCTCATGATAAATCTAACTTGCATAGAAAATAATAATAAATTACCCTGGACTTTGCAATCCTCTCAGTTCTTCCCTTGTCACTGAACAAAAAACAAAAAACATATATATATAAGGGCTTTATATGCCTTCACATACTAACATTTCAAGATGACAACATATAAATACAAATGCATAATTTATACAAATGTTGGAACCTCCCCTTCCCCATTCATATGATAATAATATATTCCACATACCTCACCACATCAAGCAAAGAACAAAGAAGAAAATTTTGCCGATGCATCCTTTTCTGGGAAAATTTTTCGATCCGTACTCATTCTGAAAAATAGTTGATATCTATTCTGGGAAATATATAGCTACTCGAATAAGGGATTATGCATAGTCTGTGGTTGAGCATCGAAGAGGGGTGGGGCATGGCGATACATGGGAGGCATGGGGAGTTTACCCTCAAAAAATCTGATATTCTTATTATTTGCTCTCATTCTCTCGGATACCCGTCCTCCATCACCCATTCTCTGTATATACGCCAACATAAATCTACATCATGGTCAAAATATAGTCAGAATCTACCAATGTTGGATTAGTTCCATCCACCCCTCCCTTAAATGCTCCACATGCACCCACATCACCATAAAATATCACCATCAGCCATAGGGTGCTTTTAGTGTCGTCCTTGATGTGTACATATGGGCATGTTTGGTTGCAGGGTTGGGCAGGGTTGGCCCAACCCTGGTTACTATTTACAAGGGTACTTCCTCCTCACAGATTACTATTCACCCATCCCAACCCAGCCCAACCCAACCCTGCCCAACCCTGCAATAGGGTTGTGGTGTAAGTGCCAAGTACCCCCACTAGCCTTTCCCCTCCTCTCTAAGCTCTACCATCTTAAAAGACAAAGAACAAAGAACAAAGAAGAAATGACAGATTCATTATTACATGGTCTCATCAAGTACCCACTTGTCTCTCTCTCTCTAAATTTGTTTTTTGTGAACATGAAAGCATCGGGCAAGCTTTTTATCTCTCTCTCCCTTCTTTCCATACCATTGGCTCTCTCTCCCTTCTCCCTCTCTCCCTTCTTTTCCCCCTTTGTCCTATTCTCCTTGTAGTCTTCCCATGAAGAATCCCATCTCATGCATTTGGTAATAAACAACTAAAAAGAAATCTTACCTTGGTTCTTGCAAGTGGCGGAGGGAGGACCCGGAGGAGTCTTGCTCTTCGAAAATATGCTCTTCTTGCAAGTGGCGGAGGGAGCCCACCGTCGGCCGTGACCTATTTATCTTTGGGGAAATAAAATTGGGGGAACTTTTGGAAAGGGGGGAAAGGAGCACCCTGACCTATTCCTCTTTTTGTGAGAGGTGGGAGATTACATTTGGGAGAAAAGGATGAATTATTGAAAAGGAGGGAAAATGAATTTACTTGGAGGGATTTTTTGTCACGACCACCAAATAGTATATATCACGAATTACTTGTCACAAATAATCGATTCCTTTTCCTACGATTAATTCGTGGAGAATACAACTTTTAATTGACAAACTACAAGTCGTCAGAAATATACGTCATTTATAGATCTTTTTCCTGTAGTGTACCATGTGGAACTCAAAGATGAGGGGATAATGTTTCTCTGTAAGTTACAATGATAATGTGAGGTTGAGTACATGGGTTGTATATAAAGAGAAGACAAGAAAAAGAGAAGGTGAAAGAATGAAAGATGAAGAGTATTCCTATGACCATTACTACGACGGCTAATACAATTTAATGCTAACCTAATATTGCTAACAAGTCTCTTCTCAGCTACATCCAGGCTGTCCGCAATCCTAGTCATCTCTTCTTCTCCTTCTTTTTTCTAATTTGAAACCTCGAAACCTAAATCAAACCACCACCTGCCATATCCACATGGTCTCTCTTTCCACTGTTATTCTATCCTTCATCCCTACCACCTCTAACATGGTTTGACCGGAGCTACATGCTTCACCTTCACCCCGCCATGGAGCACTCCCCTCCACCTTCTTCCCTAAAACCCCACACCAGTCCCTTCCCCATTCGAGTAACTAGAAACCCTCATCCCCTTCGCTCGATGCTACCGACCCAGTAGTTGACCCATTGAGGGTCGAGATCCTTCATAGGTCCGTGTAGGTGTACAACTGAGGCTGGAGGCCTCCTCAGCGAGCTCTAATCTTCATCCTGTAGAATGACCTCCGTGATCGGTGTAGTCAAGCAACCACCTCCGGCAGTTGCGGCGAGGCCAGAACTCACGGAAACCCTAACTGCAAGGGCGTGATGAAAGGTAGTAGACGGTGAGAGCTTATGCCCTATTTAAACCTCCCCATATAGAGAGGGGAAAAGCATCGATCATCTGGAACCTCGCTCTACGAAAGCCTCCTTCCCGATCTACCACTCGCTCCTCTCTGTTGGCTATATTTAGATGACCGAGTGGCCATAAGATTCGGTAAAATCGGACTAACATGGAGCTGCTAGAGGAATAAGCGGGATTAGACGATTAGGGCTAGGACGTACGGGCACGTGCATGGGCCTATAAATAAAGAATGGCGCGCTTACGATAGCCCTCATCCCGACGACTCACCTCTCTTCTCCCCCTTCGTTTTTTCCTACACTGGTATCAAAGCCATCAAGTGTCCGCCTCCCCTGCCGCGAGTCGTCTGGTGCCCATGTCCCCTGTCGCGAGCCGCGAGTGTCCGCCTTCTTTGTTGCGACTTGCGAGTCATCAAGCGTGCATTAAACCATCCAAAGCCCTCTCACTACATTAAAAGTTTCTCAATTGTTGATGTATTTTTTTTATCTTCTACACTGTAGTAGTTTTTACTTTTCAGAGTTTTGTCTTGGAGTGTTTTTTATCTCTGTTTTTGATAGCATACCTAAGGCATCTATTGGCATTAATTAGATCTATCACCTTTTTCAAAGATAAGTTGTCATTTTTCTATCACATTTAATGTTTTTATCTTTTATTGCATTTATTGTATTTGCCCTTCTTTTTCTTACATCTATGGATGACCTTTTGCAGTTTTTGTCCTCTAGCAATTTTTTTACCATTTTTTTACTTGTTGTTTTTATGTCTCTCATTGGAGTTTTTTATTAAAGAAAAAGGGGCATGTGTGTTTGTTGATACCTTAGTTCTTTTTAATAAGGTAAAGTTTTTTTAACTTTACTAATAGTTAGTATATTAATTATTAATACCAAATCATAGAGTTCATCAAGTTTTCTAGATCCCTGTTATTTTTTTATATACGTTGCTATTAAAAAGGGATCATTATTGTATTTGTTTTTTTCCTTTGTGTTTTTTTAATATTAATATCCGTTGATCGTTTTTTTGTGACATTCTTTGTCTTGTTTTAGATATTAAAACCTCAACCATTTATATTAACTTTATATTCTATTTATTGAATAGAAATACCGATGGCAACCAAATTGATTGCATTTGAATTGGCTAAACTAGAAAAGTTGAACGGTGTCAACCATGACATGTGGAGCCGAAAAATTTTATATGGTCGGATGCATGATAATCTAGATAGTATTATAGACACCCCTCCTCCTGAACTCTCCAAAGAAGCCATTGATGCTGAGAAAGCTGCCCACAAGAAATTATTTGAGTAGTGGGAGAAAACAGATAAGAAAGCTCGTAGTTTCATCCTCATACATTTGGATGATGATTTGATTAGGGTTTTTGAGGCCCGTAAATCCACATAAGAGTTATGAAGAGCGATCAAGGGGAAGTATGACCCCAAAACGGAGGTGAACGTGCAGCTCCTGTTGCACAAATATAGTACGTGCAAAATGAAGGAATCCGATAGTGTTATTGAACACGTCAATCGGATGATAGTGATGGCAAAAGATCTGCAGACAGCAGGAACTACTATTCCTGAGAATTTGCAGGTGGCAACTATATTGAATAGTCTGCCATCTTCATTCGATATGGCTGCCACCACCTTGAGTCTAAATGGATCCATAAAGAGTGTGACCGACTTGCCCGCTCAACTTGCGATTGAGAGGTACTTAACTGCCAGAAGGAAGAAGACTGGTGTCTTCGAGGTTGAACAGGAAGAGGCACATGTTGTTCATCACAACAAGTATATGGGTCCCACAAAAGCCAAATTCAAAGGCAATAAGTAATAACGTGGAAAAGGACCACGAGGATCGTGCTATTCTTGTGGAAAGTTTGGCCATTTCAAGGTCAACTGTCCCAGTAAAGGGGTCAAATCGGGCCAGGCAAAGGTCCCGGAAAATAAGGGCAAGAAGCACGAATTTGTTGGTGTGGTTGAGTGTAACTCTGCTACAACCGACTTGAAGGCTGGTGGGCGGACTCTGGCGCCACCTGACATATTGCAAAGACAAAGAGGGACTCGTGGAATTCAAAGAGCTCAAAAAGAATGAAATCTACATGGGCAATAACACCTACCTGGATGTGGAAGGTGTTGGAACTTATAGGATGGATCTTGGGGAGAGTGTGATGACCCCCCAAGATGTATTTTATGCTCCAGGGATATGAAGGAATATGATTTCAGTGACAGCTCTCCTGAAGAAGAATTTGGATATTAGATTCTATAATAATCGTGTCTCTATAGGTCGAGATAGAAAAGTCTTTCTAGTCGGCAAATTTATGCTTGAGCATGATTTATTTTGAATCCATATTTTTGCTGAATCAATAAAGGGTGATTTGAATTATTCCTTGTATTTATTGTCTGATTTTGTTTATAGCATATGAGACTAGGGCACATAGGAAATAATATAAAATGAATCAAATAATAAAGTTAGATCTATTCCCTAACATAACAGGAGCAAGAAAATTGCCCTGTGAGTATTGTTTGACCGGAAAAATCACTAGGAAACCTTTTTCTAGCGGTCAAAGGAATTACTAGAGTTGATTCATTTAGATATTGTGGTCCCCTAAGTGCCAAAATATATGGAAATAAGGAATATTTTATTACCTTTATTGATGACTATTCAAAGTTTACCTTTGTATATCTCTTGGAAAGAAAAGCTGAAGCTTTTGATTGCTTTAAGAGGTATAAGGTTGAGTTAGAAACTAAATTGGGTAGATCGATCAAAGTACTTAGGGCGGATAGAGGTGGGGAATTTAACTCGAAAGAGTTTAATGACTTTTGCATTCATGCAGGCATTGCTCGACATACAACAATGCCATATGTGCCACAATAAAATGAAGTGGCGGAGAGGAAAAATCGAACATTGATGAATGCAGTCAGGTGCATGCTCTCACATTCGAGACTCCCAAAGAATTTGTGGGGTGAAGCGGTATTGAATGCAAATTATATACAAAATAGAATTCACACAAAATCCGTTGAATCCATACCATATGAGATATGGAATGGAAGAAAGCCACAGTTAGATCATCTCCGTAGATGGGGATGTGAAGCACATGTCTTAGTCCCATATCAGCTCAGAGATATGCTTGATTTTAAGATAATGAAGTGTGTTTTTATTGGTTATTCAAAGAAATCCAAAGGATATAGGTTTCTACATCAAGAAAAAGGTCTAATTGAGAGTCGTGATGCTACTTTCTCGAGAATAAAGAGGATAAGGAAGCGGAATCTGAGGATTTGGAACCTCTAGTTGATTTGCATGAGAATGATTCTGACTCGTAATCAGACCTATTAGGAAGGAAATTTCTTCCTGATATAGAGGATGACCATGTGAATATCGATATTTCTTTGGAGGCTGTGGGTGAGCCTAGTCAACCCACTGGTTTAGCTGGAAACAAAAGATCCAGAACTCAACCTGCATGGATGGGTGACTAGCATCTGTATTCTTACGAGGTTTCACGTTTTGCTATTGATGAGGACATTGTGGATTGTACGGATCTAGTGTCCTTTGATGAAGCGATGGCTTCATCTGAGTCAAAATCATGGACGGCCGCCATGAAGGATGAACTTGGCTCGATAGACAAAAATGGTGTCTGGGAACTATGTAACTTACCGGTAACCAGGAAGTCCATAGGATGTAAATGGGTCTTTAAGAAAAAGTACCTAGCTGACGGTGCAGTTGATAAATGCAAAGCAAGGTTAGTTGCTAAAGGTTATACTCAGAAAGCTGGAATTGATTTCCAGGAAACATATTCTCCCGTTGCTAAATTTGCATCAATTGGGATGATTTTAGCACTGGTCATGTATATGGATTTGGAACTATTCTAAATGGATGTCAAGACTACTTTTCTCAAGGGAGAATTGAGAGAAGACATATACATGCGACAACCTGATGGTTTTCAAGTAAATGGTAATGAGAATATGATTTATAAATTGAAAAATTCTCTATATGGATTGAAATAGTCCTTGCGACAATGGTATCTCAAATTTCATGATACAATTATTCAATTGGATTTTGTGGCAAATAAATTGGATAATTGTGTATATGTCATGCATAGTGCTAGCAAGTTTATGATTTTGTCATTATATGTAGATGACATCTTGCTTGAGGAAATGACATAGAGATGTTAAATGATATAAAGAACAAATTAAGTTCTGAATTTGAGATGAAGGACATGAGAGAGGCATCTTATGTTCTTTGAATCCAGATCAGTAGAGACAGAAGCTCAAGAACATTGAGTTTAGATCAAGAGAAGTATCTACATACGGTATTGAAGAGGTTTGGAATGTAGAATAGTACTCCAGCCCCTATTCCACTTGTGATAGGAAAAATGCTTAGTAAAGTCAATGTCCAGGAAAGGGACAAAAATCACTTGATGTTCTATATGCACAAGCAGTGGGAAGTTTAATGTATGCAATGTTATGTAAGAGATCTGATTTGTCTTATCCAGTAAGCCTAGTAAGTAGATATCAAAGTAATCCCGGGAAGGCTCATTGGGAAGCCATTAAGAGGATTTTTCGATATTTGAAAGGTACTTTACAATTGAAATTGGTTTATCAAGTTGAATCACTTGAAATTGTGGGATACCCCGATGCAGATTTCGGAAGGGATATTGATGATAGGAAATCCACATCTGGTTACCTTTTCTTTGGCGGTGCAGTTGTTTCTTGGGGAAGCAAGAAATAAAGTTGTGTATCAAGACATACACAAGAAGCTGAATATATTGCATGCAGCATGGCTAGTACTCATGATGTTTGGATTAGACGTTTTCTTGAAAACTTGGGTCTCGAATTGGTCAAAGGACCAGTTGAAATATATCATGATAATTAAGCCGCTATAAGCTTGATTAATAGTGGGGCAAATAGTTCAAGAGGAAAACACATTGAAATCTGATATCATTATATTCAAGACATAGCAGCCAAACAAGAGACTAAGGTAACATATATTCCCACGAGTGATATGTTAGCTGATTCTTTCACAAAAGGAATCCAACAAGAACGTACATTAAACATGTTGGTTTAATGGGACTCGGGAACATATGAGTCAACTAAAGGCATTCAAGTAAATTGAAGCTTTGAGAATAAACATCTCTACAATATAGACACCTCACAAATAGTGGGAGTGTAGTATGACCACTTCGGTCAAGTGGGAGATGTTGGCTATATTTAGATGACCGAGTGACCATAAGACTCGGTAAAACCGCACTAATAGGGAGTTGTTAGAGGAATAAGTAGGATTAGGCGGTTAGGGTTAGGGCGTACGGGTGCGTGCATGGGCCTAAAAATAAAGAACGGCACGCTTACGGTAGCCCTCATCCCCGGCCTATTGTCAACAATAGGGGTCCATCGAGCATCGCCATCCCATCCTCTGTTGCATGAACAAGCTCTATCTCTAACGGATCTTCGTAGACCCACTAGTCTCGAGAAGGTAATTCACAAAGTTTACAGGGTTCATGGTGTGAAAATCTCATTTTAAAATACCATCAATTTTATTTAATGAGGTTTCATTTTATATGTATATTAAATAATTTGGATTAATTAGAAAATACCATTTGTCTTACTTATTAAGAATTCATTTCACATGCATGTCAAACTAATATGGATTTATATTTTTGCACAAGGAGAAAATATATTGTACTCACTGATTTTAAAAGATCGTGTTCCCTTCTTGAACTTTTTTTTTGGCTCCATCACTGCTTGTGCATCCTATTAAACAATAATAAAAGGAAGATTTGCCTTGCGATCCACCTTCTTTAACATTGTATGTAGAAAAGATACTTTGAAAGGTAAAAGCAAAAATTTTGCGATGAGATTTGTAATCTTTATGCCATCAATGGTTGGACAGCTGACTATAGATGCATGAAGAAGATGTCCAAAATTGAGATGATGATGATTAGTGCTTCGCCACACAAGGAAGACTATGATTTATTGTGAAAATACCATAGTATATGTTATGGGGGGGCGCCGTCCCTGTGATTATTATATGTCATGTATTAAGTTTTTAACGATCCATCTTTAATTGTATTATAATTAATGTTGTTAGACAAAGGTTGTAGAATCATTAAATGGGTAAGTGAAAGAATAATATGATTATTATTTTGGAGACCAATGTTCGAATCTTATCTCCCTCAATTTTACTTTCTTTTATATAATTTTAACAACCGCTTCCAAAGTAACAAAATAATTTGATATAAAATTGTATTCCAATTTATTTATCTCTCGCATTGTTTTTAGTACTCCTTGTAAATAAGACAAATTTCATTGTTTCCTTTTAACCATGACATTTTTGCTTCAAAATTTCACTTGATAATTTAGCCCTTTTAGGATGAATTTAGAGGCTTAAATTATTATTTTATCAAATTCCAAAATTTGTCATTGAAAATACCGATCTATTTGAAAATCAAACATTAGTAGTATATTTAAATTCTACATTTATCAAAACTAAATGCGGTTCATTTTAAAAATATTAATTCTAAAAGTATATTTTTTCGTTTTTAAACCTACGTAATAGTTGTATACTTATCCCTCTCGATGAAATTCCTAGTTCTGCCCATTGTCCTACCTCTTGTGATGCCTCGTATACCAATTATTTTAGATTGATGTGGACTGACACAATCTAGGGAGCATGGCTGAATAAAAAAGCCTATGAAGCTTAACCTTTACTTTAGATGGGAGAAAATTTAACTGGATGTAACAAAGTTTTGACTACAAGTTGTATTAGTTTTACATGATCTCCTTTATTGTATTATAAAGTCTTATCTACTTGATTGCATTTAGTTGTCAGTAGGTTTTCTAACAACTAAGTTAGATCCAAGTTCGTTCATCCCTTGATCTTCGACAACCATTGTCTCTTTACATTAACAACTTCAAAGGAATTAAAATAAGAGAAGCCTCAAGTAAGTTTCAACCCCTGGATGACTATATCTATTGAGTAGTCTTTTTGCAACTATAACTTTTAATGATTAGCTAAATATATTATTGTGTTGTGTATTGTAATGGTATCTTTTTTAAATCACTCCATACTTGCTATTTTTATTCGATTCAAACTCGTAATTTATGTTTAAGTCATTGCATTACTATCCTATCTTAAGTCAATCGGTATTCATATAATCATATTAGGTGAATATTTAATCCGAATTTGTATCTGATTATGTTAGAATATGGTTCCTTAAGTTCATATCCGACTCATATTTGTATACCTATTTGTATTCCATATAAGTGAAGCGAGTGTGGATCTCGAAATAGCCATGTGTGATCCGTATCTAAACTGTTTTCATCCCTGATGACGAGGGAGGCGGGTTCTTGGTGGCTATAAATAAGGCCTCTCTCTTACCGGGTGAAGACATCTTTGCGCTCGGGCAATGACGCAGTTAGTGAGGTTATAACCGAGGGACGTCAATTGCTGGTTGAAAATATTTTGAACATAAAGAATTGGTCAAATGATTGAAACAAACAGATGATTGAGGGAAGAACTGTTTTTTATCTGCAAAAATACAACTCATTATAAGTTTGAGTTTGAAAGCTTCTCTATAGCCCTCCATGTCTCAATGAAAGCTGAAGCAGAAGTTCAGAGCCGAATAGTAACTTCATCTGAACATAGAAAAACTTTAGAACTGAAACAATCAAACCATGATGGTCTAGTATTACTTATTGAATCATTGTTAATCCGTAGTTTTCCTCGGGAATAAGTAAAACAAATGTTAAAGATCTATAAAATAACACATCTTTTATAACAGATCCACCTTTTACTCTTTGTACAAACTATGTTGTGAATAACAGATACACAAGACCTTTGAGGTACTCCACTATCTCCGATCCCCCGAGCTTTGAGCTTCCAAAAACTCTATCCACAAAAGTTATAGGAACCTGCAAACAGGTGCACAGGAAGTATGAGAAAAGAGTATAGGAACCTGCAAACAGGTGCACAGGAAGTATGAGAAAAGAGTATGTTGTAGCTAACATGTAAATTTTTGCAGAAAACTAATCAATATGGCAGAAATAAAAGCAATAAGGAGCGGTGGAGTTACAATAATCGTTGAAGTTTGGCAAATAAGTCAGAAGCATTATGATGATGAAATAGGTCATAAGTTAATGCAGAGAGTCTGCCTGAGCTAACAGACTAGATCCAGATAAGTCCTGTTGGAACTTTTACTGGCCATTCCTAAACTACAGCGGATGAACAAAACTGATCCTGAAGGCAAAAGATCAGACTCAATTCATTCCTTGAATTCAAGACATTGGATTCGACAGTGATGCAGGAATCAACTTTGCCCTCGCAGTTCAAGAATACTCTCAATCCGTGTATTTGTGCATAATTCTACCCTGGACATCTCAATAAACCGTCGCACAAATTTGTTGCCACCAGAAGTATCCGTTTTGGTTGACACTAATTAACAGATCTGACTATTTCCATGTCAACTGCGGTGACGGGAAGAGGTCAGAAAAATTAAAGTATCAACAATAATAGTCGTCTAGTTGAGAAAGCAGTGTCAGGAGATTGCAGGATTATGATACATATGCTCTCAAAATCCAAAGAAATAGATTATTATTTCTAATATCAATGCCCTTCTAAGTGAATAACAGAAAAGAAATACAAGACATAAGAAAGTAGGTCGTGCAGATAATAAAAGGGAAAGTGAAGAAGAGGTTTATAAACAAGGATATAGGAGTACATCAACAGTAGTAGACAAGATGGTGAGTGCAAGCGGTGGGACGATTCAACACAGCAACTAGCAAAATCTGCAAGTGCAAAAGAGGGTTACTACAAATTGGAGGTACATTTTGGAATTATTTATTTTTCCCTGTAAGAATTGCACTGTATCACAAGGCACAAGTGTCAAGGGTTATTATGACCTCCAACCAATATAAGTCTGATTTAGAGCTCAATGATTCAGGGGTCATTATGACCAATCAAAAGACCATAGGACCTGAAACATTGACCTTATTTTCAAGGGACTTTTTGGATTTAATCCTACTTTTTGAGTTTCCAATTATGCACGCATAGAAATATCTAACAGGTCAATGAAACAATACTGCCTGAATAATTGAGTAATGCCAAACAGAAATTCCATATTGAGAAAAATTAGAACATCCTACCTCCTCGATGTGGTAACCCTTCCTAGAAGCCCTGACAATCATTTCCATCTGAAAAACATAGCCTTTACTAACGCATGAGTTGATAATGTCTTCTAGAACTGCTTTCCTATACAGCCTGAGGATAGAAAAATGAGATTCAAAATCATATAAAAGAATATTCATACAGCATAAGTCTTATTAATATATAGTAGGGGTGGGCACCATTCTGAGTGCATGCCCTTCTTTTATTCAAAAAAAAAGTGAAAAGCTACAAACCTAAATGAACCTGTCAGGTCGGACACACCAGGCCATAGAAATGTTTGGGCGAGGACATTTGCTCCCCTGCTTGTTAACTTTCTCATAAGATTCCATCCATGCACACCTCCACCTCTAACATATCGAGTACCAGTAACTATACTAGCCCCAGTCTCCATCTGTTTCCTATGAAAATGGTCAATGAACGACAAAAAATAACTTACTAAAATGTCAACTACTTAAGCAATAGAAATAAGGGTGTATGCTTCTCCAAATATATAAAATAAGACATAATTAAGTGCTACTGCACGTGCATATTCTGATTTACAATACAGAACAATGAAAAAATGGAGGGCATACACCATGCAATATAAGTGTATTTTGAGCTGCTTTTGTGTTGCTTGTTGAGAATTGGAAAAACTTGTTAATCATAGATAATGTGATGGCCAGCAAGGTGTAGTGCTACATAACATTATTTATAAACCGTTGAGGTATATTGCTCCCCAAGGTTACTTTACTAAACTTCTTGATACAAATGCTAAGTAGGCAGATGCTAGGTATGCTCCCAGCAAAACTGACCTGATAAAGCTTGGCAAGTACTTCGGCTGCAATACAACAATTTGAAACAAAGTCAGTACCAATATCCTTCGGAAAAAAACGAACCAAATTTGGTGAAATTTTAAGCACTTACATGGTGGGAAAGATCAGCATCCATTATCACAACAAACTCACCAGAAGCATATTTCAGGCCATGGATATATGCAGTTCCTGAAAACATAAGCACGTCGTAAAGCAAATTCTCTACTGACGAAAACAAGCAGAACCAACTTCATACCTAAACCAAGCTTTTTTGAACGTGGCCTTAGCAACTGCAGAATGGTAACATTGACTGAGAAAAATCAAATCATATGAAGCTACTATTATAATTAGCTAATAAAAAATATAAACATCAAGGGACAAGTCCATAATTATTAGAGGTGTTAATTGATTGAATCATTCGAATTCGATTGTAATTTGTTCGATAAAAATTCGAAAAAAGTTCGATTCAAAGAAAAATGAATCGAATCTGAATTAACATGAATTCATTCGATAATAATTCGATTCAATATTTATATACATACATACATACATATATATGTACTCACATACATATGTATTTACATAGGTTAAAATGGGGCAGCACCCTTGAGGGGGAGATAACTTGGCTCCCCCTACCCCATTTTCCTCATTTTTTTATTTTTTTATTTTTGAAAATTTTTTTCGTGGATTTTCATGAATATATCCCTATATTATGCTATTAAAAATTTGTGTGAAATAGAGACTCCTACGGCCTCCATCCAGACGGGGTCGTTTTTAGCAATTCTCTTACCGTTAAAAATGATTTTCTAGATGGAAGTCGTAGAAGTCTCTGTTTCGTACGAAATTTTAATAGCATAATATAGGGATATAGTGATGAATATTCTCGGAAGAAATTTTCAAAAAAAATAAAAAAAAATGAGGAAAATGGGGCGGGGGAGCCAAGTTAGCTCCCCCTTAGGGGCAGCCACATTAAACCCATTTACATATTATATACATACATACATACAAACAAACAAAAATATGTATGCATACAAACATACGTGTATGCATGCATATGTGCATGTGCATATAATTATATCAGTTAATGACGAAATATCAATATTACAAAATAGAGTTCATGACGTCTAGTAAGAAAGAAAATATGTTTCAGAGTTTTATCTCAATTCCTCACCTTACATTTGTTTCCATGTTCTCACATCCTCTATAACATCTTTTCTTTTTTCATTCTTTTTCAAAGCTCTATCACTCATAAGGAAGATAGTGGTGATCCATCTTCTTGCGCTTGACTGAGCCAAAAATGGACCGACTTGATTCATTCCTCAGATGAGAAAGAAAGAGTACCTAGATTAGATCTGCATCTACTCGTTTTCTTTCTATTGTAAACTCCCTCTCCCTTCTCCCACTTTTTTTGAGCAATCAGCACTCTCTTTCATGTTTGTCATGCTTTGTGGTATATCAAAATATTCTTCCTCTACCTTTTGTTTTGTTAGTATACTTGCAAGACAATTCATAAGTGAGGACTATCATTGTAAAGATATTGATCGTCGCCTGAATAATTTACAAATTACAAGTTATTCGCACCATCATATTAGTTGTTCTTGTGTATATTGAAAATCATGTGCGATTCATGAAATTTGTTCTAAGATAATGATGATCACCATGATGCATGAGGTAAGTTTATAGTGCTAAGTTATTTGCTTCTATCCTCGTTGTTTTAAATAATAAGAACACTTTGTCTTAGTTTTCTATAGGAGCTTGGTCTTATGTTTTTTTTTTAAATCCATAAACGAGGGGGAGACACTCAATGGTGCATGCCCCAAAGCTTTATTCAAGTGATAAAGAAGAAACGACAAAAAAACAAAGAAAAGGGAAAGAACAACCACACGTCGTTACACCAGGCCCATTACAATGCCCAATCTTCCACCAACCGTTTTGCATAAAATCCACGTTTTCCTTATAAAATCTTTAGCCCGAGAATAGCAAATCATTCCTACCCCGTCAGATCGCCCACAGAATGGCCACTGGATAAAAAAATCTCCACCGTCGGCCTATCCTTATTTGCAAAAGTAGCGCATTCCAGAAGGCCTGAAGATCGTCCGTGCAACACCAGTCCAAGTCAGCCCCCTGTCATATTTGAACCACCATGGGACATAAGAAGAAGAGGTGTTCCACGGACTCAATCGAGTCATTGCAGAGCAGGCACCTGTCCGAGATGTACGTAATAATCTTATACATCGGTCCCTTGTCATCAGCCTCTTTCTCCTGAGCAGCCACAGAAAGAAACCAATTCTCTCAGGAAGCTTTAGAGCCCAAAGAAAAGCACAGTCCCTGATTAGAATCTCCGATTGTGACGACGACGGCCGAGAAATAGCCCCGAAGGCCTTCTTAACCATGAAAGGGTCCCCCTCCAACACCAACAGTCCCGGCCCCCCGAAGGACGTCCCACCTCCCTCACAGCATCGAGCAAAGCCAAGAATTCGTCCAATCTCTGGTCGGAGAAGTTCGCGGAGAAAGTGGGGCACCAATTACCATCAAGCCAACAGGCCGCAACCGAACAAAATTTGTCATCTGCCAGGGCATACAAGCGAGGGAAGCGCGAGCAAAGCCCCCCCCCCCCCCCCCGTCCAATCGTCCATCCAGAAGGAGAAAGAATCCCCCTCACCAAGGACCGGCCTAAAAGCGCAATATTCTTCAGGAAAACCTCCACGACTCCCCTCCAAAAAAGAGTGGGGGAGGCTACCCGGGTGACCTACGAAGGCAACGTCCCCCCCACGTTATAGATCCGATGAACCACCTCACAACAGAGATCCCCCCCCCGGCCCCCATATCCTGCTGGCCCACTTAAGAAGCAAGGCTTCGTTCATTTATTCGATCGACTTCACCCCCAACCCACCATGCTCCTTCGTGCGCGTAACATCCTCCCACCCAACCAAGTGGATCCCTCTCGACCCACCCTTCTGCTTCCCCCATAAAAAGGCACGCATCCGCTTCTCCAGCCAAGCTCTGATCCCCTTTGGCATGCGCCGATCAGAGAGAAAATAGATCGGGATGGACGATAAGACTGCCTTTAAATAAACCAGTCGTCCCCCTCTCGATAAGACCGCGGACTTCCATCCAGCCAACCTCGCCTCCACCTTCTCCACCACCCTCAGCCAATCTCTTGTTCGTGTTCTACCCAAGGTCAAGGGCATCCCCAAATAGTCCATTGGCAATTTAGAGCAGCCCGATCCCAACACCACTGCACATGCGTCAGCATCCTGCATCGCAAGGCCAAAAGGAACAAACTTAGATTTGCAATCGTTCTTTCGCATACGCGACAACTCGCCAAAAATCTCCAGTGCCATGGCCATGCCCCTAGCCTCCTCCAGACCCCTCTTCAATGAAGAAAAGTGTATCGTCGACGTATTGCAGGATTGGAATCAGCACGCCCTCTCGGGAATACCCCTTCGATAAGCCGTTGCTGACCACACGAGTCGCAATATCAGACAGGACATCCGCCGCAAGGATAAAAAGCATGGGTGCAAGAGGGCACCCCTGACGCACCCCCCTCCTGGGCTGGACCAAGCTCCCCTCTGGGCGGCCATTCACCATGATCGACAAGGAGGCAGTGGTTACACACCGCCTCATCCATGAGATCAGGGAACCCCTTTCTCCAAAGCACAGACCATAGAAATCTCCAATCAAGACTATCGTAAGCCTTAGCAAAGTCCACCTTCCAAAGGACGCCACTCTTGTCCCTCCTCTGCCAATCCGCAATGATTTCAGACGCAAGCGTAAGACAATCCAAAATGTGTCTCCCAGGAATGAAGGTTGACTGCATCAGCGAAATAATAGTGCCAAGAATTCTGCTCAGCCGGGAAGCGATAACCTTCGCAGTAATAAGATATAGGGCATTTGAGACCGCAATAGGGCGAAAATCATCGATGGAGGCTGGTGCCGAAGACTTGGGTAGCAAGATGATAAGAGCACGGTTGACCCTATCGAAACCCGCGTTTCCCCGACAAAACTCAGAGACCACCTCCAACACCTCTTGCCCCACAAGATCCCAAAAGTCCTTATAGAACGACACCGGGAACCCATCAGGGCCGGGTGCAGCGTCCGCGTTAAGATCCCACACAGCCATCTCTAAGCTCCTCCAATGTCACATCACGAATGAGCATGTCATGATAAGAGTCCGCCACAGTGCGAGTATCAAGGCCCAGCCACCTCCACTTCCTCGGGATAGTTCTAGAAGAAACGTTCTTGAAGTGTGCCGCAATAGCTTTCCCTATCTCCTTGTTCCCCTCCACGCAAATCCCATCAATGGAGATGGAACGCAACGCATTGGACCTACGCCTCCCGCTAGCAACACGATGGAAGAAGGAAGTATTCGCGTCCCCCTCCCGAAGCCATATACTCCTCGACCGTTGTCTCCATTCCATGACACGCTTTCTATCCTCCAAAGAAACTTTCATCTGAGCAGCCAAACGGCAGGCTAATTCATCCACAGTGAGATCCCTTAGGTCCTCCATGGCATCGAGATCACGAATGATCTCCTCCGCGTCATTTCTAGCAGCGCATCTGGCCGCCCTCGACTCCCGCTTGAAAGCCGATAGCCTAACCCGCAGCGAAGACAATTTCCAAACGAAGCGAGCTGCCGCGGAGCCCGAAACGGTCAATCCCGACCAATATGATGTCACCAACTCCCTAAAATTGTCTTCCATCAGCCAGCACTTCTCATATCTAAAAAGTCCCCTTTGCATTGGGGCATCTCCAGAACACCAAAAAATATGATTATGATCCGAACAAGCCCGCAGCTTGGCCTCCACCGAGGCTAGAGCAAATGCCTCCAGTAGCTCGTTGGAAGCCAAAAAGCGATCAATGCGCGATCTAGAGTTGGAGCTCCTCTAGGCGGTGTCCACCGCATCCATCACCTCAAGGCCCAGCGAGTCGACGGTAGGGATGCAAACGGTCAGATACGGATATGGATATAGGTATTACCATATCCTTATCCATTTTTCAATACGAATACGGATGCGGATGCGGATACGGATATTGACGGATATTAAAACTATCTTACCATATCCTTAAAAAACGAATACGGATGTAAAACAGATATTGATCACACACGAGTAATGTTGGAAATACTCTATAGAATCGACTTAAATATATAAGAATTGGATACAAAACACATGATATTAATTTATTAAATGTGTTTGTATCATAAAAATTATATAAATATGGTAAAAGAAGGTAGATAATTATTTTATATAGGGTTAAAAACAAATCTATGACTATATTTATATACAAAAACGATATACGGATACGGATACGGATGTTTGCGGATATCAAAACTATATCCATATCCATATCCATTTTAAAACGGATACGGATGTCAAAATATGTATAAAACGGATACGGTGACGGATCGGATACAGATATATCTATATCCGTTTGCATCCCTAGTCGACGGTGTCCGCCAAGTCCAGCGAATCCAGGTCCTGCCCCCTGCCCCCAGGCCTGTCCGAGGAGAGAAGAGTAACATTGAAGTTCCCCCCAATGAGCCAGGGGACACCCCGATAGTACTACCAATGGCCATAAGATCATCCCAAAGTTCTCCCCGCAATACATTACAGCAAGGACCATACACGCACAACACCGCAATCCGAAGAGAGGAAGACGAACATAACAGAAACACCGTCAGCATGTGCCTTCCACATATCACCGAGTCAAATGCCAAGGACGAAGATCGCCAAGCCACCAGCAATCCCCCCGATGAACCTGTCGCATCCAAAGAACGGAACTGGCCAATGGTCCCCGCTCCGAAAGAACGCCATAGGTCTCCCGACATAGACAGTAGCTTTGTCTCTTGTAACATAACGATGTCGTACTCACATTCATTGAATCTGGACCCCACGACCCTCCGCTTGTCCGGGTCACCGAGCCCACGAACATTCCAAGAGAGGATTTTCATCTGGAACCGTCGAAGCACCCATGGGATATGGCCACACCTGCGGCCTACGCAATGCGGCTCTTCAAAGTTTGACGGGATATCTCCTCCGCCATCGCCGACCTGGACATGTTCCTCCTCCTGTATCTCTTCCCACTCCTCCTGTCGGTTGCCCCCGCGTCGGAGGTGTGCCCAAGCATCTCCATGGCAAAGTCGGCTGTGGCAACCCGAACATGGCCATCAGAGTTGACCGGAGAGGGCGCTGGGACCACAAGGGGGGAAGGGCGAGCCCGAGCCCTCCCCTCTCCCGTGGCAGAAGGGAAGATAGAAAGCGAAACCATCTGCGAAGGGCCACCCTGCACATCATTAAACCCCAAGGAGGAAAGAACCACGTCGAGGAGGCCGAGGAAGGCTTGACCGGCAATAGTATCGCGGGATCCGAGGACCCCCAACCAACACCCGCGTCCGGGAAGCACCTCAGATCCACCACAGGAAGAGAGACCGCACAAGGATCCACCATAGGAAAAGAAACCGCACAAGAATCCGCACAAGGATCCGCAAGAGGGTCCGCGTGTTCAGCTCGAACAAACGAACCCGCAACCACATCCGACTCCAGCGATGACGTCGATGATCTCTGAAGTTCATTACCCACGTCACCATGCAAAGGGAATATATTTGGCGACAGATACAGAGTCGGGGATGAGTTCCTGTAAAGCCGTGTGCACTGAAAAGATCGCGCCCTTCCGACGAGGTGTCCCCTCGAAAACCCAACCGTCATCACGGTACCCGAAACATCCCCGAACCCTCCACCGGCCTCCTCCCTCGGCACCTCCGGTGGAGGCGGAGGGTCGTCGACCAGCAATTCAATATTGAAAGAGAAGCACCCGATCTTCATTTCTGTGAACGAACTTTGCCCGCCGATCTTGTCGAGGAAGCTTTTGTTGCACTCCTCCAGCACCGCAAGAACCTTCCCCCATTGTCGTAGGGCCTTCCTCAAGCATCCCACCGACCGCGAAAGGAAGGGGACGCCCTTTACCCGTGCCACGCAAACCTCCATCTCCGAGCACGCCCCATCTGCAAACCGCAGATTTCTCCAGCAGACGTTGGCGACATCTCCATTTCGAAGCACTCGATCCCTCTGGTCTGCCATTAAGCCACGAACACAGCATCCTCCAACACACATCTTCACCACGTCGCCAGGGAAACGTGGGCCCGGGAACCCGTGAAGGTGGGAAGACACAACATCCAACACGACATCACCCCACACCGCATATCCGATCAGCGCATGCAGTCGTACACCCCGCGCATTCACCGTAGTTTCCGCCGAGACCGCAGCGCCCCCATCCCCAGTCGTAGCATTAGGAACACTTACATGCTTTGTCGTACTCGCTTCCAAGCTTGCAAAAGTCGGTTGACTAGTCGATCCGACTAGTCGAGTCGGGGGGGTAGCCGACTCGACTAGGCCTAGTCGGCCCTTAGTCGGTCCACCCGACTAGTCTGGCCGACTAATCGGCCGACTTTTACAACAACCTTTTTTATTTTTTTTGTTTTTCACTTTTTTTTAAAGGAAACGTATTCTAATATGCTTAATGTTATATTTAAAGTCAATTATTTCTTTTGTTTCATCATGATGTGTCATATAAAATGTACAAATATATGTATATACATACGAATATATGTATAAAAAACTGATTTATATATTTAAAATAATAAAAAAATCAAAACCGACTATTGACCGACTAATTCCGACTAGTCGCCCGACTGTCGACTAATCCTTAGTAGGTGATCCCGCCGACCGAATACTGACTACCGCTTTCTGCAACCTTGCTCGCTTCCCGATATGCGTTGCCCACCACCTCCGCGAAAGAAGGCCCTCCCCGATGAACAGCAGCAACAAGTTGTAACGACCATGAACGAAAGCATGCTCCTTCGCATGACCCGATCCTCCAGCTAATCCACGAACCGCCATGCAGCTTGCCTGACGGTGTCCCGCCTTCCCACAAGAAAAACACCTTGGGGGGAAAGGACAGAAAGATGCAACATGCCCTCGGATCCCACATCGGAAGCACCTTCGTTCCGGCTTCTTGTGGGACACCCTCGTCCATTCCCCGCCGCCTCCTCGCTGAGACCCCTCTTCGATGTCGCATGCTTGCTTCCCATACCTGCTCCAAACGAACACCACCTTCCCCTTCTCCGCATCGGCACTCGCAGTCGCACTTGCACTCGCACTCGCAGTCGCAGTCGCACTTGCACTCGCACTCGCACTCACACTCGCACTTGCAGTCGCACTCGCACTCGCACTTGGTCTTATGTTGCTTCAACATACAATAGTAAATAACCATAAAGACTAGTAGGAAAGAACATATCTAAGAGTTCTATCCATTTCCCTACCATACATTTATTTCCATCTTCTCACATTCCCTGTCATATCTTTTCCATCAATCGTTTCATTCTTTATCAAAGATCATCAACTATAAGGTAGATGGTAATACTCCCTTTTTTCTTGCACATGAACACGATAGCCATGTTACCCTAAATGTCGGTTTCGGTAACCATTTCGGTACCGACCAAAACAAAATCTCGGTGGAATTTCGATGGAATTTCGACTGGAATTTCGGTCATTTCGATCATTTTTGTACTAGGACACCCATATTTCGACCATTTCGGTCATTTCAGTCAAATTTCGATTTCAACTGGATATCGATATTCGACAGAAATTCAACCGAATTTCGCTGAAATTCGAGGCCACGCATGTTATGTCGAGTTCCTCTTTTACGTTGATTGCGATTTGTGATATATCAAAGTATTCCTCCTCTGCCTCCTTGTTCTATTGGTTATCCTTGCAAGACAATCCATGGTAATGACTATCATTGTCTAGATGACATTGATAATAACCTGAATGATTTACAAGTTCTTCTCACCATCATGTTAGTTGTTATTGTGATAAAAAATTTGATCATCCCATTTTAAGGACATAGAAATACCTCATATAGCACCACAATCCGTTCTACGTACAATAATATGTTGAACTACTTAAACGAGTCTACGTGTGAGGAATCGGGCATTTGATGTTCGTATAACAATATCTACAATCTAACCCCTTTACATGCTACATACCATGAAACTATATATTCAGTTAACGAAAGCCCCAAGCATAAGTTGCTTTGAATTGGTATATCAATCATTTGTCCTGACATGTCTGACATTAATCCTCTAATTCCTACTAATTAGTGTACATAATATGCATTACCTCTAGACCATGAAAAGGACATTAAATGGATTAGAAAGGTGGGGTTGGTCATTTGAAAACTAGGATTCATTTCTTGTCTCAAATATTCGCTCATAGTTATATTTAAAATCATGTATGATTCATGACTTTTATTTTAAAATAATATTGATCACCATGATGCATGAATTGATTTTATCATACTAAGTTATTTGTTGTTATTCTTGTTGTTTCAAATAACAAGACTGATATGTATTCATTTTCTATAAGAGCTTGGTCTTATTTTGCTTCAACGTACAATGGTAAATATAATGTACTTAACTTTTTTTGTTAGTAATATTATATACCTTGAATGAGATTTATATAATAATATTTTATTTATATATTTCTTTCATCATAGAAAAAGAGCAAATTTAGATAGCAAAAGATATACAATATCTAAAAAATTTAGGTATTTTTATTCATTATATATAATCTATTGAGTATCTTCCTTTATTATATAGTTTTTCAACTGATCTTGGAAATCTCTAGTAAAAAATAGAAATATAAAATACAACCTTCATATTATAATATTATTTATATAAATAGTTATATTTGAGTTGACATTTCATATTCGAAACAAAATGAATCAAATTTGAATATTCGAAATTCATAATGAATCGAATCTGAATTCAAATTAGCAAATTCATTTATAATTTGATTCGATTTCAGATTCGAAAATTTTAAAATGAATCGAATATGAATTCAGGTGGATTCTAAGATATTCAATTCGATTAGCACCCCTAATAATTATTGTCAGGCATATAACATGTACTTACAAGTTTGTCTTGTCCGTAAAGTTGCTGCAACTGCTTTACAATGTCCTGAGTACCATCAGGGCTTCCATCATCAACAATGATGATCTCAAAATCAGTGTCCCTGGTTCAAAAAGAGATTTCACTCCATTCACTAACCAGGAACCACTAATTAACTTTTGAAATTCTGAAATTCTCAACTAGATTGCCTCTTAACTCTGTACTAGTTCAAGATATCAGATGATGTGAAAATGCTGCCACTACAAGCAAAACGGATATAATTTCAGTGCCAACCACTAGCAATCCCATCCACAGGTAAAACATGCAATGAATGCAGCATAAGCAACTTATATATAATATTAATAAAAACAGCATTCATCATTAATAAACTTCAGGACATCTGGTGCATTTCTCTGCATTGGCAATTATTTATGATTCCAAATGTCAGACATATATCACATGAATATTTATTACTAGCGACAGCATCCAAATGCATATACCATGTCATTTAGGTAACAAATGACACGGTTTTTATATCCACAGTTATATCCTAATACTACACAATACACAGGAATGATCAAACAAATAAAACCACCAGTTTCAAGCTATTTGAGATCAAATCGAGGGAAGACATTAAAACAAATTGTATATGGGAAGTAGGAGATGGGAAAATTGATTGCTGGAAAGACAGATGATTACTAGGATATAGTTTGCAGTCTTTACATTTGAAAGTTCTCGGTGATATTGATCATATTCAGACTAAACTGAATACTTTAGGGATTTCTGGAAAGTTAGAACACGATATCATTGCCAGAGAAATTACTTTAAATTCCAATAAGTCTAAAGAAGATGGATGATGGCGACTCAAAGGGCGACTCAAAGGGCGACTCTGAAGACGACCGGGAAGGCGATCGTTCAGTCGTCTGCGCAGACTTTCGCTCCTCGTGAGCGGGCTAAGGGGAAGGGTGGCGCGTCCAGTTCGCAGGTCTTCAGCCCCCAGTTCGTTGCTGCTGAAGGGGAGGACAAGCTCCATCAGGAGGCAGGTTGGGTGACGGTTACTCGCAAGAAGCAAGGGCGCGTTTGCTGGCGGTGTGGGCTGAAGGGTCACCTGGCCTCGGCTTGCGTTGCGAGGCCACGCTGTTTTGCTTGCGGCGGGTTGGGGCACAAGCAAGCGGGATGTGGTGCAAGGTCCAGGGGGGATGCGGGTCGCTTCCTTCTCGGAGGACCTCCTTCAAGAGGGGTTGCTAGCGGTTCGGGGTCTCATCATGCGAAGGGGTTCCCCTCGGTCGATTCTAGAAGGTCGTTCGCGCAGGTGGTCGCGGGGGGGGCGCGCTCTTCACCGGAGGAAGGCGGGGCCTGCGGGAGGATGGAGTCTAGCTCCCATTCAGCGGTTGCCTCGCGGGGGGCGCATGTTGTTGGGGGGTCTACGATGGTCGAGGCCGTGGTGGCGGGGGGTGCGAGTTCATCGCATGGGGGGGCTGGCGAGGTGCGTGGCCTGCGTGAAGGTAGGGTGCTGGTAGGGGTCTTCCTGAATCAGTGCATGTCCATTGAGGAGGTGAACCACGTTCTCATCGACCTTTTGGGGACCAGCTTCTCGGGTGACCTGTTCCTGCTGGGTTCGAAAAGATGCTGTGTTAGAGGTCTCCTAGTGCACCAGCGCTCTCGTTTGCTTCATGCAGGGCCTCATGGAGGCATCGTGTGGAGGGATTTGTGGTTTGCTGACGGTGCCTGCTCGGAGTTGGAGGTGTGTGTGGCTGAGGTCAGGGGGGTCCCTTTCTTGTCTCGAGTCGTTCATCGCCTTCGGCGACCTCTTAGAAGGTGGGGTGAGGTGTTGGCCGTTACCAGCGACGGCTTATCGCCGGGAGATGATCCTTCAACTACGAAGATCCTAATGGAGTGCAACAAGGCCTTCCTCGATCGGGCGGATGGCCAGGTGTTCTTCGAAGAGTTAAACTTGGGAAGATTCTTCTGTAGAATCGAGATGTCTGTGGTGGTGCCTCCGCCGCCTCCCCCCTTGTCGGACCGGAGGGCTCTTGGGGGGGTGACCAGCTTGAGGGTCGTTCCGTTTTCCGAGGAGAAGCAGCCGCTTTGGGACTTCGCCTCGACGTTCTCGCCGCAGATGGGTCCGTCTTTGGGGGGTGCGCCTTGCTATGATGTTTTCGTAAGACCTTCTCCAGGAATTGTACGTGAAGCCCATCCCACCGCATGGAATCGGTGCATGGTAGCCGCCCTCGGGAGTATGCGGGGGGACATGGCGGACGGTTGGAATGACGTGGAGGGTAGGTGCACGAATCTCGGAGGAGATTTGACATCCTCGGTGGGGTCGCATTGTTCTGCCTTCCGGATCTTCTCACCAGGCTTTGCTCTCCTTGGGCATGCCGCCTCTCCATCATCCGGAGCTGCGCGTCATTCATCGAGTCGGGTTGTTGAGTTGGACCCGATTATCATCTCAAAGGCGGATCACCTTCTTCTCTCGGGTCGGGCGGGGGTTGATTCGGGTTCGAGGGCACAGTCGGACCCTCCTTTGTTGGCGGACCCTCCTTTGTTGGCGGATCCTCCTTTGTTGGCGGACCCTCCTCTGTTGGCGGACCCGGGCGCCTCGTTCTTCTCATATTCATTGTTCGCCGCTTCGCATCCAGACTCTCGGCCTCTCAACCTCCAGGTGGAACTTTCCTCTTCTCAGTCCGGAGCTTCGTTTCAGGAGGGGGTCGCCCGTGGGCCAGACGCGCCTGCTGCGGAGCCCCTGGATGATAAGGCTTCAGATGCCGAGCCTTCGAGGAGATCTTGCAAGCGCTACAGAAGAAGGCGAAGCGCTCGTTCGCTGTCAAGGGAGCACCATTCATGTCAATCCTTCGAGGAGGCGGTGGCGGAAGCAGCGGGGGTGGTGCCTTCAGGGGTGTTCAACAAGGTTGCTAAATGAAGATCCTTTCATGGAATGTCATAGGCATGGGGGATGCGGCTAAGCGAAAGATCCTGGGGTCCAGATTCAAGGAATGGGGGTGCGACGTCATTCTTCTGCAAGAAACCAAGTTGGCCTCTTTGGATGATGACGTTTGGCGCTCTCTCGCGGCGGGGGATCTTGATCAGTTTTGCGCTTTATCTGCATCTGGGAGTGCTGGCGGATTGCTTATTGCTTGGAAGTCATCTCGGTTCTCCCTTGTCTCTAATGTGACGGGCAACCACTCTCTCTCTGTTCTGCTCACCAGGAGGGAAGACTCTCAAGCTTTCCTTCTCTCGTGCGCCTACGGCCCTTGTGATGCGGCTCGCAGGATGGACCTTTGGGACGAGCTCCGCAAGATCTCGTTGGACAACGAGGGTTTGCCTTAGCTAATTGGGGGGGATTTCAACGTCACGTTACGTTCGTCTGATAGGCCCCGGTCCAGGGGTGGCTGCGACTCGGGCTCGGAGGACTTTGCGGACTTCATCAACGGCCTGGCTCTTCAAGACTTAACGGCATCGGACGTGAGGTTCACTTGGAGGAATTCTTCCTCCAAGTCTTGCATCGATAGATTTCTCGCGTCGATGGTTTTCATGGAGTTCTTCCCTCTGTCGGTGGTACTCTCTAGGCCCCGTGCTTTCTCGGACCACACTCCGATCATCTGGGATTCCCAGATGTCTTCTCCGGCGGGTGGCTTCTTCAGATATGAGAGGTGCTGGCAGCTTGAGGATGATTTCCGTGTGTTGATGTCTTCTTCTTGGGCGGAGGCTTGCGAGGGTCGGTCGGCGGTGGATAGGTTTCGGAGGAAGCTTGTGCGTCTCCGAGGCGTCCTGTCCAGTTTCAAGAAGAGGTCTCGGGAGGCTAGGTTGTCTGCCAGGAAGAATGCGGAGGCCATCGTTGCCGAGTTGGACACCTTGGAGGGGCTGAGGGAGCTCTGCTCGGAGGAGCTGGTCTCCAGGTCTGCGGCAGTGGTCGCGGTCGAGAGGGAGGAAAGAATGAGGGTGGCGGAGTGGCGCCAGAGAGCGAAGCTGAAATGGATCAAGGAAGGTGACGCAAATTCCTCCTTCTTTCACAGGGTCGCATCTAATAGGAGGCGGTCAAACCTGATTCGATCGATTTCCTTCGGGGGTCGCGAGGTGGTGGGCGAGGAGGCGATTGGGAATGCGGTGGCGGACTACTACAGGGCCTTCTCTTCGGTTCGTTTACCTCGTCGCTGGTGCTGGTTGGGGGAGGAGGACTCGATGCTCTCGTCCGCGAGCTGTGCGGAGCTGATTAAGGAGATCTCCTTCGACGAGGTCAAGGATGCTGTCTGGGAGCTTAATACCGATGCCTCGCCTGGCCCCGATGGCTTCCCTATTGCCTTCTACAAAGATTTTTGGGGGGTGGTGGGCTTTGAGGTCTGGGAGGTGGTTACGGAATTTTGTACGGGAAACTGGGGCTTTGATGGGATTAATAGGGCTCTTATTGTTCTTATCCCTAAGTCTCATTCTCCGGTTGCTATTGAGGACTTTCGGCCGATCGCGATTTCTAATGCCTTGTACTTGATTGTTGCGAAAGTGTTGGCGAGGAGGCTTGCGGTGGTGCTGGACGATCTTATCCATCCCTCGCAGGTGGCTTTCATTCCTGGTCGAAGGATCTCTGATGTCACGGCCCTCGCCTCTGAGATGGTCGACAGTTGGGTGAGGAGAGGGAAGCAAGGGATTCTTTGGAAGGTAGACTTCACGAAGGCGTATGACTCCTTAGACTGGAGTTTTCTTTGGTCCGTGTTGCGGGCTCGTGGATTTCCGAATATGTGGATCTCTTGGGTGCGCCGATGCGTTACCACTGCATCCTTCTCTATCATGCTTAATGGTCGTATCGCTGGTGGCCCTTTTCAGCCTAGGAGGGGCGTTCGGCAGGGGTGCCCTCTGGCACCCATGCTTTTCGTTATTGCGGCGGATGTGCTTCCAAGGATGGCGGATAGGGTGGCCGCGCGTGGCTTCTCATCGGGATTCTCCTGCGACTACAAGAACACTCCAACCCTCCAATATGTTGATGACACCATCGCCTTCATTGAGGGGGGTCTGGAGGAGGTCCGGGGGATGGTGGTCACTTTGGCGATCTTTAGTGAGCTCTCGGGGCTCCGCATCAACCATTCTAAGTCCAAAATGATTCCTTTCAATTGGGAGGACCGGTCCGCGACGGCGTGTGGCGTGTTGTTGGGTAGTCCCCCTTCTTCTCTTCCGATCGACTATCTGGGCCTGCCGCTGGGCGCGAGAAGGCCAAGATTGGTTCATTGGAACAGGGTGATGGACAAGGCGGAGAGAAGACTTGCTGGTTGGAGTGCGGCTATGCTCTCCCGGGGTGGACGTCTTGTGCTGATCAGATCGGTCCTTGCATCCATTCCAGTTTATTTCCTGTCGAATTGGGCGATCCCGGTGGGGATTAAGAGGCGTCTTGAGGGCCTTATGCGGAGCTTCCTGTGGGGAAGAAGGGGTCACGCGTCGCGGGGCATCCATCTGGTGGCGTGGAAAGAGGTGGCCAAAAGAAAATGCGATGGTGGTCTCGGCATTCGAAGGCTTGATCTGGTTAACGACGCGTTGATGCTTAAGTGGGTCAACACTCTTTGGGGTAGTGCCATCGGGTTCTTTCCTTCTATGCTGCGGGATGTTCTTTCCATCGGGGTGGACATGACGCGGGACGCCAACTCTTTGCGCTCTGGTACCCCTTTCTGGAGGGGGATTGCTTCGACGGTGAGGCGCTTCTCTCACTTGTTCAAGCCGGCGCTGGGGGATGGTAGCTCTTTCCTTTTTTGGCGCGACGCATGGGCGGGGGACAACTCTCTGGCTTCTTCTTTCCCCCGTCTTAGTGCACTGGCTTCTGACTCTATGGTGTCGGTGGCGTCCTCTTGGAGCGGGAGCGATTGGTTCCCCACCTTCGCTAGTAACCTTTCCGACGACCGATTTGATGACTACTTAAGGCTTCTGCAGCAGCTTTCGGCTGCGCCAAAGCCAACGTCTAACAGGGATCATTGGGTTTGGCGCGACGGCACCTTCTCGTCGAGGCGGGCTTTCAACGTCATCTCGCAACACCTGACCTCTGACCGGAACCTTCTATGCAAAGATCTTGGGTGGTTGTAGCGCTTAAAGCTTCCGGAGAGGGTGATTTTCTTCCTTTGGCTCCTGAGGCGTGGGAGGGTCTTGACCCGAGATAGATGTGCTAGGTTTCTATCGGGGTCTGACTCTTTGGACTGTGTGCTGTGTGGCGAAAATGTGGAGACTCTGCAACACTTATTCTTCCATTGCCCGTGCTCTAGCGCTATCTGGGAGGACCTCAACATTTCTTGGCTCAACGCATCCTCGGCTGACTCGTTTTGGGCATCTATGCGTTCAGGTGTTGACCGGACAACGAGGGAGTTGCTTCGCCCGTTCGCTTGCATTTGGGCGTTGTGGCTCGCTAGGAATGCTAAGATCTTCAAGGGACAAAGGTTTTACAAGGAGAATGTTTTAGCACACGTTGATCTGCTGCTGAGTGACTGGTTGCTATTGTAATTCATGTTGCGTGTGGTGCGGGATCCTCTCGATCCTTTGTGTCTGTACCTCTCTTCTTCCTCCCCCTCTTCTCTTTCCTTTTGATTTTAATAATATTTGGGGCGAACACCACGGCGTGCTTCCCCCGAAAAACTTTGGTTTCAAAAAAAAAAAAAGAAGATGGATGATCGAGAACTCTGGGGATTTTACAGCTACAAGTGCATGGAATACAATTAGGGTTAAAGTGCAAACTGTTGGTTGGGGCAAAGGAATATGGGATCCTGGTATACCGTCAACGCTTTCTTTTTTCCTTTGGAGACTGATGAGAAATGGATGACCTTTAAATTGAGTTTAGGCAAAAAATGGGATTTCACATTGCTTTAAATGCTCTTGCTGTTTCACAAATCATAGAAGGGAAAACACTAACCATGTTTTCTTGAAGGAAAGATGGTTGAGATTGCTTGGAACTGGTATTTGAATGGCTTTCAATTCAATAATAAATACAATAGAGATTTTTGGGGATGGTGCAGATATATTCTATAAAAAATGTCAAAGAAACTTGTTGAAAAAAACCAGAATGGGCTATTTGGACGGGGAGGAACAAAAGAAGATTTTCCATTTATGATAATAATAATTGGTTCTTTCTTAGAAGGCTTCAGGGGGAGATCAGAACGGTGAATCATCTTATCAAATACAAATATGTGAATAATCAATCAATAGGAGAAGGTTTTTCTAACAAGGCTTGGGATTGCCGCTGATGAAACTAAACGAAAATGGAAGATTTTTTGTTGGGAACGACCTGACAGGTTATGAAATCAATTCAGATGGGGCTTCTAAAGAAATCCTGGGGAAGGGGAGATGGCATTGTTAGAGATAGCAAAGGAAGGATTAGTTTTTCTAGTACAATTATCATGGCTATGGTACAAATATGGAGGCTGAATTACAGCTTTATTGGAAGGACTAAAGATCTGAGTTAAAGCTTTCAAAATATATGGGTTGAAGTGGATTCTGCAGTACCTAGTGATACAGATGCTTAAAGATGATAAATTTAATATTTGGACTTTGCAAACTTGGCGGCTAGAATTGAAATCTTACAAGGGAAATGCAAGCAAATTTTCCCGTCAGTATAGGAAGGCCAACGCTATAGCAGACTCTCTGGCAAATAAAGCAATTCTTTTGAAGTATAAGGCCGTCATTGAAAACTTCATAGACCTTCCTCATTTTCCTAAAGGATGCTATATTCTGAGAGAAGGCATTGCTCTTGTGACAGATTCGAGTGAATTCAGAGCTGGCATGATTTTCTATGAGAGGATGAAACTTGGCAATGGATTGGGATCCCTTGTTCTTTTTCCTTTTAATTATGCATTCTTTTTAAAACTTAACTTCGAAATGTGCAGGTCTGGATTCTAAAGAACGAACCATCGTGGGCTATTGGAAGCCTGATTTTTTAGTCAGGATTGATTTATGGATCTTTAGATACAAAGGTCTGTATTTGCAAGCAGCTGCAAAAGGTCTTGCATTATTTTTAACCATGCTGAATTGGTTAATGCTGGGAAGTATGATTTTCTGGCTAAAGCCTTGGCATATTATGGAAGAAGTGCACACATCTTCTACATGAGTGAACTTCCCTCCATAAGTCACTTTCCTATTGTATGATTTGATAAAATATATACTAGAGCTTTAATTCAAATGATTTTGTTTCAGTGTAGCCTCAAATTCAAAGAATTTCTACTTTAAAAGTCAAATGGAAAAACTTAGGAGATCACCTACTGCCTGAATAATGCCTTGGCGCCTAACTTCGATACTGCACACATCGGGTGTGATGTGTAATGGTAGCATGTTCAAATATCTGGATATTGCGGAAAAGAGTCTCTTAAATCAACTCCGCTGGAGATTAAAGAAATATCGTGGAAGGAAATATCGGGATATATCGGCGATATATCGCCGATATATCGATATTGACATGGGACCGATATGGGTACCGATATGGCGATATATCCCGATTTCCATGCATTTTCTTCATAAAAGCTCGTCGATATGGGCGATAATTCGGTGATATATCGTCGATATATCGACGAAATATCGTATCGATACGATATCGAAACGATATCGATATCGATAGGGCTGAAATATGACATATGCCTTGCTGATCTCCAAAAGAAGTGCACACATCTATTTTATATGTACAGCAGATATGTTCCATTCTTAATCTTTTCTCCTTAATTCTTCACCAGCTTCTTGTCCTTATTAGAGTTATTTGTGAAGGAAGGAACACTGCTGACCATTCAAATTACTGGATTTCTTGATTGCAGCAAAATGCTGAATTTTATGATCGTGAAATTGCCATTGAAGATCTGGTTTCAAATTCCTTGTAGTAGGGAGATATCGTGGATTCAGAAATTGCCCCATTTACCCTAATGGAGGGGCCGATTCAAAGATTTACTGATGGGCCTATGTTCTTTGAGAACAAGTATACTAGACTACATCTTGGCATTTTAATGAGGTCTTTTGCCGGGGTGGCACTGGATTGCATCATTGCTGAACGAAAAAAGGCTTATCATTGAATCCTTCAGGATTTCATCACTCAAGCTGAATGCTAAACGAAAAAAGGCTTATCGTTGAATCCTTGAGGATTTCATCACTCAAGCTGAATACTATATAACTGAAGCTGCTGCTTCCAATAGATAAATTCTGTTCAAATTTTTAAGTCTCAACTCTTGAGGAGTCGCTGGATTTGTATTGTTAAGTGGAAGACAACTTTATGAAGGATCCCGATCTTTCTATAGTTAATATTCTGACATACCTTGGTCCTTGACTCCTTTGGCATGGAAAATGACCATATCAAAATGCTATGGAAGTCCGGATTTATCCTTGGCGAGGAATGAAGGAGGTGCATACATCCTTTGTATGTGTGCACAACAGCTAAGTTTAAATTCCACTTGCAAATATATGGGAATACCTTTGACCATTGGATTTTTAGTTGGCTGCTTTTGCTTATTACATCATGTTCTAACTTCTAAGGCTTATGCATTCAAGCCAAAAGATACTTGTCTTGGGGGGTCTACTTGAAGATTGGCGAGAGATTGGGGAAGTTCATACATCCATGGATGTATGCAGAAAAGCGAGTCCCGTCCTGTTTTTATCTCTATTTACTTCTTTTTTATCATTTGGATTGGTTGCCAGAGCAGTTTGAACAAGAAAAATTGCATCTCAAGTTTCAGGGATGATTCTCCTTTTGTATAACTTCAATTGTGAATCTTGTGATCAGTGGAGGATCGAGTGCTGATTGCAAACGGATTAATGTATCACAAAGGACATAGGGCTGATTAGCATGGATCTTGGGAAGTGGATACATCATTATGATGTACAGACAACCAGCTAAGTTCCTTTTTTAATCTTCTTCATTTACATCCTTTGGAATGCTCTGAGAATTGATCCCTATTTTGCTTCATATATGGATTTTTGACTGAGCTTGAAGGAAGGATTAGATTACATATGACTTGGGCTTGAAGATTTGAAGATGTACTTTGAAGATATCCAAATTGGCTCGAGGAATAAATGCTCAAAAGACTTGAACAATCACATATCAAAGTGGTGCTAATGGCTTGGGGGTTTGGTTTGGGAGGCAATGAACATAAAAACTAGACCCCTGTCTGAAATATCTGTTGATGGAGATTGACTGTGAATTGAGGCCAATATATAAAGCTGTCTGAGCAGTTGCTGATTTTTTCTGAAATGATGTCTGTCATTCGAGGATTAAAAGCCTGAGCCATAAATCTGCAGAAATTGGATCTGGAAGATGCTTCGATGATGAACAGAGATCCAACAACTCATACTTTGATACAATTGTGAATCACAACATTCTGAAGTTTGAGATGGCTGGAGACAATCAAGATGATGGAACTCACACTTATATATCTTCTTTCTCTTTTTCTTTTCGTACTTACATGTATACCCCTTGAAAGGCACTCCTCTTGTAAGTTATCTTTTTGACGAAATAAAGCAGCTATACAAAATCAGGCTTACTATTTAAAGAAAATGAGATATATTTGAACACCTTTCAAACACATGAAACTCAACCAAATTAGCAGACTTTACCAAAAAATGGATGGATCACATACCTGAGATGCTTGAATATAAGATATGTAATGAGTGCAATATTGAGACGCTCATTGTAGGTTGGTATTATGATGCTGTACTTAATGCCATTTTTCTTCTCCCCATCCTGCTCCATTGCCAAACTAATTCTTCCCCTTAACACGTCCTTCCTATGAAATATGATAAAATAATCAATTTGGTAAACATGGCATTCACTTGAATAGATGAAGTAAGTCATATGGGTAATTAATCAATTTGGTAAACATGGTATTCACTCGTCTGGATCTCATTCTGATTAGGCAAAGAGCTATGATGAGAAACCCAACAGCTTCAAATCAAATGGGACGTCACTCCGATAACTCCATCACTTGTGGTTGAATAAAACAGGAAAAGTCAGCAGTCTGAGCGAATTTCGGCATGCCCGCATGGTGACATCAAGAAACCAAATCCTAATGCCCACACTAATTACTCAATGAATACCCAAACCAGTCCCAAAGTCGTCTTTCAAATCCATTAACGCTATAATATCAACAGGGATATGTTCTTTGTATAAAAGAAATGAATATAGCATGACAACTGGATGTGAAAATATAATTCCCAGATTATGGCATGCACAGGTCGTTTTTCAATACATCGTCACTTGCAGCTTCCTTAGTTGTTTCTACAATATATAAGCATTAGTTTACAAGGATAAGCAAGTTAACTAAAGCCCATGGTAAGCTTTTAATATAAATGCTGGCATTCTTTCTCCTCTTTTTACCGACATTATTTATTTCAGCAGTGTAGTTGAAACTCTTATAAATCACTCATCAAATAATGGTTGAGTTTTAAATGGCAAAAGCCTTCTACTCGGTTGAAAAGATCAGACAGGACGGCCTGTTCTCATTTAACTTTTTTTGGTAGAAGACCACTTATCACTAAATACAGAACATTTTACTTCCTCTACAGACATTAGTCCAAACTTGTTTCTTGAGGGCACACTCATTTTTTTCCCAAGTAACCAAACCAAACGTTGAACCAGTTAGTCTTCGATTTGGCCCAACTGGGTCGGACCGTCAGTCCTAACAGGTAGGACCAACAATGATGTCAGCATGACATCATCATTCCTATTGACTCTGAAAAAATCCGACCAGGCTTAATTTGCTGCTCCGACGGATCAACCAGGTTTTTTGAGTCGATAAAACCGAATACATATACATAAGTGTGTATGTATATATCAGTGAAATAATAGTTTAAAATGTCAAATCTTTCAGTAGAATAAAATGATTGTCTATTTCGAGTAAAACTCTACAAAAGTTAGCCACATTTTCTAGCATTATATATGAATACAGTATTGTAATCATTTATGTATTGTCTAGAAAACTACTCTAAGAAGGTAGGGGTACAAATGATATTCCAAAAAGAGAGGCGCGTAACTGATATTGCAAAAGTTAAGAATGACACAACAGATAAACCCTATTATTTAATTATTTAAACTTTTAATTCTGGAAATTAACAAACTAACAAGATTGTGTCAATCGAGGTCAACTTGATCCGACCACCAGTGGGATCCATTTTTTTTTTCTTCTTTTAAAATTAATTACATGAAACCGGTTGAACCAATCGGGTCGGGGTCGGTTCCCAATCCAACCGATCCGATCGGCCCGACCTGATTTTTTAAGCCTTGAGTAGGGGTGTAAATGAACCGAGCATGAGCGAACCCTTGATTCGGTTTGGTTCATTTAATGCATACACTAATTCGGGTTTGGTTAGATTTGGTAAAATGAGAATCATGGTTGGATTAGGTTCAATTCGATAGAGGAGCAAATTCGACTCATTCGTTACAAGTTTGCTTACGTGCAATTAATTGAACGGTACATATTATTATCATTTTAGATTCTTTTTTAATCAGTAAGATTGGATTATTCTTTATTAATAAATGTGATATCAGGGAATTAACCCCTTCATTTTCACATTTACATGAGTATTGGTGTCCACTGAAAATAAATGATTTCATCACAAAACACAAACTCAGTTTTACCACAAAATGGCTAAATGATCTGAACAGGGAAAACACCAGAAAATGATAAGCTAGTTTGTACTAATAGTAAAACATATTAAATGTACTTTCGACGGTGAGTTAGCAGAAAAAGCTAATAAAGATGCAGACAGGCGATATGCCGCCTACTCAAAGAAGTTCACAATCCAATCGTGCAGTTGCTGAGGCACAAGGACACCACAGGACCAAACGGACTGGTTGATGTTTCTGCCACTGGATATGTCCGTGAATTTTAACACCACGAGCATTATTCACCGCAATGTTCTGCATTATCCGTCAGCTTTGTGTTTACAATATTCATTGGGTTGTTGCTCTATAATTGCTTGGAAACCAATAATCCATGGCACCAAGTTATACTGTAGCATTAACAGATAACTGCTACTCAGCTTCCCAAAGTGGCATTGAATCTATTCACTAGCGATAACAAAAAAAACTGAATAGAACATCTGAAAGGTTGTTGCTTCGAGCGGATCCTACGGTCACTGCTCTTAGAAACTATGAACACGTACGACAAGATGGAGACATCAAAACGTGCAGGTGGGGAAAACTCACAAAACGGCAGCGTCAGCGGTGGTTGGATCTTTGCAGCGTCTGCGTAGGCGCGGACAAAAGAGATGGTAGTTAGGACGTTGATTGCGAGAAGATGGGATGGCGGCGTTTGCTAAGGCGGTTTCGAGAGGAGGAAGCGGCGATCTTGGTGTTGAGGATGGTTGCCCGGCGGCGATGAGACGGAAGTAGGGCGGCGGGGAGGCGAGGTAAGGGCGGTGTCAACGGCGGAAGAGGGGTAGGGGTTAGGTCTCCTCACGGGCACGGATGGAGGGACGGAAAAAGAAATGCGACGACACTCGAAGAGGAAGAGAGGGGTGTTTAGTATGGGGGATTTTTACTCAGCAGACCTTATAATCGTTGTCAATTACCTCCACGACTTTTGAAACAACCTAATTCCTCCCTCGACCTCGTAAACTTGCTCCGTCTTACCCTACGAACCCTGCCGCTAAATTGACCCATTTTGAATTAACTTGCTTGGATTAAAAACGAGTTAATCAAACCACCTGGAATCCAACGATTGAGTTTTATTCCTCTTTTCCTCTCCCTCCCCTCCCCCGACTACTCGCCCCTTCCTCATCCCTTTCCCATCTCCTCTCTCCCTCGCCACCAACTCACCTCTTGTTCTCCCATCATGCCTTCTTCTTCCCTCTTCCTCCTCCTCCTCGCCCCCCTGCAGCTCCACCCTCGTCCTATCCACCTCTTGTCTTCAATGGCTTTGGCAGCTCCAACTTGGTCCTCTCCGGCATCGCCAAGATCACCGGTGTCTTACAGCTTACAGATACCACCAAGGAAGCTCTCGTGCCTTCTTTTGCTTCCCTCTCAACATCACTTCCTTCTTCTCCACCTCCTTCGTCATCGGAATAATACCCAGTACGAGGACACCAGTGGGCACGGCATCACCTTCGCTCTCGCACCTTCCGACACACTTCCAGGTGACAGAGTATAAAATCAGATGCAATATTTTCCAAATAAAAATAGAAGAAATAACGATGCTTCTATTGTTCTTATTGTCCCTCTCACCGGAAGCCAGCCGAGCCAGCATCTCGGGCTCTTCGGCAATTCTGGGTAAAGCCACCAGCCGCATGGTCGCCGTCGAGTTCGACACGGTCCAAACCATCGAGTCCCGCGACATTGACGGCAACCACGTTGGGATCGACATCAACGATCTCCAATCGAACGTATCAGAGATCGCCTCCTATATCGACGAGAATTCTCATAAACAAAACATGAACCTTGTCATCTCTCAAGCTATCCAAGTTCTTGTAGTGTACGACGGCTGGAAGAAGTAGATGGATGTGACCATATGGTCAGTAGGCGTGTCTCAACCGCAAACCACCCTCCTCTCCACCTCTGTGGACCTAAGGTCTGTGTTGGCCGAGGAGACCTTCGTCGATTTCACGGCAACGAACGGAGCCGGCACTGGGAGCCACTTCATATTCGGCTGGAGCTTCTCCTTGGACGGCCGGGCACCGCCGCTCGACCTTCGACATCTCCCTCATCTGTCGATCCCTCGCAAGAAGGCATCTGTGCTCCTAGTCATCTCGCTCTTGTTGTGTGCAGTTCTCGTCGTGCTCGTCATCATCGCCGGTGGATTATGGTGTGGAGATGGCGGAGGAAGTTCACGAAAGTGGTGGAGGAATGGGAGGAGCAGTATGGCCCCCACAGGTTCTCCTACAGTGACCTTTACCGAGCAACGGTTAGCTTCCGGGATGACCACGTCGTCGGGCAGGCGGCTTCGGCAAGGAGTACAAAGGTGTGCTCCCCACGACGAAAGCGGAGGTGGCGGTCAAGCGGGTGTCGCATGGATCCCAGCAGGGAGACAAAAAAATCTTGGGAGAGATCGTGAGCATGGGTCGGTTGCTGGGGGACGGGACGACAGACCTGGAGGAGGCGGCGGAGGTCGGAGAGGAGGAGAGCAAGGGCGACAGATGTGGAGGAAGTGGGTAGTTACTGGGAATGGCACTCAATGTAAATTTGATAAATAAAATGGGTATGATGTAAAGGTACATAACGGAATCTGGTTAGTTTTAATAGGTAAATGGATGGGGGTTAACTATAGGGTCTGCAGGGTAAGGGTTGACAAGTTTACGGGGTCACGGGGGGAATTAGGTGGTTTCAAAGGTCGTAGAGGTAATTTGAAAAGATTACAGGGTCTGTCGGGTAAAAATCTCTTAGTATTTTAGGTTTAATTGGGTACCCGTCTCAACCCATTTCTTTTGACGTGGCGCCAAAAAAACAAAAAAACTCAAAAAAAAATCGTTCACGGATTTATTTGTAACAAGATTCTGGCTTTTTTTGTTGCCAAAACATTTTTATCAGGTTATAGTAAGGTATTTTACGGAAATCCAATCAAGTCTTTATAATAGGAAGGATAGAATAAGTAAATGGATTGTTTCAAATTAAGTGCTACATTTATTCGATATACGAGAATTTTTATTTTATTTGGGAATCGAAACTTCTTACTTCACTATAATGTAATGAGTATCTGTGAAAAAATATCCACGTCAGGTACTTATAAATTATCGACACGTTTAAGTCATAGCGACCTGGTAAAAAACCCACAGGGAAAACCGGGTACTTGGTGGGGGTATCCAGTCCTTGGTGAAACGATTGCCCTGAAGTTGCATTCCTATTTTCTTCCATAGCCAGGGTTTGCACTCCATGCCTCGTTGCCAGGAACAACCCCTCCTCCCCGCCTCGCTGCTTGGCGCAGACCCTCCTCAGTGCTTCGTCACCCAACGCAACTTCTCCACGCCTCATCACCTGACGCGGCCCCTCCTCCTAATCTTCTTCATCACAATCTTCATCTCAATAGCCTTGCATGTCAAAGTTGTGTGCGTCTGTACGAGATCAATCTCGAAGGGAGGCACGAACTCCATCCTTAACATCACCATCAACGACGCAGTAGGGAACTCAATGGGCATCCCTGACCAGGAGGAGGGGGTCTCATGGGCCCTGACTATGACTACTTCAAGAGGGGGGACCTCGACATGGAGGGGGGCCTACATGTCCTCCCTCCCCGCTCCATCGTCCTCACCTCCACGGTTCCGACCCTGACCATGACTGGTACTGCAGCTACGTCGAGGTCACCGCCACGGGGCTGCTCCGAATACGTTCAGAGTCTCTTCGCGGTCGAGCAGTGGCTCGCCCTCTATAAGTCGTTTACCCCTCTCCACTTGTGAACATTGACGGATCATTTTCCTGCATTTATTTAAAATCACCGAACTAATGTAGTATATGAGGTAGAAAACAATCTATCAACAACCACAACTTCGAACATGTGGCAAAATTTTAACTTCGTAAGTATAGCAGGGACGAACTCGGGGAAGAGTGTTTTTTAGTTGCATGATTTTTAAATCGATCTGAGTATTTAATTAATTGCAATGTTAATTTCTATGTAAAAAAATGAGTGCAGAATAAGTAATGTGGTTAATGGTGTAGCTACACACTAGGCAAAAAGGAGGGTGGGGAGAGAGAGGGTGAGTGTGTGAATACATATATTTAAGTCCTTAATAATATGGCAAATAAATCCTCAAATAATTCATATATCTCATTAATATATCCAATAAATATTTATCAATCATAATCCCAAACTGTAGGCTGGATTAATGCAATTAATCTTGCTTTAAGATCCCTGCAATTTACTCCCTCAAATAATATTCTAATCACAAATATCAGGGAGATAGTTTAATCCCTATAGAATAGATTAATCTTCTCCAAAATGTAAATGTGAAAATAAGACTAATGAAGCATGCATATATCATTGTGATTCTCATATAATAGCTGACATTAAAGAGCCTCCGATCTGTTCAAAAATGATATAAGAAGGGTAGAGAATGAAATAAGCTTTAAATTGACATAAAATACGCAAAAATTAGATAAAATATGAGAAAGATATGCAATGCTAATGTTACAAAGATTAAAATATAAATAAAATAAAGTTTATTCATTTTAGATCCGTAAGAAGGACTTATCTACAAATAACTAAAGTCAGAAGGGCTTCCTATGAACTTTGTTTTATTTTTACCTTGCATTGCTATGAACCCATAGTTTAGCCCTTCCCTCTCCCCACCACCCACCGCGGACTTTCCTTTGTGACAACCCAACAAAAAAGGAAATTACCCATAACCGAAGAATCATGAAGCTCCGCACTCTCGATGCAAGCACAACCTCTTCCAAAATGATGTCCCTTCAGAGATGACTAGAAGTGAAATTATATAACCAAATCATTTATTTGTTTGTAAAAAAACCGTTCCACCATCTAATAGTATCATTTCTCAAAAAAAATTCACCATACGAGTAGCTTGTTGAATTTATTTATGAAGCATGCACCAAAATTGAAACATACCCCTTTCCTAGACCACTAATCCAGATAGTTTCATTACATATACCTCATCATCCACGCTCCAGGACGAAAAATACAATCTTAACATCGAAAACAAAAAAGTGGCTTGCCCTTTTGTACACCAATCTATAAATGAAATAAGGTAGGATGGAACATGCACCGAATATATAAGATGTCAAACCGACAGATATCGTAGATCTGAATGTAACCCTTAGCAGAAAATCCACCATATATATATATATATATATATATATATATATATATATATATATTGATGGATCCACATGCACCATGCTTGATTTAGTACACTCATCTGCAAGCAACAATGGATGTATTAGGACAAAGGAAGGACAAGTAAACGCTCTTGAGATGCCACTCGGGGCACAAATACAATTATACCAGAGTTGATTTTCAACGTCCATAGGGGTCCAACATTGATGTTGGAAAGTAAGATTTTTCATGAGTTAAAATGTCAACTTTGCCATTGTTTATCAATCAAAACTGCACTGCAATCAATTACAATACACCAACTCAAAATGTCATGATATCCACAAAGTATTACATAAGACAGGACTTATATAGCTTGACAGTGGATATGCAAGCTTTGCACATATATTTATAGATTTTATAACTACTTTTTGATTAAAAATTCGAATCTATCGATAATTTTTGCTCCATGTATAAGGCCCCAAAAACCTAAACTAAAGATCGTTGATAAATATCTTTGGTATTTTCTTTAATTATTTGATATTTTTATTGCTCAAAGCAAGTTTTTATGAGCTATTTTGCATATCAGTTGAAAACGGAGGCCAATTCACGTGTTGAACTGAACATATTAATTCCAAAAACAATGAGGAAAGGGAGCATTCTATGTGAAGTAGGCAATCTTACCCACTTCACATTCAGTTTTTACAATTTTTTATTTTTTTGGAAAACACCTTCGTAGATTTTCATAGCTATATCCCTCTGATATGTCATTTAAATTTCGTCAGAAACAGATACTCGTACGACCTCCATCCAGACAGTCATTTTTTAATGGTCACAGATTTTGTTGTATTTTACATGTTCTAGATGGAGGGTATAGGAGTCTCTGTTTTTGACGAAATTTGAATGACATATTAGAAGGATATAGTTATGAAAATATACGATGATATTTTTCAAAAAAATTAAAAAATTTGCTAAAAATATATGTGAAGTAGGTAAGGTTGGTTACTTCACAAAGTAACCTCCATTTCCTCCAAAATAATTACTTATAATTACTTAAAGTTGTTGGACTACAACGAACAATACATTTTTTAAATCATTCAATTAATAAGAAGAAACAATCGTAGAATAAATATTGTATTTGACATTACGCAGTGGTTCTTGAAAAAACCTAAATACATAAACCAAAGATCAATGCTTTTTGAAAAAGAGAAACGACCATGGATGGGAAGTTGAACCGATCAATTACCCTAAAGTGGCATACAACATATGCCTTCGGAGGCCACCGCAGGCCTCCCTCTCCCTCCTCCCGGAGGCCGCCACGAGCCTCCCCCCTCCTCCATCTTCAGCAGAAGTACTATCAAATATACAATATTGAGTGGTATGAATTAAATTCAAAGTTCAATATCTTATGGATATTCAATTATCACGTTAAGGAAACTATAGCATGTCCGCTTCTCTTCTTTTTTTAAGCGATAAAAGCGAAACATATTTTAGGATATCAACCAAGTATGTATTTTGGATGTGATGAAAACATCCAGGATGTATTGATTTTGAACTACAGAAAAGAAAACAAATCGTGAACTATTATTATGATAATTTCTTTATTACATAAAATGATCTAAGATTAATTCATGGTTAGAAAGTAGAATAAGATACTGTGATTTCTTTCCAGGTATTATTATCTACCGTTTACATTCGGCGTGCATCTCCTTCTCGTACGGAACAGCTTGTCCAAATGATGCGCTTCTAAGCGGAAGGAAATCCCATCCGTCAAAAACCACTCCGAAATTGTTCCAACTCGGAAATAAAGACATACGATTCCGCTTCTGCAGTGCCATTCCGACTTCTACTCCAATCTCTTCTACTCCGACTGTGCCGTCTTGAAGCCGCTCCCTTCCACTGCCTTCTCCCCGCGCCGTTAGGGTTCGTCCATCGATCGATGCCTGATGCCGCGGTCGCCGCTGTAGAGGCGGAGCCCGGCGATGAGAGGTCACGATTGAGCGTTATCATAGCGTCGGAGCCAGAGGAGGGCCGTCCGGATGGCGCCGTGGGTCGCAAGGTCCCGGAGGCGGCGCTACAGAAGGGGCTCGAGAGCGGGGAGGGGAGCGAAGAGGCCGCTGGGGTTGTGAGCGTAGTGGTCTTGTCGCAGACAGAGGAGATCGCAACGAGAAACTCCGTGGCGACGAGCGGGAGCGACGAGAAGGCGGCGGCTATCAAGAAGGGGTTCCTGCCCGCGAACGGGAGCGATCAGGATCTCTGTAGGTATAATTGAGCTGGCTCTCAGTAGTGCAGTGCAGTAGTGCCATTTTTTAAAAAATTTATTTTTGGCCAATTCTCCTTATTTTATATAATTTTAGATTACAGCTTTAATGCTTACAGAACTGTTTCAACATTCGTTCTGAGGAAATAACCGTCATCAACTTTTTAGTTAGAAGCTTTGGTTTCAGTTTTTGTTTAGATGTTTCCGGAGAGTCTGTCATGCTATGAGAGCCATCTTCTGACATGCTTTATGCAGATATCAACCTTCTAAAATTCGCGGCTTGCCCTAGTTCTTGCTTCGGTGTATTTCTCATATCTGGCAGTAGTTGTAGATCGTCGACAGAGCAGAGAGGATCAAAGGTGTGTGGAGTTGTTGAGGTGTGTTTTGGCCCAATTTCTCTCTCCAATGCTAGTGGTAGAGGGGGATTTCACTGTGGATGTTGCATATGAATTGCTTTGCGTTTTGATCTCTGATTGTCACTGTGATTGGTACCTTGCACAGAAGATGCCCTGTTTGGGATCAAAAATCGCCCATGGCTTATCGGATGCGGGGGTCTCATAATGGGAGTGTATACGAGTGAATGCGCTGCTGGTTCAGCAACAGAGTTGATTCATGCGTGGAATGGATCAGAGGGGCATCTGCCAACTGTATTGTTTGTGTTCTTCCGAGAGAATTTGAGCAGAAGATGTTATCCATTTGTTAGTGTTGCCCACATTTTTATTCCTTTGGGGATGTTTTGGCAGGTTAGGGTTTATCCCAAGTACTTATGTATGATATTTAGGAGAATGTTGTTATGCCCCCTGACGATAATTTGGATGTTACGGATGCACCCAACCAGCAGTGTTCTGCTGGACATGATGTTTTATGGAAAATTGTATGTTTTCCACCAGTTTGGTTGTTACGGGAGTTCCTTTGGGGTAACTGTGCATGATGGTCCGATAATCCTCAATCCTCTAGGAAGCTATATTATTTAAGGGACATCTAAGTAAACGGCCATCTTAGAGCATCATAAGCTTTTCTGAGATCAACCTTCCAAAGGCCACCTCAGAGGTTCGGGTTGGCAAGATCACTGTTGTTCATTTTAAAAAGTTCAATTGTCATGACAGTGATGACACCAAGCTCCAATCTCTATTGGGTGCGAGTTAGCAAAATTATCTTGTTGCGGTCTTTTGATTTGACTGAGGCTTATACAGAGGCAGAGGTTGTGAATACACGTACGATCGGAATACTATTAGGGCGGTGAATAGTAGTTTACTCGATTTACAATAGTAAAAAACAAACAGTAGAGTTACGCAATTTCAAACACAAAGATAAAACCAGATAGACAACCACATGCACGATCAGGTACATGACAAGATTTTTGATCTTCCGTGCCGGTCAACTGCTTCACGATAAGAGTTATTTGATGCGGATAAGTCAACCACTTACAAGAGTATTGGATTCGACATTGGTAACACCAAAGTCTTCACCTACATATTAGACATCGAAACACCGTCGAGGATGGATAGGACACCAAAGTCCTTAGACCTTCTTGGATCAAACACCAAGGGATCATCACGTTTTGGATTAGACACCAAAGACTTCTGACCTTTTTGGATCGAACACCAAAGAACCTACAATGCTTGGATCAAACACCAAGACTATTTGCAGAAGTCGTTATCTGGGGAATATGACAACCAACATATCTGCCTTTCTTTTTGACCTATCAGCCACAAAGACAATGCTAAGAAGATATACATATGAATAAGCAATATGAATATCTCAGTAAATAACATAGGTGATTATGAAGCAATATAATATGAAATATATCACAAGTATTGTTGTTGCTTATAGAGGAGCTTCTTTTACCAGTCGTATAGAAACCGAATGCTTGAAGGCAATCGTGACTGAATTGAGAGCTTGAACGAATCAACATAATTAAGCGTTGCTCTTAGAACGTACACCAATATCACTAAATAAAACAATATAATATACATAATACATAGAGAGAGAGAAAGCTTTGTAAAGAATGCTTGAAGTTTGGACTGAGTACTTTCAAAAGTTATATGGATGCTATCTATAGTGCTCATAGACGTCCCCTGCAAAAATGTAGCCATTAGCCATTGATCCAATAATGGAAACACATCAACCAAATAGTGCTGATCAATTTGAACTTGTTGATTGAGTAGAAGTGAACTTGATCGATTAGATCATTTTATTTTATCGATTAAAATAGTTGTTACATAGCCATTGATTTTGGATCTTTTGTTAGATCATGTCTGCGAGTTGATTAATCATTTAGGAAGTTTTGGTCGATTAGAAGCTGAAGATTAATCAATCAAAACTAGAACCATGAGCTACAGTTGTAAACTATATTTTATATAATCACATATCTTTGTGGCTAATTATTACATTTTTATACTACACCAAATAAATATGATACAACTTCTTGAATGTTCTCTTGTTCTACAATATATGTTGATTTAAATAATATGCGAGTGACTTGCGATAATTATAGGTGTTATTAAAATAGGGATCAAGGTAACTAGATTCACAAGTTCTTTTGGGATACAAGAACTAATAGAGGTTCGATATGCGCTTAATGATTTGAATGAAATTGGTTCGCTAACAAGTCCTGGTGATTTTTTACTTTTCTTTTTTATGAAATTCTGGAAGGTCATTGGACGTGATATGGACATGGTTTTGGAGTCTGGTGATGGGAATGCTGGGTTTGCAAGGTTGAATCATGCCCCGATATTTCTTTCACTCAAGCAAGATGTGGTGATTGGCATGCAAGATTTCGAGCTTGTTCTCTCCAATGCATTTTACTTAGTGGTGGCAAAGCTATTGACAAATAGGCTGAGAAGGGTTTTGGGGAACATTATCTCCCCCCCCCCCCCCAATTACATGTTGTCATGGAGGGAAATATCGCGATATATTGCCGATATATCGATATCAAAACGAGGCCGATATTGGTATTGATATGCTGATATACCCCCCTTTTCAAGCATTTCCTTCACAAAAGTGTGTCGATATGGGCGATATATCGTCGAAATATCGTATCAACACAATATCGAAATGATATCGATACGGCCTTCCATGTCTGTTGTACTAGGCATGATGATAAGATACAATAGTTCTGGCATCTGAGATCATCCCTGGTTGGAAGAGGAGAGAGGTTGGAGGCATGCTGTGGAAGGTTGACTTCTCCAAAGCATATAATTGTCTGAAGTGGAGGTTTCTTTGGAGTTCTCTGCATAAAAGGAGCTTCAAGGATACTTGGATAACCTGGATGAAGATGTATATCACTACTTACTTTTTTGTGTGTTGATTGATGTTAGGTCGGTGGGTGGTTTCTTCCAGTCATAGAGGTGTGTTAGACACGGTTGTCAGTTCTGACATCTCCTTTTCATATTTTCTAAGATGGACCGATGGTCTTACAGTTAAGAATGAATGCTTCAAGAGGACACTCGAATCCTAGCCTCTTTGATCCCTATATGTAGTATGGGGATGTCATTCTACTCCTTATTAAGAGTGGTATCTGAGAGGCCAAGCATTGTGGACATTGGTTGAGATTTTTGGAGGTTTCTTGGATCTTGAGATAAATAAAACATGTCTTTATTTGCCCCCTTTGGGATGAATGTTGAAGAGGAAGTAAGGTGTGGAGAGGTGTTGGGTTCACTGGTCTCGACTTGGCCTATCTTGTACAAGTCTTTCGTGATGGTGCACAGATCGAGAGCAGAGGATAGACTGAGAGTGATTGAGCGGGTGGAGCTCAAGTTGGCAGGGTGGAAGACTAGAAACTAATCTAGATGGCGCAATCTGGTGTTGTCTAGTTGATGTTATTGGAGATATCGATCTTCTACAGGGCTATAACAAGTTGTCATAAAGGTGCATAAATGCGTTGAGTGTATTGATGATGTATTTCTTCTAAAACTATTTTAGGTAGGAGAGATGAGGGATGTCTTTGATTTCTTTAGAGATGCTTCATCTAGGCTTCATCTAGACTATGAGTATATGTGGATATGTAGGGAGGGTGAGCTAAGTTGAGGTTACCATCCAACTTTTGAACAAGGATTTGTAATGGTGTGTATGACGTCACATCATTCTTGCATCTTAAGGTGGGTAAAGGAAATGATTTGCGATTCTGGTTTGACGATTGGACATCATAATTGCTTTATGCGATGAATTTTGATAGTTTTGCTTTGTCTATAACTGGCGAGGAGGTGGTTGCAGACTGTTGGTCTTATTAGGGTTAGAGGCTGGAGCTATAGGTTCGGTCCTTCCAAGTGGACTCACAGATCAACGGTCTTTGGAGTTTGTCCGGTTAATGGTAGACTTGGATGCAGTGTTGCAGAAGTCAATATTCAATATTCAGTTGGAGTGGTGGTCTTTGGATAAAGAGCATTCGATATGCAGATAATATTCGGAATTATTTGGTTATATATTTTTTAAATATTTTAAATATTCAAATTATATCTAATATATGAAATAGCAAAGCCTTCTCCACTTTAAGTAGGGTTATCTACATGGGTTCTTGCTTAAATCCACGTTGAAAGATCCAATTATTTTTTATGTTGTCTATAAAGCAGTAAACGCCGTTGTCGCGGATCGAACCTCGATCACATGCATGACATGCATAAATAGTTATTTTATGTCTAATATATATATTCTTATATATTTATACATATATGGCCACCCGTCAATAAGAATCCAAGATAAAAGTACCAATTAACAAATTGCATATATGGAGCTTTGACATTTGTGGTGATGCCGAGATAAATGAGAACTTTTAAAAATTTAAAAATGAAGAAAAAATACACTATCTGTTGCAATAGGTTTTTTTTTTGAAGCTAAGCAAGGGGGAAGCACTCAGAGGTGCCCGCCCCATAATTGTATTAAAAAGCGAGAAATGAGTACAACTTTAAGAACTACAAAAGCCACGCCTCCAATAGACCTGTCACTTGGATACAAATATTCTCCCTATAGAACCTTTGACCCGAGAACAACGAGGCATTCCTAGCCAACCAGATGGCCCACGCAATGGCCAAAGGGCGAAGCAGATCTCTCCTCGGACGATGCCTGACTGTCACTAAGGACTCACAAAAAGAGACCAGGCTCCTCGTACAGACCAAGTCCAGATCAGACCCATCCCAAATGTGCATCGAGTTATGGCATAGGGAGAAAAGGTGTTCCACTGATTCAATTTCAGTACCACAAAGAAGGCATCTGTCGGAAATCGTCCCAAACAGTCTAGCACATCGATCTCTCGTCATCAATTTCTTTCTCCTAAAGAGCCACAGGAAGAAACCAATCCTCTTAGGGAGGCCAAGCCCCCAGAAAAAGTTGCAGTCCCTAATCAGATCTGTCGATTGTGAGGGAAGCGGTCTGCATATCGTTGCATATACCTTCTTAATCGAGAAAGAGCTCCCTCTCCACACCCAGTGGTCCCGCTCCCCAGAAGGGCCACCAATAACCCTCAAGGAGTCAAGCAGGAGAAGAAAATCCTCCAAGCGCTGGTCCGAAAAGTTAGCATGAAACGACATCCAGTTTCCATCAGTCCAACAGGAAGCAACACGTATGTCTTGATCCGTAGTCAGAGCATACAAGCAAGGAAAACAGTTACATAGCACCCCACCATCCATCCAATCATCCGTCCAAAAAGCAAAGGACTCTCCATTACCCAGAACCGGTCTAAAGAGCACACGAAAGCGAGGGAGGATCGCTAGAATACCCTTCCAAAGAGGGGAAGGAATCAACCCACAACCACAACTCTCCGGTGAGGTACCAGTCACTGCGTAAATCCAACGAATAAAATCAGTACAGAGATTGTCATTGCTCCCTCAGATCCTGCTCACCCACTTCAATAAAATGGCCTCATTCAATGCATCGAGTCGCCTGACCCTGAGACCACCCTCACCCTTAGGAAGAGTGATAGTCTCCCAATCAACGAGGTGCATGCCAGTAGCCTCCTGGCCGCTTTTGCCCCATTGAAATCTCCGCATCAGTCTCTCAAGTCGCCTGCGAATACCTGCTGGCATAAGTCGCGTAGACATGAAATAAATTTGAACCACGGAGATCATCGCCTTCAAAAGCACAAGGCGCCCTCCCTTCGAAAGGATTGAGGACTTCCACCTTGCGAGCCTCTTCTCTAGCTTCTCGACAATTGTTAACCAATCCGCCAGCTTTGTCCTGCCAGAAGTCATCGGTCCCAAATAATGAATGGGGAGTGGACCACATTCCGTACCCAACACCTGACTGCATTGGCGCATCTCATCGTCAGATAAAGCAAAAGGAACTACCGTGGACTTGCTCGTTGATCAAATATTCGGTCGATTATTCGATTATTCAGATTGAATATTCGGGAATATTCGGGTTTGATTGAATATTGATCGAGTAACATAATGCTATTTGGTCACCCCACTAAATATTCAGCCATTCGGCAGAATATTGCAACGATGCCTGGTCTATGTGATAGGCCCCATGAGTGACTGGGATCAGTGGAGATGATATGGGGTTTTATGATCAAGGAAGCATATGAGGCTCCGTTGTCCCAGTTAGCAGCTGGAAAACAAAAGTTGGTGAAAGAATGTAGGCTCATTTGGAGAAATAGGGCGTCGTCGAGGGTGAAGATTTTTCTTGGCACTTTAGGAGGAGGATCATGACATGGGCTTTTGGAGCACATTTTATACATGGGGTTGTTGTTACCTACCATGTGTAAGATGGGAAGAGGAGGACCTACATGTTCTTTCATTGCCTTAGGCCCTTAGCTTGCTGGAGGTTTGGAGGAGTAGCTTGATGGACTGGATGAAGCTCGAGCAGAACAATTCTGGAAAATTTGGGGGGGAATCGTTAATCACTCGAGAGTTGAGAGAGTAAAACCATGGCTACCCTGTGCAATATCTGACTTACGAGAAGCAATCTGATGTCCAAGAGGAGAGGCACTATGTTGAGAATATCATGGCACATGTTTGCATGCTTGTAGATTCGTAGAATTGACTCTTGCAATATTTTAGGCGATTGTTTAATAGAATCCAATTGAACACCTGCCAAGGGTGAACATCCGTTTACATTGTGTTTTCTGTATTTTTGGCATATCTATCATCTAATATGCCATCAAGAAACTCTCCATAATTGATTTGATAGCATTTGGTAATGGAGAAATGCATCAGTGTCATCATGCAAACGATGGGCAAAGATCTTGGTCAGGTGAGATAAACTGACCTTCATAATATGAGTGGTCAAAAGTCCTCAACGCCAAGGTTGGCAAAAACGAAAAGCAGAACGAGGCGGTTACCCTAGAATTGAGTCGAGGTGTAGCCTCGAGGCGGTCGAGGCGTAAGCCTCCGTTTTTCCACTCAAATTATGTAATTTAATAAATTTAATAAAGAATCTTGTAATAATATCAGTAAGACAATATTATCTAATAAAATTCCAATGTTCCAAAGCAATTAAAGAATATTTGTAGTAACTTTTCGATACAAAGAGTAATAAACATGGCTGATAGATTACTTGGGCTAATGTAGAAGTCTAAAAGTTCAAGACAAAATATTACAATGCTCAGAAAACATAATATAAGTTCGAATATTCTACTTCTAGTCCATGTCCACTAGTTCTAAAACGCAAAGAAATTCTAAAAGATGTAGCTTCAGATAATTCTAATCAAGGTTCCGAGCCTCCAAGCCCAACTGCAACATCTGCATAAAGATCATCATCTGAAGAACTGCTACTTGTTGGATCATCCAATGAGTCATCCATATACTTCAAATTTGCTTCATCTTCCCCTTCATCGCTAACTTCATCATCACCGTCATGAAACTCCTCATCATCGACGTCCACTACCGCTTTACCTAAATTAGATAACAATAATGTTACTTAACTTACTTCTATTGTGTTTAACATAAACAAAGGTATTCGATAATCAAAATAATAGGAAGCCATTACCTTTGTCCTTCCTCCTCTTCCGACGTGAATTGTCTTGTTGATCAGCTTCATCCTCGGCTTCTACAACCTCATCTTCAATGGGGGTATTTGCATCAAGTTCTTGATACGCCTCAAAGTCACAACTTTGGAGCTCCGACACCCATTCATCACTAGAATCCACGTCATCCAAGCATAGTGGATCCTCCATTGTTTTTTTCCTTATCTCTCTCTGCTTCAACTTTAGGTTAAACATCACATAGACCAAATCATTCAATTTGGCTTGTGTGAGTCGATTCCTTCTCTTTATGTGGATCTAGTGGTGGATTTCCAATATAAATCATTAGATTAATCATAAATCTTGATATAATATAATTGTAAATATTATCGAAATATTACCTGATTAAAAGAACTCCAGTTCCGCTCGCAACCCGATGCACTACAAGTCAAACTCAAAACTCGGATGGCAAATTTTTGCAATTCGGGACATTCATCCCCAAATTGAGACCACCAATCCGCTGAAAATATTATATTCATGAACAAAATTAATGTTAGATATTTTATCAATTGAAAGAAATAAATAACAAAATCAGATACATACTAACCAGGACTCCTCTTCTTTCGTGTACTTATTGCACTTTCCCATCCAAAGAAGCCTCTTGCATGCTTAAAAGCATCAATCTGTAGATCGATTTTCTCCCTTACAGATTGATCCTCTATAATCCTCGCTATGCAATCAAACAAACCCTTTTTTATCTCAAAATGTTTGGAGAAGGAAGGTTCGTATTGGCATTGAGGATTCAGAAAGTAGGCTGCCGCATGCAAATTGGTATGGAGTTGGCGATCCTATCTGTCGTCCACAATATCCCACAATGTTCGGTATTTTGTTTCATCATTGCCCAATGCTTTCGCAATTTCTTTCTTAGCTCTATCCATGGCCTCATAGATGAAACCCATTGGTGGATATTTTTCGGAATCCACCATGCACAAAACCATAACCAACGGCTTCGTCGTTCGTATCACATAGGCAACACCAGGCCAAAAAGTTTGGCTTCTCAAAATTGTTTGACTTACACTTTTCCCTTGAGGCTTGGAAGCATAAGGACTCTTCTTCCATTTACTAGAAGTAAAAAAAGACTCCAGAGGATCCTTCATGCTCATCAATTTTTGTAACGTGAGAAAAGCCGTAGCAAAACGTGTGACAGCTGGTCGCACCAAATCTCCTCCTATTTGTTTCCTTACCATGGCTAAAACACATCCATGCGCATAGATGTAGTTAATGATCCTTTTTGCTTTCTTGAACACTGAAGCGGGTAGAGGCAATTTCAAGATATCCTCCAGCATCAAGTCTATGCAGTGGGCTGCACATGGAGTCCAGTAAAGATGCTTCATTTTCTCCATCAACAGTTGTCCAGCCGTCTTGTAATTCGACGCATTATCTGTGATAACCTGCAAAACATTGCATTCGCCGACCTCCTCCACAATCTCATCCAATAGGTGAAAAAGCAACGTTGCATTCTTTACTTTATCGGACGCATCGACAGACTTCAAGAACCAAGTACCTTTCGGATTGTTCACCAAGAAGTTTATTAAAGAACGACCTTTTACGTCTGTCCAACCATCCGACATTATGCTACAACCAGTTTCCGCCCAAGAAGCCCTTGCCTCACCCATAACATCCCAAATGCTCTTCACTTCTTCTTTCAAAATCCAACTCTTTAGCTCGTAAGCCGATGGAGGCTTCAATCCCCTTCCAAAGGAGCCGACAGCATGAAGCATGGCCGAAAAGGAAGGGCTATTAGCACAATTGAATGACAATCCATTCTCGAAGAAGAATCTGCTAATGGTACGACAAACACGATTTCTCTCCTCTTTCTTCCATGTCTCGTTCAATGTAGTTTGATGACCACTCGTCCCAATCGTAGTCGTTGGACTTGGATTTCCCAATGGTGATGGCCCGGCAACAAAGAAGTCCATGGGACCTCTTCATGTTACTAGATCCAGATGGACTAATTGCTTGATTTTCAGCACCAAATGGATTTTGCATCTCAAAACTACCAGCTCTACACAATTCTTCCATCTCCATCATTACTCTCTTACTTTTCTCTTCGTTGGAAGATAATATAGCCTTCATTTCATTCAACACTTCATCAGGAACTTGTGCGCAACCTTTCACATTTTTTCCGGTCTTCGCGAGATGATGCTTGAGTCTAGCGACTCCACCAGTAATCCTCTTACCACAAAAATTGCGTTGGACATACACATATCCTTTAGCTTTCTGAGTCTCCTCCATCTCAAGTTGAACGCAATATTTCCATGCCGGATCACTCCTGTTTCCTTCAGAAGTCTTGGGGCCTTTCCTTGACTTTGACATCTCTATGATTTCGAGCAACAAAAATAAACAATCACCGTACGGTTAAACAAAATATATAAAATGAATACATTTATGTACACCAATCTCATGATCATAAACACAAAAGTTAATGGAAAACAGAATCCCTACAGCAATGATTTCTTTACCACACATGAATTTTACTTGGGACTAAACAATCGGTTAAAGTGTTCATACAATATCACACATTTTGTCTCCACATACGACAATAATTCATTCCTTATTAATCAAACCAAACAAACAAGAACGAGATATATGCTTTACTTATTTCTTATCCTTCATGTGAGCATAGCAAAGAAGAGCATCAACACCAAACATCGCACCCGCAAACCCAAAAAAACCAGCCCCTTGAAGACCATACCGTGAGTCTGTGACAACCAGATTTGAGAAAACGTGCTTGCAGCCTGCGGGAGAGGCCACCGGCAGCACGATGTTGGACAAGAGCAAGATGGAGGAAGGGCGGCGGCGACTATGGGCTTCCCAGCGCACAGGCGGCGAGTTGGCGATGAGCTTCTCTTCGGGCGGGATAGTGTTCCAGTCCAGGAGGATGTTCGGGAGTCGCTGCTGAAAAGAAAGGGTTATAAGTGGGTCACGTGCGAAGCACGTGACCCACTAAACCCCCCCAACGCCTCACAGTTGCGCCTCAGCCAACGTTTCGCCTCAGCCCGCCTCGCCTCGCGTCGCCCATCGAGGCGATCGCCTCACAGCTGCCAGTCGAGGCGTGCGTTTCAGAATGGTTTGGTCGCGCCTCGCCTCGAGGCGTACGCCTCGAGCGCCTCGAGGCGCGATTTTTCGAACCATGCTCAACGCAAGCCACTTCTGCTTTCTTTAGCTTTAAGAACAACAACAACTAATTCATCTTCTCAATATCAAAATTGCCACCCATGAATTCTCTAGCAATCACAATCACATCCATACCATCCAATCCCCAAAAGTTTATGTAAAGGAAGATAAAAAATCCATCAAGAGTTGGAGATCCCTCTTACTTAAGAGAACCCAATGCCCCAACATGGTAATGCCTCCTCCCTAAAAATGTCTCACGGTGGGCGATTCACAACATCAAACAGTAATCAGATGGCTCCGCGATCCCTCAACTTCAAGCAACATCATGCCCTCTGTTTGTAAAAGTTGGCCGAGTGGTCGATCTGTTTATGCGATTTAGTGGTTGCTTAAATAGATTAGGTTTATTCGGTTACTAGCCGGCTTGATCGAATAATCATTTTGACTATAGTAGCTGGCCATGAAATCGTGCCATTTAGTATTATTTTTTCAATTTAAGTATGCTAAAAATAAACCAAAAGGAAGGTGCTCAGTATTTGATTAAAATTCAACCAACTCTTTGCTTTTTTAAATTAATGACCAAATTTGTACAAATAAAGGAATGCATACATACATACATACATATATATATACATACCTATTTATATCATATATAAAAGTAAAAATACAATTAATTTTTTGATCAATGAACCGGGTTACTCTTCCCACTTTATATTGGATATTGACTTTTCTAACCTTGAGAATCGCATTCGTGCATTGCTGAAAATGATTAGCAACTCGATCTCTCTTCCTTCTTCCACTCCATTATTACCTAGTGATCAGTTTTGCTCCTTTGCAACTTGTTGCTAGTATAGTGGCACCTCCTCCTCGAGCCATGTCTATGTCGAGCATAGCTTTGACTCTCTCAATTGTGGAATCTTCCTCTCTCACAATAGCCATCTCCGCGTATCCATGTCGCAATTGCATTACCTTGAAAGATCATCCTTTACTATGACAAAGTTGGACACACTTTCAGCACCATTTTCGATGACACAAATCACAATCGCTCCTCCTCCATGCCATGCATGAGAATAGCTATAAGAACTATTATAATAACCTTATTTTACATGTCCCCACTTTCCAGCCCGTGGCAACTGAATCATTGCTATGCTCCCACAATCAATACTTGTATAACTTGAATTATTTTGATCCAATAGATTTGTTCGTCTCATAGTTGTAACACACTTTTTCATTTCTGGCAATCCAAGTAATGTACCCTCTTTTTTATTTATAAATTTGGTGGTGAATCCGTGGTCAGGATATAGCCCTTTTTCCGATCAAATCAAAGATTTGTTATTGTCAGACGGCTACAAGAGCTTAATATGATCTTGAGAGAGGATATAAGCGGTTTTTCACTGCAGCAACAGGGATGGCCTCGTCCAATGACAAGGAGGCAAGAAAGGAGTCAAGTCTTAATTGAGAAGTAGCAGAGTTTATGCTATTTGCCACCACATTCCAGCATGTGGCAACTGAATCCTTGATGTGCATCCACAACCAATACTGATATATCCTCAGTTATAATCCTATATGCTCATCTCATCAGAAAACCACAAGAGCATAATATGATCCCAAGATAGGATGTAGGTCTTTCACTGCAGCAACGTGAACAGCCTCTACTAATGACATGGATGCAAGAAAGGAGTCAAGTCTCAACTGGGAAGTGGCAGAGGTTATGCCCACCATGTGCATCAGCTCTTTCACAATGATAGAAAGCTCAGGCATAGCAGAGATCCAGACCAATTGCTCCTTTCGTCAATCCAAAGTGATACTAAAAACCACTACTCAGTAACGGGTCACCTATTCACTGAGCCCACATAGATTTCAAGTCAGCACATAGGGCACCGCTATGTGCGGGATTAATGCGACCCTAAACAGGTGCACACACAAGAATGAATTTTTTGACTGATTGCTCTGGAACTATTGCCATCACTCTTGTGCCTTTTTAAGAGGATCTCAAGCAAAAGTTATTACTCTTTCAAGCTATTAGCAGATATCCTGATCAGCAACCTTCAACTCGTGATAGGAAAATGCTGAGCACCTTTTATCATAAGCATCTCGTGATCCCCTTGTGATCCTATCTTTGTTTACGGAATTAGAATAATGCTGGTGACTATCATTTTTTTTACTAATTGCTCTGGAACTATTGCCATCACTCTTGTGCCTTTTTAAGAGGATCTCAAGCAAAAGTTAGGACTCTTTCAAGCAATTAGCAGATATCCTGATCAGCAACCTTCAACTCGTGATAGGAAAATGCTAAGCACCTTTTATCATAAGCATCTCGTGATCCCCTTGTGATCCTATCTTTGTTTACGGGAATAGAATAATGCTAGTGACTATCATGTGCATATTTCCCGACTGTTCATCTCTTCTCTCCATCCTCCCGACCCCCTCTTATTCAGATTAATATCTTCATTGATTATATGAGCTAGAAACCTGTTTATCAAAAAAAAAAATATGAGCTAGAAACCTATGTGGTCCTGCCGTTGGCCTGGTACTAAGATTGTTCTGTCTGAAGTCTGTCTGCTATCTACTTCTGTAATGATTGCATCGTCTCACATTTATCTTAAAAAAATCTGGAGACTCACATCAACACCTCTTTCTGTTGACCTATAATAATCACGGGATGCTGTAGTGACCTATCGGGAAAGTGTCTGTTTCAGTTGCTTGTTGGGTGTCAGTTGCAACTGACTCCCTTAGTGACAACATCTCTGCTCTTTGTTGTGAATTTTCTAAAACATCCACATTTATTGACCCAGAACCCATTGCCATTGCGAATCAAACCTCGTTTCCTTGCAATTCCGGTTGAGCTATTTCTTGAATGGCAAATGGATGATGGATCTAAATCTCAAAACACCTTTATGGATGATTACTCGTCAAAGAAATGTGATCGGCGTGCAAGAGAAAAGTGGATTCGGTATTTGGGTAGGGAGAACAAATGCGAACTGATCCAGAATTCTCGCCTGATGAAAATATCTCTGAAGACGTGCTTGTGTCAACTTTAGAGCTGCCTGCTTGCTCCAATAAGAGAGCTCTCAATTCATCGTCATTGAAGGGAAAAGGAGGTGTAATCTTTGCCCAAGACAGCTTGCTTTCATCACCTTGATTCCCGTCAACATGTTTACCACAGCTCCAGGTGCTGACATGGTGCCGTTAGTTGGAACCTATGCCTCTGCAACTGCTGGGTCCACCACCTTTCCTTGCAGCAGTCCAAGTCGTGCAACATCAGTGGAAAGGTGAGGCTCACACCGTGAATTGAATACAACCTTGGTAGCACCGGATTTTTAGGAACCTCATTTCTGACTACAACCTTAATCAAGGAGTCCAGTTCAAGACCAGAGTGGCTGCGTTATACCAGTCTACTGCAAGAGCAAAGCAACGTCCCAAGGGAACCTAGGTTGCGACTTCTTGGGGGGTTTGATCTTGCACCTCCATTGGTGCGATCAATAGTTCGTCACTGATCAGAGACTCTTCCAAGGATGAAGTCTTTTATTGTAGAGGTTAGTAACGCCACCCAAATGGATCGAAACGATCAACGCCACACACTAGACAATGCAGCAACTGGCTCATTAGAGCTGATATCATGACATTCTCTCGAAACATGTCCCCTCACCCATTCCCAGCATAGTCAGGACAACTAAAATGTCTTCCTGCCATTTTCTACCTGCTTTTATGATTATGCATTTTGCTCAAATCATTTTTTTTACCTTTTTTGCCTAATCTTTGCAACTGTATGTCTACGTGGGGTCGTAAACAATTTTGTGTGACATGGACAGAGTTTGCCAGCTGGAAACTGAAGAAGCGCTATTGGATCTTGGATGCCGATGTCGTGGTGAACTCTCAAAAGCCCATAGATCCTGCATTGATGCCTGGTTCCACACTATAGGCTCTAACAAATGTGAAATTTGCAGGTTAAGATCTGATTTTTTTTGAAGATTTTCTGATTTTATCTGAAGAGAGGGGCCCTGGTTTTTTTTACTTGTGCCAGTGAACCATTCACTTAAATTGCTAATATACAGGCAGGTGGCTTCAAATGTACCTTTCCCTCAATCTCAGCCAACTGTAAGACAGCTTCCCTTTTGTTCTTATGCTTCAAATATATTTGTCCTAGAATGGAATGGCTTTTACATTTGGGTATTAATAGTTGAATTGAAAATGCTTTCTTATTTGCGGGGCAGGTTAACTATTGGGTTTGGAGAGTCAATCCGGCAGACACCGCAGGGCGAAGAGAACGTGTAAGGTCATTCATTTATTTGAGGTTAAAAATGGATGTAACTTATTAAGTGACATCTATCACATTGTAATCATTATCACTATCGAAAAACTTTTTAATAGCATTTTTGGATATAAACGCTGTTTCCCCTCTTGTAACAGGGATGCTTTACACCAGCATGGGTAGCTCTGTCCATTCTCATTGGTGGTCTTCTTTTGGATGTGTTGATATCTGTTTCTCTTGGTGTTGCTGCACTACCGGTCAACATCATAGTTGGTAATACTTATAAATCCAAGAAGATATATTTTATTTTTGTACTTAATGTAGCCTTTTTACTTTCAAGGCTGGCATAGACCAGTTATACTCGGTTGTTATACATGTCAAATTGCTGAGCTCCTGACTTTTTTTTACAAAGATCATGATGCCACTAACTCATTCTTAAACCATGTCCTTGAACTTTTGTTTAAGGCCATATATTGCCTTATGGAGTTTACATACCTGTTGAAACTCTCAGCAGGAAACCTCGAAGGCTGCTGCATGTATATCTCCATACAAAAATGCATTTTTAATATCTAGCTGAAATAAAGGCCAGTCATGTACCGCTGCAACTGAAAGAAGAACACGTAACGTGGAGTGGCGAGCAACTGGAGGAACGTGTCCAGGTATTCTACACCGTAGGTCTGGGTAAAATCACGTGCCACCAATCTTGCCTTGTAAAGATCAAGGCTCCCATCTGCATGATGTTTAACAGTAAACACCCATTTGCAACTGACAATAGAGGCACCAGGAGGAGCAGACACCAAACTCCATGTACCACGAGATTGCAAGGCAGTCATCTCTTCCTCTATAACTAAACGCCAACGACTATCTTTCAATGCATCCTGGTAAGTTCTTGGAATGTGCACAACAGACTAATCAATCGCAAATTTCAGAAAATCCCCTTGTCAGGTGATGAGAAGACACATGGGAAGCAAGCGGATATGACGTACACATACGCTTTTGCTTCCGAACAGCAACGGGTATATCCAGGTCATCTGGAACTTCCTCCTGTAATGATTCCTGTATAGAAATATCTCCAAACCCATCGTTAGAAATCATGTTATCAGAACAATCCTGGGGCGTGTTGGATGACGGGCAATGACCACGAGTAGAAACTAGACGACGGGTATAGAATTTGGGTAGTGGTGGAACAATGGTCACATGCGGCTATAACGAGGGAAGTGGAGGTGGTGGTGGTGGTGGCGGTGGTGGAGGTGGTGGTGGTGTAATAGATAGGGGAGACAACTAACTCAGAGAAGGAGGCGACATCATGGCATGTAGATTTCAGTATCAGACTCTGAAGCGGCCAACTTGTCATCTGAAGGAGAGAAATACATCACATACTTAAAAAATGTAACATCAATACTTATATAGTATTCCTTGCGTAATGGATCATAGCACCGATATCCCTTCTGGGTTCTGGAGTACCCAACAAACACACATTTGACAGCTATAGGAGAGAGCTTGTCAAGACCTGGAGCCAATCGATGAACAAATGCAACCGATCCAAAGACACGGGGAGGAAGAGAGAACAACTCCTTCTCAGGGAAGGCTATAGTGAAGGGAATTTGCCCACCCAAAACAGACGAAGGCATGCGATTCACAAGATAACATGTTGTAAGAACATCACCCCAACCGATCCAAAGACACGGGGAGGAAGAGAGAACAACTCCTTCTCAGGGAAGGTTATAGTGAAGGGAATTTGCCCACCCAAAACAGACGAAGGCATGCGATTCACAAGATAACATGTTGTAAGAACAACATCACCCCAAAACGAGTGTGGGGCACGACTCTGAATAAGAAGGGTTCAAGTGATGTCAAGTAAATGCCGATGCTTCCTCTCTGCAACACCATTTTGCTGAGAGGTGTAAGCACATGAAGTTTTATGTATTATACCACAGGAGGAGGAGAAATAGGATAGCGTACGAGTACAAAATTACAAAGCATTATCGATCCTTGCAAATTTTACAGAAGAAGAAAAAAGATTTTGCACTTCATTGATAAAAATTTTGATTACATCTCCCCGCTTCAGATTTATTCTTTAATAGAAAGACCCCACGACAAACAGAAAAAATCATCTACTGCAACAAGATAAAACATGTGTCCCTGGTGTCTGGTGATCAAGAACACGACTTGGACCTCAAATATCAACATGGATTAACTCTAGAAAGGAGCTATTGCTCCGACTCTGGCGATTGGGAAACAATGATCGATGATGCTTTCCCAACCGACACGCTTCACAATGGAAGGAGGAATCTGGAGAAATTTGAAATGTGGCACAGTTTCTGGAGAGGTGGGTGACCAAAACGTAGATGCCAAGTGTATGAAGAGATTGGTCCAGTTGAATGAAGGGATGCTCCTCATAGGGAGTGCGGACCAGGCGATAAAGACCACCCTTCTTTCGGCCACAACCAATCACTCTGCCCGTAAGAATGTCCTGAAAAACAAGAGATGATGGGTCAAAAATAGCTCAACAGTGCAAATCCTTTGTAATCTGACTAATAGATTACAAATTCATAAAGAAATATGGAGCATGTAACACATTCTGCAGATGCATCATAGGCATCAAACTAATCTCCCCCTGTCCAGTGATCGGGGAATGAGTCCCATTGACTATCACCATAGTTCTCCTTGGAGGAACCTATCTATATGCAGTAAGTTGCTCTCTGTCTCCACATAAATAGTGGGTTGCCTCGGAGTCCATAATCCACTTTATAATCTCAGGTCCATGACAAGAGGTAAAAGCATAGGGACTACATGAGATGCTGGTTGTAACGGACGTACTAGCAGAGGCAGAAGTTGCCACATCTAAATGTCCTCTTGGAGATGAGACAGGAGGCATGATATCCCTAAGTCTGGTAACGAGTTCATTAAATCTCTGATCTGAAGTAGAAGGTGTTGGAGACTCAACTTGTTCCGCTGCTCGTGTTGATGTTGGGAAACCATGCTTAGAATAACATTTATCCTCTGAATGATCGAGCCGACGACAATACGTGTAGGGTTGACGGATCCGACCGCCTCGACCACAGGGTCCACGTGTACGAAAAGTAGATGAACTGCCTCTACCACTGGAGGCTGCCATCGGTGAAGAGGTCTAGTTAGAAATAGTAGTCGGGATGGTGATCCTGCTAAGTCGACGAAAAGCTTCCTCCATTGGAGGAATAGTAGCATTCGCAAGGATCTGAGAGCGAGAAGCGTCATATTCAGGATCAAGTGCGGCAAGGAATACACCGACCATGGTAGCATTCCTGTATGTCTTCTATTGCTCAGGAGTGACAGTCAAAGGCATTAAGCCGTGGAGCTTCTCAAACATCCCACGTAAGGATGTGTACAATGAGTGGAGAAGCCGTCCATTCTGCTTGACCATGAATATATCATGCTGCAGTTGAAGAATCTTTATCTCATTCCGTGCCTGAGAATAGGTTGTTGCGAGAATATCCCACATTGCCTTAGCAGCGGGCTGATGCAACACGACATTGGTGATCTCTATTGCCAATGTCCCTGATATCCAGACCTTGGCATATGCGTCGTCTGCCTCCCACGAGGCTTGAATCCATGTTTTCTCCACTGGTTCACCTTCGAGAAGAATATGTTTCTTACCATTAGACTTCATAAGGCTTGTGAACTGTATCGCCCAGAGCTCATAATTCGTCCCATCCATCTTGACAATCGGTGTTGGACCTCTGAAGGCACCTGTGGCGGGTACGTCGACTTTGTTTTCTGACATGATGTCGGATGAAGATCACAGGGTTTGTAGGCCAATAGATAGATGTACACTGACATATGAGGATTCGATTGCATATGTAGACCTATGCAATCAAATCCATCAACCGAAGCGAACAAGGGAGAGAAGGGCGGAAGCGGAGGCCGACGGTAGTAGGGGCCAACGACCGGGGCGATGGGCTGGAGGTGCTCGGGGAGGCGGTGGTGGGCCTGGGGAGGGGGGTTGACGCCGAGGGAGAGGGGGGTTGTGAGCGGCGGCCCCGAACGGGGGTAGGGCTGTGGGTGGCGACGCCAGGAAAAAAGGGGGGCTGTGATTGGCGACGTCGAGAGGGGAGGTGCTGGCAGGTAGGGATTATGGTTGGGGTATACGAGCTCCGGTCTAGAACCATCGCTCTGATACCTTTTGGAATAAATGAGTGTGTTATTGTTTCTGGGAACTCTAGGCTCTCTTATATAGAGGAGAGTCCTATGGGTAAATTACATAAGATGGATACAGAGAAGATAAAATAAGAAAACAATACAAATAGAATACGTAAACATATAAATATCTCTATAGGCACGTTTGTCATATATGTTTGCTGAAATATTGATATGCTTTGGAAAGTAAAATATGCAACTAAAAAATGCATTACAAATTGAATGATAGAATAATCCATAAAATATATAAAGCATTAAATAAAAGATAGTATTTAGTAAATAAATTCGTTGTTATACATAATAATTATGAGTACTTGAGATGGATATATGTATCGGATATACTTCTCATATATGTGAATCTAACAGTGTCCATGTATTAATAACAATAACAATCTCTTGTCACGCCAACTACACCTGTGTATCTTACAGTTGCTATTTGGCTTGGGAGGAGTGAGGTGATCTTCCGTAGTGAGGGGTTATATTATATGGAGATTGTAATAAGCATGCGAAGGTGCTCTTGTTGAAACCTGATCTTTGTAATTATTATAACACAGAGAAGGAGATCTTGTTGAATGCCATTGAAATATAAGGCTACGCCTTCAACACCTCTCTACGGCTGTTCAACAGGATCTTCACCATATTCATAGTTAAGACTTCAGAGCCTCAAGGCATTGGAAAGTACTGTAGACATGAAGTGCACCTGCAAAGTAGCCTCCCCCTTGACAACTGGAAAATGAAACCTTAGTGAAAAAATTGAAGCAGAATCTCAGGACAGAATTGAATAACCGTCCATGGGGAATACTTGGTCCTGTTGGGTTTTCTTTTTTTCAGTAGGGATATATTATGTTGAGAATGCCGTGCACAGTGCTGGGGTGCCGTCTATGTACGTGCGACTTTGAAATGCTGCTATGAGGGGTCACCATCTACTTCTTTTGTAAGTTTTAATAAAATCTGGATAGTATCCTGCACTGGATGAACTTCCTTTTGCTTCTAAAAGAAACATGCAAGCTGCTACAATGCTGTTCCGAGGGAGAATAACATCCAATGGATCATGTGCCCATGTGTCAAATGATTTGGTCCCTCATATTTCAAAATTCCTAGGTTTTTTCCTTTCCCTACCGCAGTATACGTCTCATAATGTGCATTGCTTAAGAAAAATTCTTTCTGCATCAAATTTGATTTCATTTCACATCACTTATGACACGTCTTTCCACAGGAATTGCTATAGTTCTTGGGCTAGGAACTACAGTGCGGCTCTTATTGGAGTGTTGCCATGAATGGAACCTGCGAAGAAATCATCCTGAACTAATCAATCCTGATACCGTAATTAATCGTGGTTATCCTCCCACTGTATAATTACCAGGCTAAAGTTTCTGCAATGTTATTTTGTACTTTGAAGTACTCTTTCTATTTAGTGTTATAAAAGGGCAATATACATCAAAGTAAAATATATGAGGAATGAGTTACTATTATTTATTAGCATTTCAGAAGCTTGAAAAATCGTTAGGCACTTTTGATTTTTATAGTCACACGCAAGCGACTCTTTTCTCCGTGCACTTTTGAAGCAGTTCATGTTCCGCTACTCTTCAGACACACAAAGGTTGCTAGGCAGAGGATTCACAGAAGATGGTTGATGTTGTGCAACTGTTCAAAGAAGATATAGTTATTATAAAAGTCGCAATGATCAGTAGGATTTTAATCAAAACCGAAGTCCTTTGCCCCAACAGATCCATGATGCAGCTCTGAGGAGAATCAGCAGTCAGTTTTTTTTTGGACAACAGTTTTGTCATTGCGAACCAATATGCTTTCATTGTGAACAAAAACTTTGATTGACTTCTTCAACGCATTTGACGCAGCTTGATTCAAACTTGTTTCTTGTAGCCTTCGATACTTATTTCGTGTCCTCTTCAGTGATCTCTCGTTTGTATCCAGTTAAGAATTTGTTTCCCACATTTTTTGTTGCATGATGATTGTATCGGATGCTGCTGTATGTTTCCAATCTTAGCATGATAGAAAGCTAACACTGTCCCAACCTGACTTTAGGTTCGTCGATCTCAGTTCTCTGATGTGCTGATGTTTGCGTATTCGTAGTTTTGCGGATGGTCAGATGTCAGATCTCCGATGTGCTAACAATGCCCCGATTTTTTGTTACAGATTTGATAGGGTACTCTGGACTCCCTGCAAGTAAAAATGTATTAACTTACTTTTTCATTATCTATTTGAGAAAAACACAGAATAAACTTGAAATTCACTCTCTTCCTGTCCCTTCTTCCGTTGTTTGTTTGTAATGTGTTATTAGGGTTCCGAAAGATAAATTTTGTCACGCAACCTCATGTACGGTCAGATCATTGCATATCCTTCCTTTCTCTAGTGGTGTTGGAAGTAACTAATATTTGGACAAGGGAATTAATGTGATGTGCTAATGTGTAATAAATGTATGAATATACTGAATATAGCATTCATGCAAATTATAAGAATAAAGGATAATTTTGTAATACACAACATTTGTTGTTATAAATTTTACATTGGCATATATTATGATGAATACTCACATTATTCATTGTCATAGTTGTTGTAGGGATAGAAACAAAGTCCCACTTGCAATGGCTTTGAATTACCTATTCAAGGGAAGAGGGCCTTTGTATCGACGGACTAATGCAACTAAACCCTGGCGTCTGGTCATTGCGTGGTTTCTCCATGCTGCAATCTACGGCTCGTTACATGTCGAACAAGCTTGATAGTTCACATAGGTTGCTATATCAAGTGGCATGTGAAAGACCTCATGAAGGATTTTGTTGCACTTCATCATTTTTGGATCTCGAGCTTGGTGGCAAGAACCATAATAATATATTATATAATCAAGGAAACCGCAACATCAAGTGCACCTATCGGTATCGAAACAAAAAAAACATTATAAAATTGAGAGTAATTTACAAAAAGGTTCCTAAACTTTTCATACGATATCAATGCAGTCCTTAAACTTTTAAATTTATCGATTCAAGTCTTAATCTATTTTGAACATAACAATGCGGTCGCGAGTCTATCCCCACATAGTTGCCCAATTAAATAAACAGGCAAAAATACCCTTGAAATTTCACCGATCAGAGAACATCTTCCTCTTTGAATAAACCCTTCCGCTCCTTCCATTCCTCTTAAGTCATCTACTCCTTTCCTCCCCTATCTCCAAGGACACTTCCCACAGTCAATGGAATCGCAACAACCTCGCGTGTATGAAGTGCTATGTAGGCCCGCGATTTGGTAGGGATGAGAACCTTTCGTGTGGTGGTGTTAGGGACGTTCAGACCGCTAGAGTGCGCATCAGATCTGTGCAAGATGTCACTCATGTTCTCTCTTCCAAGATGCCCGTCGATCCTTTCCATCGTATCATCATTGTGTTACATAGATAACTTTATCAACTAGTGTGTTTTTTCCCCCTTGTTGAACTAGTTAAAAACATAGTACAATTCTGTATCTGCATACTGATTTATTTTGCGCATCATAATATAACATCATGCATTTAGAACATCAATAAGAACATGCACTCGCCCTTAGAACATTCACAAAGGACTCCAATTCTTGGTCATTTGCACGTTAAATATTAATCAATGCATCAATCCAAGATTAATCACAACTCGTGGAGGCCCAACTAAACACAGTTGAAGGTGGTGATTAAATAAAACTATTGTCTATTAGAAAACATTCATGAAACCACACATTTTTTAAAAAAATATCGACAACTAATGTAATGTCTGAACGCTACGGATCAAATGAACTGTAGTTAGAGAACTAGTTGTCAATAAATGGAGTTGAAGGTAAGGGCTTGGAATAGGAAAAACTATAAAGGATGGAATCTATAAAGGTGGAGGCAGTTGGTGAAGAGTACATACCCATAACCGAATGAGATGAAGACTGGAATCTTATGATTCAAATGAGGTGAGCATTAGGATCCTATCAGCAAACTCAAATATATGGTCATCTCTCTTTCCATCTCTCTCTCTCTCTCTCTCTCTCTCTCTCTCTCTCTCTCTCTCTCATTTCATCTCTATGAAATGGACTTGGCTTTGGCTTATTTGAACAAGAGCCACCTTTTCAAGAGATGCTTGTCTCAAGTTTCGGTCAGCACATCATTATCGAGGAAAGTTGTCCTCGATAACATGTTGGTTCTGAATTCAATGGATTCATTCACAACTACACAAAAGTTTAAGCCTAAGTTGTAAAGTAGTAATTCTCATCACTAATAATCTGCCCTTACACATTATGAATATTTGATATGGGGCTATCTTAGGGGGTGTTACAACTAGGGCTACTAATCAAACCGAACTGTAATGAATATGTGTTCGAGTTTGGTTCAATATGAAAGTCTGAAAGTTCGACTTCGAGTTCGATTCGATAGGACATGTTCGAGTCCATTTAGAAAACAAACATTCAAGTTTAGTTCGATAATAGTTCGTTAACGATTTAATTTAACTCAAATTTCTTTAGATGAACAAGTTCAAAACTAGAGGTCGATAATAAGATTCGATAAAATGTAAAAGTAAGAAATTATTCCAGTTAAAGTGGTAGAAAGCCTGCCAATTAATACCATAATTTCTTTAACCCAAAATTTTCTAGTGTGTACAAATACTAAGTTACACGTACATAAACATATACGCATATCGAACTCAAACTTTATCGATTGAACGTATCATGTCGAATCATAAAGATTGAATTAAAATTTGAAGTTCATATTCAGTTCGATTAGAAACGAACAAAAGTTTTTTTTTCGAACTATTATCAAACGAACTCTAATAGAATCCCAACATGTCCAATCCGATTAGTAGCCCTAGTTACAACCTTCCCACTTATACTCGCAATGTAACTAGTCTTTGCAACTTGTTGTACTCGGACCAAAATAGACCCGTTGACAACCACCCAAAATGTTTACACCTAATTTATCAAGTAGTAATCCCCACCACTCATAGCCTACTACGACACCTGAAGAATATCCTATGTGAGACTATGTTTGGTGGAATTAGATAATGACTACAATGAAATGTTAGAATAAATGGATATGATTAGATTATGTTACCTTGCGCACACTTAGATTTAATGACTACTTGTCATTAGATTGTCTTTTGGCATCACAAGAAGACTATCTACTTTGGCATGAAAGACTACGTCACATTTACATGAAACTAATCATTAATCTAAGCAAACTCCACTTAGTTAAAGTACTTCCCCATCTATCATATAAGAAGGAAGACCAACTTGGTCATAAGCTATCCCTGTATTTTTCTTATGCTATCTTAGACAATTCAAGAACACTATGAGCCTATGGAACAAGCATATTAGGTTTTACGACATCAAAAACCCACTCAAAATGGTGATATAAGTGGAACCCACTCCAAACAATTATTGAATTATACAAAGGGAAAAAATAGGAATGCCTCTGTCTCATTTTCTGATATTTTTTATTTTTTTCAAAAAATAAAGACATGTATATTCATCACTATATCTCTCTAATATGTCATTCCAATTTCGTCAGAAACATAGACTCTTATGCCTTCCATCTAGAACAAATAATTTTAATGGTCATATAATTGTTGTAATAGATATGTTCTAGATGAAGGGTATAAGAGTATCTGTTTCTGACGAAACTGAAATAACATATTAAATGAATATAGTTATGGAAATATACGACTTTACTTTTGAAAAAAATAAAAAAAACTTGAAAATGACTGCCCTCTAAGGGCAATCCCATTGAACTTTTTTTACAAAACAATTATAAATACAATGATGGATAAACACCTTATCCATTAAGATTGCGTTGTGCTTTTCAATGAGATTTGTGGTCTCTTGACCAAATATAATCTATCATCCAATACGAATGTCCACTACTTTTTCAAGAAATGATCTTTTGTGATCCATCTGCATGCATTTGCATCCCACTCCTTGAGCTTTTCCATAAAAAATAAATTTTGTGAAGATGTTTGTCTGGATACATGTAGGATCAAACTATTATTGTATTGGGTGAATAGTATTTGTAACAAATTATGAGCAAATAATAATGCAATACCAACAACAATTACAGCTATAAACATTAAAGTAGAGAAGAAACTATTTGTACGATGATTTTTACATGCAAACCCTATGAAGTGAAATTGTGATGTCCTCAACTCAGAATTCATAATTAGTTATGCCAATTTGTTGGACATGTGAGCCCGCGGTGAGCCATTATGCAATAAAAATTATTGCAAATCATTCCTTAATCAGAAATGAAGATTAATAAATTCACATAATAGCCCCCTTAGTAAAATTAGGGTTATGTGACCATATTGATATCATACAACTACTAATTCAAAGATTGGATCATAGAGGCTGGTGTAGGATTGAATATTCAAAGAGTCGGATTGAGATCTCAACCACACCATCAATGTGATTATCAAGATGGGATCTGCAGTCTGAGAAGGAGAAGGCAATCCTTACTCCATAGGCTGACATCTGATCGACTTTTTGATGCATGTCCTCTACATAGGAATAGAGATTTAGAGGTGTCATATGAGTTAAGTCAAAGTGTTGAATTAGAAAGATCGCTATAACCAATACCCATATCGTAAGCTATTACGATACAACCGTGCATCCTCTAACAGAGACAGATGTATTACTATATGTCTAAGTATGCACATTATGCAAACCATTAGGTTGATGATGTAATCAAGGTCTACACACCGACAATCTGGTGTGCATATGAGGGTGTATGAGTAATACGATTTCTCAATGGGATCATACATGTTCACTACTGAACCAGAAGACAAAAGCTTGCTCATAAGATATTGAGATAAATCAAATTCCAACTTTGATCATCTAGTTTTGGAAATAAGACATGATTTGAAGCTATGATATAGCTTTTGGAGCGATACCTATTCACAATGATTGAATGAAAAACTTACCGATAAAACCATGAAGAAGACATTCTAAGATGGAATCAGAACTTCAACTTTAATCATGTTCTTCCAGTATAGAGGATGTACGGGTATTGAGAATACTCGAAGGTGGCATGATCTTAAAGGTTGTATACTATTATGCTTCCATTTTGAGAGAATGACGAAATATATTTGGATTTTAATAATTCCACTCAGCAGTCTAGTTATCTAACATTAGTCCACATGCTAAATATTGATCTGAATATCTTATGATGTAATGAAAATATTGGATATTCTATATGAATTGATCATACATCTCTGGGAGGTCGTCTATATATGAATGTGAGATTAGATTTCACTATCCAAATCACTATACATTGCCTATGCAGCCGTCAGGTCATTATCTCCATGTATCGAGGGAGAAGCCACACTAATCTTCAAAGAGTTCAAGAATTATTCCATTAAAGCAATATACGAGCATTGAAAAATACAGAGAAATGATGATAATTAAATTAGAATTAGTTTTCATAAGTAAGGTGAATATGATTCACATTTTTTATCAAGTGTCGAGATACATTTTAGATGATTACATTGGATTTAATTATCATAGATGAAATTGATGTAAATAATATTATTGACAATAATTATTGATGATGTGGACGCGATCCACTATGTCATAGAGATAATTAATTGCGAATAAAATTCACAATTTAAATTTTAATGTGGATTGGATTCATATTGAGCAATTAAATGTAAATATAATTTATATTTAGTTTTGGATGGATGAAAATGATTCATAAATATCAAAGGTCTATTTGAAATTATAATAGATAATGTGCAAATTAATTATTGATAAAATAAATTCCACAAAGAAAAATTTAATGTAATATAATTGTACTAAATGTGATTGGAGAGCTCTCTCCAATCTCATGGAGGGGTGTGTACACCAAATGAGGAAGGAGGTCATCTTCTTCTTCATTTTTGGAAGGAGACTCACTTCTTTCCTCTTTATTCATGAGAAAAAAATTAGATTAAAATTTGAAACATGAATTAGTAATTTATTTAATAATTCTAAATCATATTATATCTTTCAATCTCAACCATTGATCATTATTATGAGTGCATTAGGAGTACATCTCTACCATCTAATTTGTTTTAAAAGAGATGTTACCCTACCTATTTTAAATCAATTAAGGAATGAAATGGTTGCAAGAAACAACCCTCTCTTTCGCATATAAACATGCCTACCCTCTCTTCCTCTCCAACTCTTGTGGTCATCCACAAAGGGTTTGTAGAGATTACGATCGTCGTCATGCTGTCGTCGTGTTGCCAGACAGATTCCTTGCGGATCTTCATCTTCTTCTATGCCACGTGCTCTTGAAGAAGATGTCGGATTTAGTGAGACGAAATCGGAAGATTCTTTGCTTGGATGTCGCCTTATATTGTGGGAAGTATGCATCTCATCCATGCACCCACAAGTGCTCTCTCGTCGGATCATACTAAGACATGAAACATCTTCCTTTAGAGGCTTTGAGATTGAGGGCACGCTTCAAGAGGTAAACCTTATACTCACATGACCATGATGAAACATCATGTGAATTATTCCCATGCCATGTTGTTTCGTCGATTTTTTGTAAATTCAGGTTCTACTATGACTTGTGTGGCATGTCTTGTTTTTATCGAATACGATCCGACTCTCATGCTTCGGTGATGCGTGAGGCACTATCGACTCCCTTCACAATCAACTATTCAACTACTAAAGTTATTTCCCCATAGATAACTTATTATTTACATGCATTTAGATCAAACACAAAATGCTTACGATATTGGATTACAAGTAGTAGAGTTCTTGTTCTAGATCAAACATTAAAGGCTTCTTCATGGATTACGAATGCTAAAGTAATAGCGAAGTTGGATCACACACCGAATCCTCTTACCATCTTTGATCAAACACCAAGGAATTATCAAGATTGGATCAAAGACCAAAGCTTCTATCCTTCTTGGATCAAACACCAAGTAATCACCAAACTTATATCTAATCAAGTCATACAAAAGCGATACAGTATATTATTGAATATTCTACCAAGATAATTTTTTCTATGTGGATACACATATTATAACACAATAGCAATATCTTTCGATTATCATAATGAATGATTATTATAATGAGAATCTTAACGTATCATCAGCGGAAAAAATCACATGTAGAAAAAATTTCTCTAGGGAGTCATCGAGAGCTTGTGGAGTAGATGGTGAATGTGTTTGGCTGAAATCTCTAGATGCTACATCAACAATGTGTGTTGCTCTAATTGCATAAAAATGCACAAGACTATCTAAAAAAATATTTAGCAGAGTATAATGAGTAAGAAAGTGTATGCTATGTACATATGAATGTGTTCTTTTCAAAGGGGTCTAAGGATACATATATAATGCTCATATATGTTGGAAATATATCATAACTGTTAAAGGAATGTATGGAAACATTTTTACTTTTAGGGAACAAAACAATGTTCAAAAGTAAACGAACATGACTTTTAAGTTGATTGATAATTAATGGTCAAACAAAAATCTTCATTTAGTTGATCACATTCTAACATTAGGTGATGAAAATATTAATTGATCAGAAGCACCAGTTCATTGATCATCAATCCTCCAGGGATGTCCAATTTCGTAAGCGAATCGTGATAGACCACGAATATCATAGTGATCACCTATATAATTGTGATTAGCTGCAATCAATTGATCAATCTTTGTCTGAGAACGAGAAAAGGTGATCGATCAGGAACTTCAACATGATAAAATAGTCCATGGAATTTTGTGATAAAGATTTAATACCTTGAAATAATGTGAATGCTTGCACAAGTGCATAAAAGTCTGTACATATAAATATATATCCATGGGATTATTTTGATCACAAATAAAACATTAACATGTTTGCAAAAAAAATAAGATTTCTCAATAAGTGATGGAGTCAATTTTGCTTATTTGGGTTCGTAAATAAGCAATAAGATAATATTACATTGATAGCGACTTGGTTTTTCGATGATGATTAGAGATGAAGCATACTAAACATGTATGCATCCCCACAATGTTGATGTGTAACAAAGAAAGGCATGCGGTGCATTCAATGTCAATAATTGTGGAAGATAGCGAGACAATATGAGACATACCATAAATATGGGTAGGAATCAAGAGTTTCTATTTATATTTACTATATAAGTTGATTTGGTCTATACTTATCAAGTTTACAATACTTAAAAACTTCAATGTGTTTCCCAAAAGAGCAAATAACACCATTGAAGTATACAACAACGAGGCTTCTCAGGCTTTTGGTACTTGAATGTGAATAACAATTTCTGACCTATGAATGATAAAATTTCAATTCATGAAGTAATTATAGGTCATCTCTACATAAGACCTATTTTAATAAGCATAGTAATCAATCTCATGTTCATCATATCAAGATCTTCCTCTCGATCTAAAATCCCTAGTAAATACCTATAAAATCTAGTAAAAACTACATTCTTACGGATAATTTATACGAGTAAAAACATCTTTTTATCACAAAAATCGAGAAAAAAGTGCAAAACTATAAAATCAAACCAAAATGAGAAATATCAAGAAGAGTGTCCAATATGTATATATGTACAGAATGATCAATAAAGTAGAAATAAATAGGATATATATATTACTTATGTAAAACCTAACCCAGGGACATGGTTGACTGACTGGTTCGATAAAATAAGGAAGAATATCAAGAAGAAAGCTCTGAAAATAATATTATATTATAGATAACATGTATAGACTTTTAATTACAGTAATTATTTCATATCATTTCCAATTGACATGAAATTAATCTCAAGTTGTTGATAAAAATATGCTTAATAAATAAATTTTTTTCATAAATATTGAACGTGCATATATGTTAAATAATTATGAACCGTAACTTAGCTTATCATGTATTAAAAGATTAATATATCACGTAATAAAAGATTAATATGTCAAGCATGCGAGAAGCTATAAACCTCTATTCACCTTTGAAGAACTACATATTAAAATGTATACAAATCAAGAATACTTTCAAGGTAGTGAGAGGCCATGTGTATGAACACTTTCAAGGTAGTGAGAGGCCATGTCTATAGGTAAGTAATTTGAATTTTCATTTTTCCACATTTTCCTATTTTATCACTAATTACTAATAGTTCAAAGCCTAAAAAATATGTAAAATGAAGAAAATGCAAAAACCGAATCAAGTGACCTTTGGTATCTTATAAATGTACATACCTCTTTCGGTCGTTCTCAAGTACCTCACTGTTGAGGTTCTTGAGTTGGCAGGAAATGCGACGAGGGACAACAGGAAGAACTTGATCATCCCGAGGCACCTTCTTCTTGTCTTAATGAATGATAAGGAGCTCGAAGCTGCTCTCCAACATGACGATCTCACATGGTGGCGGGGTGATCCCTAACATCCTTCAGGTGTTGTTGCCAAAGAAGATTGCCATGTCTAAGGGAGATGAGGCCAAGCCCACAATGGCGGCCAAATCCCCCAAGAAGGTTGATGCAAAATTTAAGAATGTCGCTAGAAAGATGTGTAGCATGATGTTATAAATGGGGTTTGGATGTCTAATTTCATGGGTATGGAATGATTGCTAAGATGCTTAGATACAGTGACGAGTTTGTATCTTAGTTTTGGAAATGACAATCGTTGGACTTCGCATTCAGAAAAAAAACCCTCCGTTCTGACCTCCTGAGCGACCACCGCTTATTCTCCTATCCTTAAATGGTGTTCTACAAATCTATTTATATCCTCTCATGTTTCCCCTTTCGTCTTCTTCTAGTAGTATCTATTAGACTTCCCCATTGCACTTAATCCCCGTTCTTGTCGGTATGGTTGAATCTGAATCACTCCATTAAATTATCTTCATCCTCAGACTTTGCACCATGTCTTCTACCTCGCAACACGTCATAGAATCCACTTCGATCTTCCACATATGCTCAGAACTTCGCCTGGACCTACTTCTCTCATGCTTAATGTTTCATTCTTAGTCACCTATGTTTCATTCTTAGTCATTTAATCTATTTATGATTCCATCGATCGCATCCAATTGCTCATCTGCTTTCACTCATTGTCTGTTTACTTCGAGTCGAAGCCCTCAACTCGAGTCAGATCCCATCCATTTACCTATACTAAAGGAATGCTCATTTACTCCCGTTCGAGTTTTCATATGAGTCACTGTTGAATGAGTTTATAGTTCCGCATTCTTCTTTGGAACTTTCATGAACTTTTGGATACATCTGAATATCTTGAAACCGTTAGAAACTAAGTAGTTTATGTTAACTGCCTAAGAGAATTATATTTTGCCGATCTTGTTGCTCATGCCATGTTTGTTCTATGTGCAACCAAATCAATTGGCATTGACATAGATACATTTTCTCAAGTCAGGGATATCGAGTAGCGTCTAGAGCAACCACATCTATAACCCGCATTATTAGTGAGTTTTCCCTCATTCATCTCAAAGCCTGACACGTGGCAATGTCCCTCTCTTTCTCCCATTCCACTACCTTCTCTCACTATTTTTCCGACCTCCACTATCGATATCTTTTTTTAGCGGTAAAAGTAATTCCTATAATTGCACAAAAAAATAAGAGGTAGGCCAGCAGTCGTTGCAGTCTGTTTTGTATATGATCACCAAGCAATCGATGATGCCTTGTGAATTTACAATAGTTTGGCATAAATTTAAAAGGGACAAACAAGCATTAATCCATCCCCCTGCAACCTAAGTAGTTAGGCCAACCACGTCCCACGAGATGAGGTTGGTGATACAATCAACGGAGATTGCATTAGAGCCTTTCCATCTATGGTTCCTCTCCATCCAAAGGCTCCAAAAAGTTGTGACAAGTGTAACCTTCAATTTCATTACACCATCGGGGGAGGTCCTCTGAGTGAGCTGCACCCAACAAAGCGAGTCCGCAAGATGCATCTCAGGCTGCGCGCGAGGGATGTGGATCGAGTTACAAACCCCAGTCCAAACTTAGAGGCAAAGGGGCATTCACATAAAATGTGATTAGTTGATTCCAAAGGGCCATCACAAAGGAGGCTGCCGCCGATATTAGTTAAGCCCCACCTAGCCAAATGATCGGAGTTAGTATCTGCATCTCTCCTTGCCCAAGCCTTGAGGGACGTTTTAGCTTTCCTTGGTTTCATTACCAAAACATAGAGTGGGTTGCCCCGTACCTCATCGTCCCAAACTTTTTCAATCAACTCCTTGAAGCCATATTTATCGTAGTAAAAGTTAAGGAATCTAAACTATTTTGTATGGTGACTTCCTTTCGCTAGTTGGACCGTTAAGAGAAGGTGGTCCATCATTGCCAAGGGGGAGTAGGAGAGCTTAGCCGGTGGGAAGAGCTCAAGCCATTCCGAATTGCAAAGTGCCTGATCCAATCTTGCAGATATCCTCTTACGTTTAACAGAGGAATTTGACCAGGAGAAAGGATTGCCCATGGAATGCAGTTCAATGAGGCATGCCCTATCGATACATCTGTTAAATTCCTCAGTTGCCTGAGTTAGGGGAGTGTTTCCCCCAGCCTTCTCCGAAGCATATCTCACGGTATTGAAGCCCCCCATGAGCAACCATGGTAAGGGAGAGTTATCGGCAATATCCTCAACGTCAGACCACATGGCACTCCTTCCGGAGGGGTTATTGTGTCCGTAGACCACCGAGAGTAGAATTCAAAGGCCACCATTATTCTCACATTCGAGGGTAATTGTTAACAATGTAAGCCCGAGGCGAACCATTCCTACAATAAATATTATTGTAATAAATGATTTTTCAATAAAAGTTATTGATTATTTTTCACTCGCTTTCTGAGATTGATTGAATGAATGCACTATAAGGTCCCTCTGTACAATAAGGGTTATGTACCATGGCCAGCTTGACTATCATACAACTGTTGATTCATTGATTGAATCATAGAGGATGATGCTTGGATGAATATCTAAGGAGTTAGATAGAGGATTTATCAAGCATCATCAAATGATTGTTAAGTGATGATCTCCAGCCTGAGTAGGAGATGGCAATCCTTTATCATCTAGTTGATATCTGACCGACCTCTTGATGCAGGTCCTCTGCATGGAAATTGTGATTCGGAGGTGTCAGATTAGTTAAGTCAATGGATTGACTTAACGAGATCGAGATAACCAAAGACCTGTGTTGAATATTGTCACAACATAGGAACGCATCCTCTGACAAGAGACAGATGTGTTGTTATATGTCTGAGTGTGTACATTTGGCAGACCAATAGGTTGATGACCTAACCAAGGTCAATACACCGATGAGCTGGTGTGCATATAAGGACATATGAGTAATACGATCTCTCAAAGGGATCATACAGGTTCACATGTGAATCGGAAGACATGAGCTCACTCATGAGGTATTGGGACTGATCAAATTCCATGCATGGTCGCCATGCTTTGGAAGCATGACATGATTTTGAAGGTAAGATATATGTTCTGGGAAAGCATATGATCTATACCAATTCCCAATGACCAAGATTGAGAAACTTAGTGATCAAACCCTGAAGATGACAATGTAAAACGTGATCAATATCTTCAGGATGATCATAGGTCTTCCAGTATGCAGGATGTACAGGTGTTGGGAATACCTGAGGGTGATGTGATCATAAACGATTGTATAACCATGACGCTTCCATTCCAAGGAGTGATGAAACATATTTGGATTAGTGACTCCTCTCAATAGAGAAGTGATATAATCTTAGTCCATGTATTGGACATTGATCTGGATGAGATTCAGATGCAATGAGAAGATTAGGTTTACGACCTTGATTTAATCAAGCATCTATGAGAGGTCCATAAGATCTGTATTTGAGATGTGATCTCAATATCCAAGTCATTATACGTGGAACAATACAATCGCTCTATCCTTATCTCCAAGTATCTGCGGAGAAATCGCATTATTCTTGAAAGTGTTCAAGAATAATTCCATAGTTGAATTGTATGTAAGCATTGAGAAATTGATAACTAAATGTAATTTAATTATCTTGATGTATGTGGAAATTATCCAATTTAATTAAATGTGATTTAATAATTGTGGATAAGAATAATGTGGATAGCAATATCCAATTATTCATAATATATTATAAATGTGATTTATAATGTATTGGAGAGAACTAATTATAATTTATATTTGTTAATTAATTTTTGATGTGTATTACATACACATTGTGTAATTGATTGAAATTGTAAATTATATTTTGTTTTGGGTTGTGAATGTGATTCACAAATTTCCAATGGCAAGAATGCAATGAGTATGGGTTTAAGGATTGTTCCTGAATGGTTAGGGGGGCTAGTGGGAGATTGTTAGCAATGTGAGCCCGAGGCGAACCATTCCTATAATAAATATTATTGTAATAAATGATTTATCAATAAAAATTATTGATTATTTTTCACTCCCTTTCTGAGATTGATTGAATGAATGCACTATAAGGTCTTTCGGTACAATAAGGGTTATGTACCATGGCCAGCTTGACAATCATACAGTTGTTGATTTATTGATTGAATCATAGAGGACAATGCTTGGATGAATATCTAAGGAGTTAGATAGATGACATATCAAGCATCATCAAATGATTGTTAAGCGATGATATCCATCCTGAGTAAGAGATGGCAATCCTTTCTCATTTGATTGGTATCTGACCGACCTCTTGATGCAGGTCCTCTGCATGGGAATAGTGATTCGGAGGTGTCAGATTAGTTAAGTCATTGGGATGACTTAACAAGATCGAGATAACCAAAAACCTATGTCGAATACTGTCACGGCATAGGTATGCATCCTCTGACCAGAGACAGATGTGTTGCTATTTGTCTGAGTGTGTACATTTGGCAGACCAATATGTTGATGACCTAACCAAGGTGTATACACCAGCGAGCTGGTGTGCATATAAGGACATATGAGTAATACGATCTCTCAAAGGGATCATACAGGTTCACATGTGAACCGGAAGACATGAGCTCACTCATGAGGTATTGGGACTGATCAAATTCCATGCATGGTCGTCATGCTTTGGAATCATGACATGAATTTGAAGGTAAGATATATGCTTTGGGAAAGCATATGATCTATACCAATTCCCAATGACCAAGATTGAGAAACATAGTGATCAAACCCTGAAGATGACAGTATAAAAAGTGATCAATATCTTCAGGATGATTATAAGTCTTCCAGTATGCAGGATGTACAGGTGTTGGGGATACCTGAGGGTTATGTGATCATAAACGATTGTATAACCATGACGCATCCATTCCGAGGGAGTAATGAAACATGTTTGGATTTTAGTGACTCCTCTCAATAAAAAAAGTGATCTAATCTTAGTCCATGTATTGGACATTGATCTGAATGAGATTCAGATGCAATGAGAAGATTAGGTTTACGGCCTTAATTTAATAAAGCATCTATGAAAGGTCCGTAAGATCTGGATTTGAGATGTGATCTCAATATCCAAGTCACTGTACGTGAAACAATACAATTGCATTGTCCTTATCACCAAGTATCTGCAGAGAAATCACATTATTCTTGAAAGTGTTCGAGAATAATTCCATTGTTGAATTATATCTAAGCATTCAGAAATTAATGGTTAAATGTGATTTAATTATCTTGATGTATGAGGAAATTATCCAATTTAATTAAATGAGATTTAATTATTGTGGATAAGAATAATGTGGATAGCAATATTCAATTATTCATAATATTTTATAAATGTGATTTATAATGTATTAGAGAGAGCTAATTATAATTTATATTTGTTAATTAAGTATTGACGTGTATTGGATACACATTGTGCAATTGATTGAAAATGTAAAATATATTTTGTTTTGGGTTGTGAATGTGATTCACAAATTTCCAATGGCAAGAATTGTCAAAATTAATTGTGAATTATTTTTGAAGAATAAATCATAACAAAAGTTGTTGGAATAAATAATGGAGATTTCCATGGAGATATGCAATCTCATGAGATTTCAAAGAGATTGACCCCACTTGGAAACAAGTGAACGACTACCAAGTCCAATATGAAATTGGTGGTCGTCCACCATATTCCATGGGAGATGCAATCTCCATGATGATTATCCCCTTTATTTGATTGATTTAATTTAGGATTGAACTGTATTTGATTTATCAAATATATTTGATCTAAATTAAATTATTAGTTGTTGGCTTTTTACTAATAACAATCTTAACCATTGAATTAAACATAACTTAATCTCATCCATTGATTTTATGTGTCCCATGGATTGAGATACATGGATCCCAAAACCCTATAAATAGATGGGCATACCATGCTCTCTAAGGTTATGCTTTTGAAACACATCTCTCTCTCTCTCTTTCTCATTCCACACGTCACTTCTTATCCTCTTCTCTCCTTGGTGGCAGTCCACCAAACCCTAGAGGAGGACTTCGTCATCGCTTCGCCACCGTGCTACTGCTTCGACGTTCTTCGATTCTCCGTCTTCTTTGGAGTACTACGTCCACGAAGAAGGTGTTCGATCTCGTACGACGAGATCGGGACTTCACAGTGCTTGGATCAACTTGTTGGATTGCGAGGATCACGCGACTCATCCCCGCGCTCGCAAGTGTCTTCTCCAACGATCGGACTTGAGACCGGAGGTCTCTTTTCGTAGAGACTCGATCAACCACACTTCAAGAAGTATTCCTTTTATAATTGATGTGGTTCTAGATGAAACGATCCGAGAATTGTTCGTGGATCATGTGCTTTCATCGCATGAAATTTTTTTAATTTCCGCTGCAAAGAACAACTAGTACGACAAGTCGTTCTACGTCGTGTTCGATACGACGCTCACGCTTCCGTGGTGCGCTTGAGGATAATACCATATCCTTCAGTAACAATTTGTTCTTTGGTCATTACTGGGACGCATGCCCAGGCATCTTCCTTCCACAAGATCCATATTCGCCCAAGCGGGGTAGAGTTGTGGTAGAAGGCCAACCATTCGGGATAGTCGCAGAAAAGTTATTTATAGAGCACGACCTAATCTTTGTTTCCACTAGGCCAATGATTTCCAAATTTCTCTTAAGCATTTCATGGAGCATCGCCTTTAGTTTTCCGGGTTTACTGAAGCCTCTGATATTACAGGAGGAAAAAGACATTAATGAGGATGTTGGTTAGCAGCAGGCCCTCCTAGGGCATTTTGCCTAACTGATTGTCCTCTATTCTTCTTTTCCTTTCCATAAGAGGTTGTCCCCCAAATAGGGTTACTCATGGAAATTTCCGATGGCACATTGACATGTCCAGAGGAATCCCCGAATTCACATGGGACTACAGAGTATGGCACATTGAGGTCTAGAGGGGATGAGCTGGACCCCCTTGCATTGCTTGTGGAAATCCTGTGCGGGTTTGCAATTTGCTCGTGAAGGGCAGATGTGGATCCCAAGTGAAAGGAGGACTGTGTGTTTGTTTTCCTGGGGAACTTATTGTGGCCATTACCTGCTCCCCCTCCTTTCAAACCCGATAGGGAATAAGAGAGAGGTTCAGGGTGGGTGGACTGCCCAGCAACTGTCGTTGGGTCTGAGTCGACCACGTTAGCTAAGTCCGTCAAAGGAGCAAACACTGAGGTAGAATCGTTAGGGGGGCAGCCTAAGGTAGAGTAGTTGTCTCCTCAAGAGGAAAATGTGCAGAAGTTGCTTCCTCAGTCACCGCCACAATTGTAGCAGTCCCCGCACGATCTAGCGGGGCCTCTGTAGAGATAGAAGCCGAGAGGCGACCTCGTGTGGTGTGGGACCACTCCCGTCGATTGAGGGGAGAGATCCGGAGGATCCGGGGCAGGGGCAAATAACCGTACTGTGATTAAAGGAGATGCAATTGGTGCAGTGACGTGGCTTCCATTCAAGCTCGACTCTGATAAAGGAGTGACTTCTGGAACACGGAACAAGCAGGATGTATTCGGGGATAGGTTTGGTCGCACTGATGGAGATACATCAGCGGGCGTAGTCCTCCCTATCTCCACGCGTAGTGGGATCATCCCTGAAGAGTGGAGTCCCCAACACGCTAGCCAGTTTGTTTATGACGACATTCGAGTTGTGATCCGGGCAAATACCATGTTACTTAACCCAAATAGGGATTTCATAGAGCAAGTCTTTCTCAAGGAAGAACCTCGCTTCTCATCTACAAATTACCATAAAACGACCCTGGAAAAGCCATGGGCCACCATCCAAAATCTGAGCGCATTCCTCGTCCGATGACAATCGAAGGTAGAAAAAACCATTTGGGTGAGGGATGAGTTGGAAAGGTCCGGTCAGCTTCCATACCTTTTCAATGAAAGCACGAAGGAGCTTGTGGTAAGGTTTCTTGCCAAGAACGTAGAACACCAGCGTGTTGGCCCAACGAGCATCCATGGAGGCGATGTCCTCTTCCAAAATAAGGGCTACCTCATGGCCGTCTATGAGCGTGGGCGCGATGTAGGACGTATGGCGGGAGTTAGGGGCCTCAACAGAACTGCAAACATCTCTCCACGAGAGCCTTGGAGGGAACGCGGGGAGGGCAGAGGAAGGCGTAGAATTAAGGGAACCCGGGAAGGCTTCCACCCATCCATATGGCACTGATGAGGGAGGGGGAGGAGCAGTGGTGGGCGTTGTTGAGAGGCAGCGGGATTTCGATTATTGGTTTTTTGGAGGGGCGGGTGGGGGTCGGGAGGACATGATGGATGGATTCGTCTTCACATTTCTATCGATATCTCCCTCTCTCTCACACACACGTTCTCTCTCTCTCTCTCTCTCTCTCTCTCTCTTCCCACACACTCTCTCACTACTCGTTTACCCAATACAACACGTCTCCACTGCCCCTATTCCCCTTTTATCTCTCTCGTTTCTTCTTTCTAATTTTAGACTTCTATTGACATTAATTAAATATAGGTAAAAGATATGCTATTTATATCCTTTATAATATTTGAAAAATATAGATTTGAATTTCCTTTGAAAACTACTATTTTTCTTTTAAACCTACTATGTTAAGAATACTTAATATTAATTTTCAAATCTACTCTTGACACCATTCATCTGTAGTTATTTTAAATAATGGATTTTTACATCAAATGAGTACTTTCGAATAAAATAATTGAGATGGTTCTGTCTCATGACAATAATTTTTTTCTAATGTTTTTAAATTAGTGATTGATACAAGAAATAAGTTATAGATCATCTATAATTCATGATTACTTTATTATTATAAAATTGAATATATAAGTATTAAATAATGAGAAGTTTAATAAATAGTTTAAGTTTATGGTTTATTTTGCAAATACACGAGTTAAAATGAATCGTTGAAATCACTTCATTTTAAAACATAAGTTTTAAAATCAATATAATATTATTATATAAGTATTTAAAATCAATGATAAAAAAATCACAAATACGAGCTTTAATGGAAAAATTGCAAATACTACAATTATATTTTTTTGGCAAATAACAAAAGCGTTCAAGATTACGAATATGTTTATGTGAATATTAAATAAATGTGCCAAAAATGAGATAAAAGGTCTATTGTAGTGAGTCACATGTTTATATGCTGATAATAAAAATGTCAATTATTTTATATGTAATTATTTTGATGCATGTTGAACTTGTAATATTTTGATTATTTCCCTGACAATATAATGGTATTTGTATTACACTTTTTAGTTAAATTCAATTTCACATATTTACTTTGAGGAGAAAAAATTTCCATTTGTTTCATTTATGATGTAAAATCAAGTACTCATGTAATGTATTCTTATTAATTCCTTAGTGATTCCTATCAAAATGTAAAAGGGATTTTTACCCGGCAGACCCTATAATCTTTGCCAATTACCTCTACGACCTTTGAAACATCGTAATTCCTCTCTCGACATCATAAACTTGCTAACTCTTACCCTACAGACCCCGTGGTTAACCCCTATCCATTGGTCCGTTAAAACTGACCGGATTCCGTCAGGGATTTTTGCACCCATACCCCCTTCGCCCGCAACATCGTCCCCGAGCAGTCCCGTACCCCAGACCCCCCTGCTGCCTCCCTGATCAAAGCCCCCCCCCCCCCCCCCCCCCCCGCTGCATGAAGCCCCGGCCTCCACCCCCCCTCCCGTACACGCCGACCCATTGAGCTCGAAACCCCTCTCCCCCCACCGCCCAATTCCTCATCGCCTGCTCCCTCCGCCCAGCTACTTGAACCCACCCCACCATCGGGCTGCCCCCTCCGCTCAGCTACTTGAACCCTCTCTTGGTAGGATTCCCCCGCCGCCGTGCCAAGCCCCCTCTTACCGTCTTCGAGCTAGAAGCCCCCCAACCCACTCCATCACCCAGGTTTTGGAAGCCCGCCGAGCCTGCTCCTCCCCTACTTGGTCCACCCCCGTCCTCCTCCCCTGGTCGGATTCCCCCCTCCCCGCCACCCAACAACTTGAACCCACCCCCGCAGAGTGCTGCTCCTCCCCTTGTCGGATTCCCCTGCCGCCGCTGTGCCAAGACCCCTCCCACCGTCACCAAGCTGGAAGCCCCCCAACCCACCCCATCACCCAGGTGTTGGAAGCCCGCCGAGCCTACTCCTCCCCTGCTCGGTCCACCCCCGTCCTCGTCCCCTGGTCAGATTCCCCCTCCCCTGCCACCCAGCTACTTGAACCCACCCCCGCCGAGTGCTGCTCCTCCCCTGGTCGGATTCCCCCGCCGCCGCCGTGCCAACCCCCTCCCACCGTCACCAAGATGGAAGCCCCCCAACCTACCCCATCGCCCAGGTGCTGGAAACTCCCCAACCCCCTCCCCCCCTCGCTCGGGTTCTCCTCCCCCCGGCGCCCATCTACTTGACCCCCCCCCCCCCCGGCGAATGCTGCTCCTCCCCTGGTCGGATTCACCCACCGCCAATGTGCCAAGCCCCCACCCCCACCGCCTAGGTCCTCCCACCATCACCAAGCCCCTCCTCGAAGAGGACTGTTTTTTCTTCTCTGGGTTAATTCTAGCCGTCCGATGGCGGATTGGTTAGATTAACTCGTTTTAACTCAAGGAAGTTAACTCTATATGTGTCAATCTAACGGCAAGGTTCGTGGGGTAAGACGACGTATTTTTACAGGGTCGAGAGAGGAATTACGATGTTTCAAAAGGTCGTAGAGGTAATTGGCAAAGATTATAGGGTTTGTCGGGTAAAAATCCCAATTTAAAAATCAATTATAATGACATGCATACATCAACATATACATTCAATATTTGAACTTTTATTCTTCTACTTCATTTGCTTTCCCTCTGACTTTCCTTCTTATTGAGGCACACCTTATCTTCCTTCCTTTTTGAAACATAACTTCCATGAATGAAATGACTGATAATGAACAACTACTCTAGTTTTAAGAAGGAGTAAAAATATAGTCATGATTATTTAACTCGAATTTCTATCTAAACTTTTATGTCAAACCTCTTAGTTGTATTTTCCTCTATCAATTCTAGCCTAAATCATGCCATATAAGCATTACATCAATAGATTTATTCAAACCAATGCTTCTAAGTCTTTAATTATTTCTTCTTTTATGTTATATAACTTCCTTAATTTTTCAATTTTTCTCTCGTATCTTAAGGTTCTATTTTCACCCATCATGTTTCGAAATTATTCTTCAGACTATATATCCATCTTTAAAAGTTTATAATAATTTTGTTACGTTGTGAAGTGCGGGTATGCACTCTAGTACAATATTAGAAGTAACCTTAATAGCACTTGGAGTTATGCTATGTTTTAAATCCTCTCGCTTGGAGAACCATCGATCTATGTACATGAACTTTAGCTGCCACATATCTCAATATCTCGATAAAGAACAAGCCTTAACATATCTATCCTTGGCCATGTAGCATTGCATCATTGATCGTGGTCTTAGTCAATCCCCGACCGTAGTTAAATCACATGTCCCAATCACATGGTCTGGCATTTTGCAACTTGGCCTTCGTATCCTATGAGTTTGCACATAAATTCTTCTTAATCCTTTTTAGTACATTTTGAGTAGGGATATTTTCCAAAGATCGCCTTTGCTTTGAGTTGTAATTACTTCTTAATCCTTGCATTTTTTATGCCATTATTTGTGTTTGATTTACTTATTAGGATCAATTTCCTAATGAGTATGAGTAATTTTCGAGCTAATTCGATTTAATGAGAATTATATGATTAAAATTTCATGTTTTAAAATAAACTAAATCCTAGACAATTGTACCTTTCAAAATAGGATTAGATATTTGGCATGATCGCAGACATTTGTCTAATCTAATTTTCTGCTAGTTTTTGAATTTTTGTTTGTGGCTTAGCTGAAATTTTTATGTATAGTCATTTTTGATCTGTGTAAAATAATTTATTTTTTACTAAAATAAAAATTTCCTTAGTTAGTCTACACATACACGCACCTCTATATATGTCGCGACCTCAATTCCGGGCTGTCGGATCCTCCCATATCCGGATGTGGTTACTAAGCAATAATTTATTCAGCAATCACAACTAACATTCAGAAACAGACTACAAATAAAAATACTCACAAGAAAGTATTTTAACACTTTTCCATTCACAAAATAAAGTTCACATCATAAATTGTCCCACTATAACCATTTACATGTACATCAGCTTGAACGGAAAATACACAAAAGATTACTAACTACCATACAGAGAAAAGCTATTGTGGCTGGTTGAATGACTATGTTAACTGGCTAGATTATTAAAGTCATTGTGATGGCTCACCAACACCCGTTGGGTTTTCCATAAATCACAGGATAACAATTAGCGAGTGTCGAGTAACGAAGAAGAGAAAAGTAAACAATTGTGTAATTTTTCAAAAAGTTGTTAGCGCAAAAAGCTACATTTATTCTCATTAGTTTAAGTCACATTCCTTCTATTCCACGTCAGAGATTAGTCTCAGGGAACCCCACCATTTTTGGACTCCGAAGCTGTGGATACTCTGAGATTGGAGATTGCATTGATCTGATGAGCTCATGCTATTGTACGTCGCCTCAATCAATCCTCCAATACTACCCTAAAAATTTTCCTTTTCTTTTATTAATAATGGTATCAAACCTTTTGCCTGGAAAACAAATGAGCACACCATCCTCGAGGACTCGGTTGCTTAAAATCTCAGGCTAACCGTTAATCAAATAACCTAACAATTTAAATACATGTTATCGTGACCCACCCGCTATTAAACCAACCGTGCCTCCACATGGCACGACCACATCTTCCGTCGTTCAACCCGAATATATTGGCTCCTGGTACCATGCGTTGCAAATCATTCATTTCGTGCGGACTTATCATAACAGGGCAACTGTATACCACAA